>JAJOZX010002446.1:20000-677424 GCA_023014485.1 Bathynomus jamesi
TTATGTATGCGTTTGTGTGTATGCATATATCTCTATGTGTGTATGTATGGATAGGTGAACTATAATTGTTGTTTGTAAACAATTTAAATTTTCATTGGTGAGTTAAAATCGGGTTTTTTTGGTTGTCGGTGTTTACAATCAATTTAATTCAATTTTTCTTTCTTTTTGGTTTTATGATAAAAGTGAAAAATTGACAGGTTTTTTTTTTGCATGCAATCATTGTGTATGTAGATATATAAGGATTTCCATATTTTATTGTTTGTAACGAAACGATTTCTGCAAAGTACATGCTAAATTTATGGAATTTGAAAAAAAATTTAAAATGAATATTTACTTTTTTTTTAAATTTAAATTGTCCCACAATGGGTTAACAGAAAACTGAATTTTGGAGTTGAGTTTCATTTTTATTGACTCTGAACTTAATTGTATCTAACTGTCGTGTATATATATTTCGTTCGTGTGTTTGTTTTTTGCCTCGTTTCACGCGCGCGCGGATTTTGCGCGTGGCGGCGCATTTAGATTTGGTAAAAATGATTTTTTCCTTTTTCCTCTACGCTCTTTCGCGTTGATGCGCGGACTTGTTTTTTTAAGTGTTTATTGAGTGGAGCGCAATTAGTTTTGTCTTTTATTTTTGTGCTTTTATGGTTTAAATTAAAATGGATTCATACATTCGAATAATGTATCGAAATCGACAGGCAAATTTTGCATCTTCGTTGGAATGATTTTATTGTTTATTCAAACAAAAAAAATAAAAAATAGTTAATCTCAAGCTTAAGTTTTTTCGCTGAAAATTCTGTTGTATATACGGTATTAGGGATAAGTTTTTTTTTGTTTCGCTTCGCCTTCCTCGTTGGAAGTCCGTTTTTTCTTTTGTCATTCGAAGAAAAATGGTTAGATGTAATTATCGGACGAGTAATATCCCTACGGTTCCAATTTTTACGTGGACGAATGCGGTAACGTGGTACCCCCATACGTGGACGAATGGTTGGACGCATTAGAGGGATATTATGTTCATTATAACGTTCGCGGTGATATCGCGAAGATTCAGATGGTTACTCACTTCATACACGATGAAGACGGAAGTGCTCTATGAAGAGACTGTCCCAGACATCACGAGGGAAGTTCTCGATGAGGGGAATTTTCCGGGGGAAGTGGTCTGTGACGAGATCGTCCCAGATGAAGTCCGGTCTGTTATGAGATCGTCCCAGATGGAGTCCCTAATCACGCAACTTCTGCTCATACTTGAGGGAGTAGTGAGCATTGCGCGGATTTTTCGAGGGATCCACCTTTTTTCTGCACTGCAAATTTACGTGAGGTCAAGGAAAACTCGCCTATGTCCCTCGGACATAATGCAAGCTCGGTTTATGACCTCGACGAATTTGGGAAAAAGAAAATTGCCACTCTTTTCCTTCCCACCAAAGAGAGAGTTGCATCTCTGCATCGCTCTACGGGACAACGTTCCTTCGATTCTGTTCTTTCTAATCAGAAGGTTCGGAAATCGAAACTGGAGCCATCTGCCACTTTGATTTCACTCTAAAAGGACAGAATACACGAAACGAAGAACAGTAATCATAACGTCGGTTTATCCCATCTACAAATAGTTTTTTACCGTATTTCCAGTTTAAGTGCTACCACCACACACACGTACTCCATATACCCGTTTAGGCGATACCTGTGCATTCATGCACTACGTACTAAATTATTAAAATACGCTCGAGACGTGGAATGATTGATGTCGGAGGCAATTAGCCACCATCGCGTACATCCAGAAACTTGAGCAATGTCCACACGTAACCTTTGAAATTTCATACTTTCCAAGAAATAGAGTTTAGTCAATTCCAAAGTTCTAAAAAAGTTCTCAAAACGACAATATAACCTTGCAGAATTCGTATCAATTTCACTTAAGTACTTTTCCCAATAGCTCATTAAAATTCATTTCTCTAAATTTTTGTTCTTAAAGTTTGATAAAAACCGCGTATGATTTAAAAGTGTATGCACACGGTGAACTAAGACCAGTGTAAAAAGTGGACCTAAAGAAATCAGACTCCAAGTGCTTAAGGTCACACAAGTGACAGTTAATTATAAGTGTTCATTAGTGCATAAGTATCAATTTTTAATGTAAAATTTAACTGGTAAGTAGAGTGGATTAACTACTAAGTAGATGCATTTTGGTTAACTATCTCTTTTGTCTTTATGTAACATTATATCCAACTACTTCTTCAATAATATCTTTGTCTCTATGTACTACTACATCCAACTGCTCTTGTTTGGGAGGATTTTAAAACTAAACCCCCTACTTCCAACTCTGGGAGGGGAGCCATGTGGAAAAGTGTTTTCCACAAGGAAATAAATTTATGTTAAAATTTAAAGATATTCTGTTTGTACAAATTAAAATATTTAATCCTTTAAAATATATTATTCTGGTTCATATAAATTAAAATGTGAGTCCGTTAAATTCTTAATGTTTGTGTAGATTTGCCTCGACGCCCCAGCGGAAAGTTTTGATTCCTGTCTATCTAAGCCTAACGAAAACAGGATTGCCACGTCTAATCTTAAACAGAGTTTCCCAATTGTAAATGTTCTTTTCAATTATGATAAATCACATAAAAGAGATAAGTGTAAAACTAAAATTATATAAATTCTTTTGCCAATATCCAATTATACCAATTCTCTTCTTAATATCATTATTAGAGTAGGATTTTGCAAGTTTAATAGTCTTCTGTGACACGTGGCAACCATGGGTGTTTCTTCAGGACAAAGGGAGCCCCTTGAGGAAGGCAACATGCCTTGTCAGTCTAACGCTCGCCTCAGCTTCCGACAGAAGGAGTATAGTGTTCCGCCCTTGGGCCAGCCAGGCTTGGCTGGACCCCTCAGCTTATTTAAATGTAATCAGTTGTTGTAACTCTCTATCAAGTGTTGTGAAAAGGATTTCATTTCTAATATTCTGCGTCAAATAAAGAAGGAAAAAAGTGTGATGCGTCATTTTATAGCCTTCCAAGAAGAAACATTCCCGTCTCTCAACGAGCCGAGAGAGAGAGGGTACGCCATTGAGCGAAGGTATAAATCGTTTCATCGTAACTCGCAGTCAGATAAAGTAAAGTTGAAAAGAAGAACCGTGGACGTCAGTCAGATAAATTAAACGGTGTAAACTTCCTTGTTGTTGCGAGGAAGCGACATACTGAGAATACCTTTAAAGGATAATGTCATATCCTACATTGGCGACCGATGCCAGGATTAGAAGAAAACAGCACCCCATTTTCCACCCCCCTCAACGGACGGAGGGAGGGGACGAGAAACGTTCCTGCAAGACGAGGAGCCAGGATTTGAAAACCTTTTCTTCGGGCAGAACCCCTCTACGAGTACGTCAACACTTGTTTAGAAGAGACGACAACACTTGTTTAGCAGAGAGGACCGTACGAAAATCGGACGTCATACGCGACGCATAGCATTGGCGTAAATTTCTTCAACGAAGAGTAGAAGAATTTTCGAAATTTGGAGAAGATTTTCAAAGACTTTGATCGTCAACGAAAAACGGACGAATCGCATTGGAATTAGTTATGAAAATTGAACGTCATATGCGACGCATAGCATTGACGTAAATTTCTACAACGAAGAGTGGAAGAAAGTATTGAAATTGAGGACTCAGAAACGAAAACAAACGTCTTCAAAACTCTGCCCAACGGAATAGTCGGCATTGAAGAGGAAAGAAAAACGAAAACAAAGGCTCTTACAAGACGGAATAAAAGGAAATAGAAAAATCTCGGTCACTGGAGTAAAAGTGTTTTTTGCAAGTAAGATTAACACTAGTATCAATAAATAAATAAATAAATACGTGAAAAAAAAAGAGTTTAACGCATTGGTTTGAAAAGAATTTTTTCATTATTATTCTTTTTGTTGTTTACGAAGATTTGTGTTTTCGCATGCAGTATTTTTCATATATATAAATATATAAATAAATTACAGTATGTTTATTGGTTGTAAACAGTTCACTGTTCGTTTGAGTTAAAAACGATTTTTTGTTTATTGGTGTTTAAACTCAATTTAATTCAATTTCACTGTTCGTTGTAATTCTAAAGCGATTTTTTTCTTGCAGAATTCTGGGTATATATATATATATATATATATATATATATATATATATATATATATATAAATACAGGGTGCGGCAAAAGTAACGCCCTTTTAATAATTGTATCTTTATAGTTTTATACAGTATAATTTTTTAGTTTTATATTGTATCATTTTGTTTCTTTTATTTTTACAGAAATTCTGAATAAATATGGCCTTGCGATTGACGAGAGAACAAAGAGTGAAAGCAGTTAAACATTATTACCAAAACAATGACAATGGAGCTAAAGCCGCTCGTTTGTTATCAGAAGAATTTAACATTCGACAAGTGCAGAGCCGCAATATCACAAGTCTAATTAGGAAATTTGAAAGAACCGGAAGCGTAAGTGATGCCACAAGATCAGGGAGGCCAGTTTCAGCAACAACCTTAGAAAAGCCCGATGAATTAAGAGAATCATTGTTGCACACTCCTCAAAAATCCAGTAGACGTCTTTCTACAGAGTTGGGTATCAGTGACAGAAGTGTCTGTAGACTCTTAAAGAAGAACAAGCTGAAGCCTTACATCCCTCGCGTGTTACAGAGCTTGCATGATGGAGATGCAGATAGACGATTAGAGTTTTGCGAAAATTTCCTGAATAAAGCCAATGAAGATGAGACCTTTCTTGATAAGATATGGTGGTCAGATGAGGCAACATTCAAATTGAACGGGCATATCAATCGCCATAATTGTGTGTACTGGAGCGATGTTAACCCACATTTTATCTTGGAAAAAGACGTTAACCTACCAGGAGTGACAGTTTGGGCAGCCATCTCTTCCATGGGAATAATAGGCCCGATATTCTTTGATAGTACTGTTAATCAAGATAATTATTTACAAATGCTGCAAACTGAATTCTGGCCGAGAGTTAGAAATCAGAATGGAATTTACTTTCAACAGGATGATGCGCCACCCCACTATGGGTTACTCGTTAGGGAATGGTTAAATTTAAATTTCGAAGGGAGGTGGATAGGACGACGTGGAGCAATTGAGTGGCCAGCATGATCGCCAGACCTAACACCACCTGACTTTTTCTTGTGGGGTGTACTGAAAGATCTTGTTTACAAGGTCAAACCGAAAACACTTCCTGAATTAAGACAAACAATTCGTGAAAAATTTACTACAATTAACGTAGAAATGTGTCAAAAGGTTTGTAGAAGTGTTGCTGGTAGGGTTCAGTGTTGTATTGAACACCAAGGGGAGCATTTTGAACATGATCATTAGGTTATAAATACTATGTATGTAGAGTACATTTTTTTAAGGTGTATTGAGCCAACCACAAAATTAATTAAATTCCAGTTATTTTTTAGTTTTTACTGAGAAAGTACTTATTATTTTTCTTAAAATGCTGTATTTTTCTTAAAAACATTATTTCTCTTAAAATGCTGTAATTGATTTATTTCCTTCAATAAAGAGAATAAACTAAAAAGGGCGTTATTTTTGCCGCACCCGGTATTATATATATATATAGTATATATATATATATAAATATATATATATAAAATTCTGAGTTTGTGTATATATATATATATTATATATATATATATATATATATATATATATATATATATATATATATGTATATATAAATATGAATATATATATATATATATATATATATATATATATATATATATAAATATGAATATATATATATATATATATATATATATATATATATATATATATATATATATATACATTTTAACTGCAAACAACACACAGTATAATTAATGTAATGAACGAAGCTTGTATAGCAGAACGTTCCGCACAAGATGAGAAAGAACGAACAAATGAAAAATGAGGTAACCACCCGGAAATCCAACCCGGGATCTTCCGATTGCAGGTGAGATATGCTAACCACTACACCATGGGCCTCGATTAATCAGAAGTCGTAATTCTCCTACATACGAGCAGAAACCAATTCCCTGAGGGGGAACCTCCCGCATGTGGCATATATACATTTTAACTGCAAACAACACAGTATAATTAATGTAAAGAACGACGCTTGTATAGAAGAACGTTCCGCACAAGATGAGGAGAAAGAACGAACACATGAAAAATGAGGTAACCACCCGGGAATCGAACCCGGGATCTACCGATTGCCGGTCAGATATGCTAACCACTACACCATGGCCCTCGATTAATCATAAGTCGTAATTCTCCTACGTACGAGCAGAAACCAAGATCGGAAGATCCCGGGTTCGATTCCCGGGTGGTTACCTCATTTTTCAACCATACTACGTACGGCTGTTCCTTTGCTGAAGAGGGGTGCCAGATACCTCGGAAAGAAAGCGCTACAATCAGGTCTTAACACTGCAGAAGACATATTGGCTGGGGCTAAACCTAAAGAAGCTCTAAAAAATCATTTAAAACGTACACAGGACAAAATCATCAAAGATGCAGAGAAAAATGCGTGGTGGTGGGAAGAAGAGGGCTGACCGGAAGAAGGGATTACCACCACCACGTGGCATTAAACGTAAAAGGATATAAAAAAAGAAGTGTTCTAAGGGAATGAAACCTATGGTTAACCATTTTTTTGACTGATATAAGCTAAGGACCTTGATCTCATGAATCGTAGTTTGTTTACTACTTGTTGAGAGAGGAGGCAGTAATTCTAACTCGGTATGGCACGCTTCATCCATCCGTGTAGTTCACAATGCTGTAAATCGGAGCTATCCCTCTTTGAGCTGCCCCCAACTCAAGTTTCTATTGAACACAGTGACTTTATTACAATTAACCCTTTAAACACAATTAGTTCCCCGAGTGCTCCTATAGAATTCGTGATACCCAGCTCAGGCCCTTACTTTTTTAATCCAAGCTGTGTGCACTTGTACGCTAAACTACGTATAGCCCATTCTGATGGAACGGACTGCGATGAAAAATATGCTATATACCCTGAAACAAACTTAACCAGAGTGACGTATATTTAAATCAGGTCAACAGAGGGCAGGCACGGGTTACTATCACCTACGAGCCTATCAGGAAAATTTCCAACTTTTCCAAAGAAACGAAGGCTACCTTTTTAAGTGCCGAGGGATATTATCAAACTAAAGACGAAAGTAGTATAAAGGACAAATTTTAAAAATTCTAAAAAGAAGATATACGAGTGTTTTGGTCATCTGCATACAGATTTCACATTCCAGGAGAAGTTGCTTGTGATTGGGGTGGATATGAAAATAAAGCTCACCCGCACGAGTCCTGAGATCTACTTAAATCTGGATGCTGATCAAGAAGAGGGAGCAAAACCCGTTGTGGTTCACATTATGGAGACATACCTCCGCGTACGGCGAGTGAAATTAAGTTCACCAAAACAACTAGAAGTTGAGAAAAATTTACTAAACGCTACAGTGAAATACCCTATTAACAGAGTACAAATCAAACTATATACGGTGCCTACAGGGTTGGCATCGAAACAGATAGAAAACATCGCCCTCGAAAATCTTCCTAAAAGGATACGGACTATTCATCAGATGCTGTGTTACCTCTTTGCACGAGAGCCTATAGGAATTTGGCCCATATTGCAGGTGATTGTGGTGAGCTCGGTAATGTGGTAACGCAGAAAGAATTCATTGATCAATTTAACCTTTATCCGTTTGACATTACACCTGACTTATCTGCTACCTCGAGTCGCAAGCCCTAATAGAAGTAGACAGGTTTAGGGGCGCTATCACGGTTTAGGGGCGCTATCACTGACTTTTAAAATGGATGCGAATATACTTCAGAGAGTAATGAATAGTGAACGAATCACACGTTCCAAATTGAAACATTGAATTTGCCAACTACGCGAGAATGCGGTAGTCTTATTGTGGACACAGATGGAGCGACCCTGTTATTGTAAAATTTCTCGATCAGTTACATACCCCCGAAGTTGTATGGAACCCATTCCGTTTACAAGGATATTTTAGTAATACTTGTGGAATGTACTGCATTTCATTTCTCATGCATATGTCACGTGGTAAAGAATTTATACATTTTTAAAAATTATTCGACCCATGTCACACTCAACTAAACGATGAAATGGTATGCAGACACATAAAAAGCCGTTTTCCAATTGTGCGTACTCGTTGTATAGTATGATGTTTTGTTCGTGTATATATGTATATATTTTTTTTAATGTTAGTTTGTATATTCTGTAGCTTAAGATGGTTATTGTACTAAAAACACGATTTCTTTCATTTAATAAATTGATGAAATGGTATGCAGACAGATAAAAAGCCGTTTTCCAATTGTGCGTACTCGTATAGTATGATGTTTTGTTCGTATATATATTTGTAACGTTAGTTTGTATATTCTGTAGTTTAAGATGGTTATTGTACTAAAAACATGATTTCTTTCATTTAATAAATTGATGAAAATACATTGGGTCTTCTTCCCCCAAAAAAAAGATCAAACAAAAACAAACATTATTTCGTTAATGATGTGACATTCATTGGGCTGACTGCTCGGTAAATCCTCCGTATTCAGGTCCATGACACGAGGTTCTTCAAAAGATTGTATAACACTTGACAAATCCTCATCGGACCTTAAAGGAGAAAGAATAATATCTATACTGAATCTTTTTTAATAAAATCATACACAGAGTATACCTATAGTAAGAGTATTACAATGTGAAGATATCTTTCAATCGCTCAGAGAAGTTCATTTAAGAGGTAATTCCGAATAACATTTATAAAAAAAACATGCAAATTTTTAAAAAAAAATTAAAAAAATTATAGGCACTTACATTTCTACGGCTGTCCCTTGCGTCGGATCGTAAGGAGCGTCATTGCAATTATCATCAACGGTTTGCTTTGGAAATAATCCATCCCGGTCAATCGCGTTAAAAAGATTAATTGTAGACAATGCTACAATGTCACCTTCTTGGTATAAGTCCGGAAAGCTATAAATTTCTTGATTCATGGCGGAGGGAATGTTTACTCACTAGCAGAGGGAATGTTTATTCACTGGTGAAAATAACTACTGTTACTCCCAGCTGGAAATATTTCCTTTTAAATGCACGATCACCAAGCTCCGCCCCAAAAGATTAAGAGTCGGTTCGTAATGATTGGTTGTTAGTGTACCAATCGTAACACCGATATAACGGGTCCAGGCTTTGGACGACTAACGGTGTCTTTATATTCTCTCCGTAGATTTAATGCTCGTATTACCCCTTGCTGTCTCTACCACGGCAATATTTGCATCCATACTTGGTTTTTCCCAACCCACCCCTTTATGCAATATTGATCAACCCTCAAAACAATATTTTATTATTTTGCGGTCATACAAATTGGGTCTCAATTTTTCGGATGCAGTTCGTTATAGGAATATATTCATCAGAGTGGCACAGCTCAGTACCGCAGGAAACAAAATTAGCGCCGCTACTCTTCATTACTCTGATATTAACAGCACAGTAATATCCTATGGCATAAACATCAAATCTAGAAGATTATTGTGCATTACTATGTTTTGCACCCATACTAAACCCAGCTTTCCCAAGATTCCTGACTTCTGTATTTTTACTTCTCGCGTAGATGTGTGAATAAATAACTCATGAAAATGAATGTCTGCTTGGGTTGGTTGATAAATGGGTACCCTAGGTATCCTAGTGGATTAGACGGCGGGTGCTGTTGAGAGATCGGTCGATGACATTGTAATTTCTCCCCGCCCGGATTAATGTATTCGGTTTGACTTACCAATTCTCGCGTGGCTGTGTGATTAATTTCTATTTAGTTCATGAATGTCTGTTTGGGTTGGTTGATAAATGGGTACCCTAGGTATTCTAGTGGATTAGCAGGCGGGTGCTGTTGAGAAATCGGGGCGAAGACATTTCACCACGCCCGGATTAATGTATTCGGTTTCCACGTTAAACTGTAGGTCTAAGGCGGAGTGAAAAGCTTGACCATTGTTAGAATAAACAATTCGGTGAAAACCGAATTAGCTATTATTGTTACTACTGTAATTTGTACCACCCTATATATATATTGTGTGTGTGTGTGTGTGTGTGTGTGTGTGTGTGTGTGTGTGGTCCTTACTTTCTCTCTCTCTGTATACATATATATATATAAGAATTTTAAATTTAGTGTTACATTCATAGGAAAAGTAATTTTATTCATGTCTTTCCATTTTTTTTTTATTCATTCAATAACTAAGAAGATGATACCATACAAATTAAACGTAAAGACATATAAACAACGCATTTAATATAATAAAATTATATACACACTTTAGTAGCAAGGGATCAAATTGAAGGAGTGAACATAGGTTTCATCATGGGTGTTCTAGTCGAAAGTGGGTCGAGGTAACCTTTGTTATCAGTTTGCTGCCTTCAAAAAAGCCTCGGGCTAATTTGGGTGAATCTTTTAAGTACCTGCCTCCACTTCCTCCGCGTCTAATATAACGTGGAAATAAAACGTTATTGAATGAGAATAATGAAATTATCTTGAAAACGAATGAATAAAGGAATCCTCTTTAATAAAATGAACGAAATCTTTCCATTTTTAAGAAATTGTTAAGACACATCTTGTATATATATATATATATATATATATATATATATAGAGAGAGAGAGAGAGAGAGAGAGAGAGAGAGAGAGAGAGAGAGAGAGAGAGAGGAATGACAAAAGTAAATAGACCTTTAGGTGAAGTTAAAATAATTATATATAAATAAAGTGTATTAATATTTTTTCTGTTTTGAAACAAGAAAGGATTGCCAAAAGGAAATAGACAGGGCGATGTTTAAATAATTAATTCTTTTACTGTTTATTGATTATCTTATATATATATAAGGTAAGGAGAAAGTAGGTCAAATACAAATGTGCGTGCGTGTGTGTGTGTGTGTGTGTGTGTGTGTGTGTGTGTGTGTTTCACCTGTATTGATGTTTATACATTTTTATTTTATTTTTTGATCATATATATATAGTGTGTATTAATATTTTTTCTGTTTTGAAACACAAAAAAGGAATGCCAAAAGAAAATAGACACGGTATACATTCTGTGGTTTTAGTGAAAGCGAATGGTAAATTAATCTTAGAGAATATGTTATTGGAATGATTTCTTTTTATTTTTCTGATTTTGTGCAGTAGAAGCGGTTTTAATGTATTTCTTTTAATGTTAATGTTTTAATAATTAATTCTCTAAAAGGAGAAAGTTCGTGTGAATTAAAATCAATGGTGGTATTTAGCAACTCACCCTAATAATGTATACCTGAACAACTAAAATAATATCTGGCAACTCATCCTTCCTCTATATAAGACCTGCCTGGCTTCGGAACCTTCAGAATGATGCGAACTTCTGGGGAATAAAGATCTCTCCTTCCTTCTTAGGTTAAGACTTAGGTTAGGTTTCTCTTTGGGGGATAAGGACATCCCACCTTCTACCCCAAAGCCCTCCTCCGTCTCTCCTTTCTCTTCCTCTCTTAGGTTAAGGCAACCCTTTTGGGGGGAGGTCATCCTCCTTTCTCCCCCCGAAGCTCCCTCCCCTCTCCCCCCTTCGTTGCATACCCCCTTCATTGCATACCCCCTCCCCTCCATTGCATACCCCACCCCCTTCATTGCAACCCCCTTTGCAACACACCCCAACCCCCGTTTGCAACATACCACACCCCTTTGCAACATTGATCACTATCTCTGCACTCGTCCATTTGGCTTCCATACTACTCCTCCTACCCATCAACTACTAACCACTGTAACCAATTTTTTTACTTTATTTATTTTGACTTTGCAATTTTTTACTTTAACACTGATATTATTGTGCATTGGTGCTAAACAGTTAATGCATTATTTTCTCTCATTTTTCAGGTTATGGCTAGAAGTACTTGCTCATCTGCAGAAACGTGGGTTCTCTGAAAGCCTAGCAACGAGTTATCAACTGCAAGACTACCCACATGTGGTGATGTGCTTTGTTTGGTTCAGTTTCACCACCATGAACAGTCCAAGACCTTGAAAGAGAGCTACAACTTGGCCTGCAAAGAGGCCCTGCAAGTATGGCAGAGAGCAAGGATTCCTACACAGCGAGTCGATTCCTGCATTAGGAAGCTGTCAAAGCTGTTCGAAGAAGTCCTTGCGTTGAAGAAAAACCGCAAGACGCAGCTACAAAGCTAAAGAATGAAAGAAAGTATGTTCGAAGAGACTCTCTCAGAGCTTTTCGACGTTGCCTCGAAGGACGCCTTGAAGGTGATAGACAATGAAGAAGACTGCCAATTCCTGATGATACAACGAAAAGACGTCTTTTCCTGCAGTACAGCAGGCCCTGACAAGATTAATTTTGCCAAGAAATATCGCAAGAGATGTCGACAGGTGAAAGATGCTGGCAAAGCTCTAAGGTACAAAGAAAGAGAGGCTGCATTCCAGGTTGGAGCTGCTGCTCTTCCATCATCCAGCACAAACACTTCATTCTCTGAAGAATTCAACGCTGAAGACAATGATTATCGTCTGTCGACTTCGACCGGAAGAGCAGATGTACACTCTCAGCCTCCGAAACGAAACAATATCTTCACATCACCAGATGTGGTTGCTGCTCTTGATCGCGTCAACCTTCCCGATGGAGGAGCAGTCTTCGTTGCTGGATCAGTCGCTCAAGCCTTGGGCTATGATATTTCTACAATGACTCTTTCAGGCAGCTCCATCCGTCGTTCAAGAAGGTAAGCAAAGCAGGCAGCAGCCAAAGAGGATCAAGCTTCGTTTTCTGTCGAAGGACCCCTTCTTCTTCACTGGGATGGGAAATTACTTCCCGACATCGGCGGCGCAAAGGAAACAGCCGAACGAACCGCGGTAATCGTTACGGGAAATGGGATGGAAAAACTCCTAGCCGTGCCAAAAATATAACGAGCTACAGGAGAAGAACAGGCCAAGGCTTGCATTTCGACGATTGATGACTGGAATCTTCACAGTGAGATCCAAGGTCTCGTATTTGACACAACCATGATTGAAAAAGTAGTAGGGAGGGAACTTGTCTGGGTCGCTTGTCGGCATCATATCCTTGAAGTCGTCTTGTCAAACACCTGCAACGCACTTCTTGGACCCAGAGGTAGCCCGGAAATGACTCTCTTTAAACGTTTACAGAAAAAGTGGCCATCACTTCAGAAGGATTCCTTCATGAAGGCTTCAAACAACCTATTCAGAGATCCAAAGATGTTTCAGCTTCGAGAGGAAATGATCCAGTACTTCACAAAGGCACTGGAGTCTAAACAATCGCGTGATGACTACGAAGAATTGCTACGACTCTGTCTCACCTTCCTTCTTCGGGTGCCGTGATGAGAAAGAAGTCAAGGTCCGCGCTCCAGGACCAACTCACCATGCACGCTGGATGGCCAAGGCCATTTACGTCCTCAAAGTTTATCTGTTCAAGCATCAACTACAGCTGACAGCACGAGAGACGGAGACTATCACCGAGCTCTGTCTGTTTATCGCCTTGGTCTACGCATCCACAGCTCTTCAACGGCACCTGTGGTATCTTGGAGAGCATCTCATCGGCCTTGCATTCTTCGATCCTAGAGTCGATGCCGAGACCAAACGGAAGATGGTCGTAAGCCTCCAACGTAACGAGAATACCACTGTTACTCGTCGATTGAAGGAAACATTGAAGATTTGAATTTGTATGAAATGGTCACCAAAAGAACCCTGGGAATCTTCACTCTGTTAAAGAAAGAAAGAAGGAAGGAAGGCAGCGGAGGATACCTTCCTGAGGACCGATCCCAATTCCTGGACGGAGGATGAATGCTTTCAAGAGTTTCGACGCATAGCGATCAACCTAAAAGTTGTCAATGATTCGGCGGAGATGGGTATCGCCCTTATCAAGGCATATAATACATCTTTGACAAAGGATGAAGAACAAAAACAATTCATCCTCCGATTAGTAGCAAAACATCGCCAAGACTACTCATCGTCTTCGAAGGAGTCAGTGATGAAGCGCTAATCTAAGTAATGATGTATATTATAAACGAATGATAAATGTAATTTTCTATCAAACATATCATTTTCGTTCTTTAAAAATTAATCTGTTATTAATCTAGTATTTGCCCTTGTTTTTTTCATTTTTTAACCCAGAAGATCAATCTACTAGAAAATGAGTAGTAAAATGAAATTCATAGCGACCAGTAAATATCATTCAATTAGGCTGAAATTTGGCATGGAGATGTTTGATAGATATAGGAACAGGAGCAGCCATGTGGAGGTAAAAAATTACAAAATTTTATTTTTTGGACCACCCTAGTGTGTGTGTGTATATATATATATATATATATAAAATAAAACATAAAATGATAGAAGTAAATCTATACAAAAGTCATTACTCATATTATTTACTGTAGAATCTATTGTTCGATATGAAGATTTCTATCCCGGTTGCATTAGGAAAAATCTACTTTTATTAAGATGAAAAATACAAATGAAACAAATAAAATCCAATTCCCCTAAGGAAAAATTCAATTTCTGAGTTTATTTTCGTCTGATTTTACAAAGGTAAAATGCAAAGCCTCATTTCACACACCAGGTCAACACTCGAGGCTTTATTGTTTCGCATATTTTCGGCTAAAGGTTAGAGGCTGAGTGTGGCAAATGCTCGTTTATGTACTTAAGAGAGTTTTACCGAGAAAGTTTCACAGTAAGATGAATGAAACTTGTGTATTTCCTTGATTAAGAATTAAATTAAATCACTGTGGCTTAAGAGTATGTTCAATGAGCACGCACACCCTTACAGCCATACACAAACCTGTTCGGAGGAAGTATTTCCATTGACTACTGAAAATAATTATGATAATTTTACTGATATATAATGTTTTGATTCGTTTTGTACTTGCCCTGCAGTACATATGCTTGAAAACAATAAATCCTTTGCAGTATAAAGAACAAACCGATATTTCCCAAAAGCCAAATACTAAAGTTGGTTCAGCTGCAGACAAAAATACTCGTATTGTATAGTGGTACTTAAAGAACAGCGAGAGTCGAGCGTAAATTGTCTGGAAATAATGAGAACGCAAGAATTAGGATACAAACCAAATGAGTTAATGACACTTGTGAAGCTAGTTACGAGACTCATTAAGTTGCATAGTTTATAACTGCTGTTCTTTTATGACTTCTGTAATGGCGTTGCCATTATTATGAATCTTATTATTAGGTTATTTACAATTAGTGTTTATGTACTTGTTTTATATGAAGGAATTCAGTTTTTTTTGCCTTTAGCTTAAGCCCTAATGGCTTAACTTATTAGTATAGTAGATTATACTGAAAAGTTTGATAAAGCATAAATTACACAAGCTTGCGATGGTTTTGTTGTCAGAAATATTTTATTACTTATATAGTAATTTTTGCACGCTGATTCCGAAAATAATATTCATTTTTCTCCATCACGTACAGGTTTGTCACAAAATGTCATATTACCCCAGAATTATTACATAAAAGAAAAGGAACAGCGCGTACATTCGAAACTAAAAGGCATAAAGAAAACTCAGGACAAATAAAGATGAATATGTAATTGACGTTAATAGTCTTCTTTCTTTTTAAAGTTGTTTGCATTTGTAATTAGTATAACAAAGTGAAATAGGTACCTAATGTAAATTGAAATAAATAATATTTATTTATGTTGTTGTTTTTCCCCTTCCAGTTTGCAGAAAATCCTTACATGATGGAAAAAATGGACACCTTATTCGAAATCAGCGTAGTTGAATTACATAAAATCAGTTATTAGTAAGAAAACAACTCTTACAAAGTTCTCATTCGCAGACCTTTGTTATAAGCCTCTATAGCCCTCAGGCTATGTAAAATGTTACTTTTAATTGAAGATACGGATCATCTGAAGATCAGGGTTCCCAGCGTTCTTTAGTTAGCCTTATAAGGCTAACTAACGAAAATATCACGACCTAACCTAACCAATCGTTAGGTAAACTTACGCCCTTGACGACTGGTTTGGTTAGGTCGTGATATTTTCATTAGTTAGCCTTATAAAGCTAACTAAAGAAGGCTGGGGACTGTGATCTTCAGGTGATCCGAAAATACCTTATTAAGATTTAATGTAGGACTGGTCCCATACAAAGATATAAAAATGATTGTAGGTAAAAAGGATATACAACAGATAATAATGTCATAGGTATTAATGCCAAATGGTAAATATACGGGGCTCCAATAAACCTTAGCTCCCCCCGCCCATGGCCTAAACCATTAGAGGTACAGTAAAACTAAACATACCTTGCAAAAGAGAATTTAACCCTGCATTTAATGAGAAACAATTAAAACTTGGTGTTCCCGCCATTGGCTTCCAAGACAGCCTGAATTCGCTTTGGGCAGCTTGCCAAAAGTGACGTGAATAGATCTTGATCGTTACGCAAATTTGCTAAAACAGTTTCAATTTGTTGCGTCATTGTATCCTTCGAAAATCGATTTGCTGCAAGTTCTTGAAACAAGAGACATTCAACTTTGTCCTTTATAACTGATCCAATGTGTTAGACGTTCAGGTCAGGAAAATTTCCTGGCCATTCTTCATTTCCAAAGAAATCGATCTCATGGTTCTGCAACAACTGTTGAGTGGCTAATGCCTTAAAGTAGGGGGCCTTATCGTGCAGAAGTGTGACCTGATCGACATCCATAACACTGTTCGGGTTTCTTAGAAAAGGAATGACATGCTGGGATAGAATAATATCACGAAAATACTGTCCATCCCAACTCTGACCATTTGGCTCCAGCATCCACATGAGCTTCTTTGCAGTGAACAAAACAAACACACCAACACAGTCTGGACTTTTTAATAATTCGCGATAATGTTCATTGTCATCGATTTCATCTGGTGTTGTGTGGCCCACACTCGATCATTTTGGTAGTTAGGCCGACGTGTTACGTAAACAAAAAATTCATCGGAGACAGCTAAATGCATGAAATCATCCACATCCCAATCTTCAAGATAATGGGCAAACCACATTCTGTCATCGATGTTAAGTTGAGTTTTTCTTGGCTTTGGAAGTTCATGCCAAGGCTTTAAACCTTGCCTATGACGGTACAGTCGAATGATCTCACCACTAACGATCTTTCCTCTCAACACTTCGATCTCTCTAGAAAGTTTAGCACAGCTGTTTTTCCGCTTACGCGTACCGCTTTCAATGATGTCCTTTGTTTCCTGAGAGAGTGGCAAATTTGGGCGCCCAGATTTGGTTGTATCCATTTCACATTCATCTAAAGTTTTATTCCAATTTCTTTTGACGAAGTCCTCACTTCTTCGCAACTTTTTGGCAACCCATGAACGTGTTATAAAGGTGGCTCCAGCATCACGAGCTTCCCGAAATGTTATTGCTGGTATGCGATCTATCACACGTTGCCTCTCCGAATACCAATTAATTGAGAAGCCATTATATTATCACTTTATCAGCTAGAGTAATTTTAATACGAGCAATAAATAAAGAATTTTATATATTTTTATAATCACTAAAAACTATTTCGATATAAGTAAACATGTAAGCTGCAAATGGGGGGGCTAAGGGTTTTTGGAACCCCTTACCATAGTATACTCGTACAGAGTGACCACAAAGTCCTTTTGCAGTGAAATTGCAGCGTATCTGTATGTTGCCCCTCTTTTCATGCAAAAGTATTAATACTAATACTATATTAGTATTATTATATTAAAATCAGGATACTTACGTATTATCGGGACTACCAAACTGTTTATTATGTATTTTTGCTCTCGTCATTTTCGTTTAAACTAACGAAAATATCACAACTTAACCTAACCAATCATCAAGGGCGTACAGTTGACCTAACCGGGCATTCAGTTGACACGAATGTTGACATTGGATGTTTTTATCAATTACGGCGTTACTCTCTCGTCCTTAACTTGCCCGAAATGTGACAGTGAGTGCCTAATACGAAAAGATCAGAAGATATTTAGGTGAAATAACCAATATTAACCTATTAGGTTAATTGAATGCCCAGTTAGGTAAATTGAATGCCCGGTTAGGTCAACTGAATGCCCGGTTAGGTCAACTGTACGCTCTTCATCTACAGATCTACAGAAGCTAAGGCTAACAAAGACCCTAAAATACACTCTAAAGTTAGCCCGAGAGAAAGGAAAGAGGAGGGGGTTAAAAGAGGAGAATAAGGGGTTAAGTAAGTAGCAGAACCTATCATTCGTGGGTTAACATTCATTTATAAAAAGAGAAAGAAATACTCTCCATCATCATCCGCCGGCCACTGCCGACAAGTCGGAAAAATAGTCGAAGAGAATAAGAGAAGGGTGAAAGATGAAAAGAAGTAAAGTAAGAACGCTTACAAACCATGCAAACACAGTCTTAACTCACTGTCATACCATGCAAACTACAGACATGCAAGTAAAGAGAGTTACAGACATGCAAGTAAGGAGAGGATAAGAAAAGGAAAAAAAAGGAGGAAGAGTAGAACAAAAAGTGGGTTAGTTTACACATCTACGTTCGTGTTAGTCTAAATTTTTCTTCTTTTTTTCATAATTTTATTGCTGGCATCACACGCTGGCATGTCACAAGCTGGCATTAATGGTCAACAGACTCATCATCGACCACCACCCCCAGAGCTCCTGTTGCTAATTGTTTTTTTTATTTTAAACAACGTTAATATTTTTAAAATGCCTATCTAAATGGTTTTTAAACATATTAACGCTGGTAGAGTTAACGACTGACACGAGAAGATTATTCCATTTATCAATTACTTTAAACGTAAAGAAGTTTTTAGCGATATTAGTAATGAAACGTCTGCCAGGCAACTTAAATCCATATTACAAGTATTGCTATTATCGAAAGTGAACAGTTTGTCAAAATTTACGTTATCGATTTTATTAACGATTTTGAAAACTTCAATAAGCTCCCCCCTTAATCTCCTAGTTTCGAGTGAATGCAAGTCTAACTCTTTATACCTATCTTCATACGGGTTGTTGCGCAATGACGGAATTAGTTTCGTGGCGCGAAGTTAAACCCTATCTAACCTATCAATATCCTCACGCAAATACGGACAGCAAAACTGAACGGTATATTCTAAATGAGGCCTGACTAGGGATTTGTAAAGGGGCAATATAATATTCTTCGATTTAAATTCGAAATTACGCGCTATGAAACCTAACATCCTATTAGCTTTTGCGCAAGACTCCAGGCACTGGTTCCTAACTTTTAAATCCTTAGATACGCGTACACCTAAATCTACTTCCTCGTCAACGCTCGCTAACTCTCTATCATCCATCGTGTACGTATAATTATTGTTACGAGAACCTATATGCAAGACTTTACATTTGGGTACGTTAAATTGCATCTGCCACTTATCCGTCTACTCCATAATCCTATTTACATCGTCTTGGAGCCTATTTCTATCGTCCTCGTGAATAACCTTACCGCCTATTTTAGTATCGTCCGCGAATTTTGACACGTTACTAGTCAATCCTACATCTATGTCGTTAATATATCAGGTCATCCCATAAGTAATGTCGTTTTTTACGATAAATTAAGTTTAAACTAGTCCTACTCGGTTTAAGCATAAATTTTCCGGTTATATCTAAGAGGAGATCTATCGTGTTTCGCTACATACTTTACAAACCTTGACCAGTGAAGATGTGTGTTTTGCTTTATGTGAACCCCTCATAAACATGGCGGTATCAGAAGAGCATATCAGGCATATAATGCTTTACGAGTTCAAAAAAGGGAATAGTGCTACTGAAGCAACGCGAAACATTCAGGACGTTTATGGCAACGATATTCTGCATGTGAGAAAATGTCAAAGATGGTTTCAAAAGTTTAGGAATGGTGACTGCTGTTTGACAGATGCAGCACGCTCTGGACGCCCTGCTGAGTTTGATGATGACCTGCTGTTAGCCGCACTTGAAGAAGACTGTTCAACAACTGTCGAAGAATTGCCCCAGAAACTCGATTCATCCCGTCCACCATCCATCGACATTTGCAACAACTCGGGAAAGTGCCTAAGTTAGGAAAATGGGTGCCACATGAATTGTCGGTCGACAATCTGAGGGTGCGGGTAAACATTAGCACAGCTCTTCATTCCCGTGAACTCCAAGATCCGTTTTTGCACCGTTTAGTGACTGGTGATGAAAAGTGGATACTGTACCAGAATGTTAAGCGCCGTCGACAGTGGGTTTGTGCCAGAGAACCAGCGACACCACAGCCAAAACCAAATCTTCACCCTCGGAAGGTGTTGCTTAGTGTTTGGTGTGGTGGGATAAAGGTGGTGTAATACACTTTGAAACATTACCACACAACCAAACAATCACTGCTCAAGTCTACTGTCAACAACTGGATCGATTGAACACTGCACTAAAAGAAAAGTGACCTTTTTTGGTTAATCGGAAAGGAATCGTGTTCCACCACGACAACGCACGTCCTCATACCGCTCGGATCACTTCTGCAAAAATTGAAGAGCTTGGGTGGGAAAAACTTCCACATCCTCCATATACTCCAGACCTTGCGCCTTCAGATTATCATCTCTTCAGGAGTCTGCAAAACTATCTTCACGAGAAACAGTATACTTCTTTAGATGACCTGCACACCAGTCTTTGTACGTTTTTTGCCTCAAAACCGCCTGAATTTTATAAACATGGCATTGAAAAGCTTGTAGGACGTTGGCAGAGTGTCACTGATTCCGATGGAAAATATATAATAGATTAAAAAGTTTCAGTTGAGTTTTTTTTTGTCCTTCAAATTCCATCTAAAAACCGACATTACTTATGGGATGACCTGATAGATTACGAATAGCAATGGGCCAAACACTGAACCGTGAGGGACACCACTACCTACATCCAACCACCTCGATTCACTACCATTAACAACGACCATCTGTCTCCTAGCACGAAGCCATTCCTCTAACCAGTTAGCAACCAGACCGCGTATACCATGCGCTTTAACTTTCGCAATTAATCTTCTATGCGGAACTGTATCGAACGCTTTTTATAAAATCTAAATAAATAACGTCAGCCGCTCTATGCCTATCGTATTCGCGCACTATTTCGTTATAAAATTCTAACAAATTAGTTACACAATATCTATGGCGTCGAAACCCATGCTGACTACTATTAATCAAATCTCTACTTTCTAAGTGATCGATGATACGATCCCTAACTACGGATTCCAAAAGTTTATCGACAATTGACGTTAAACTAATGGGGCTATAATTGGTAGCTACTGTGCGGTCACCTCTTTTAAAAATGGGCGTGACGTTAGCTAATTTGAAGTCTTCAGGAATAATCCCCGTTTCGAGTGACTGATTAAAAATCTTCGTTAAGGGGCCTACGATAACGTCTTTCAAATCTTTCAGATGTCAAGGAAAAAACGCGTCAGGACCTGGAGCCTTGCTAACTTTTAGCCTATCGATATAATGCGCAATCTCACCCTCGTAAACAGTTATTTCATCCAAGATAGTCTCGCTGCTAAATAAAACGATATCGTCCACATCGGGGACATTATTGACGTCTTTTACGTCACAAAAAAGTTATTAAAAATACCCACCATCGCCTGAGCGTCAGAAGCCAAAGCGTCATTCGTGTCCACGAGAGGGCCTATATTATTTTTTATCAGCTTACGATTATTGACGTATTCAAAAAACTTTTTTGGATTATGTTTACTATCCGCAGCTATAAGTATCTCTAAATTACGCTTAGCATTCCTAACTGATCTTTTAACCTGACGTCTAAGCTCGATATATCTATTAAAATTAGCTGCCGTGCCATTGCGTTTATTAAGTCGATACGCTCTGTTACGCTCGTTTATGAACTTGCCTATTTCCCTAGTCCACGACTTGGGCCTACAATGATTTCTAGCGCGCTTGGGACTACGAGGAATAAACTCCATTTCAATATTCATAAAACTTTCTTTAAACGCCTCCCACTGCAAATTTGTGTTATTAGTCATTACCCATCAATAAGTTATCCCAGTCCACTACTCTCATCCTATCCACAAAACTATCAAAATTGGTACTACGAAAATCAAGGACTTCTATTACGTTACTATCCTTAGTGTTTTCTATCAATAGCTTAAACCTAAGAATTTGATGATCACTACATCCTAAACTCTCGCCTACTTCTAAACCTTCGACTATATTTTCGCCGTTCGTCATCACCACATCTAAAATATTGTCACCGCGCGTTGGTTCGGTAACAATCTGTCGTAAAAAATTATCTTCCATGAACTCAGTCAATCTCAAACCGTCATCGTTACCAGTAAAAGTCTCGTAATTAACATTAGGGCAGTTAAAGTCTCCGACAATTATACTATTCCGATTTTCAATAAAGATACCAAGAAGCGAGTAAAATCTAGCATCGGTATCGAGGGTTGAACGGGAGGTCTATAAAAAACAACAAAATTAAAAGTAATACTACGCGCCCTAACTTCAACGCATATCGCATTAATTGCTGCCGGAAAATCTATTTTAACCTCGATAGCCCTAAGGGAATTACGAATGTACAGCAAAACGCCGCCACCAATCCTATGTAACCTATCATTAGTAAAGAGTTTAAAACCCGGTATATCAAATTCCCCCAACAAGTCCCGAGTCACGGTATTTAACCACGTTTCAGTGATTTCAACTATATCGTAGTTGCCGTAATAAATTATCGCCTTAAATTCGTTCAATTTATTTCTAATATTACGCGCGTTACAATAAAAGACGTTTAAGTTATTTTTTTATCACGGTCTGGTGGTTTAAACTATTTTTCACATCGGGCCCGCGTTCCCCGGACCCACAACGTTTAAAGAAGGCTTCGACCTGTACAGCTTTCGTACGTTTTCGTCAATTAATCTATCTAGCCTAGCATTACCTATCTCATTAAAATGCACCCCCATCTTTTATAAAAAGGCTAGGATCACTGAATTCTGACCACAGCTTTACGAAGGGTACATTTTCCTCAGCACAAATCTCTTCTAATTTAGTATTAAAAAATATCGTTTTAGATGTAATCCTATGACCCAAACCGTGCCTAGGGGTAATACCTAGAACTAAAGACCTATCTGACCTCACCTTTAGGGACCTAATTAACCCCCTATATCTCTCCAAAAGGTCAGGCACTCTCGTATCGGGCCTATACGAGTCATTGCCCCCTACTATCGTCACCAACATCGAGTGACGGGAGGCAACGTCAATCCTATCCACTTCGTTTCTAACTCTGTCAACCCTGACCCCTGGGTTAAGTTGTGATATTTTCGTTAGTTTAAACGAAAATGACGAGAGCAAAAATACATAATAAACAGTTTGGTAGTCCCGATAATACGTAAGTACCAAGTCTAGTACTTGCGACTCCTACTCAAGAGGCCTAGTGGGGGCATTTTATATATACAGTATGTATTAAGGTAGGTTGATTTTGGAACTGTGATCTTGGACTAGTCTAGATAGAAAGGTATTAATGTATAAAAAACGTTGCACCAACTTATATTTGTGAAAATGATTGCATATTTTGAGGATTGTTAATTATTTTTAAGTTGTAAAATTGCCGAATTTTACGCGTAAAATCGCGAGCGCGGGCGCAATATAAACAAATAAAATATCGGACCTTATTTCATCAAAATAATCTATTAAAATTCGGCTTTTTTAACAAAACGATGCTTGAAACTTATTGTAAATGCATTATAGATGTTTATTAGTGTATTATTTTGTATTTTTTAATGATATTTACCTATAAAGTGTGTATTAAATTAAGTTATTTTATGATGCGTTCATTTAATTGTGTTTATTTTCAGATATTTTATAAAAATGGGTAAAAAACGGAAGTCTGCAGTGCTAACTCGAAGTGATAGTGCCAAAAAATTCAGTGGCCAGCCTTCCCCTTTGGACAAAACAGAGCCTCCTACCCTCCCGCAAAGTTATTCAGTACAGTTATTTCCTCCAAAACAGCCACCCGGACTTGAAAGACTATGATATTGCTAAAATGATAGCAAAGGATGTGATTGAGATCTGGCAGACAGTGAAACCGCGGCTGAAATTGGTGGATAAAGTGTGCTTCAAGAAAGCAAAAGAGATAAACAGGAAATCTCTTTCTACAGTCCAGGAGCAGAATCTGGAGGAAAAGCTGGATAAACTTTTTGACATTTCTGCTTGCACCTGTAAGCTACCTGTTCGTCCCTGTGACGACAATGCTGTGAAGTGCAAGAAAGAAAATTGTCAAACACAGCACATAATCTGCACTTGTCCTCCCAGTAAGAAGGTAATGCTATTATTTTTTTAACTTTTAACTGGCCTAATTAGTGCGATTAGGTGCCTTTAAAATGGAAGGAAATTCAATGCTTGTAATTGAAAAATATCCGCATTTTCCTCCTGTAATCTTCCTTTCCCCCCCTGGTAATATAAATTAATAATCAATTTTTTTTCAGGATTTTATCTCTTATTTTAGATCCGCTATTTAATATACTTTAATATTTCAGGTTCCAGTAGAGGAGAGGGAATACTTGAGAGATCACAGGGCCAAAATAGGACCCAAGGGCTCTTTCCAGCTGAGATCTGTAGATAAAGCTGCTGTGAAGAGAGACCAGAGGGCTGCAGCTGAATCAGAAAGATTACAGAGACAGATTCAACAGCAGCAGGAAGTGGATTTGGCCACTTTTGCCTCCACACCTTCACAAGATATTTCTTTTGAATCCAGCTCAGGAGAATCAGGAGAGGTAATATATTTTTTTTCTTGTATCTTATCCCATTTTTACCCAAATTTATCACTACTTTTTGTCCATATTTCCCCCCTTTTTCCCTCATTTTCGCTTTAGTAATTTATTCTTTTTTTCGCCCATTTTCGCCGACTTTTTACCTGAATTTTTATCCATTTTTCCCCCATTTTCGTTTAAGTAATTTATTCTTATTTCCACCCATTTTCGTCGATTTTTACCCATATTTTTCCCTACTTTTTCCCCTACTTTTTCCCCTATTTTCCCCCATTTTCGCTTTAGTAATTTATTTTTTATTTTCATTTCAGCCATCTGGTGGTGAAGCTGAAGAGTTCAAGCTAAGGAGGCCTTCCTCCTGGACTTACAAGCTATGGACCTGCTTAAGCCTGGCCTTGATGTGAAACAGATAATAGTTGATAAATCGAAAATGGACAGGGAAAAAGCTAGAATGAAAGTTAAAAGTGATGAAAATCACAATGAGGGTCTGGAAAAGTTAGTCTGTATTGGGGTTGATGGGAAAGTTGACAAGGACACTTTGCTGTACAGAGAAGTTAAGGATGAAAATGGGGAGACTAAGCTCAAGAAAGGAAAGGGACAAGAGCACCATTTGACTTTCACAAAGGAGCCGGGAACTGAAAGTGGAACATATCTTACTCACAGAGTCATCCCAATTAAAGGTGCGACTGGAGTTCTTCTTGGTGAAGAAGTTGCTAGTGTCTTGGAGGAGTTTAACAGTGTTCATACCCTGAAAGCTGTCCTCCATGACAACACAAATACAAACACTGGCTGGGAGGGAGGCCTTGTAAGAGCTCTGGAAAATAAAATTGAGCGGAAATTGCACACCATTGGCTGTTCACTCCATCAGAATGAGCTTCCTTTCAGAGCTGTTTTCAAGCATCTTCACTGGTCCGCTGGGAAAACTCTGTGAAATTGACTACCAAGATCAGCCACAAGTGGAATTCACCAAACTCAGTGGCTCCCTGGATGACATGGAATTTGCTGAGGAGACACTGAATGATCTCAGTAGCGACCAGAAGCTTCTTTTGGAGTATGTACTTGGAATTTCCAGGGGCAAAGTCAACCCAAGATTTGCTGCCTGGAAAATTGGACCATTAAACCATGCAAGATTGTTGACTTTAGCAATTAGATTGATGTGTCTGTGGACCAGAGGTGATTACCCTCCAGAACTACAGGATAAGCTTTACCAGGCCATCAAGTTCATTGTGGAAGTGTATGCAGTCAGTTGGTTTGAGATCAAAAGGGACAGCAAGTTCCACAATCAGCAGCTGTACATCTTCAACATGATCCAGAGGATCAAGCAGCAGTCTGAAGAAATCCAGGGTGTTGCTTTCAAGAACCTGAAGTACAATGCTTTTGCCCTGCTGCCCGAGAATGTGCTGTACTCCATGATGAAGTCTGATGACTTGGAAGTGAGAGAAGCTGCTCTCAAGAAAAGTCTGTCCATCAGGTAAGCATTTATTAATTTTAAAAAATGTGAAAAAAAAATTTGATTATGGGGATTTATTTAATAAAAAAAAGTCCCGAGTTCTATAAATCCCCATAATCGAATTTTTTTTCACATTTTCTTATCCCAATTCCCCCCTTCCCCTCTGATAATGGAAATAATCTTACCTTCTTTCTGAAAAAAAATTCGATTATGGGGATTTATAGAACTCGGGTTTTTTTTTTTTTTTAAATTTAAGTTAAATTAAATCAGCAATTCTGAGACGAATAGGGATTAAATCTTAAACTGGAATAAAAAAAAATTAATTATTATTCTTTCAGAAGTGGGAAGCCAGCCAAGAAGAGGCTGAAGAAGAGCACAGCCATCAACATTGAAGCTACCCACTGGTCAGAACTAATCAACCTTTCTCAAAGTGGCATCTGTGAACCTGCTCTCACAGAAGACTTTTCTGACCAGGAGCTTCAAGAAGCATTGCTGAATGGCACCAAGCTGGAGCTGCCTGATTTGCCTTCACATTCTCAGAGTGTTGAAAGGGCCGTGAAGCTGACATCTGAAGCTTCCCATACTGTTTATGGACTCGAATCAAGGCACAAACACATTCTGGCCAAAGCCCTAACCCGCCAGATGAGGCCTTCCTTTGCTTCTAAGGGCTCTTACAGTGAAAATTATGATGATCTTGGGATCTAAATGTGTCTATTTCACTCTGTACATGTTTTTTTTTACTTTTTTTGACTGAAATTGTAACTTTTTTGAGGATTTTTTTTATGAAAATAGCATGATTTTTTCGGCCGAAAATTGCGAAAATACGATATTTTTCGGTACGATTTTTTGACGATTTTTGAAACGGTCTCCTCAAAAAACGGTTAAAGCTAGGGATCTGAAATCTTTTGTCAGTTATTATCATATCAAGCCCTGACTATCTCGACTAGTCCAAAGTCGATATCTAAAAAAATGCGGAAAATCAACCTACCTTAGTATATATATATAAACTTAAAACTTAATAATCAGATTGGTAAAAATGTGAAGGTAAGAGTGAGGTAAAAAGTGAACCGAGAATGAAGTAAAAAGAAAAAAGAGAGAAGGTTCAAACTGAGAAAAGTATTCCTCTTTCATCACCTTGTTGATATCAATTGATTACACTGGACAACATTAAATTTGCTACTGAAACAAAGTGAGGTGATTTAGAGTAATTTGATGGCACTGATTTCAAAAATGTAGTCAGAATTTTTCCATCACCTTTAAATTTTGAGTTACTGACGTATATCAATTATTTGACAGCACTGTGTGCAATATCATGTAATCAGCTCCGTGTAATGAAATGCATCAGCCTTGCTTCATTCCCACGCCCACTAAATTCGGCCAGAAATAACAAATCCCTCACATGCTCAGTTTGCTAGCACATGTGTGTAGTCTCTTGTCTGAATATGAAGCGGCTGGAGTTATATGAAGGGAGCAGAGTCAGACGTCTCTCTCTCTCTCGCTCTCTCTCAATGCTCTCTGTAGCCTCTCAGTCATTTAGTTCAACACTTCGCGTAGAAAGGGGTGAAAGATGAAAAGAAGTAAAATAAGAACGCTTACAAACCATGCAAACAGTCTTAACTCAAACACTGTCATACCATGCAAACTACAGACATGCAAGTAAAGAGATGATAAGAAAAGAACAAAAAAAAAAGTAAGAAGAGTATAACAAAAAGTGAGTTAGTTTACGAAAGGTTAGTCTGAAAGCTGTACTTTAGTACAATGGGAACACAAAGCCATCGATTCCTCTTGCTCATGTTGCTCATACTGTGAACATGACAGAAACCTATGAAAGCATGCAGACTATCCTTAAAGCCATCAAATTTGATCAACATAGGTGAAACATCTGTGGTGATCTAAAAGTGACTGCACTACTTCTAGGATTGCAGAGTGGGTATATCAAACAGTACTGCTTTTTATGTCTCTGGGACAGTCGAGATGATAAAAATCATTTCATAAAGAAGAGACGGCCACTGAGAGAGTTACATCCCACGAAAACAGAACATAAAAAATCAACCTTTAGTGAGGGACGCATGAAGAATTTTGTAAAAGGAATGAACAAAGATCGCAATGGCTTCAGATATCTTTCTAAGAAGTTCCCAAAAATCAGTGAAGCTAAATTGAAAGCAGGCATATTTGTTTGGCCACAGATTCGAGAAGTGCTGATGGATATTGATTTTGAGAAAATGCTCAGTCAGAAAGAACTTGCTGCCTGGATTTCATTTAAATTGGTTGTCCATAATTTCTTAGTAAATTACAGAGATGAAAACTATGTTGGGATGATAAATGATATGCTCGAGAACTACCGAAATATGGGGTGTAAGATGTCATTAAAGATACACTTCTTACACTCCCATCTAGACTTCTTCCCAAATGATTTAGGAGCAGTGAGCGATGAACATGGTGAACGATTTCACCAAGATATCTCTACAATGGAACAGCGCTATCAAGTACGATGGAATCCAACGATGATGGGAAATTACTCTTGGTTCTTTCAGCGTGAAACTGAGAACTTGAACAAAAGGCGCAATAAGTCAAGCAAATACAGTATTTTGCAAAAAAAAAAAAAACTAAGAAATAGTACTACGTGTTTTGACAGTACTTAAATGTATTTTCAGTAAATATTACAATCTTAATGTACTCAATCCTTTTTTCCATTAATATCTATATTATGTATGTAATGTTACTTGTTAGTAGTAAATATGTATTAGTAGGTCATTGAGTTGACTAGTATATCAGAGTTGTAGCAGTAGTATGTCGTATGTTTATCAATAAAGAATTAGGAGATGGATGAAATAAATGGTAATCAGGAGCTTGGTATGACCAGGTGGGAAAGGGGTAGGTCCTGGCTGGGCCATTTATTCCTGCCATATCCTATTTGTAATAGTTATAGTGTGTCTTTTATCGTTTTAAAACATTCTTAAATGCAATTTTCAAAGCAAAAGTCAGTTTTTACAGGAAATGGTTTTTAATTACTATGTATAAAGATATTTTGAATGACCTTATCATAACTCAAAAACAAGAGGTGATCAGTAATTCTAAACTAGATTTTTGGAATTACCACTGACAAATTACCGCGAAAAACGTGCATTTTCTCCAGTTGCAGAAGAAAAACTTTTTGTTGCTCAGTGTTATACACAATATTTTTAATAAAACCAATGATTAATAAAATAATAAACCACGGGTTGTAGGATCAATAAACATTACATATGAGTCATTACTCAAACACTGGAGTAATTAGGGGCATAATTAAGACTAAAGCTTATCATTAATCTAGGAGGAGGAAGAGGAGGAGGAGGAGGAGAAGGAGGAGGAGGAGCAGGAGGATAAATGTCGAGATTGAATATACGGGGTAGTAGTTACCCTTAATTATAAGGAACTTTGAAAGGCTACATTTATCTATTCTGAAGGCTATAAATCATACCTTGCATTTTAATTTTGCTGAAATACAACATTAAGCATAATGGGTTAAAGGGAATGATTTTTAACTTTTTGGTGGAAATTGGCCTCTCTCTCTCTACATTTCGTAAAAAAAATTCGCCTAAAAACACAATTTAAAAGAAAAATGTATTAACTGGTAATTTCATTACTGATTAGTAAATTTATGTTTTTTTTAAATATTATATATGTTTTTCCCAGAAAAGGCACATGTTTACAATACACAAATACACATTGTAGACTTACAGATAATTTCGTTTATAACTCGTCTCATATAAAGACTTTTTCGTGAAAAAGTATTTGTTTCATATGATTAAATTTAAAAGGAATAAAAGTTAATTTAATTTATATTATAAACAATTATCTCGTAGTGAAGATTTTTAATTTCAGCTTAATGTGGAATCCGAACCACGACTTACCAACCAATTCAGAAATACGGCACTTCTTGAGAAAGTGAGGTCGCTGACCATTACACTACGACAAGGTAGAGTTGTCCGCATATGTAATGTTCCTCGCCTCACAGGCGACTCCGTACACGTGGCAACGCCGCAATGATAGTCGAGGTACCCCAACTGGGGGAAGGTGGGGTGGAGGTGGGACAACCGAGTCCAACAACATATAATACAGATATATACAGTATATTTAAAGGACAATTGAATGTGCAGTCATTGACATCCAGGTTATTATATTGTAATGTCTGTGTCCATAAAGATAAACAATTAATATGATCGTGAACAGCGTTCAACTCCATGTAGTTTACTAGTCTTATACAGTAATAAGGTTCCATTACGATTACTGCAAGTCTATATGCAGAGCCGGATTTAGACTACTTGCGGCCCGTAGCACAAAGGCAGGCTGAGGCCCCTTAGCCTTTAGCCATAAAAGAAAATTGTAAAAAAAAATAGAAGCAAACGATTTATAATTTATTTCATACCATACAAATAAGATAAAAATAATAAATTACCAAAATTGAAAAATTACTCAAAACGAGTATTTTATATATATATACAGGGTGTACATAAAGTCAGGATCTATTTTTGTGAAGCACTTGGAAATTATATGGAATTCAATCATAAAATGATAAAGTGGTAACATTTATTAAATAATTAAGAGTAGGATTCGACGTGACGCCCATCAGTATCCCTGCACAGCTCAAATCGTTCCGCAGCATTTCTAAACACATTCTGGAGCATTTGCGGGGTTATGTTATCTGCAGCAGTTCGTATACGTGTACGTAAGTTTTCAAGACTCGTAATCTTCGTCTGATAGACGTGCGACTCGATAAAGCCCCATGCAAAGAAATCTAAAGGGGTTAAATCTGGTCATCTCGCTGGCCAAGGTGTGTTGCTTCCGCGTCCGATCCAGCGATTTGGAAAACGTCCATTTAGATAATCCTGAACAATTTTGGCATAGTGACAAGGAGCACCATCATGTTGATAGACGACGGGGATAGGATTGTTAGTACCGTCGTCTATCAACATGATGGTGCTCCTTGTCACTATGCCAAAATTGTTCAGGATTATCTAAATGGACGTTTTCCAAATCGCTGGATCGGACGCGGAAGCAACAGACCTTGGCCAGCGAGATCACCAGATTTAACCCCTTTAGATTTCTTTGCATGGGGCTTTATCAAATCGCACGTCTATCAGACGAAGATTACGAGTCTTGAAAACTTACGTACACGTATACGAACTGCTGCGGATAACATAACCCCGCAAATGCTCCAGAAGGTGTTTAGAAATGCTGCGGAACGATTTGAGCTGTGCAGGGATACTGATGGGCGTCACGTCGAATCCTACTCTTAATTATTTAATAAATGTTACCACTTTATCATTTTATGATTGAATTCCATATAATTTCCAAGTGCTTCACAAAAATAGATCCTGACTTTATGTACACCCTGTATATATATATATATATATATATATATATATATATATATATATATGTATATATATATATATATATACAGTATATATATATATAGGGAATGAACTCAGAATGGTTCCCTGAGTTTTTTATGATACACACAGACCGTGCATGGAACAAGGAACTCTTCTGGGATAATTAAATCCACTATAGTCCGAATATGAAATTCAGACTATAGTGGATTTAATTATCCCAGAAGAGTTCCTTGTTCCATGCACGGTCTGTGTGTATCATATATATATATATATATATATATATATATATATATATATATATATATAAAATATTATATATATATATATATATATATATATATATATATATATATATAAAACTAAAGTGTTTTTTTCTTGTTTTTGATGTCACGAAAAAATCAATAACGTCATCATAATTTATGGATTTTGTTATGTCTGATTCAATAAATAAGAGGGATAGATTCGACATTTTTGTTTCCAATAAACTATTTCTTAAGTAATACTTAATTCTTTTTGGAACTGAAAAAGACCGTTCACCACTTGCGTTTGTTACAGACATCGTTAAAAACTTTAGCAATGGTTTCTACATTTGGAAACGTCGATTTTAGGCCATGAAGAATATTATATCATACATATCGACTGGATTTATCGCTTTTTTCTTTCATATATTTTAGAAAGTGCAGTACTTCATCTTTAAATTGATCAACATCAATGTCTTCTTTGTAAACATCCGAAAGTTTATCAATACTTATGTTTACTTCATTTGCACTCATATTGTTTTTAAAAAACACGTTAAACATGTGTAATATGTTATATTGTTGTACACTCTTGTTCATTTGTTTATCTCCGCATTAAGCTATCGCAAATTACATTAAATGTATTAACTACAAATAAAGCCCTGCCATGCAAAATGACATCATTTTCGCGGATTTCGTCAGATATAATGTTTCGTTTTTTAATTCTGCATTGCTCCTCTGTGTACTGCGTTTTAGTGGGGTCTGTTAATGTTAAAAATAAAACTCTCGTGGAATTTCATATAGATTTTTGCAAACAATTTTTTAGATGGCATGGACTATAAAGAGTACAAAAAACGATGTTTTCATTTTTTCCCTCGGCGATCTTCACTATATGGCAGCCATTTTTAAAATGGCGGGCACGAAACAAAAATGTGCGATAATGTGGTAAAAAATCGACCTGATGATGCTGTGTAATATATGTATTAGTGGTCTTTGCAGAACAGAAAATGACCACCAAAATTAACATTTGCACAGTGTTTTTTTCCATGATAATATGTTCGGGTTTTAGTAATTAAACATGTCAGCATATGCAACATTGAACGAGTCAGTGTCTTCTTCTTCCGCATAGATGGACCGTATCTTCAACATTGCCACATTTGTCAGAGTCTGCCTCACATCTACATAACTCGGTACAGACAAGATTGTTCTGCTTGCAGCTGCAGCGATCTCCACATTTGCTTGATTTGCATCCACACTTGATTAGAACTGAATTATATGCTCCTCATACTGGAACGTGTTGAGTTTCGTCAAGTGTTGTGTCTACATTGGGACGAACTTCGACACTTGTACTTGTGGTCACTGAGTCCTGTAGTTCTTCGTCATCTGCATGGTCCTCTGGACTCTGACGATGGAGGTCTCATGTAGTTGATTTCGCTCTATTGAAATATCGGGCCAGAAGCCATGTCATATCAGTTTTCTCTGCATTCTGACATTCCTCTTCATATTTTCCGAGTTGAATATCAGGATAATGCGGACTTTCGCATGGTTTGGGATTACCAGTGATGCGTGATTCGGGTACATCTATGAAAGACTTGGGAACATTGGTCAGCTTCTTGGCATCGACTGTGTCCAGATTTAGTGACCGTGTGGGTGTCTCATCTGTCTGTGAGAATTATTTCTTTTGATAAATGGCTGTTGCTGTCTCATGGAAAGAGTTCTTTCCATCAGGAGTATCTACCCTGCTGTCGATATTGTCAAGGGAACCAATGATTGTTCTGTTCTTCACCAGACCAAGTGGAATGTAAACGCCATCATTTTTTGATATATTGTCCTTCACTGCACAAGCTATCTTCGATACATGTGTTGTTACATTGTTGTACGATATTCCAATGCCAACATGTTGCAGCATGTCAACATGTTTTCTGCTTCGAACCGCATGGTAGGAATGCAACGACATCCCGCACGTAAGAGGCGTTTCAATTGTTGATCGAAACCCAGAGCTCTCTGATTTTGGTGTAAATGATACCTGTCTGTCTGATTTGTGTACTTGAATTATTTGTTGAGCTAAATTCCGGCACAAATTGTCTAATGAAGTCTTTTGGTGATCAGTTTTTTCACTACCGGACCGCTCAATAATCCAGAGCAATAACGAATACAACTCATGGGGAATATGGCTATCATCAACTTCAAGTGAACCAGTGAATCGCCATGGCTTCTTCTTTGTCTGTTATATAGCTCCTCTGATTACTTTAGCAGAGTCAAACAACATCTGAACTGATTCTGCTGTGCCACATGCAGCTCGCTCTACTGCAGCTCCTCCAGATTTATTCGTGTGAATCAATGTTGGTTTGTTTAGAGCGGCCGGGAGGATGAACTGTACATTGCTGCAGTGTTTCCGAATCTTCTTCTTTAAGTGTTGACGAGATATCTTTACTTCATCTCTGCCGTGACTTTTTAGACAGTTCGTGTAATCATTCTCGGCATCTTGCATTGAAATAATTGTCCCATTGTCCAATGACATCGGCAGATCTGCAAAAAATTCAATTTCGCCTGCAATATATTTAACAGTGTCTTCTTCGTTGACATTTCCACTGTCACTGGTATCTTGGCGTTTCGGTTGAGATAAATAACGTGCCCATTGCCTGGTCATGCATAGCTTATGATACATGAGGTCAAGGGAGAGAGGATCGGACTCGGATATGACTTCAGCATAGAATACTTTCCAATTGTCATTGTCACTCTTTTGTACAATGTCATGTATTTGATTTCCAATATTCTCAGTGCTGCGTGGATGTACTTTCTCTTTCTCATATCTTTGACAAAATAAGCAGAGACTTCTATCGAAAGAATGTGTTTTCGATCTAGTGAAAGATGAAGAAGGCATTGATGGTTGTGCACTGTCAGGAGTAGATGCTGATGGATGGCCACGTTTTCTTTTGAGAGGTGATATTGTTTGATTTGCTAGTGCCGCATCATGTCGTATCTTAGCTCTACGTAGAAGTTCAGAATTTGTTGCTTTAGCATAGCATTTTCTGTGTCAAAATGTTTTTTGTATTATTAAATCAAATGCTGTTATGTCCTTTTCTAGTCTTTCATTCACAGTTATTTGTATGTATTCCGGATCATTTAAGGCGACGAATGATGTGATTCTACAAATAAATTTTTTAACTGTACTTTCAGAAGGGCTTTCTACTACTTCTTCATTGTTTTTTTGTTGGCATAGAATACAGAGTCTGTAGTTAGTTCTTAGTGTTTCACACCGGCGTTTTTTGGCTGGGGGCTGGTTACTTGGGGCTGATAGAGTACTCATTCTTCATTGGAAATAATGTAACCATGTTTTTTTCACTCAGATTGGTGTATTTTGTCCAAAAAGTCACATTTCGGAAAATCTATATGAACTTCTGACAGAATTACATATGAGACCCCACTATTTCATTAGTTCGAAGTTTAGCTTCCTCTTCAATACCGTTAAAGTTGTTTCTGATTTCTACAAGAAATCCTGACAGTGATTTCAAGAGAGTAACAGCTTTTAGCATATTTATCGTTGGATCATGCAACGAATTATTAGTTGAATTAAGTCTTTGTAAAATTCTGCTCCAGATTACGGTTAATAAAGCTGTCTCATATTTATCAAAATTTTTTTGATAAATTTCTGGCCTCTACACGACAGACAGGCTTTTCGTGTCCACACAGAGATATGTTAATTAAAGCACTTTTGATGTTTCTGTATCCTTTTCTTAACGCTGATGCGGCGCCATATTTTGAGCATGCGCAAAACAAAGCACAATGTTTAATTCAGTTATCCACTTGCCAAGTTGCCAGGGCTACCAAATTTGACTTTTTAAGAATGGATTATTTTGTTTTTTCCAGGTTTAGAATCTAGCGGTAAATTCTGCCCATGAGGTCCCCTTTTGGTCGAGGCCCCCAGCTAGCGCCTCATGCACCTGTGCAAAAATCCGGCTCTCTCTATATGTATTGTTACATAATGATTTAATATACACGTGACTGGTGGGTGGGGATTTGGGGAAGGGGAATGAGGGAGTGTGGAGGTTGGTTGTGTAAAGTCTATTTTTGGTTCAAATTCACTACAGGGTGTCCATAAAGTCACGCATCACAGGAAAACACATTTATTTTGTTTATTTATTTATTTTGTTTTATTTATTTGTTCGAAATGGAAATGATTCCCACCAATCTCAAAACATGTTTGTAAACGAAAAAGCAGGTTTCTTTGAATGTTGCTCAACATATTTGGCCTGATGGAGACATAAATAAATAGACATTGCTTATGTTCCTATGCTGCGTGACTTTATGGACACCCTGTAGTATATTAAAAGTTTACTGTAGTAGCTGTTCATATAGACTTGCAGTAATCATAATGGAACCTTATTACTGTATAAGACCAGTAAACATGGAGTTCAACGTTGTTCACGATCATATTAAATTTTTATCTTTATGAACACAGATATTACATTATAATTACCTGTATGTCAATGTTATATGTTGTTAGACTCGGTTGTTCCCCCTCCATCCCACCTTTCCCCAGTTGGGGTACCTTGACTATCACTGCGGCTTTGCCACATGTGCGGAGTCGGCTGTGAGGCGAGGAACATACATTATGTATGCGGGCAACTGTACTCGAGGCAATAACAGCATTCCATTCAGTTCTCTAGTATAATACTGAAGACTCAAAGATGTAATACGATTTTGCAGAGAGCGTTCGAATCCTGGTGGGGGCACAGTTGCATTATGAAAAGTCATAAGTGTTTATATATATATATATATATATATATATATATATATATATATATGTATGATACACACACACCGTGCATGGAACAAGGAACTCTTCTAGGAAAATTAATTCCACTATAGTCCGAATAAGTAATGGTAAATGACAAATACTATAGTATTTTTCTTTTTCATGATGCTAGCCCGACGTGGACAACGGGTCACTCGCAAAGAGGTCCCAAAAATATAGCTTCCCTCACCAGCTATCTGCAAAGCAGATAAGATCCAACTTTGGGACAGGATCTAGAGTTTAAAGCAGCCTAGCCCAGCTACATTTAGAACCTCAATATAAGCAAAAGACTCGCTGCCTTCACGTCAGATTCAATACATCAAAGAAAAAGGGGTAACTATTACATTTTTAGCCAAAAACAAAAACTTAAACTTCAACTGGCAGAATTGAGCGTCCACTTTTCAAGGCACATACCATGTCCGTTTCATGATGGGAATGAACTCAGAATGGTTCCCTGAAGTTTTTTACGATACACACAGACCGTGCATGGAATAAGGAACTCTTCTAGGAAAATTCAATCCACTATAGTCCGAATAAGTAATGGTAAATGACAAATACTATAGTTTTTTCTTTTTCATGATGTCATTTACCATTACTTATTCGGACTATAGTCGATTTAATTTTCTAGAAGAGTTCCTTGTTCCATATATATATATATATATATATATATATATATATATTTACTGTTTTTTTTGTAAAAAAAAAGGTGCCGGTACTCATTGGGATATATATATATATATATATATATATATATATATATATATATATATATATATCATAACATTAACTTACCGTTTTATAGAAAATTCCAAATTTTCATCATGTTCTCATCTGCTTCAATATGTCGACTTCGTTCCTTGCTGTTAGTGTCAAATGTTGAATGGCGCTTTCGGAGTAACCATGACTCCACGTATTTGTTAGGATCAAAATGTGGAAGAGGCGGTCCCATAAGTTTGATAAACAGGAGGGCTGAAACAGTTTTCGTCATTAACGAACATCTGGTTGGGGTAACAATCAAGTTCATTTGGGAAAATCCTCTTTCGCATTCACTGGAAGAAATCGGGATTGAACTCAGAGCAGATTTCAAATGCTGAAGTTTTTCAGGAATCATCTTTTCAGTCAGGTACTGACGAAATCCGCGAACTGTATCTCTTTCATTTAATTGAAATCTTAACGACAATTTTCTGATTTCCTTCTCGCCGAATGTCAACTGAGCTTCAACGTTTTCAGGCCATTGTTTCTTATCAAGTACTCGTAAAGTTTATCTACATTTGATTTCAATGCTTACCATATAACAACTATACTTGCCATGAAATAAAATAGGTATATAGTATAATTTTACACTACAAAATATAATAATACAATATCGCTTAAGTTTTAGAAAACTTAAAAATTTAATAAGAAAGATTCTAGATAACACTGGTATGCATCAATTTTGCTGTCAATGGTTTTGTAAGTGATTCGTATAGAGTTTTTCCTGCTGATGTCGAATCTGCAATCCGTTTTTCTCAATCAGCTCAGGTTATCCGGCTATGGCCTCATAAGTAAAATAGAATTTTTCGTGATTTTGTCAAAGCGGAATTGGAACAGTAACATCTATCATCACTTGTTTCACTTGTATAATATCTTTTTTTACTTTTCAGGCATATAGATAAAATATTTCATAATGAATAGAGCGTGTAAAAATGATCCCAATAGATTCTGCTACATATGTGGGACGGTTACCATGCCAAATAACCAGTCCCAAATCACTAAATTTGTGAAGACAATGTATAGAGCATACTTTGGAATTAAGCTAGGGGACCAGGACAAAAATTTCGCCCCTCATATGTGCTGCAAGACGTGCATTGAAAATTTGAGAAGATGGAGCAAAGGCAGAGCGAAATCTTTGCCTTTTGGAATTCCCATGATTTGGAGAGAAGGAAAGGATCACGTGACAGATTGCTATTTCTGCATGACAAACCTCCAAGGTGGGCTTATAAATTTATTTTTCTTAAATATTTTGAAATCCTCGTATGAAACTTGACATAATATTCACCATAATGTAATATTCACCATATATAGCATAATATTCACCATAATGGTAATCATACACTTACATATACATATTGTTATAGAAAATACATTTACACATACATATTGTTATACAAGTTACATTTACATATACAATGATTGTATATTTTCTTTCTTTTTCATTCATATTGTCCCCGAAGGGACAATATGAATGAAAAAGAAAGAAAATATACAGACTCCATCGACCTATTTCATATCTTACAGACCGCAGCCTTCCCTCACGAGCCGTCACTGTCTGAATGCTTCTTCTATTTCATATGCAAGTTTTATGTCCATGTTTCTGTGTTTCTATTTTCAGGAGTTAACAAGAAGAATAAACACATTGTTGTATACCCTGACATTCCTTCTGCTATGAGACCTGTACCCCATGGTCCTGGAATTCCAATACCCGACCCACCTCAAACCCTGGACTTCGATGATTCTGATGATGAATCAAAGACCAATGCCAATGACCACTCCCAGTCGTATATACCTCAAAATACCGCTACAAATGAGCCGAGGCCTCTCAACCAGGCCAAACTTAATGATCTTACAGGGGATTTAGGACTTTCCAAATTAGCTGCCGAGATCTTGGGCTCACGACTTCGACAGGACAACTTGCTGGCTCCGGGAACAACATTCTCCTGGTATAGGAAACGAGAGGAAGAATTCCGCAAGTTTTTTGCAGTGCACGAAAATACCTCTTCCTTAGTGTACTGCTGCAATGTTGAGGGGCAAATCGAATCCTTGGGCCTGCCATATAACGCATCAGAATGGAGGCTATTTATAGACTCGTCTAAACGAAGTTTGAAAGCAGTACTTCTCAACATTGGGAATAGGGTTGCATCAGTCCCTGTAGCACATTCCGTACAACTTACTGAGAGCTACGATAACATGAAAATTTTACTGGATGCTCTCGTATACGACCAACGTAATTGGAGGATCTGTGGAGATTTGAAGGTAATACTAATATCATAAGTAAACTATTGCTATTGACTATGTTGTTTTTCCAAAGGTTATTTGAGAGCGTATAAGAACACTTAACTTCCCCACAGAAGTGATACAGTCCAATGCATAGATCTTTTTATCTGATAGAACAAATTCTCTAAATTCTTTAAATATTTTCATTATTTTTCAGATTGTGGCATTTGTATTGGGAATGGAAGGGGGATACACCACGAAATACCCATGTTTCCTCTGCAAATGGGATAGCCGAGCGGATGAGAAGCACTATGCACAGCGTGACTGGGCATCCAGAGAGAATTTTGAACCTGGGTCGCATAATGTCGTTTCAGTGCCCCTTGTACCACCAACAAAAATTTTGCTCCCACCACTTCATATTAAGCTGAGCTTGATGAAAAATTTCATCAAATCAATGAATAAGGAGGGTTCAGCATTGCGATATCTCGAGAGTAAATTTCCTCATATATCTGATGCTAAACTAAATGCTGGGGTTTTTGATGGTCCTTAAATTCGAACTTTGATCAAGGATACTCAGTTCGAAAACGCAATGACTCCAACTGAGAAGAATGCCTGGCAGGCATTCAAATCAGTTGTCACTGATTTTATTGGCAAGCGTAGAAGTCCAGAATACGAGTCCGTTGTCGAAAACTTGATGGAAGCTTTCAAAGCTCATGGGTCGCGCATGTCCATAAAAATGCACTTTTTGTGGTCCCACTTGGACTATTTTCCTGAAAATTGCGAGGATTATAGTGAGGAACAGGGTGAACGATTTCACCAAGATATCAAAATAATGGAAGAGAGGTACCAGGGAAACTGGGATATCAATATGCTGGAGGACTATTGCTGGTGTTTGAAGCGAGACGTGCCCGAAGAAAAACACAGACGGAAAGCCAAAAAAACTTCATTCCTTCCTCAATAAACTTTTTTCCATATTCATTGTATGAATAAAAGTATTTATTCACACAATGTTTTCATTTTTCACGAGTATTCTTATAAAATTACTCGTATCTACAGTGTTTAAGCTAAAAAAATCAATAAATTTGGGGATAAAATTGGACTTATAATAAATGGCCAATAGAGAAAAAACCTGACCTGATTGAGGAAAACCAATGTCATTTTCGAATTCAGCATTGTCGAATTATATAATATGAGTTGAAAAAACACTCACAGCAGACAAAAAAATTTCATAGGCATACCAGTGTAATGTGCAAATTAATTATAATCAAAAAAGGTGCCGGTACGCCGTACCGGTGCGTACCGTCACAAAAAAAGCCCGGTATATATATATGGACCTTTTCTGTTCTATGGGCACCATTGAAATTAGAAAAATTAATATTTTTTAAACTTCTTTTAACTTTTTATTAATATATAATCAGTACATTTTGAATAGGAGAAATTTAATTTATTTAATTTAACAGCTATGAACATAAGCAAAAACCAAAAATATTTGTTTATTCCTAAAAAATTCGACCATTTATTACATTACATCGTCATTATTATTAGTCATACCTAACCTAACTTAACCTAATCTAACCTAACCCAAACCTAATCGAACGTAACCTAATTTAACCTAGCTTAAAATAACCTAACCTAATCTAACCTAACCAAAACCTAACCTAACCTAACCCAACTTAACCTAACTTAACATAGCCTAACCTATCTTAACCTGACCTAACCTAACCTAACCTCGTTTGTACCCATCGAACTGAAAAGCCCCATCTATGATGAAAAGAACCACGAAGGAAAGGAAACACAGAATGGTCTCAAGCGCTTTCGTCTAATGCCATTTTTCACGTGTTACTTTCGCGAAATAATTTTCACATATATATATATATATATATAATATATATATATATTTGAAAAGCTAGACTGGAACATGAGTATAAAGGTTCATTTCCTTCACTCGCATTTGGATTATTTTCCTGAAAACTTGGGTACTGTGAGTGAGGAACAAGGAGAAATGTTCCACCAGGATATCAAGACTATGGAAAAAAGCTACCAAGGAAGGTCGGATGTCAACATGATGGCAGACTACTGCTGGTCTTTGAAACGGGAAGGCTCGGAGGAAATGCAGCACAAGTTTTTTATGATACACACAGACCGTGCATGGAACAAGGAACTCTTCTAGGAAAATTAAATCCACTATAGTCCGAATAAGTAATGGTAAATGACAAATACTATTGTATTTTTCTTTTTCATGATGCTAGCCCGACGTGGACAACGGGTCACTCGCAAAGAGGTCCCAAAAATATAGCTTCCCTCACCAGCTATCTGCAAAGCAGATAAGATCCAACTTTGGGACAGAATCTAGAGTTTAAAGCAGCCTACCCCAGCTACATTTGAACCTCAACATAAGCAAAAGACTCGCTACCTTCACGTCAGATTCAATACATCAAAGAAAAAGGGGTAACTATTACATTTTTAGCCAAAAAACAAAACTTAAACTTCAACTGGCAGAATTGAGCGTCCACTTTTCAAGGCACATAACATGTCCGTTTCATGATGGGAATGAACTCAGAATGGTTCCCTGAAGTTTTTTATGACACACACAGACCGTGCATGGAATAAGGAACTCTTCTAGGGAAATTAAATCCACTATAGTCCGAATAAGTAATGGTAAATGACAAATACTATAGTTTTTTCTTTTTCATGATGTCATTTACCATTACTTACTCGGACTATAGTGGATTTAATTTTCTAGAAGAGTTCCTTGTTCCATAAATATATATATATTAACAGTGTTTTTTTTGTACAAAAAAAGGTGTTGGTACTCGTTGGGATATATATATATATATCATAAAATTAACTTACCGTTTTATAGAAAATTCCAAATTTTCATCACGTTCTCATCTGCTTCAATATGTCGACTTCGTTCCTTGCTGTTAGTGTCAACTGTAGAATGGCGCTTTCGCAGTAACCATGACTCCACGTATTTGTTAGGATCAAAATGTGGAAGAGGCGGTCCCACAAATTTGATAAACAGGAGGGCTGAAACAGTTTTCGTCATTAACGAACATCTGGTTGGGGTAACAATCAAGTTCATTTGGGAAAATCCTCTTTCGCATTCACTGGAAGAAATCGGGATTGAACTCAGAGCAGATTTCAAATGCTGAAGTTTTTCAGGAATCATCTTTTCAGTCAGGTACTGACGAAATCCGCGAACTGTATCTCTTTCATTTAATTGAAATCTTAACGACAATTTTCTGATTTCCTTCTCGCCGAATGTCAACTGAGCTTCAACGTTTTCAGGCCATTGTTTCTTATCAAGTCCTCGTAAAGTTTATCTACATTTGATTTCAATGCTTACCATATAACAACTATACTTGCCATGAAATAAAATAGGTATAGAGTATAATTTTATACTACAAAATATTATGATACAATATCGCTTAAGTTTTAGAAAACTTAAAAATTTAATAAGAAAGATTCTAGATAATGTACAAATTAATTATTCAAAAAAGGTGCCGGTACGCCGTACCGGTGCGTAACGTCACAAAAAAAGCCCTGTATATATATATATATGGACCTTTTCCGTTCTATGGGCACCATTGAAATTAGAAAAATTAATATTTTTTAAACTTCTTTTAACTTTTTATTAATATACAATCAGTACATTTTGAATAGGAGAAATTTAATTTATTTAATTTAACAGCTATGAACATAAGCAAAAACAAAAAATATTTGTTTATTCCTAAAAAATTTAACCATTTATTACATTACATTGTCATTATTATTAGTCATACCTAACCTAACTTAACCTAATCTAACCTAACCCAAACCTAATCGAACGTAACCTAATTTAACCTAGCTTAACATAACCTAACCTAATCTAACCTAACCAAAACCTAACCTAACCTAACCCAACTTAACCTAACTTAACATAGCGTAACCTATCTTAACCTGACCTAACCTAACCTAACCTCGTTGGTACCCATCGAACGGAAAAGCCCCGTATATGATGAAAAGAACCACGAAGGAAAGGAAACACAGAATGGTGCTCAAGCGCTTTCGTCTAATGACATTTTTCACGTGTTACTTTCGCGAAATAATTTTCACACACACATATATATATATATATATATATATATATATATATATATATATATATATATATATATATATATATTTGAAAAGCTAGACTGCAACATGAGTATAAAGGTTCATTTCCTTCACTCGCATTTGGATTATTTTCCTGAAAACTTGGGTACTGTGAGTGAGGAACAAGGAGAAATGTTCCACGAGGATATCAAGACTATGGAAAAAAGCTACCAAGGAAGGTGGGATGTCAACATGATGGCAGACTACTGCTGGTCTCTGAAACGGGAAGGCTCGGAGGAAATGCAGCACAAGTTTTTTATGATACACACAGACCGGCATGGAACAAGGAACTCTTCTAGGAAAATTAAATCCACTATAGTCCGAATAAGTAATGGTAAATGACAAATACTATAGTATTTTTCTTTTTCATGATGCTAGCCCGACGTGGACAACGGGTCACTCGCAAAGAGGTCCGAAAAATATAGCTTCCCTCACCAGCTACCTGCAAAGCAGATAAGATCCAACTTTGGGACAGGATCTAGAGTTTAAAGGAGCCTAGCCCAGCTACATTTAGAACCTCAATATAAGCAAAAGCCTCGCTGCCTTCACGTCAGATTCAATACATCAAAGAAAAAGGGGTAACTATTACATTTTTAGCCAAAAACAAAAACTTAAACTTCAACTGGCAGAATTGAGCGTCCACTTTTCAAGGCACATAACATGTCCGTTTCATGATGGGAATGAACTCAGAATGGTTCCCTGAAGTTTTTTATGATACACACAGACCGTGCATGGAATAAGGAACTCTTCTAGGAAAATTAAATCCACTATAGTCCGAATAAGTAATGGTAAATGAGAAACACTATAGTTTTTCCTTTTTCATGATGTCATTTACCATTACTTATTCGGCCTATAGTGGATTTAATTTTCTAGAAGAGTTCCTTGTTCCATATATATATATATATATATACGGTACCAGGTGAACCAAAAGTAGGTGGACAGTAGGTTGAATAGGGTTTGTGTTATATTATATTATAACTATGGTGTTCTTTATAACTATGGTGTTTGTGTTATATTATATTAAATATTATAACTAAATTTATTTAAATTTAATCTTTTTTCTTTTCAGATAGTTCAGAGAACCCATAATGGCAAATAATCTGAATACTGATGCCAGAAAATGGGTGTTAAAAGAGTATTGCAAATCTCAAAATACTGAAACTGTTAGAACAAAATGGGTTGAAACATTTGGTACTCAAGCCCCAAAGAGAGAAACCATTTACCGCATTCGTGACAAATTTGATGCCACTGGCTCAATTCTTAATGCCCCAAGAACTGGTCGACCCAAAACAGTTTGCACAGAGGACAATAAGCAACTTGTTGCCGAAGCATTTGTTCACAGTCCCAAAAAGTCCACCAGAAGAGCCTCAGCAGAACTGGACATTTCACAAACCTCTATTATACGAATTCTGAAATCTATTGGGTTGAAAGCTTATCGTCCACGGCTAATTCATGGCTTATTGGAGGATGACCCAGACAGGCGGCTGCAATTTAGTGAGATCATGCTGAACGAAATTGAAGGAAATCCAATAATTTTAGATAACATTGTGTGGACCGATGAGGCTTCTTTCAAATTATCAGGTCATGTTAAGCGACATAATTGTGTTTACTGGTATAGTGAGAACATTCATTTAACATTAGAGCCGCAACTAAACCAGCCTGGTGTCACTGTTTGGGGTGGTATTTCAAGTTCTGGTGTTTTAGGACCAATTTTTGTTGATGGAACAGTCACAGGTAATAAGTATCTCGAAATTCTAATGAATGAAGTTGTTCCACACTTACAACAACAGCCTAATTCACATGACCTCTATTTCCAACAAGATGGGGCCCCTCCACATTATTCAAGAGCAGTCCGTGAGTATCTTGATGAAACATTTCCCGAGAAATGGATCGGCCGAAGAGGTCAAATTGAATGGCCTGCACGTTCACCTGACTTTACCCCAATGGATTTTTTCTTTTGGGGAGTACTCAAGGACAAAGTTTATAGTCGAAAACCACGAAGTGTTGGTGATTTTAAAAATTACATCAGAGATGCATTTCAAGAAATTAATGCACAAAGAAACTTGTGCAAAAATGTTTGTCGAAGTGTGAAAGGTAGACTTCAAAGCTGTGTAAATTGTGATGGACAGCAATTTGAGCACCTGCGTTGATAAAATTTTCAGTGCTTTTCTATTGTATTGGTATAAGTTAATTTTTTTATTTTGTATTATAGTATACAAAAAAATTAAATATAATTGTATATGTATTCTCAAAATAAACGTTATCATTTACTGTCCACCTACTTTTGCTTCACCCGTATATTAACATTTTTTTTTTTAAAAAAAAGGTGCCGGTACTCATTGGGATATATATATATATATATATATATATATATATTATAATATATATTATATATATATATTATATATATATATATATATATATATATATATATAATAACATTAACTTACCGTTTTATAGAAAATTCCAAATTTTCATCACGTTCTCATCTGCTTCAATATGTCGACTTCGTTCCTTGCTGTTAGTGTCAACTGCTGAATGACGCTTTCGGAGTAACCATGACTCCACGTATTTGTTAGGATCAAAATGTGGAAAAGGCGGTCCCACAAATTTGATAAACAGGAGGGCTGAAACAGTTTTCGTCATTAATGAACATCTGGTTCGGGTAACAATCAAGTTCATTTGGGAAAATCCTCTTTCGCATTCACTGGAAGAAATCGGGATTGAACTCAGAGCAGATTTCAAATGCTAAAGTTTTTCAGGAATCATCTTTTCAGTCAGGTACTGACGAAATCCGCGAACTGTATCTCTCATTTAATTGAAATCTTAACGACAATTTTCTGATTTCCTTCTCGCCGAATGTCAACTGAGCTTCAACGTTTTCAGGCCATTGTTTCTTATCAAGTACTCGTAAAGTTTATCTACATTTGATTTCAATGCTTACCATATAACAACTATACTTGCCATGAAATAGTATAGGTATACAGTATAATTTTAAACTTCAAAATATTATAATACAATATCGCTTAAGGTTTAGAAAACTTAAAACTTTAATAAGAAAGATTCTAGATAATGTACAAATTAATTATTCAAAAAAGGTGCCAGTACGCCGTACCGGTGCGTACCGTCACAAAAAAATCCCTGTATATATATTTATATATGGACCTTTTCCGTTCTATGGGCACCATTGAAATTAGAAAAATTAATATTTTTTAAACTTCTTTTAACTTTTTATTAATATATAATCAGCACATTTTGAATAGGAGAAATTTAAATTATTTAATTTAACAGCTATGAACATAAGCAAAAACAAAAAATATTTGTTTATTCCTAAAAAATTTGACCATTTATTACATTACATTGTCATTATTATTATTCATACCTAACCAAACTTAACCTAATGTAACCTAACCCAAACCTAATCGAACGTAACCTAATTTAACCTAGCTTAACATAACCTAACCTAATCTAACCTAACCAAAACCTAACCTAACCTAACCCAACTTAACCTAACTTAACATAGCCTAACCTCTCTTAACCTGACCTAACCTAACCTAACCTCGTTGGTACCCATCAAACGGAAAAACCCCATATATGATGAAAAGAACCACGAAGGAAAGGAAACACAGAATGGTGGTCAAGCGCTTTCGTCATTATTATTAGTCATACCTAACCTAACTTAACCTAATCTAACCTAACCCAAACCTAATCAAACGTAACCTAATTTAACCTAGCTTAACATAACCTAACCTAATCTAACCTAACCAAAACCTAACCTAACCTAACCTAACTTAACCTAACTTAACATAGCCTAACCTCTCTTAACCTGACCTAACCTAACCTAACCTCGTTGGTACCCATCAAACGGAAAAGCCCCATATATGATGAAAAGAACCACGAAGGAAAGGAAACACAGAATGGTGCTCACGCGCTTTCGTCTAATGACATTTTTCACGTGCTACTTTCGCGAAATAATTTTCACATATATATATATATAATATATTTGAAAAGCTAGACTGCAACATGAGTATAAAGGTTCATTTCCTTCACTCGCATTTGGATTATTTTCCTGAAAACTTGGGTACTGTGAGTTAGGAACAAGGAGAAATGTTCCACCAGGATATCAAGACTATGGAAAAAAGCTACCAAGGAAGGTGGGATGTCAACATGATGGCAGACTACTGCTGGTCTCTGAAACGGGAAGGCTCGGAGGAAATGCAGCACAAGTTTTTTATGATACACACAGACCGTGCATGGAACAAGGAACTCTTCTAGGAAAATTAAATCCACTATATTCCGAATAAGTAATGATAAATGACAAATACTATAGTATTTTTCTTTTTCATGATGCTAGCCCGACGTGGACAACGGGTCACTCGCAAAGAGGTCCCAAAAATATAGCTTCCCTCACCAGCTACCTGCAAAGCAGATAAGATCCAACTTTGGGACAGGATCTAGAGTTTAAAGCAGCCTAGCCCAGCTACATTTAGAACCTCAATATAAGCAAAAGACTTGCTACCTTCACGTCAGATTCAATACATCAAAGAAAAATGGGTATCTATTACATTTTTAGCCAAAAACCAAAACTTAAACTTCAACTGGCAGAATTGAGCGTCCACTTTTCAAGGCACATAACATGTCCGTTTCATGATGAGAATGAACTCAGAATGGTTCCCTGAAGTTTTTTGATACACACAGACCGTGCATGGAATAAGGAACTCTTCTAGGAAAATTAAATCCTCTATAGTCCGAATAAGTAATGGTAAATGACAAATACTATAGTTTTTTCTTTTTCATGATGTCATTTACCATTACTTATTCGGACTATAGTGGATTTAATTTTCTGGAAGAGTTCCTTGTTCCATACATATATATATAATATATATATATATATTAACAGTGTTTTTTTTTTGTAAAAAAAAAGGTGCCGGTACTCATTGGGATATATATATATATATATATATATATATATATATATATATATATATATATAATATATCATAACATTAACTTACCGTTTTATAGAAAATTCCAAATTTTCATCACGTTCTCATCTGCTTCAATATGTCGACTTCGTTCCTTGCTGTTAGTGTCAACTGCTGAATGGCGCTTTCGGATTAACCATGACTCCACGTATTTGTTAGAATCAAAATGTGGAAGACGCGGTCCCATAAGTTTGATAAACAGGAGGGCTGAAACAGTTTTTGTCATTAACGAACATCTGGTTGGGGTAACAATCAAGTTCATATGGGAAAATCCTCTTTCGCATTCACTGGAAGAAATCGGGATTGAACTCAGAGCAGATTTCAAATGCTGAAGTTTTTCAGGAATCATCTTTTCAGTCAGGTACTGACGAAATCCGCGAACTGTATCTCTTTCATTTAATTGAAATCTTAACGACAATTTTCTGATTTCCTTCTCGCCGAATGTCAACTGAGCTTCAACGTTTTCAGGCCATTGTTTCTTATTAAGTACTCGTAAAGTTTATCTACATTTGATTTCAATGCTTACCATGTAACAACTATACTTGCCATGAAATAAAATAGGCAGTTCTTATCCCTCATTCCCAACAGAAACACGCACAAAAAATATAAAAACCGTTACATTTTCTGAGAAGTTACATTCAACAGACATCTTAAATTTCTTTCCAAAACGACAATATAAGAAAACGCTATTTTAACAATGTTCATTACAAACATTTCTCTCGGTGCCATTTATTAAATTTATTACAAATCATTACTATATATATTATATATATATATATATATATATATATATATACACTGTGTATATACGTACAGGGTGTTTATAAAGTCCCTATCTATTTCAGTGAAAACGTAGCAATAACACTACAATAGAAGGCATACATTTAATGAATACTTAAGCATATGATTCCACATGAGCACCATCAGTATCTCTACAGAGTTCGAATCTGTCAGCAGCATTGCGGAACACATTTTGGAGCATGAGAGGGGTTATTTTTGTAACTGCTGTTACGATACGAGCACGTAAATTTCCCAGCTTCATTCAGATGGCATTTTAAACACCGTCGTCTTTCAACAAGATGGGCCACCTTGTCATTACGCAAACATTGTTCGGGAGTACCTAAATGAACGATTTCCAAATCGGTGGATCGGATGTGGAGGCAACAGGCCCTGGGCGGCTCGATCTCCTGACCGAAAGCCCTTGGATTTCTTTGCATGGGGCTTTATCAAATCAAACGTCTATCAAACGAGGGTTACAGATCTGCAAGATTTACTTGCTCGTATCGTAACAGCAGTTACAAAAATAACCCCTGTCATGCTCCAAAATATGTTCCGCAATTCTACTGACAGATTCGAACTCTGTAGAGATACTGATGGTGCTCATGTAGAATCTTATGCTTAAATATTCATTAAATGTATGCCTTCTATTTTAGTGTTATTGAATTTTACCCTTTTGCTACGTTTTCACTGAAATAGATAGGGACTTTACAAGCACCCAGTGTATATATATATATTAAACATACAGACGTATACATGCATACATTAAAGCCTGACATTTCAAATGAAGGTTATGACGTAGCAATCATTAGCAAAAAAAAAAGGAAAAATGACTAGATACAATGGTTATAAAAGAAAAAATTTTAGAAATACTGTATTCAAAAAGATGATAATGCAGCGAAGTTTTATGCAAACTGATGCTGTGGCGCGGGGCATAAAGAGTGAAGTTTAAGGTAGGATTCTGGGTTTATATAGCAGTTCATGGTTTACAACGCAGTACACAGTTAGTTTTCAGATTTCTCCATTATTTCAATTTGGTATGTGCGGTTTCATACAATGCATATTTTTATCTGAGGATCAGCAACAAATTTCATAGCTTGTTTATGAAAAAAATTTGATTTTATTGTGGACTCAAGATATTGTATGCAGTTACTTTTGTAGCGAGGAGTTTAATGCGCTTTCTTCACTGTGTAAAATGAATATATTCGGTAACTCATATTCACTACGTTCTGTAATGAATTTAAGGGCATTATAACGTATATGGATAATTTCCAATCTTCTAAAATTTCCATAATTACGACATAAAATTCAAAACTGCAGATAAGTAAACTACTGGAAAGAAATTATATAAATGATCGATACCATTCCTGTTCAGAAATTATAAACATGGCACAATTGGCACATTCAACACTGAGATACTGAATTTCTAAAGAGCTCAAATTAAGATCAACGAATGGTCGAGTGTAATATATATATATATATATATATATATTTTAAATTTTGAATGTTGCTTACAAGTAATTTATACTGTAGAATGTACAGTGCTTACAAGAAGTCTCACGCTTCTGTCTCGTTCCAAGCTAGTCTGTTAGGTATAAAATGGGCGGTCCTTATGGCAGCGGAGGTGTGTTCGGATTGGTGCACATAACTGCTCTAACACAATCAATGACGTCCATTATTACGTCACTTCTGTTACATTTTAGTGTTTAAAATACAAATGATTAAGAAGCAGAATGGAGCAAGTTTCGGGATGTTGGGATGGTTATGGAGCAATCCTAGTCATCATAATATTAGCTGGGCATTACATTATACCGTCTCAATATATACTGTAGACTATAGAGAACGACTAATTCGGCAAATATCCCAAATCATGGCATGATACCTAAGTTATTTTGACGCAGGTCTAAATTATTTGTTCAAATGCAATTATTGATATTAAGTAATTGTTGGGAATTGTTGTCAGTATTGTTGTTTGTGATATATATCCTACGTGAAGAATCTAATGACCAAATTCCTCAGTGAACCTCTCACGCGCTCGCATTTCGAGGAAGTCACGGTCGTCTCACTAATAGATAGTTTATCCATTGTTTTAAGTGGTAACCTATTAAACGAACTATGTTAAACCTGTTCCATCTTATGAAAGTCATTAGTCTAAAGCAAGACTGGTGGGCCATGAATCAGAGAAATTTGCATTTGATTTGTTCATCGTAATTATTACGTAATAGAGTATACTGTATATAGTAGTATATAAGAGTTTATTGATAGCATATCATATGACAATTCCCATAAACATGTGATGACCTCGATGTTGCCAGTTTTTATTTTTTTCCTGAAACTATTACCTTTTCATAGTTTGTTTCAACAATGCATATATTACACTGGGGAACAAAAAAAATTTTGTTTCTTGGTGCCTGAGATTTTAGACCTTATTCTGGATATTTTTATGCCACTGATTCAGAAAATATCATCCATTTTGTTCTAGCAGCTCTAGTTTTTGAGATATTGCATACGTCATTACCTACTTTATTACCCTTCTGGAATGGTATTATGAGTTGCTCGTAAATCTAAATGCATCTGTATAATTAAATTGTAGCTATGATTTTGCTGATGTTGCTGTTTTGCATGTGTATTGTACATGTACTAACGTGAATTCTTTCCTGTTACAGGTGTTGACATGGCTTCATCACGAAGAAAGTGTTTAAATCATCCAGATGTGTTTTGTTTTATCTGCGGAGAGTACACGTTCATTGAACAGAGAAAAACTATTACTGATTTTGTGAAAAAAGCTTATTTTGACTATTTCAAAGTACAACTAGGGGACCAAGATAAGCCATGGGCTCCTCATGTTGTGTGTAAAACGTGTACGGAGCATCTGCGGCAATGGACCAACGGAAAGAGGAGGTGCCTGAAATTTGGTATACGAATGGTATGGAGAGAACAGAGAAACCACAGTGATGACTGTTACTTTTGTTTGGTGAATATAAAGGGCATCAATGGACGTAACCGGAGTAAATGGACGTATCCTGACATAGACTCAGCTAGACGGCCTGTTTCACATTCAGATGAGATACCTGTCCCATCATTCAGCCATCTTCCAGAGCTCCCTCAAGAAGATGATGAATCTGCTACTGACAAAGAAAGCATATGTGGGCAAAATGAGTGATTTCGAAGGACCGTCATCAGTTGCAGAAGGTTTTAGTCAACACGAATTAAACGACCTCATAAGGGACTTAAGTCTTTCGAAGAAATCGTCTGAATTGTTAGCTTCCAGGCTGGGAGAAAAAAATTTACTGCTGCCGGGAACCAAAATCACGTTATATCGCGACAGAGAAAAGGATTTACTGCCCTTCTTCTCAAAAGAGAACGATTTAGTTTTCTGCAACAATGTACGCGGATTGCTGATGAAAATGGGCATATCGGAATACACACCAAGTGAATGGCGGTTATTCATAGATTGCTCCAAACGGAGCCTAAAATGTGTTCTTCTACACAACGGCAACAGATACAGATCAATCCCAATTGGTCACTCAGTCGGTATGAGAGAAGAGCACGGGACAGTCGTCCTAGTCCTAGAAAAGATATCATACCGAGACCACCAATGGGTGATCTGTGTAGATCTGAAGATGGTGAATTTTCTCCTGGGCCAGCAGAGCGGGTACACCAAGTACCCGTGCTTTATATGTCTCTGGGACAGTAGAGCTAAAGATGAACACTGGGTGAGAAGACAGTGGCCTCTGAGAGAAAACATGGTGGTTGGAGAAAAAAATATCATCAAAGAAGCTTTGGTTGACAGAGAAAGGATCATATTGCCACCACTGCACATCAAACTAGGTTTGATGAAACAATTTATAAAGGCTTTGAACAGAGATGGGACGTGTTTTGGCTACATATGTAGAAAATATCCTGCGCTGAGCATGGAAAAGCTGAAGGCTGGTATTTTCGATGGACCGCAAATCCGGGAACTCATGAAAGACCCGCGTTTCCAAGATTCAATGGACAACATTGAGGCACGTGCGTGGTCATCGTTTAGTATGGTTGTGAAGAATTTCCTTGGGAACTATAAGGCCGATAACTACGGTGAACTAGTGGAGAATATGCTCTCTTCTGTTTGTAAACTTGGCTGTAAAATGAGCATCAAACTGCATTACCTCCACAGTCATTTGGATCGTTTCCCAGATAACCTCGGTGATCTAAGGGAGGAACAGGGTGAACGATTTCACCAAGAACTAAGGACCATGGAAGAACGGTACCGCGGACGATGGGATACTCACATGATGGCAGATTACTGCTGGAGCATCCAACGCGAATGTCCTGGCACATCTCATCGCAAGAAATCTCAGAAACGCGGTTTATGTGAGATGTCTCAATGAAAACTTTTTTTGCCGTTCGTGTCTCAAGCTTGTTTGAATTTAATAAATATTTTTCGTACCTTATGCTTGTTTGATGTTAATACACTATTTTTGCTGACATTCATCATACTTTTGTATTCAATTGACAACAACAGTGATTGCCAGTCAGCAATTATATAATATTATATACATTATATAGAAATATATATAGATATATATCATATCTTGATAAGCAGAGCTGATGGAGAAAAACTAATGTCATTTTTAGAATCAGCGACCTCAATATACCCAGAAACAGGTCTAACATCTAAGTCACCAAAAGTTGTGTTCCCCAGTGTTATCATCTCCACGAGCGTAGACATTGCAAGAAAAGATTCTAACTAGGGATAAGTAAAGTTCTTTCATGGTCACAATATATACTTTTATAGATGTCAAACATAAAAATATAATAAAATTCTATATTAACATAAATATATATTCGATACACATTTACGTCATGGCTTTAACATCAGTATTTCGTATAGCTTCCTCCAGCATCAATAATTTCTTGCAATCGTTGCGGCATAGAAGAAGCCAGATTTTAGGGAATGTTTGGTGTTCGGCGTAAGCTCTCCCAACTATTCCTCGTGTGAGCTAAAAGTGCTTCAAATGTTCTTTCATTGCGTTGCTCCCATTCGTTAATCATTATTGCCCAAAAGTTTTCAATCGGATTCAAATCAGGAGAACGTGGTGGCAAAATTAAATTAATAATCTCTGGGTGATCTTCGTACCACGCTCTCACAACGTTACTCCTATGAATGGGACTGTTATCTTCCATTAAGTAAAATGGTTCCGGTGCTGGAACCAGATACGCACGAACACTGGGTAACAGCATCTCTTCCAGTATCTGGCAATATTGCTGTCCAGTAAAGCATCCATCTACTTGAGTCAATTATCCGACACCATAGCCAGACATCCAGTCCCACACACCGAGATTGATGTGACCACTACGTTTGCTCGGGAAAACATTTCCTTCTTCATAGCGTTTTCCGCGCTGCCTCCAACAATGCAGGGAACCATGACTATCTGTTGAAAGTGTTTTTTCATCTCAGTACACAACTTTTCTCCAGAATTCTTCCTCCTGCGGCAAGTATTGCAAGGCAAATCCCATCCGCGCCTCTTTATGCTCAATCATCAATGCAGGTTTTATAGCTGGACTGCGAGAAAAATACCCTTCCTCGTGAAGTCTGTTGTTCACTGTATTTGCGCTACAACGAAGGTTCAGGTGTCTGTAAATATGCGTCGCTGGAACAAACGGATGCTCTCTGGCATGATTAACAATCGCAGCATCTTCCTCTTGAGATGTTGAACGCGGAGGACCAGACCTCGGCAAAGTAGCGATTGAGTTTTCTGCTTCATACCGATGAATCCACCGTTCCACAGTGCTTCGATGAACGTCTAGTCGTCTTGATATTTCTCTTATTGGCACACCATATTCATGCAATGTCACCATTGCTCCCCGCATTGCCTGGGTCGTCTCGTGGTGCACAGACGGCCTTCCCAGCTTTGTGTAAATGGCTTATGTGAAGCGTGCTGGGACGATAAAGGAAATGAGGATACCATGCACCCCTTCTGAAATTGATTTCGGTTGTGAAGGGTACCAACCCTTCGAATGGTAATAATAATCAGCCAATTTCCTATTTTGTTGAACATATGCATAAAAAATTCGTCTTAAAAACCAAGGATCCAAAGATTGTCAGCAATAGTTTATATCCCAACTGAATATAGTCAGCCATCAACAGTATAATCATATTTCATTTCCATAACTACTCATGACTACTCTGTCATAGTAAATAACCTTATTATGACTTAGGTAGTAGTGGTAATTCTGAGTGGCGGCCTCTAGCCACATACGTTAAACCTATCAGTGCGTCTAAGACCAGACTCTTCTGTTTCTGTCAATTCATTGTTAGTTTAAGGTATTTTTCTCTTTGTCTCTCTAGGTCTAGGGCATTAAAATAAATATTTGAGTTTGTGTTTAACATTTCCTCCTCCCTTCGTAATTCCCCACCCAACCTCGTTTCCTTCGACATAGCAACGCTTACCTCCATCCTCATTCCACTTCCTTTATTAAACCTATTATCACTTTTACTGTCCCTTCCTTCCATCCTTCAATGCCAGCGTTCTTAAACCTAGCACATAAATTATATAATATGGAATGTAACACCTTAGATCTCTACGCATTCATGTTACTTGAAGACGCCTGTGTCTTAGGGGAATCTAAGTGTTGAGAGTGGGCTTGAGGGGTAGTCTATAGATTATTACAGATGACCTTGAACCCTCCAACTATTTAAAAATGATTATTTATTACGCGCATCATATGGCATAATACACACATGAATTTAAGTATCTCTTACACTATAGGAATGGAAATGAATCCTACCAGAGTTAAAAAGTCGCAAAATATGATAGATTAGTTTGTATTGAGAGGTCACTAAGAAAAAAGGATTTGGAGTAGAGCGGAAGGTAGAGAATGTATTTATTTTCTCGAGTTTCGGTTATTATTAACGTTATATGGATACATTGCCGATGTTCCTGCTGAAAACCTCTGATGGGATGCGGTGTGATCAGAGAGAGAGAGAGAGAGAGAGAGAGAGAGAGAGAGAGAGAGAGCGCGCTTTTAAATCACACCTTTTAAATGGTTTGTGGGTAAGGGCTTCACGTATGTTATTTTAGTCCAGGGTAGTTTATGTGGAGGTGTTAACGTAACTTGCACTTGGGACTGTTAATTGTAAGACAACTACCATAGCTGGGACTGAGACACTTTATCCCCTGCATACTCTATATATATATCTATATACAGTATGTCTCTATATATAAATAGAGCGATCAACACAATGATAATGTGGATGTCATTGATGGGGTTAGAGCAATTATGTGCACCAATCCGAACACACCTCCGCTGCCATAAGGACCCCCCATTTTATACCTAACAGACTAGCTTGGGACGAGACAGAGGCGCGAGACTTCTTGTAAGCACTGTACGTAAACAAACATCTTAAATTTTAGACCCCACCCCACTAAACAAAGTACCGTTTCCTGTATGAATACGTACAGAGAAAATGGCATTTGATGATACTTTGGGGGGTAACGGAGTGAAATCGGACATGAAGGTTTGATGCTTCTTTTTTATTACTAAACTTCCTCGTATACGAGGAATTTTAGTCATTGGCTTGAATGGAAAGAAAAAAAATGAGGGTTCTTTTTAATTTTTTTAATAAAACCATTTATGAAAAATTATTTTACTTTACATTATATTATTACGATACTTTGAAGTGATTTTTGCGTTTGATGCGCTGAAAAAAATTACGCGCTTACAGCTGCTAGCTCTGAATATAAATACATAATAATAGCTAAATATATATTTGAAGGCACATAATTAATTATGATAATAATAATAATAATAATAATAATAATTAATCTTCGTTGCAGATACTGCGTTGGAGAAACTTACATATGCTTAAAACATATTTGTTATTTATTCATCTGAAAACAACAGCTGAGCCAGCCATGTGGCAAGATTGGGGAATGGAGTACCAATTGCCACTATAATGCTTAATGGCAGGGAGGAAAAATAGCGGATTTATTTTTAATAAGTTTAACAAATGTTTACACGCATAAAAGTGTACATGTATATAATAATAATAATAATAATAATAAATCAGCCGTTAATTACAAAACCGCTTTATTACTATACGTTTTTACCATTTGTTAATTGAAAGACCTAAGTTACCCTAGATTAGAAAAATTAAAATGTAATTTATTTAAAGTTTTAGTTAATATTTCCTGGATCTATTTTCATAATACCAATATTAAATCCAAAAATTGTTTAGTAATTAAACTGTATTTAATCAGCTTTTGTTTTGATATACGTAGTATTATTGAGTAACTTGTCAAAACGAAATGATGAATCTATGGAGGCTACGTCGTAGCCAACGCTGCGTCCAGACTATATAGCGACTAGTGGTTCGGATTGCACGTCCACTCCGTCATACAACCTTAGGCATTGCGTAGGAGGTTAAACAAAACCAATAATTATGATGAATCTACACTCGAAGGTAAAATATGTTATTATTAATAATAATAATAGTGCCTTTTGTGAAGACAACGGATTCACCGTTGTATGCTTGTATGCTGTATGTTTTGAGACCATATATCCCCTCATTTGGATCTATTTCTGTATATTAACCTTTTCATCTCTACATTAGGAAATTTTTTATTTTAAGTTTTCTCCTATCCAACCCAAACTAACTTCTAATATTCAGAGCATAAGGTTTAGTAGGGCAGCTAAACAAGTTGAAGTGGACAATCCGGACAAAAGCACCAAACTTTCCCTACTTGTATATTTTGGACCAACAATTAAAAATATCCCCGGAACCACCTTCAGAGACCATTACTTGGCCGCCATATTGGATTTCAAGATGGCCGCCATAGACAAAATGGAATTTCTGATATAAGTTTCAATAGAGAATTCCCTTGGCATGTTTGGCATCAAACTATATGTTTTTTGGCATGATCAGATCAATAAAACAACTTTTAAGCTGATCAGAAGTATGTTTACTGCAGAAATCACACTTCGTACAACATATACAGTGAAAATCGTGAATATTTTAACACAAAAACCATGTTCAAGAAAACCATGTTTAACAAAAATCAACGAAACTATAACAATTGAAGATTTCACCCACCAAAAAGTAGACCTTTAGCTCTATAACTGAATGTGGGAGAGGAAAATTGGCAAAATATGTGCATTTTAAAAAATGAAATTCTACAAAGGTCAAAATGCTACCCTTTCATATTTGCACAATTTTCATGCATTATTCGTGGTTCTATAGAAAACTTGTATTAACAACATTTGTAGAGTGAGGGCAGGGCTATTAAATGGGCACCATAAAATGGAAATATCTTGGCATTTAGCATTGCAATGCCTACTGTCCCAACTCACCCCCTGTCCCGAACTGTCCCAACTCACCCCGCTCGACGCTATATGTTAAACTGCACAGTTGCAGCTACACAGTTCTGTACACTTCCACCTGGCCTTCTTGCAAGCACACCTGGTGCCACATCCACTCTTGCTCTTGCAGCCGCATTTGACCAATTCGCTGCAAGCTTTAGATGCTACTGGTCTTGTGGTCCAAACTGGTGTCCATGACTGGGACTCTTCGCTAAAGGTCCATCCCCATCCTTCAGGAGTTGGAAGATTCTGTTCACTTCTCTCACAGGTCGACCATATTCCTCCCTGGTATGTGACCCTCCTGGTGTGTTGGAGAAGAGCATCCTGAGTTGGTGGGATAGTCTCCATAGCTTTTCCCTTCTGACAGAACATGACCTTTCTTGCCTCATCTACACGTTCAATGTCACTGGTGTTGTCATAGAGGACAACTGTGTACCGTTCAAGAAGCTTGAAGTGGGGAGTTTCGGCGTCAACATCTGCAAATGGATTTCGTGCCATGAATGTGAATGCTTGTGTTACCTCAGGGTAATGGTGCCATGCTGCCCATGCCATATTCTTGCCCCTTCCGTAAAAGGATGATGTTGTATCACATCCCGTGAAGCAGTGAAACAGTGGTAGGGATGTGCATCTCTCTTCACCCAAAGAGGCACAGATTGTGTTAATATGATGGTAAGTGAAGTTTTTCCCAGTGCCAAAACCAACCCAAATATTTACTTCAGATCTTATGGACGTCAAGTGATGGAATTTTCCTATTAGAATGACAATAACATCCGTGTCTACAGTTCTGATCATGCAGTTAATGTGCCCTTCCTTTATTGCATCTTGAAGATGAATGAACAGTCTAGTGTCTGCCTCATCATGGTCGCATCTTGGCATTGTGCGGTCGGCCCCATTGATGATGACTTCAGGTCCTGATGTAATAACAACTTCTTTGTTGTTAGGAACTTCCATTGCAGCAACCTTGTCTGATAGGAAAGCGAATAGTTCTTGCTTGTTTCTAGAGTCTCGAAGGAAGTCATGCCAATTTAGGGGTAATTTGGTTTTTCCTTCAACCTTTCTTCTGATTCCTTTTCCCCGTTTTTCTCTGGTAGTCTCTTTTAAGGTGCTTGCAGTGTAGGTATCCCAGACGATGTCAATTCGCTGGCAAGTTTCTAACTGTTTGATGAGATAAGGGACAAATACACGATCTGCATACTCTTCAAAGTTGGTAACACCTGCAGTAGACAGCAAATGGACGATGGCAGCTCCATCAAGAAGTTTCACATCAAAAGGATCTGGAGGGTTGTCCTTGTTTTCAAATGTAATGATTTTCAGTAGGTCAGACTTTTTCCCAAACCGCAATTTCCCACCATCAGATAGGGAAGAAGGAAAGGGGTGATTCTCGTGTTGGAAGAATGCATCCATGTCACTATGCTGATGTTGCATAACAATATACAGATGAGAAAATAGAGCAACATCGTTCTTCAGTAGTTGGATTCCCCCAACATTCCGTACCTGAGATTTCGGCCGAGGACATCTGAAGAGGGCAAGCGAGTTCTTCTTGATCGGTGTATGAATTGACCTTGTACAATCTGTGACAACTTCTTTGTAGTATCGGCTATATTGCTCCTTACCCAAATCCTTTATAGTTCTCACTGTATGGACCACAGATTCATCCATGCCATTCCTTGTGTCTAAGGCCAGTAACTCATTCCCATTATCACAAAATGGATTTCCCATATCACGGAAGACTTCAACGAGATTAGAAACATGATCCTTGAATCTTCTCTGTGTAGATAGTCCTTCTTCGTGGTGGAAGTTGTTGTCTTCAGTTTCTGGAAGGTTTTCGTCTTCATATTCAGTAATCAATCTGGCTTGTTCTGGCCCTGCTACCATCCACTTCTTGAATGCCACTGGATTCTCAGTCAGACCCACCGCGCCTCCTGAACCTTTGACTTTCTCATTATTTTGTTCATGCGCTTGGTCTAAAGGCATGGCTGAGAATCTCTTCTTGGTCTTGTGTACTACCCAGTGTCCATTTCGTGAAAACTCATTCATAACTGGCTGAGGGAGATTCTTCATGTCCCGGATGTGTTTGTTGACAAAACACACAAGTTGCTTTGTCCATAGGATGCCGCTGAACCCGCTTCCCCGTAGATGAACTGGTTTCACCTTCATCCGCCCTTTCTCTCTTTTTTGTAGCCCTTTCAAGCTTTTCTTTACTAAATTTAACATGGCATGACTTGTGCCACACAGCTTTATTCTGAACCAGATCTTCAACAGTCACCTCTTCATTGAAAAGAAGAGGAACTGGTAGTCTTCCAAGATTCTTGAATGCGTTGACATTCTCCATAAATGTTGCATATGCTTCAGTTTTTTTACCACTCACAGCATTGAGTGGACATTTAAGAGTCTCACCTTTGCTCTCTTGACAAACCATGCATTTGCTCCAATCCATGTTCACAAATCACCTGCAAAACAGAAAAGCACATATTATATAGTTATATTATTAAATATTTTACATTAAATAAACATTTAAGGGTAATTCTGATTATTTTATAGCAATCCTGGCATCGAAATATGTAGGTTTAGGGACTATTTATTTACAATTACTCCTCACAATAGTTTGTTGATTTCTAGCTGGCAGCCATCTTGGATTTCCAAAATGGCAGCCAAGATAGGGTTGTGCGTCTTGGTTCCGGGGAAAAATTGGTAGCTAAGGTCCTGCACAATATTTGAGCCAAGTTTGGTGCTTTTGTCCAGAATGTCCACTTACTTCAAAAATCAGGGTCTAAGCTACTGCACTAGTTCAAAATCGGTTGTCAAGCTCAGGTTACTGTAAGATATGAACATAATCGGTACTTTGTTATTTGATAGGTCGGCACACCTACGCTACTTGATTTTCACTCTGTTATCGTTCTTCTTATATATAATTTCTAAGCTACACTTACTAGTATATATATATATATACACATTTAACTGCAATGACAACGCAGTATATAAATGAATAGAAACCAAGTTTGGTGCTTTTGTCCAGAATGTCCACTTACTTCAAAAATCAGGGTCTAAGCTACTAGGGCTATTTTTTAGTATGATATTTTTCACAATATTGTTATATGAAAATACTACATTACAGTAATATCCAAAAGTTTAAGTACATTAGCAATGCCTAAAAAGCCCGGGAAAAATGGAAGTACTAAAATATTTTTTGACAAAGTACGAGTGTTAATATTGACACGATAGAAAGTTCGTTTTGCCTTGTTGAGACAAGATTCCATAAACGCAGATGGATAACACAAATCACTTCCAATACCGTTGATTTTTTCCAATTCGGCATCGATGTATTCCGGACTGGCGATCCTAAGGGCGCGGAGAAACATTGATGAAAATATGGCCTTCTTAGTGGGGGTATCATGTCCCGAGTAAAAGTGTACGTAGGACAAATTGTTTGTCGTTTTCCGATAGATACTAAACTTAAAACCTGGGCTTTCCCTATGTACACGCACATCCAAAAATGGGATTGAATTGTCTTGCTCAACTTCTAAAGTAAACTTAATGGAGGGGACTTGATCATTAACTGAAGGAGGAAGCTATCCAGGTCACGATTCATGGGCCAGATACACAAAATATCGTCGACGTACCGCAACCAAGGGATGCCAACCCCCAGGATTCTCGGAATATAGGTAATTTCGAAAAACTCCATATAAATATTGGAGAGGAGGGGCGATAAGGGGTTGCCCATAGCCATCCCAAAAACTTGTTGATAATACTCGTTATTGAAAGTGAATTTACAGTCTTTGATGCAAAGCTTAATGAGTTCCAAAACACATTGTTTTGGAACTCATTAAGCTTTGCATCAAAGACTGTAAATTCACTTTCAATAACGAGTATTATCAACAAGTTTTTGGGATGGCTATGGGCAACCCCTTTGATGCAAAGCTTAATGAGTTCCAAAACACATTGTTTTGGAACTCATTAAGCTTTGCATCAAAGACTGTAAATTCACTTTCAATAACGAGTATTATCAACAAGTTTTTGGGATGGCTATGGGCAACCCCTTATCGCCCCTCCTCTCCAATATTTATATGGAGTTTTTCGAAATTACCTATATTCCGAGAATCCTGGGGGTTGGCATCCCTTGGTTGCGGTACGTCGACGATATTTTGTGTATCTGGCCCATGAATCGTGACCTGGATAGCTTCCTCCTTCAGTTAAATGATCAAGTCCCCTCCATTAAGTTTACTTTAGAAGTTGAGCAAGACAATTCAATCCCATTTTTGGATGTGCGTGTACATAGGGAAAGCCCAGGTTTTAAGTTTAGTATCTATCGGAAAACGACAAACAATTTGTCCTACGTACACTTTTACTCGGGACATGATACCCCCACTAAGAAGGCCATATTTTCATCAATGTTTCTCCGCGCCCTTAGGATCGCCAGTCCGGAATACATCGATGCCGAATTGGAAAAAATCAACGGTATTGGAAGTGATTTGTGTTATCCATCTGCGTTTATGGAATCTTGTCTCAACAAGGCAAAACGAACTTTCTATCGTGTCAATATTAACACTCGTACTTTGTCAAAAAATATTTTAGTACTTCCATTTTTCCCGGCTTTTTAGGCATTGCTAATGTACTTAAACTTTTGGATATTAATGTAGTATTTTCATATAACAATATTGTGAAAAATATCATAGTAAAAAATAGCCCTATCAATAATTCAGGCATTATCTACAAAATTGGTTGTAAACAATGTGATTCCTTTTACATAGGTCAGACGGGAAAGGATTTGCACATACGTATAAAACAGCATCAATATTCCGTTAGAACAGGACAGTTGTCCAGTGCCCTTTTTGTCCATTTGTCAGAGTTAGCCCACTGTATTGATTGGAATAATGCTTCAGTTTTATTCCATTCAAGCAACATTGTTAATAGAAATATTCTTGAGTCTGCCATTATCCAACTTTCAAATAACTTCAACATAAGCAAAGGTCTTTTTCAACTCGATCCTGTTATGTTGAATTCCTTTAAAACAGATATAGATAAGAAGTGTAAAACATTAAATCTTTGGTAAACTTGTTTTCTACTTTATTAACTTTTAATTTGCATTTTATTTTTTTATTATTTTTTTATATATATCGAAACCTGACCATAGGCAGCATTGTGTTAAAACCCGGACAGTATAAATTTGTATTTTTATAATCCATTTGATCTTGTGCTAAAAATCGATAGTATAAATTTGTATTTTTATAATCCATTTGATCTTGTGCTAAAAATCGATATTTTTCCTTACAAAATCTGTACGCCTCACTGGTAATCTTTTAAGGTTTTAATTTTTAATTTTTTTTTTTTTTTTATAATTTTTTTTATTATTTTTACTTCTCTGTTTATTGTATATATATGTATGTATGTATGTGTGTATGTATTTGTATATATAGATATGTATGTATATATATATATATATGTATGTGTGTGTGTGTGTATGTATGTTATTTATTTTTTCTTTTTTTTCTTTCTGTAACCTATATATAGGCTTAACCTTTTTATGTACTTCAGTGTTCCTGAGGATGTCATTAGACGAAAGCGCTTGAGCACCATTTTGTGTTTCCTTTCCTTCGTGGTTTTATTCATCATATATATATATATATATATATTATATATATATATATATATATATATTTAACTGCAATGACCACGCAGTATATAAATGAATAGAAACCAAGTTTGGTGCTTTTGTCCAGAATGTCCACTTACTTCAAAAATCAGGGTCTAAGCTACTGCACTAGTTCCAAATCGGTTGTCAAGCTCAGGTTACTGTAAGATATGAACATAATCGGTACTTTGTTATTTGATAGGTCGGCACACCTACGCTACTTGATTTTCACTCTGTTATCGTTCTTCTTATATATAATTTCTAAGCTACACTTACTAGTATATATATATATATATATATATATATATGCATTTAACTGCAATGACCACGCAGTATATAAATGAATAGAAACGACATAATTATTAAGGAACGTTTCTGCACACGAGGAAGAGAAATCACGAATAAATGAAAAATGAGGCGAACCGCCCGGGAATCGAACCCAGGGCCTTCCAATTGCCGGTTTCTGCCCTATGTAGGAGAATTTCGATTTGTGAATGATCGAGGTCCGTAGTGTAATGGTAGCGCATCCAACCGGCAATTGGAAGGCCCTGGGTTCGATTCCCGGGCGGTTCGCCTCATTTTTCATTTATTCGTGATTTCTCTTCCTCGTGTGCAGAAACGTTCCTTAATACTTATGTCGTTTCTATTCATATATATATATATATATATATATATATATATATATGTACCATTCTGATGCGTGAAAATGTTGCTTCCCTGTATGTACAAATACTAGGGCACTCAATATATTTTTCCCCACCCTTTTTTCTTAACTAAATAATAGGCCATGGGGCTGAAATGTCTTTGGGGCCGTAAGTTTGAACTTTCTGCGCTTCACATAACCGGATTTTTCCAGTTTGAACCTCCCCTCTTTGTATAAAACCGCTTTTAAACGCCCTTGGAAAAAAACCGATGGATAACAGTTTCGAAAATGGCGTTTGACACTGATGTGCGTCGTAAACAGAGAGCTGTTATCGAGTTCTTAACCGCACAGAAGGAAACAGTTGGAAATATTCACAACCGTCTACAAAACGTTTCCGGAGATGCTGTTATTGATCGAAGCACAGTTGGACGCTGGTCTAAACGTGTGAGATCATCAGAGAGAGGGAAAGCCACCTCGATGATGAGCCACGTAGCGTTCGCCCGGCATCGGCTGTGACATCTCACACTGTGTAACGTGCTAACAGCATCATTCAATCAAATCGGCGCGTCACATGCAGAGAGGTATCACTGGAGTTAGGAAGTAGTGAAGGAAGTGTGAATACAATAATTCAGCAACTGGGATACTCAAAAGTGTGTTTACGGTTTGTTCCTCGCGAACTGACTCAAGGTCACAAAGCCCAAAGAAAAGAAATTGCTTCTGAGTCGTTGGTTCGATACGAGACAGAAGGGGATGACTTTCTTTCACGAATTGTGACTGGGGATGAGACTTGGGTACACCATTTTGAACCTGAAACAAAACGCCAATCCATGGAGTGGCATCACGCAACGCAGACTCCCCACGCAAGTTCAAAATGGCTCCCTCTGCAAGAAAGGTTATGGCCACCATATTCTTGGACATGAAAGGGGTGATTCTGGTGGACAGTATGAAGAAAGGACAAACAATCAACTCAGAGGCATATATTGCTACCCTACAGAGACTCCAGAGACGTATAAAGCGAGTTCGACCCGAGAGAAAACTGGAAGACGTCCTTCTTTTGCATGATAACGCAAGACCACACATCAGTTTGCAAACAAGAGAGCCATCACAAAAATGCGCTTGACTGTGTTACCCCACCCTCCATACAGTCCGGATCTGGCACCTTCAGACTTCCATTTGTTTGGGCCAATGAAGGACGCTATTCGTGGAAGAAAGTTTCAGAGTGACGATGAGGTTGTTGAGGAGGTTAAGAAGTGGCTCCAGCAAAACCCAGTGGACTTTTAGTAGCAAGGAATAAAGGCCCTTGTTTCGAGGTGAGAAAAGCCGTAGAAAAGGATGGAGACTATGTGGAAAAATAAAAACTTGTAAAAGAAAGAAAGACTCACCATCATCATCCGCCGGCCACTGCCGAAAAGTCGGAAAAATAGTCGAAGAGAATAGGAAAGGGGTGAAAGATGAAAAGAAGTAAAATAAGAACGCTCACAAACCATGCCAACACAGTCTTAACTCAAACACTGTCATACCATGCAAACTACAGACATGCAAGTAAAGAGAGGATAAGAAAAGGGAAAAAAAAAAGTAGGAAGAGTATAACAAAAAGTGGGTTAGTTTACGCTACGAGCTACATGTACGTTCGTGTTAGTCTAATTTTTTTTTTGTTATAATTTTATTGCTGACATATCACACGCTGGCATGTCACAAGCTGGCATTAATCGTCAACAGACTCATCCTCGACCATTACCCCAAGAGCTCCTGTTCGTAATTGTTTTATTATTTTAAACAACGTTGATATTTTTAAAATGCCTATCTAAACAGTTTTTAAACATATTAACGCTGGTAGAGTTCACGACGGACGCGGGAAGATTATTCCATTTATCAATTACTTTAAACGTAAAAAAGTTTTTAGCGATGTTAGTAATGAATCGTCTGCCACGTAACTTAAATCCGCTATTACGAGTATTTCTAATATCGAAAGTGAACAGTTTGTCAAAATTTACGTTATCGATTTTATTAACGATTTTGAAAACTTCAATAAGCTCCCCCCTTAATCTCCTAGTTTCGAGTGAATGCAAGTCTTACTCTTTCATCCTATCTTCGTAAGATTTGTTGCGCAATGACGGAATTAGTTTCGTCGGGCAACGCTGAACCCTTTCCAACCTATCAATATTCTCACACAAATACGGGCACCAAAACTGAACGGCATATTCTAAATGAGGCCTGACTAGGGACTTGTAAAGGGGCAATATAATATTCTTCGATTTAAGTTCGGAAGTACGCGCTATGAAGCCTAACATCCTATTAGCTTTTGCGCAAGACTCCAGGCACTGGTTCCTAACTTTTAAATCCTTAGATACGCGTACTCCTAAATCTACTTCCTCGTCAACGCTCGCTAACCGTCTATTGTCCATCGTGCATGTGTAATTATTGTTACGAGAACCTATATGCAAAAGTTTACATTTCTCTACGTTAAATTGCATCTGCCACTTATCCGTCCACTCCATAATCTTATTTACATCGTCCTGGAGCCTATTTCTATCATCCACGTTAAGAACTTTACCGCTTATTTTAGTATCGTCCGAGAATTTTGACACGTTACTGTCAACCCTACATCTATATCGTTAATTTTGATTAAGAATAGCAATGGGCCTAACATTGAACCCTGAGGGACACCGCTACATACATCCAACCACGCCGATTCACTACCATTAACAACGACCCTCTGTTTCCTAGCACGAAGCCACTCCTCTAACCAGTTAGCTACCTGACCGCGTATACCGTGCGCTTTAACCTTCCCAATTAATCTTCTATGCGGAACTGTGTCGAACGCTTTTTAAAAGCCTAAATAAATAAAGTCAGCCGCTCTATTCGTGCACTCTTTCATTATAAAACTCTAACAAGTCAGTTAAACAAGATTTATGGCGTCGAAACCCATGACTGACTACTATTAATTAATTCGTGACTTTCTAAGTGATCGACGATACGATCCCTAACTACGAACTCCAAAAGTTTACCGACAATTGACGTTAAGCTAAGAGGCCTATAATTGCTAGCTACTGTGCGGTCGCGTTTTTTAAAAATAGGCGTAACGTTAGCTAATTTGAAGTCTTGAGGAATAATCCCCGCTTCCAGTGACTTATTAAAAATTTTTGTTACGGGGCCTACGATAGTTACGATAACATCTTTCAAATCTTTCAAATGTCTAGGATAAAGCGCGTCAGGGCCTGTAGCCTTGTTCACTTTTAGCTTATCGATATAATGCGCAATCTCACCCTCGTAAATATTTATTTCATTCAAAATAGTCTCGCTACTAAATGGAACGATATCGTCCCGTCGGGGACATTATTTACGTCTTCTACGGTGTAAACTGTCGCAAAAAAGTTGTTAAAAATGCCCATCATCGCCTGAGCGTCGGAAGCCAAAGCGCCGTTAACGTCCATTAGAGGGCCTATGCGGGGACTTCGATATACATGGACTCGACACGCGAGTTTAGGGTGGGCCAGAGGAGGCCTAGGGTTCAAAATCGAAAGATTGCAAATAAGTTAAAAAATGTGTTATAATGGACTCCTACCATGTTTTTAACCATACCTAAGGACAAAAAACAACATTCTAGCCACTCAACATTGCTTAAGGGGGGGGTATTGAAGTCCCCGGACACACCTATGCCAATATTATTATTTTGAACTATATTGCAAAACGGAACATTTTAACAAAAAACAAGTTAAGATCACTAATTTCAATAAAAATTCAACTTACATTTGTAATTACATTTTATGAGATTGCAATTTAGCAAACTTTTTTACACTTGGTGATTGTTTATCATCCTTAGTAGCCGGCTTTCTTTTCCGTTCTGCATGAATTTGGCTGTTCACTTCACTAACATAATTTTTTGCACCAATATTAAATATTGTTTGGGAAACTTTTGCAACACACTTTTTGAAGTTATGACCATTGTCACATTTAATATTACATAATGTTTCTGTGTTTTCATTTTCTGCCATCTTTTCAACAAAAATTTTAACAAAAACTGCTCTAGGATTTTCGAATCCTAAGATTTGTGATCTCAAAGAATTATCTTTGAAGATGAGCAGTTATAGCTCATAGGCATGAACTGCTGTTACAAACACTATGTCAGAAGGATTACATAAACCACCACGGTTTATTGCATTCAAGAAACTTTCTTTTTTAGTTGTATCACTTTCACTCACTCCTGTTAGAATCTCAATATTTACTGTAGGAATTGTGTCATCTTTGACAAGAAGTTGATAGCAAGGAGAGCATTTTAGTGTCTCTTTGATTGATCTGGCAATGTACCCAGAAATATAAAACAGAATTGCATTGTCGTCAGGTGAAACACTTTCTAATTCAATTTGAAACTCAATGCTTCAAGAAGTACCATAGCATCAGTACGTATTTGCTGTTCCTTAGCACAATTGCTCCCCTCGAACACATCTTTTATTTCTGACATACTGAAGTTGGAGAACTTTATTAAACTTTTGAGTCTTATTGTTTTTTCCGCCTCAAGGAATTGTCTTACACTGGCATAATAATTAGCACCATTTAGTTGTCAGTACCAACCAAAAGTTCTTTCAATGCAATCTGAATACACATATAAATACACAATACAATATACACACACACACACACACACACACACACACACACACACACACACACACACATATGTTAAACATATATCGATATGTTTATGTACCATAATTAGACATGTTTTACCCATTTTTGCAAAGTATTCACATTTTGGGCCAAACGAGGCTAGGCCTCCTCTGGCCCGCCACTCTGAGCCAAAGTGTCTGCGTGCGCAGTCCATGTATATCGAAGTCCCCGGCCTATGTTATCTTTTAATCGTTTACGATTATTCACATTGTCAAAAAACTTTTTTGGATTATATTTACTATCCGCAGCTATAAGTATCTCTAAATTACGCTTAGCATTCCTAACAGATCTTTTAACCTGACATCTAAGCTCGATATATCTATTAAAATTAGCTGCCGTGCCATTGCGTTTATTAAGTCCATACGCTCTGTTACGCTCGTTATATGAACTCGCCTATTTCCCTAGTCCACGACTTGGGCCTATCATGATTTCTAGCGCGCTTGGGCCTACGAGGAATAAACTCCCTTTCGATATTCATAAAACTTTCTTTAAACGCCTCCCAATGAAAATGTTCACAAAGCACTGACACGACTCGGTTCGAATTAGGGCATGGTTAATTAATCATTTTTAGGAAAAAGTGATGTGTGATGAAATTTTCTATTTAATCAATGATTGATTAAAAATTATTAAAAATTAAATACTTCTGAAAAGAGTAAGAAAGAGCTTTATCGTTTCTGTTGCGTGACATAAGACTGAAGAAAACATTTTGCTCAAACATTTAGTTTCCTTTAGTTCAAGAAATTAGGCATGGGCGGATTAGACAGTTTATTCATGCAAAATGGTGCCAAATTCAAATGATACATTACAAAATTTAAGGGAAAATAATTTTCTAAAAATATTTTTTTGATTAATTAATTAATTATTAAATTCGAAATAATGATTAACTGATTAATCAGAATCATGCCCTAAGTACCACCCTCCGGAAAGTAGAAAACTGAATACAGTGAAACCTAACCTAGCCTAGCCTAACCTGAAGTAATAGGCAAGAACACCCCCTCCTAATTTCGAAAAAGAGGGCAAAGAGGGGTAAGAGTGAGAGGAAATCGGTGCCAGTGTAAAGTGAGAAGAGGGGAAATGACTGGAAATTGAAAAAAGGGTCAGGGGAAACGAGAGGAAATAAAAGGGTAAGGTATTTATTAAATTAGTTTGGTTTTGTAATTTATATATTTGTTTATAATGTAGCTATTGTTCTCAAAAGCTGATTTTACTTAATAAGCCGGGTAAAAGGATTGAGTGTTTTCTCCAAACCATCCTGTTCTTGTAAACATATTGCATTACTAATGTGGAAATAGATTATATGTTGTTTAAATGGATTCCTCAGGTTGTTGGCGACATTAGGCTATTGGTTTTAAGTGCAGGACATTTATCCTGTAAAAACATTAATACTGGTCAAGAAGATACTAGAAAAACTTGTGAATACTACTCAGGAGCAATTAGATACCTTTAATCTTATTTCATGTAATCATCACGAATTTAAACTAAGGAGGTATCGTTTGTCTAAACCAGTGGTTCTCAAACTGGGGTACGGCGTACCCCCAGGGGTACGCGAAGGGGTCTTGAAAATATAACCCTTTTAATTTTATGTACGATTAATAAACGGCCACAAGTCACACGGTCGTAAAGAAAGTAACAATCCTATATCTCTCGAAAATCCAGAAATCCCGTGAAAGAATTCAAGGGGTACAGAAGAAGAAGAAAAAGTTTGAGAACTGCTGGTCTAAACTCTTAGGATTTTTACTGCTCAATCAGATCAGTTAAAAAATGATGTAGATATGATGTAGATGTTATTTATTTCGATTTTAGATAACATGACTGAAAGGTACCATATAGGAAAATAAAAAATTAAAAGCTAATGGTGTATTAGGTTCAGTTATGAATGAGGAACAAAATTTATAGATGGTACAAAAGTATGGTCTAGTCCAGTGGTGGCGAATCTTTCTTGCTGGCGGGTCATTTTTGTTACTTTTGATTTTTAAAAAAGCGAAATTGGGTCACAATAATTTATTTATTTACTATTTTTAGTGAGAAACTTGTTGGATTTTAGCTGCTAATCTTTTGATCTGAGGTTTATATTTAGTTGTTTTTAGTCTTACACATGCAGACTCATATCTGTGCCAAGGCGATTCCTAGTGGTGGATTTGACAAAATTCATGAAAGAAAACAACTGTTCACATGAATAAGATGAACCAAATTATACGTTTAAAGACGTTTCAATGTGAGTAGCATGACCGCAAAATGTTAGAGTGCAATGCAATGATGCAATGTTGCAATGAGTGCCATTGCCAACCCCCTCCCTCTTGTTGCAATTCCCCCAGTGCCAACCCCAGGGTGCCAAAAAAAATTTAAAAAAAAAGGAAAGAAAAGGGGGAGGGGAACTCCCCTAGCAAGCTGGGATTAGGTGGGTTAGGTGGGGTTAGGTTAGGTGGGGTTAGCTGGGGTTAGGTGGACTCCTCCAGCAAGCTGTGGGAGTCCACCTAACCTCTTTGGGGGAGAAGGGGACGGCCTCATCCCCACAAAGGGGTATACCTAACCTAAGAGAGAAAGGAGAAGGAGAGAGGAGCGTTCGCCTGGCTCCTGCCAAACGCATATTGAGAGTTCATCCGATCGCCAGCTGTCTTATAAGATCTTAATCCGCCAGTTGGCGTAGAAGCCAGTTCCTCCAGGCATTATGAGCCAGTTGGCACAGTGTATACAACATTTAGACAGCCAAGAAACGCACACAAACGCACGTACACTCCCGACACACACACACAACTATATGCACGATTATATGCACTGGGTTCGAGACCCGTTGACGGCAACGATGCGTAGCAATCCTTCCAGTGGAGTTGTAGGTAGGCTACTGGAATTTTGTAGGTAAGCTACTGGAGTTGTAGGTAAGCTACTGGAATTGTAGGTAAGCTACTGGATTTTGAAGGTAAGCTACTGGTTTTGTAGGTAAGCTAATGGAATTTTGTAGGTAAGCTACAGGAATCAATAATTAGGGATCGTATAGCCGAACACTTAGAATTGCATAAACGCAGCACGGTTTTAGGCGAAACAAACCTTGCTTAACTATTCTTTTAGAATTTTTCCAAAGCGTGGTTGACGTTTACGATAAACATCGGGTGGCTGATGTAGTGTATTTAGATTTTCAAAAAGCGTTTGACACCGTGCCGCACAAAAGACTCATTGAAAAAATTAAGGCTCATGGAATCAGGGGTGTAGTAATAATTGGATAGAAGAGTGGTTGCGAGGTAGGAAACAGAGGGTGGTCGTTGATGGAGCGGAGTCGTGTTGGGCTAATGTAGCGAGTGGCGTTCCTCAGAGTTCTGTATTGGGCCCCTTCCTTTTTCTTATATATATTAACGATTTAGATGTCGGCCTAGTCAGTACAGTTTCAAAGTTTGCGGATGACACGAAGCTGGGTGGTTGGGCGATTAATGACGAAGATAGAGGTAAAATCCAGGAAGATCTGAATAAAATCGTTGATTGGTCAGTCACATGGCAAATGAGATTTAACGTCGATAAGTGCAAAATTTTGCATATAGGTTCGCGTAACGGTAATTTTTCGTATAGTATGTCAGGGAAAGAGTTAACAAGCGTAGAGCAGGAAAAAGATTTAGGAGTTATAGTCACTGGTGATTCAAAAGTAGCGAAACAAAGTACAGCAGCGGTCAATAAAGCGAACAGAGTGTTAGGTTTTAGCTCGGAATTTTGAGTACAAATCGCGCGATATTATTGTTCCTCTTTATAAATCATTAGTTAGACCCCATTTGGAGTACGCGGTCCAATTTTGGAATCCGCATATGCGCAAAGATCCGCATATGCGCAAAGATATAGACAAAATCGAAAGAGTTCAAAGACGAGCAACTAAGATGATTCCGTCGCTTAAGTCAAAGTCGTACGAGGATAGGCTTAAGGAGTTAAAATTGACTACACTCGAGACTCGGAGGCTAAGGGGTGAACTAATCCAGGTGTTAAAAATTATGAATGGGTTCGATAACGTAGATAGAGATAGCTTTTTCGAAATATCTCAATATAATAGGACTAGAAATAACGGGTGTAAGTTGACAAATAAAAGGTTCGAGACAGCAGTTGCCAAAAACTTTTTTACGCATAGAATAGTAAATAGCTGGAACAGTTTGCCGGTAGAAGTAATTAGTAGCACGTCTATAAACATGTTTAAAAATCGATTAGACGCATATGCTGATAAATTGGGTATAGTTTAAGGTAGTAAAATTAAGGATTTGTGGTGATAGATCCCACAGCTCAACACAAGTGTTGTGGGATATAGGGAGGCAGCATCTTGGGTTAGGGGATACTCTCTGTCCTTACACACCCCATTTAAAGAGATTCCTCTGCCGAGCGGTGCCCCCCATAGTACTGTGAGGTATTGAAAAACTCATGATCTTCACTTGCCCTACAAACACATTTAAATGGGTGACCCAAAATGGGTGCACACACATTTCTACATTACTGTACAGTCTTTACAGCCACACCTACACTTTTCCTCCTAAGTGCATATATGGAAATGTATATGGTTGTAAATTGTGACTTGGTCCGCAATTGATATGGACCGTAACTTATTTTTGGTTGGCAAGGTACTGGTAGTGATGGATACCGTAATGAAATTGACTGGATTCCGGAAAATTTGATTGGCTAATACCCCAATTTGTGACACATCTCTACGTTACGGGAATAAGACTAGATATTGCGTATTTAACGACACATCGCGCATGTATCGATTTTTGAAAAATAGATTCTGATTGATGAAGAATATGCTATGTTAAGATGGGGGGAGAACACTGTAAATGTCTCGACAAACGTTTTATTCATTTCCAACATGAGATCGTCAATTACAATGACTGTATGTTCATTTCCCTTTAACGAATTAACGTCATATACACGTTTGTGGAACAAAATATCATCTTGTTACTTGTTGAACACTGATTGATACGTCGAATAGCACCATATTACTTTATGCACAAATTTTGAGAACATCTCCCTCTTAGCTTTAATGATTTTAAACATAAACACAGTTTTACCACATCCTTTAGGGCCAGATATAATACATGTGGAGAGTCTTGTGAACCTGAATTTTTCTACAGACTCCATCTCCAACACGTCACACCCCTAAGTGGGTCATTTACAAAATATAACAAAATTTAAGTGCTGCTCCTTATATTCTTCTTTTTCTTCTTCCATAGAACCGTGATTGACGACGATGTACAGCCCCCGATCATCGATATTACAGATGACCCCGATGACCGTGTAGCTACAGACTCCATCCCCGCTGACGAACCCTCACCAGCGATACCTGTAGCACGCGGCAATTCAAAGCGGAAGCATGATGAAGAACCCTCCACGTCAGGTATAAAGCGTGCCATGATTGCACCGGTTGTTAGGCCCCCAGTAATAGAGCCCCAAACCTCTACATCTTACAGCACATCCCCCCACAATAGTACCTTCCTCAAATATACCCCCTTATTCCTGCTCAATTCCGTGTACTTCCTCCACAGTAGCAAGAGCTTCTCGTGCTGTGGAGGAAGGTATAACATTCGAATTGGTGCGCACCGCTACCCTCACCCCTGCCGTAACTAGAAATGGTACATGGTCAGGGTTGACCCTGGATCCATGTATAGCAACGGTGTTGGACTGCGACGAGTAGTTGAACGTATTGTGGAGTTTGCCCTTCAGAACCGCGACGAACGTGAAGTCCGGACAAGGCTGGCCTTCAGATTCGGGTCAGATGAAGGGGATGTAGACGATTTTTGGGTAGTAATACCGTTCAGACGCCTGGCCGCTGTAAACATAGAATATATCTTTCGCCGTATAATGCAGGCCTCTCAAAGTAGTACAGCCTTCAATATGGACAACTTCATGGTAGATATTGACAGAGTATTCCGTGTTGCAGGTCATAGTGCCAACTGCCTCACCTTATACTCTTAATTTCAATTCTCAGGCTATTTACAGAAAGCATATAAACGTCGATCGTGGTTGCGGCTTTATAGCCATAGTCTTAGCTCATCTGTTCATTGTACGAAATACAATCGCGTATAATATCTGGCTACCTACGGTGGTGCAGCGTGCCCGTAAACTGGCTTCAGATTGTAAGCTTGAGTTTGAGTGTAATATAGGTCCTGAAGAGCTGAGAAGGGTCGAGCAGGAAATGAATGTTCGTATAGTTGTATTTGGAATGGATGATCGTCGTAGGACTGTGAATGTTTTTAAAAGCTGTGTGAGTGATCGTACAAGACCTACTTATTTTAGGATTGTCAGGAACATCATATCTCCCCATCCTTAATATAAGGACTCTCTACACTAGTTATGATAAAAGTCGAAAATATAGAAGGCATCATGATTTGTGTAAGGGATGTCTCGAGTTTGCGGATGATATAGTGAAACATTGTTAGGAGTGCTACATTGTATGTGAGCAGTGTAAAAGCCCCAAATGTGAAAGTCGTGTAGTTGAAACCGAGAAGAGGGAATTTAATGTGTGCAGACGTATATTTTTCAATAATAATTGGCATTTTTCATATGATGGATAATTGGGGTAAGTTTGTGCATAAATGCGATGAAATTCACTGTTCTACATGTCATGAAAAATATAAGGCGGAAGGAGTGAAGCATGTATGTTATATAAAAGATCCTAAACCTAAAAATAACCCTTGTATAACCGTGTACTACGATATAGAAACATACACGAACGCTGAAACCAAAGAGGTTATTCCACATTTACTCGTAAGTCAGTGTCTCTGTGATGATTGCATGGATGCCGAGTTTGATGAGTGTCCAAATGTGGTAAACGGACAAACGTTTTTAAAACGATTGCACATGACAGCCCTGTGAAACTCTTTGTATCCTATATTGTCAAGTTAGCGGACAAGTTAAAAAAAATGACTGTATATTCTTGCTCATAACACGAGTTACCGGAGATATTTACAGGCGACTCCTTGAAAAGAGGCAACAAACTAATAAAAATGCAGATAAGAGGTAATGTTCAGTTTAAAGACACCCTGCTGTTCACACCTTGTAAATTAGCCAAGCTACCCAAGGTCATGGGCGTAGCTGCTGAAGTTTCAAAAGGGTATTTCCCTGACACATTCCTCACAACTTCGCATGGACCCGTAACCGCAATCAACTTATAGGCTCCCAGTTCACTCACAAGATCTTGTGGGAGCATGAGTATGTTGCACGGATGGAAACAGATGGCCAGTGCCGTGAAGACATAAGTCCATCAAACGTTCAATGGTGTTGGACCCCCTCAAATGCGGTGACAGCTTGTTTGGAGGGTGTACAAAGCCAATCAAGCTATACTTTCGCCCTCTGGAGGGCATGAAACTCCATTACTACGACTTCTGTTCTTTATATCCCTACGTGATGAAGAACAATCCGTACACGGCCTGAAAAACTGGTGGGTTTCACCATACCAACCATCAAGGAGTTCTCAGCTAACTTCAATGAGCGCTACTTTGGACTCTCTTTCGTAGACGTGCTCCCCCCCTCGCGATTTATGGATGCCGATCTTACCCGTTGTTATACATCACAAGCTCATGTTTCCCCTGTGCGTGAAGTGAGCAGAGGAGAAAAACGGTGATTGTAACCATACAAACAACCAGCGTAAGATCAGAGGTGTATATACAAGCACTGAGCTGGACCTAGCCGTTCGCTATGGCTACAGAATATGGAAGCTACATGAGGTGTGGAGGGTTTCAGAAGCTACCCAACCTTTTGACGCCATATATAAACACTTTTTTGAAGGATAAGGTAGAAACATCGGGATATCCGCGAGGAGTTGATACCGAAGATGAAAAAAACGGCTTATATTCAGCGTTACCATGCCCATGAAGGTATACAACTTGACCGTTCCCAAATTGTGAAGAATCCTGGCAAGCGCTTTAGTGGAAAGTTGTCTAAACAGTCTTTGGGGGAAATTTGCACAGAATACTGGCAAAGGGAACGTTCATTTGGCACAAAGTTATAGTGAAGTCTGTGATTATGCCAACGCTCCCGATAAAGAGGTTATGAAGATCGTGAATGTTTGTAATACTTTCATAATATAGTACAACATCACCGATCTGGCCACAGATACCTTACGGGTTACAAACATACATGTAGCCAGCTTCACAACGGCCTACGCCCGCATCAAGCTTTGGGGACTAGTGCACTATCTTGGGCGGAGGGTGCTGTACGCTGATACAAATAGCGTGATATTCACAGCGAGGGAGGATGAATATATGCCAGCTATTGGGGAATTCCTCGGAGAGTTAACTGACGAGATCAAGGATGAGTACAGTGATGGTGAATACGCTGACTCATTTGTATCAACAGGGCCAAAACCTATGGGGTACGGGTGAGGGTTGGGGAGGATATGAAATATATCGTGAAGGCTAAGGGTATCACGCTCAACCATGCGAACCGACGAATCGTTAACTTTGACTTGTTGAAGGATCTAGTGTGCTTTGAAGATGAGGGCGATCAGCCACCCCAACTGACTGTGGGGACCTACAATTTTCGGGCGCAGAAACTGGGGTGTGTGAAGGAACTTAGGGGCACGAAGGTATGCCGTAACACCTACAGGAAATGTTACCAGGTGCCTGTTACCTATGATACCGTACCCTTTGGATACCTTAATCCTTGATTGTATTTATATATATATATATATATATATATATATATATATATATATATATATATATATATGTATTGTTAAGGAAATGTTTATTTATTACGTATATTTGCTTCAATTGGAAAGGCGTGTTTATAAACTTGTATTTAATAATGATATGGTGGCTAACGATACCCTCTTTGTGCGTGCTTTAGAGTGTATTCTAGCTGTTTAAAGATAACTTGCCAACAAATGTAAAGGGGGCACAAAAATAGTATTGAACGATATGAAGGCCATTTACATCGAGTATAGGCGCTCGCACACCTTGAGCGGTGAAATAATGTTAAGCCGTATTTACCGCGTAGTGCAAAGCAATAATGATGTGACTGTAGACTCAATTACGTGCGAGTTTAGTGTTTTAGTTAAGCGTAGTAGAACATAAATTATTTTGATGTATATTTATTTTCAATATATTTAATTATTTAATATAATTGTGTATATATATATATATATCCTCTATTAATATGTTGATGATTATACTCCATCGTTTTGTATATTCTTATTTTCAATATATTTAATTATTTAATATAACTCGGTGTGTATATATATTTCTCCTTTACTATTATAGTGATGGTTATACTACATTGTTTTTATATTATTATTTTTTTGATTATATATATATTCCTCGTTCGTATTTGTTATGCTATTATTATTATTTTTATTTTATTTTTTGATCATATATATATATTCCATCGTTTGACTATGTATATATTTTCTATATATTTCGTGAAATTGATTCCAATAATTCGTCTAAGTAAAAAGAATGATGTAATGTTGTTTTATTTAACTATTTTGGTTGTAAACGATATCATTATTTAATTATACCAAATGGCTGCCTTCTAAACCGACTGACGGATTTCTAAGCCAACTGTCAAGAATATCTGAATAGCGCAATCTGTCAGCTGAAAAGTTATTATATACATCTGCCTTCTAGGTCTTCTACGTCAACTGGCGGGTTAAGCCAACTGGCGGATTCACCTGGCGGATTATGCCAACTGGCGGAAAGCCAACTGTCGAGAATATATGCTTAATTAGTTAAATAGCGCAATCTGGCAACTCAACCTTAATAATGTACACCTGAACAAGCCATTTACGCCTTCTAAGAAGACTTCTAAGCCAACTGGCTGATTAGGACCTTATAAAACAGCGGGCGCTCGGATGAACTCTCAATATGCGTTTGGCAGGAGCCAAGCGAACACTCCTCTCTCTTTCTCCTTTCTCTCTTAGGTTAGATATACCCCTTTGGCGGGTGAGGCTGTCCCACCTTCTCCCCCAAAAGAGGTCAGTTGGACTCCCCCTGCCTGCTGGGGGAGTTCCCTTTCATTGCAGCTTGGTGGATAACCCCTCCCCCTTGTTGCATAACCTCTTTCAACATTCCCCCTCCCCCCTTTGCAACAGTGATCAATAATTGCAATTGCATTGCACTCTAACATTTTGAGGTCATACTACTAATGTGTATCAGCTGTTTATTTCGGTGGGAGAATAAAATGATTTTAATACTGTAAAGCAGAAAATATTAAAAAGTAGTCATATTTTATTTAAATAAGAGCTCATGGTTCACTAAAAATTGCCTCGTGGGTCAGTGGTTCGCCATCACTGCGCCTAGTGGTACTCCTTGGCACCACTCTAAAACCCTTGGCTATGTCCCTTTTCCTTCACTCTCCTTAGTGGCTTAGTGGACGTCGCCCCCTCCCCGCCCCATTAACCGCACCCACTTTCCACACTCTCTTATCTTATCACCCCTACCACTCTTACCCCCCCCCATGCCAAATTTTCTGTCTAACTTTTTACTAACATATTACTGGGTAATTGTAGCAAGTATTCCTATATGTAAATCCGATGCTCTTAATTTATTCCAACGAAATATAGCTGAATATATATCAGGAACAGTTTTCAGTGCAATTTTTTTTTCCATTCGTGACAATTTAAATCCTTTGAGTGTATTTTTATTGCGAATGGGCAAAGAGATCAAAGGAATAAATATACATTTTATCTGAATTTCAAGTATATCAACAGCCAACCAAATGCTTCTGTAAGTATAATTCAGCTAGAAGGAATCAAAGCTTCTGCGCAAAACGGTAGCAACCTCGCGAATTAAATAATCTTAAAAAAATATTCTAACTCAATTCGCTATTCACTTCAAACTTAATCCTAAAATCATGCATTTTTGTACAGTATGAGATAATTAACGCATTGTAATACAGATTCCTTGTAGAAATAAATTCTATTTTATGCTTATATGTTGTAGCTCGAAGGGATAGGAAACCTCATGGCATAGAGGTAAAGATATTTTCTTCCAAGATTCCTTTAGAACTGCCACAGATGTGAGATGAGGTCCTTTATTTTAAGTACGCACATGATGACAGCACTTTTAAACGTGTTCATAAGTTTCGAATCCTGGGACTCAGGGTGCGCACAGAAGAATTTGCAGTTCCCCTTTGTTTCTTCCAGGGAAGGGTGCATGATAGAATCCTTTCATAACATATACAGTATGTATTTAACTGCCCAGCATCGTATTAAAAGAATTGAAAATGATTCCCAAGAATTGGTATAAATTTAGCAGAATCAACTTTTTTCTCGATATATAAGAAGTAACTCTCTCCAGAATCCCAAATCGTTGCCCATACCATTACATTAAATCAACAACACTCACCAGTCACTGTGGGTTGCAAACAGTACTTTTGAAATGAATCACTATTATATCAGCTATTTTCCATATCTGTTTGTCCTGATTAAATTGAATCTCGCCCAAAACCAGAACAGATATTCCAAATGCCATAAATCTATGTGTCATCTCCATGGCACATGGGCCCATGTTCATATTTCAGTGGGCCACACATCTACTACATACAACTCAGTTTTTTAGGGGCTAATGTTGAGCTTTTCGTTGTGAGAAATTGATGTTATCTGCGATCTCAAAAAGTCTTTCGCGCTAATTGGACATCACTTAACGCGGAAAGGCCGTAAGTGGTTTCACTTGTTACTAATGATGGTGGCATTTTTCTGACGAAAATTTACATTATGTTAAGAACCCTTTCATTTTTAAGGTCAAGATCTAGTGCGAAATGCCATTCACTTCCACCACAGTATTATCGTCCAGTCACGCGACCAGGGCAATTGGTAATACATCACGAGCAACAATTTAACTCGACATCTTTTGATGATATACAGACTCTCGATGCTTAACACGTTCTGCATGCAATCTAATCACAGATCTTGTATGCACGTAAAATCAGTGGTTTTAGTAATTTAACTGGATGTTCATTTTATTTATACATGAATACATAATCATTTCCTCACTCGGATTTTATTTTTATACACTTCCTGAAGCTCGTATAGAAGATCATCACAAAAGGTCAACCTGGGATCATTTCAAGTGTTCGTACAAACTTCTAAATTGCCATGGAATGCCTGGAGTTTATATTTGACCACTTACCTACGCCAGAATTCAGCAGCTGAATCGGAAGATACTTCTCTGACGGAGGTTTTCTCGCAACTGCGTTCAAACACCAGAGAAATGTCATTGTTCTCGCACTCAGAGTTGGGTTTTCTGTGTTTACTCGTACAAGATAACCACTCGAAGACGCTGACACAGGTCCTCTCTTAAACCTTACACCTCTTACACTCTTTAATGTACTGCCCAATAAACTGAAGAACCTACAACACACCAACCTGAATAATTTCAAGAACCGGCCAGACAAGTTCTTCTGCAAAGTCCCTGTCCAGCCATACGTCACTGGTTACGAGAGCAGGAGAGCGGAAAGTAATTCCCTTCTCCACCAAATCCTGCAAATGAGTCAGGATGCTGCAGAGGGGTTGACCGCAGGTTCATCCTGAACTGTCCTTCAAAACCATTATAAGGTATCATAAAGTGTATATATATACTGTATATATATATATATATATATATATATATATATATATATATATATATATATATATATATATATATATATGAAAATTATTTCACGAAAGTTACACATGAATAATATTTATGATGAAAATAACCAAGAAGGAAAATGAAAACACGAAATCCTCAGGAACACTGAATATTAACAAGTTACCGACTATATATTAGTCACAAATAAAAAAAAAGATAATATGATTGGTGCACAAAATAATTGTAGGATGAGCATACAAATTTATAATGAAAAGCTACCAGAGTTTTAACAACTTGCCCTTCTTGTCTGAATCCTTTCTGAACGAATTCAAAACGACAGGATCAAGGGTAAAAAGGCCCTAGCTAATGTTGAAATTGCTTGTAAGTTGAATAATGGCAGACTGAAGAATATTTCTGTTAACAATGTTACTTGAGCGAAACAAAACTGAAGCATTATTCCAATCAGTATAATGGGATAACTGACAAATGGACAGAAAGGGCACTGGATGACTGTCCCAGTCTAAAGGAATGTTCATTGTTCACAAAAGTGTCAATTGACGATATGCTTGACTTTCTCTCACGAGAATTACATAAGTATGACCTGCCACTCTCTGCACACATTGATTTAGAACTCATTAAACTTTGCATCAAAGACTGCAAATTCACTTTCAATGGCGAATATTATCAACAAGTTTTTGGGATGGCCATGAGTAATCTCTTGTCGCCCCTCGTCTCCAGTATTTTTTCGAAATAACTTATATTCCGAGAATCCTGGTGGTTGGCATCCCATGGTTGCGGTACGTCGACGATATTTTGTGTATCTGGCCGATGAAATGAAGCGTGAGTAGTATGGGTGAAAAATGGGAGAGTGCAATGCAGCAAATGTTGATCAATGTTGCAAAGGGAGAGGGGGAAGTTGCAAGAGGTTTGCAACAAATGGGGAGGGGGTTATGCAACAAGGGGAGAGGTTATCCCAAGCTGCAATGAAGGGGGGAGGGAGCTTTGGGGGGAGAAGGGAGGAAGAACTCCCCCCAAAGGGGTAACCGCAACCTAAGAGAGGGATAGAAAAGGAAGGAGGAGGGTCTTTGGGGAGAAAGTGGGACGTCCTCACCCCGAAAAGGGAAACCCTAACCTAAGCCTTAACCTAAGAAGGAGAGAGAGAGGTGTTCGCCTGGCTCCAGCCAGACGCATAATGAGAATTCATCCGAGCGTCCGCTGTCTTATAAGGTGTGAATCAGCCAGTTGGCTTAATCCGCCAGTCGGCTTAGAATTCTTAATCTGGCTCAGAAGGTGTAAGTGGCTTGTTCAGGTGTAGATTATTAGGGTTGAGTTGCCAGATTGCGCTATTTATTTAATTAAAGCATATATTCATGACAGTTGGTTTAGAAATCCAGCAGTCGGTTTAGAAGGCGTAACCAGTCATTTGGTGTACATATAATTACATAATATCGTTTATTTATATATACAACCAAAAGAATTAAGTAAAACACCAATACATCATTCTGTTTATTTAGACGAATTATTGGAATCAATTGCACGAAAAATATAGAAAATAAATATACAATAGTTCATTCTATACAAACGATGAAATATATATGATAAAAAATAAAATAAAAAATAATAATAGACTAGTATAAAAAATACGAACGAGGAATATATATATAATAAAAAATAAAATAAAATATAATATAAGAAATAAAAAACGATGAGGTATAAACATCAATATAATAATACAGGAGAAATATATATATTATATTAAATAATTAAATATATTGAAAATAAATATACATCAAAATACATACACTTTGTGTTCTACTGCGCTTAACTAAAACACTGAACTCGCACGCAATCGAGTCTACAGTCACATCATTATTGCTTTGCACTACGCATTAAATACGATTTAACAGTATTTCACCACTCAAGTTATAGGGATACTCGATGTAAATGGGCTTCATATCGTTCAATACTATTTTTGTTCCCACTTTACATTCGGTTGACAAGTTATCTTTAAACACGGCTAGAATACATTCAAAAGCACGCACAAAGAGGTCATCGTTAGCCACAACATCATTATTAAATACAAGTTTTATAAACACTCCTCTCCAATCGATGGTTTATTCTTACCGATCCGAGCTTTTCAATCGTGAACTCATCTTCATAATGCATAGCGGCAGTTGAAATGATCTTCTAAGTCGTAACGATAGCTGCTCATTATACTGGGTGATCCAGATAAATAGGACCCATAAAAAAAAGCCAAATATTCTTAATATTTAATTCCTTTCATAAAAACTATATATCATTCGAAAGAGTAGAGTTACAAGTTTATTATGAAATATTTATTTTTTTAAAATGACTCCTTTCAAATGTGCTCCATTAGTTGCCAAGCATTCCAGTGTTCTCGCTTGTAAGTTCTGCATCACTTTTGCAAGAGTGTGCGGTGGTATGGCCTGTATCTCATTTGTGATGGCGGCCTTCAATTCTTGCAAGGTCGTTGGGTTATTTCTGTAGACCCTACTCTTTAAATATCCCCAGAGATAATAATCTAAGGGAGAAAAATCCGGAGACCTTGCGGGCCATTCAACGTCTCCAAATCTTGAGATTAACTCGCCTGGAAACGTTTGACGCAAAACTGCCATGCAGTTCCTCGTGGTGTGGCAGGTAGCTCCGTCTTGTTGGAACCAGTGGTTTTTTAGACAAAGATCTCTTAATTTAGGAATAAGGAAATCGGTCAACATTTTTTCGTAGCGATCACCATTTACAGTGACCGTCTTTCGAGGTGGAATCCTCGAAAAAGTACGGCCCTATGATCTAAGATGCAGTAAGACCACACCAAACAGTTACACGCTGACTATGCAACGGGACTTCAGTAATATTCAATGGATTTTCTGTTGCCCAGAAACGACAATTTTGTTTGTTTACAGTTCCATTCAAGTGAAAATGGGCTTCGTCTGACATAATCAAAGTTGCTAGAAAATTGGTGGTGTCATTTACCTTCTGTTGGATCCATTGACAGAATTGTCGTCTTCGTGCGAAATCTCCATCGTTTAGTTGTTGCACTGTTTGAATTTTATATGGAAAGAGCATTAAATTTTGCTTGAATATACGGTGTGTTGTTCCATATCCAACTCCTAACAGCTGAGAAGCACGTCTGATGCTTATGTTAGGATTATCCTGTACAATTTCATGAGTTCTGTTAATGATCTCGTCTATCCTTGCTGTGCGCACTCTTCCAGTTGGTTTTCTTTTTCCAATGCTGCCAGTTAGGGAAAAATTTCTGACACACCGAAGGATTACTTTCTTAGAAGGTGATTTTGACATCTGAAAATTTGTCTTGAAAGATCTTTGAGCTGAAACTACACTTCTTCCATGCTCATAATATTACTCAGTTATGAAACGCAGCTGTTCCACAGTCCATGCAGTCATCTTGAAGGGTTAGTTTTAACTAACACTTTTATTTTGTTTTGTATCTTATCTTGTCTTGTATTGTCAAAACCTATACAATCCTGTACAAACTTGTAACTATCCTCTTTCGAATGATGCGTATGATTTTATAAAAGGACTTATACTTTAAGAGTTACAGGGGTTTCTTTTGGGTCCCATTTCTCTGGATCACCCTTTATAAAGAAATAGTTCTTCAGGGTGAACGGTGTAGGTGAGCTCAGCCCTGTACCGCTCAAGTGCTTTGTACCAAAGTTCATGATATTTCAAAGAGTCTAAACCTTTTAAGTAAGCATCCAGCTCTAGACCATTCTCGCCTTGTTCAGTCCTACACTCGGTAAACCTGTCGAACAGAGGGGTGTATGCGTATTCAAGAACCGTATCAATATAAACCATATCTGTAACACGCGCGTCTAACATAGGCTTCAGCTTGTGGAAACCTACGATTTCAAACATTCTCTCGAGGATGAAACGGTTTCGCGTAGGGACAAGAACGTTATTATCAGGAGCATTCTTCCACATCCGTCGTATATCAATGCATGGCTGATCGTAATTTATACACAACGTACAAACAATGGCATATGAGTGGGTATCACAATATATTCTCTTCTTGTACGAACACCTGAAGGTATTTTATAACGATCCTCACTCCACTTCTCAACTACACAAAGATTCTGTTCATCTCCTGAACACTTAAATAAACAACATTCTGTTTATCAGAGTTTGTTTGTCTATAAGTCGATTCCAGTACATAGTTAATGACACCGGTTTTACGCCTGAACACGCGCAATGACTTCTTCACGGACACATCGTACACGGCTTTGAGAATGCTGCTCAAAGGAAGTTCCATCGTATTCGAGGAGTGTACGTCCACTCGGTTCAAGCTCTGAGATGACTCTGAGCCACAGGCGAGCAGATCGGCTGGACGAGAGGAGTGGGTCACACCATAAGCTGAGGAAACGTGAACGACGTTGTTCCAACGTAATACTTGTAATCCAGTATACTGGGTAGGTGTTTGAGAAATTTTCCGAATATGAAGCACAACCTGTTTTAATGTTTTATCACTCCCACTCCCCAGAATGCGCACCAGACATTTTCGTTCATTTCCACGAACTAAACACATTTTATTCACACTCCGTAGCACTATTTGAGAGAAACATATGCTCATATTTTTCATTTTTGCTTAGCAGACGATACTCATCTCTAAATTCTGTTAAAAACTCATGCAGGCATTTAGCCACAACCTCACTACAAACCCCGTCATGATACATATTAATGTAGTGGTAGAAATCCTTAAGATTCTCCATGATGACAAGATTTACATTCTCAGCCCCAGGGTACGAGTACTCGGTATGATGGAACATGACATAATATCGTTTGTCCTACCACTCATCAACAAGACTCACTCGACAGTTAGGAGCTGACGAGGAAGCTTCTAACAGTGGCTGTATCCTCCAGCGCGGGATACGTCAACGCGAAGAAGAGGCGACGACAAACCGAAAAATCAACGAGCTGGTGGCCAAACTTCCTCAGTGCAGCGGGCTGTCTACGGTTGGCCAGACTGGCAGTCGATGGCCTGTTGCGTGGCAAGGTCAGAGTGCCGATCGACTCACCGGGCCAGACCTATACCAGCGTGTTATTTTTTTCATTTACAGGGAGGAATTGCGTGCTCCCCGGACTACTCTTACTCTCTGGCGACATCAAGACTAATCCAGGCCCCACTACAACTTACACATGTCACCATACACAAAGGCATAGACACAATAGGACCATGAGACACATACAGAAGCATAATATTAACATATTACAGTACAACGTAGATGGCCTCATAAACAAAATCATGCAGCTTAGGGAATTCGTACACAAACAAAAACATTCACATAGCACCTATACAAGAAACAAAACTAAAACGCACACACAAAACACCCACCATCCCTGGCTTCAGGTGATCCGTCAAGATCGTACTGGGAATCACGGTGGTGGACTCATCACTTACATACGTAAAAGTATTAGCTAAACGGATGCCACCCAAAACATTACAAACACAATCCAAGCAGACAACAAGATAGAAATAAAGGCAGTTAACATTAAAACACGCGCAAAAACACAACACCACACTAATCAAAATTTACATCCCACCAGATAGTTCACCTCAGTTGCCAGCCATTTACAATCCACAGTTACACAATCTGGCCTCTCTCACTAATGTCATCTTAGGAGGAGACTTAAATGCTAAAGACTAGTTGGTACCTGCACAACCAAAGCAACACCAAAGGCGTCAACATAGCCACACAACTAAACAGCCTCTTCATTCTTAACAATACAGAAGAACATACACACATACCACATCAAGCAGGATACTCAAACTCCTCCCCAGACATAACGTTCTGTTCCCCCTCACTAGCAACACATACACACTGGAGAACAGAAAAACAACTGTCATCAGACCATCTGCCCATCATCCTTACAACACTTTCTACCCTCTGCCCCAACAGCCTTAGGCTCACAGAAATTACAAGAAAGCTGATTGGGAACAGTTCAAAATATAGACTGAGGAACAATTCACCACATTAAACAGCACACCCATCATAAACATCAATACAACACTCAAGACATTTAATCAGATCATCAATAATATAAACAAATACATACCCAAGGGCAACATTAGGAAATACAACCCAAATTACACTAGAGAAATAGCCCACCTCATAAGGCAACGCAACAACCTCAAACATAACACACAAACACCACACACAGAAGCCATAAAACAACAGATACAACAGCTCAACACAGAAATAAACAACAAACTTAGAGAAAAAAAACAGAAACATTTAGGGAATTCATAACAACACTAAACCACTCCACACATATATCCAGGCTATACAAGACTATAAACAGCATTACCCACTCTAACAGCGGCATTCACACCTTACACGCGGCTGTTTGTCGCAGCCAAAATAATATCCCAACATATACACAACAAGCTAACATTCTAGTTAATTACTACGCAAAGATAAGTTACTTAAACAGAGACAACAACCAGAAACACGCAGACAGACAAACAGCCAGACACAAGAAAACCTACAGACTCGACACGACCATTACATCCTTCAATACAGACCAGACAACCAAAATCATCAAAAATATTAAGAATTCGAAGGCTACTTGGGCCCACAGGGAATACAAGCTCTCACAAACATCAGCCCATATTCATACCAACACTCTATTATTTCTAACATATGAAAACAAGGCAAAATTATTACATTACTCAAACCAAACAAAAATCCAACAGAACCAGCTTCCGATAGACCCATTACTTTACTATGCACACCTTCCAAAGTAACTGAAAGACTAATCTTACAAATCACCAACCCACACATACGTATAACTATCGCCTACTCAACATGAATTCAGACCTCACCACTCAACCACGACATTACTCACTAACCTCACGCAGCACATCATGGATGGCATCAACTCCAGACGACCAGCTCAACGTACACTATTAGCAACAATAGACATTAGTAAAGCATTTGATGCTATCCCACGCTTCCCTCTCATAAACAAAATACTCAACACAACCATGCACAATAACACCAAAAGGTGGCTGAACAACTATCTTTCAGGAAGATACTCACATGTCACATTTAATGGCAAGTCATCCAAAAACAAGCTTTTTCAGAACGGGGTCCCTCAAGGCCCTGTTCTCTCACCAACACTCTTCAACTTATACATGCATGATATTCCAACACCCATATATAACAAGCTTACCTTTTCATCATATGCAAATGACATCACTCTAACACCCACCCACAACAACATCGACACCGCTACAAATAACCTACAAACATACATAAACAGTATACAAGACTGGCTCACACACAATAGACTCAAAGCAGCGCCCACAAAATTAACCATCGCCATGCTAACAAGCAACACAAAGGAACACCAAATAACTCAACAACAGCTTACACTAAACAACACCAACATTCCACACACTTCCAGGACCAAAATACTTGGGGTCACGTACAACACATCATTATCTTTTGCAAACCACATTCAGGACATTAAAAACAAATGTACGTCAAGACTTAACACGCTTAGAGTACTAACAGGTATAAACTTTGGACACCAGCAGGAAACAACATCACTCATATGTAAACAATATATTCGGTCAGTTATGGACTATGGTAGCCCATGCTTGGCAACCATTATCTCAAACACACACATAAACACCTTACAGACAATTCAAAACAACACAATTCGTATCATTACAGGATGTACTCAAACAACACCAATAGAACACCTGCACACAGAAACAAAAATACTGAAAATTAGGGAACATTTAGACATGAGGGGAACACAATCCATGGCAGCAGCGACAACTAACCCACAATACCCTTGCCACTACATGTACAATCATGCATCAACACTTCGCACCATTGAGGTAACACCAGAGAGACATTATAACCAAATACTCCATTCCATACCACGCCCTACAGACATCACACAGTACAGAAAACACATACACACACATCTAACCCACAAAGCACTGACACAACTCGGTCCGAATGCGGTCCTAGGTGCGAAGCCGCCACCCATTGACAGGTTAGAGACCAACCTGAGCAGATCGGATCGAGTTAACTTAACACGATTCCGATGTGGACATCACCCCAACTTACGGACATATAAACACAGACTAGATAACTCCACAGACGACACCTACCATCTGTGCCAGGACACACCACAAACAATTGAACACATTATGACAGACAGACTGTACCACTCTAGCATAACATAGCACACAACACAACATCACTAGTGCGCTGAACCTCCGGTCTACTCCGGAGAGGGAGATCTGTTCCTTGCGTGCCGCCGGCTTTCTCGATCAGGGTGGGCTGATCGGCTTACCAACAACAACAACAACAAAAAGACTCAGTAACCATATCCACTGCTTCTCCTCTGCACGTGTTGTTTCTTCCACTTCACGGTATATGTAACCTTTTATAAAGTTTAGTCATACAACATACTTGAATACATCACTTGTCCCACGAAATCCCGCAGTGCTCTCGCCAGAATAGCCATAGAGTATTTGTACCTCTCGTTCCGCAAGCCTCGCACGGGTCAATGTAGCCTTAAAAGTATCAAAGGAGGGTGAAATAGGGAGTCATTCAGTATCCACCATATCTTTACACTTTGTCGAATACCACTTCATAAACATCGAACACGCAATATTAAAGGTAGCCATTACTATTTTTTGTCTTCGTGAGAAAATACACGTCTGAGACACAGGGCTTGCAGCGGTCAACTGAGCACGCAGGGAAGAGATATGCTGGTGTAGTAGCAGGATTCACGTGACCGATCATACAGGGGGCGGAGTTTAGAACTTTCTCCTGTACACACACACACACACACACACACAAAGAAGAAAGTGAAACGCTAATTGAAACAAAATTTATTTAATAAACAAAATATTCAAGGTGTGTATATATATATATATACACACAAATACATGTACTAAATAAAATAAACATATCGTTAACAATAGACATATATACATATACACACACACATATATATATATATATATATATATATATATATATATATATATATATATATATATTTATATATGTTAACCCCTCCGTCTATGGCTTGGGTTGGTTCGAAGTCGACTGGGGTTCTATTAGGTGGTAGCAAAGGATGTATTATTTGCAGTAGTTTTCTTTTATATTACTCTCCGAATTCTTCTATAGTGGCTCGGAGGATTCAGGGAGGCTTACTAAATTCTCTGAAGATTCCGGACTCTTCTCATAGCGTATCCGGAAAGTTTAATGACTAAGTTCTTCTGAAGAGAGCAAGGCTCGAAGGAGAAGATAAAGACTATCTTTTACTTGTAATTTAATGCTAAAATGTACAGTTAGTGCTCAGCCTCTGAATTAGCTTCTGAATTTACAGGGGTAGAGGTTCGACCTCTTTCGACCATGCCTCAGGCCGGAATCTAAAAATTAAGGAGACAAGGGGCCTCTGCCCCCTCCTCGCAGCGAGGCTGCTAACAAGGGAGTGTAGTCTAAGAAGCAGAAGAAGAAGTGATGAAGCGCGCTCATTTTACAATTACATGCTTTATATATAAGTCTAAATGTTGGGGGAGTGCAGTTGAAGGTTAAGTTCCCCCCTTTTTAAACACATGATCAGATGTTTGAAAGATTCCAAATAAAAATTTTAAAAAATGAAATAAAAACTAATCGTATTTTCGCCGAGTATACATTTCTGAAGGCGATATAATTTCGTAGTAGTACATAAGTACAATTTAAGTACATTACTGAGTACATTTTAATTTTGTTTTATTACAATTATGATTACAATTATGGATTAATTCACATTTCACTGAGTATCGTTAATTACAATCCCATTTAAAGTACATTATTACATTATATATTAAATTATTACATTTATTTACAGTTTCATTAAAGTACATTACATTATATTAAATTAAAGTATTACAGTTAATTACAATTAAACAGTTACTATAATTTTGCTTTGTTTTTACAGTGTTTCATATTAATAGACAATTAAGATGTTAGAAATATAATACAAAGTACATGGGCACATACGGTATATAACATAATATAACATAACATACTGTACAACGTAACACCTTATGTTATAAATTTGTAGCAGAAGCAAGAGAGAGGATTTTAGAATTCAGATGCTTGATTTTGCTGTGGATAGCGGAATCTGACCGCTTGCCTAAGCGCTTTCGAGTTTATTGCGGGAGGCGAAATAATAAAAAATATAAATTAAAAAAATAATACACGAGAACGTATTTGCGCGTTTTCGAACAAACAGGTACGAAAGCATAAAGTTTTGCATTTCATAGACTGACACGAGTAAAATGAATATTTAATAAAATTGATATAGGATAGTGGTCAAGATAAGATATGGTCTTATGGGCGAATATGGTTGAATGATAATATTTATACTACATAACACCACAAATAAATAATGCCGTATAGAGTGTAAAGGTTTTTTTTTATCATTATTATTAAAGAATTTACCATACATTGTATACTAGAGATATGATGAAGGGAAATTAATGACGGGAAAGTGTGAAGGGATTAAGCTACTGTATGACGTCATAGTTATTCAAATTATGTCATACGTACAGTGTAGGTCATTAATGGGAGGATTCAAAAGAAAAAATTAAAGACAGAGTGGGTATTAAAGACTAAGTACAACTATGGGTTAGATGCAAGACAATTATAATTAATTATAATAATTTCTATAACAAATGAAAAATGGAAATATGGATACGACTAAACCATATAAATGGTAGATCGTATGGTTGTGACAAACAAAAATTGAAAGCAACAAATAAATTTTTTATCCAAAATCGCATCAGGCGAATTTGGTTTCTCATCTTAAATATTTTTCACGTGTTACCTTCGTGAAATAATTTTCATATATATATATATATATATATATATATGTGTGTGTGTGTGTGTGTGTGTGTGTGTGTATATATTAATAACAATCAAGGATTATGGTATTCAACGGGTACGGTATCATAGGTAACAGGCACCTGGTAACGTTTCCTATAGGTTTGGGCACACCTACGTACCCCTAAGTTCCTTCAAGCCCCCAAGCTTCTGCGCCCGAAAATTGTGGGTCCCTACATTTAGTAGGGATGGCTGGTTGCCCTCATCATCATCCAAGCACACTAGATCTTTCAACGAATCAAAGATAACGATCCGCCGATTCGACTGGTTGAGCGTCATACGCTTAGCCTTCAAGATATATTTCATATCCTCCCCAACCTTCACACGTACCCCATAACGTTTTAGTCCTGTTGAGACAAAAGAGTCAGCTATGCGATGTCTCCATACTCATCCTTGATGTCATCAGTCAACTCCCTGAGGAATTCACCAATAGGAGGCATGTATTCACTCTCTCTCGCTGTGAATATCACACTAGCTGTATCGGGGAAGAGAACCCGCCCGGCCAAGAGAATGCAATAGTCCCCACAGTTTGATGAGTGCGTAGGCCGTTGTAAAGCTGGCTACAGGTATGTTTGTAACACGTGAGGTATCTGGCCAATTCGGTATTGTTGTACTTTATTATGTCAGTATTACGCACATTCACGATCTCCATGACCTCTTTATCGCGAGCGTTAGCATAATCCCAGACTTCACTATACCTTTGTGTTAAATGAAAGTGCAAATTTTCCCCAAAGATTGCTTAGACAATTTTTCACTAAAGCGCTTGCATGTGTTCTTTATAAGTTAGGAACGCTCAAACTGTAAACCTTCACGGTCACGGTAACGTTGAATATAAGCCGATTTTTCATCTTCGGTATCAACTCCTCGCGGATACCCAGATGCTTCTACCTTATCCTTCATAAAAGCACATATATTGCGTGAAAAGGTTGGGTAGCTTCTGAAACCTCCAGACCTCATGTATTTTCAATATTCCGTATCCACGGCGAACGGCTAGGTCCAGCTCAGGGCTTTTATATACACCTCTGATCTTACGCTGATTGGTTGTATGATTACAATCCCCGTTGTTCTCCTCTGCGCACTTCACGCACAGGGGAAACATGAGCTTGTGAACTATATCGACGGTCCCACCAGTTTTTCAGGTGCACCTACGGGGTATGGATTGTTCTTCATCACGGAGGGATATAAAGAACAGACGTCGTAGTAATGGAGTTTCACGCCCTCCGAAGCGGAAAGTATAGCTTGAAGGGATTTGTACGCCCTCTAAACAAGCTATCACTGTATTTGAGAAGATCCAACACCATTGAACGTTTGATCATGTTTATTTCTTCACGGTACTGTTCATCTGTTTCCATCCGTGGATCATACTCATGCTCCCACAAGACCTTGTGAATGAACTGGGAGCCTATAATTTGATCGCGGGTGCGGGTCCATGCAAGACTGTCGGCAGGAGATCTACCGTGGTTACCTGCTACGTTTCCACACTCAGGACGTGGGCATCTGTGCAACCAGCAACCGTTAAAGGAGTACACAGTCTTCTCACCAGTGGCACGGTTTTCTCTTAGACCATCAACCCAAAAAACACGACCATTAACTTTAATGGGTACTTCCACCGTGTTGCGGGCATGCTTTATGTACACACCCGTCCGCTGCTGTATGTGTATGAGCCAGTAAATAGCCTTGTGCTCATAACTGCGGGGATTGTTTCTGCGAATGACGGCTAAGGTGTCTTTAGGCATGAAGTTATTCTTGAACCCGTAAAACATAATGAGGCGATCGTGGTTGCGACTTGCAACGAATCGCATTTGAAACGGTCTATGTACATTAGGGTGGATCTATTTTACATTTTTTTCGATTTCCATATTCTAATAGAGACAAAAACTTGCGCATGCATGAGAAAATAGCCTCTGCAAAATCTTAGCTTAATAGGTAATCATCTTCTGCCCCCGGCAGAGCGATGAAAATCATATTTTAGTAGTCAAAAACGTATTTTTAAACCCTAGCCTAGAGTCATAAAATTTTGCGTGTGTGTTATGTCATGCCTAAGCAACGATATAAATGCTATGGGAAATATATAAATGCATTATTTAAGACAAAGAGCCGATCTGAAAATATGTATATTATACATATTTTCAGATCGGCTCTTTGTCTTAAATAATGCATTTATATATTTCCAATAGCATTTATATCGTTGCTTAGGCATGAAATAACACAGGCAAAATTTTATGACTCTAGGCTAGGGTTTAAAAATACGTTTTTGACTACTAAAATATGATTTTCATCGCTCTGCCGGGACAGAAGATGATTACCTATTAAGCTAAGATTTTGCAGAGGCTATTTTCTCATGCATGCGCAAGTTTTTGTCTCTATTAGAATATAGAAATCGAAAAAAATGTAAAATCGATCCACCCTAAATTGTACATCCTTCTAAAGGCCTCGAAACATACTCTAAACACGCGCACATCATTCACACAATAACGCTCACTCATTAGCTATATTATAAAAATTAGACCCATTAAAACTGTTGTAGTGTCGGAAAAAATCTTCACGATCATCTGTACTCATACATTCTTAGTTAAAGTAATGTTTGGGTGGAGGTAGTCCTACGTAATTTAAAGTTTCGCTAGTGATGAATGTGTGAGGGAAATACCTTTTGAAACTTCAGTGGCTAAGCCCATGACCTTGGGTAGCTTTGCTGATTTACAAGGTGTGAATAATAAAGTGTCTTTAAACTGTACATTACCTCTTATTTGCATCTAGATAAGTTTGTTTCCTCTGTTCAAGGGATCACCTGTAAATATCTCAATTGACTCGCGCTCAAGCAGCTCCTTATAAAGGAACCGTGTGTCAAATTTTGCCCCGTTATGGGCAAGAATATATAATTATTTTTTGGAACTTTTCTTCTAACTTGACAATATAGGACAGAGTTTCACAGGGCTATCGTGGGTAATCGTTTTAAAAACGTTTGTCCGTTTACCACATTTGTGACACTCATCACACTCGATCTCCACACACTCATCACAGATAGTCTGGCTTAGAAGTAAATGTGGAATAACCTGATTTCAGCGTTCGTGTATGTTTCTATATCAAAGTACACAGTTATACAAGGGCTATTTTTATGCTTAGCGTCTTTCATATAACAACATGCTTACTCCAACCGCCTATTTCTTATGGCCATGTAGAACAGTGAATTTCACCACATTTATTCTTGAAATTCCCCAACTTATCCATCATATGAAACATACCACATTCACAGATCTCATTTTCCTGCAAGTGCCATTGACTTATGGAGTTCAAAACAATTATTGAAAAATGTGCTTGTGCATACATCACAGTCCCTCATCTCAGCTTTAACTATACGGCTTTCACATTTGGAGCTTTTACACTGCGCACACACCATGTGGCAATCTTTACAATGTTTCACTATATCATCCGAAAAATCGAGACATAAATGATGTCGTCCATATTTTCGACTTTTATCATAACTTGCGTAAAGGACCCTGACAGTCCTAAAATAAGTAAGGGTCTTCTACGATCTCTCACACAACTTTTAAAAACATACACAATTCTACGATGATCATCCATTCCAAGTACAACTATACGAACATTCGTTTCCTGTTCTACCCTTCTCAGCTCTTTAGGACCATACTACAGTCAAACTCAAGTTTACAGCTACAGGTAGTTTACAGGCACGCTCCACTACCGTAGGCAACCAAATTTTTTGGGTCCGTGTATTTAGTACAGTAAACATACGAGCTAAGACTACTGCTATAAAACCGCAACCACGATCGACGTTTAAATGCTTTCGGTAAATATCCTGAGAATTGAAGTTAAGAATATAAGGTGTGACACTATGTCCCGTAACACGGAATACACGGTCAATGTTTACCGTGAAGTTGTCCATATTGAAGCCTATACTACTTTAAGAGGCCTACATTATAGGGCCTAATATACACTCTATGTCTACAGCTGCCAAGCGTTTGAATGGTATTACTACTCAAAAATCATCTACTTCTCCGTCATCTGACCCGAACCCGAAGGACAGCCTCGCCCTGACTTCACGTTCGTCGCGGTTCTGAAGTGCAAACTCTACACTACGTTCAACTATGCGTCGCAGTCCGTGTTCAATACCATTGCTATACATGGATCTAGGATCAACCCTCACTCTATACCGATTTCTAGTCAAGGCTAGGGCGGTGGTAACGGTGTGCACGAACTCGAATGTTATGCCATCGTCTACAGAAGAGAAGCTGCTGCTGTTGTGGAGGATGTACCCGGAATGTAACAGGAATATGGGGGTATATTTGAAGAAGGTACTATTGCGGGGGTTGTGCCGTAAGACGTAGAGGGTTGGGGTTAGATTACTCAGGGTCTAACAACCGGCGCAATCCTGACACGCTTTATACCTGACGTGGAGGGCTCTTCATCATGCTTCCGCTTTGAATTGTCGCGTGGTACAGGTATCGCTGGTGTGGACTCGGCATTGGGGATGGAGTCTCTGATCACAACTACATTGTCGTCGGGGTCATCTGTAATATCGATGATGAGGTACTGTACCTCATCGTCTTTTACTTTTCTGTGGGAGAAGAGAAAAACAAGATTGTAGAATATAAGGAATATCACTTAAATATTTATTATATTTTGTAAATGACACACTTAGGAGTGTGACGTGTTAGAAATGTATTTTGTAGAAAAACTCAGGTTCACGAGCCCATCCACATGTATTATATCTGGCCCTACAGGATGTGGTAAAACTGTGTTTATGCTTAAAATCATTAAAGAAAAAGGAGAGATGTTCTCAAAATTTGTGCATAAAGTTATATGGTACTATTCAACGTATGAAACAGTGTTCAATGAGTACCCAGATAATATTTTGTTCAACAAGGGTGTATATGATGTTAATTCATTAAAGGGAAATGAACATGCTATTCAACGTATTAAACAGTGTTCAATGAGTAGCAAGATAATATTTTTTTCAACAAAGGTGTATATGATGTTAATTCATTAAAGGGAAATTAACATACAGTCATTGTAATTGACGAGGTGGTGGATAAAACGTTTGCCGAGACATTTAAAGTATTCTTCCACCATCTTAACATAAGCGTATTCTTCATCAATCAGAATCTATTTTTCAAAAATAGATACATCCGCGATGTGTCGTTAAATACACAATATCTAGTCTTATTCGCGCAACGTAGAGATGTATCACAAATTGGGGCATTAGCCAATCAAATGTTCGCGAATCAGAGTAAGGAGTTTTTGGAAGTTTATAAAGAAGCTACACGCCAGAGTTACGTATATTTACTTTGTGACCTTCATCCGCGAAACACGTTTAGGGTGCTTGTAACAACGAATATATTTCTAAACGAGCCTGAAACAGTGTATATTTCAGAATGACAAAGAGGCTAAAGAAATACCATGAATTAATATAAATCTATTATCAACTGCGTCGGGCAATGCAACAGATGTTTGCTAAAAATATCGACTCCGACTTTTTAGAATGCATCTGTGAAATCTGTCTTAACGTTATAAATTGCAATGTATCAATGAAACCCCCTCAGAAGGCTCATCTACGCCGTTACAAGAACATAATCCATGCACTCGTTCGTAAAAGTGAAACTGTGGGGAAGAAAAAACAAATTATTGTACAAAGAGGAGGGTCAATCCTCCCAATAATTTTTTCAGTTTTGGGTCCTTTACTGACTAGATTAATATAATGAAGAAAGTGGTAGTGATTCCACACGAGGTGTCTGCTTCACTGCAAAGTTCAAAGAATCCAGACACGATTCTAGAACCCCGTAAAAGCAGGTTTAAAAGAGTGGAAAGCGAATTGTTAGCCCTATTAAACAGTGAAAAAAAACCTGATGAGAAAAGAATCTTATACCAAGAAGCTCTGCAGAAATTTCTTCCAGAGTACGAAAATTATAAGAATCCGACAGAGATCCCCGTGGTTATTAGGCACAGCATGGACAACGATGGGCATGGTGACGGAGGGCCTGTGTCCGACGATAGAACTGACCAACCAAAGAATAACGGGTCGACCACACAACATATCGAGCGTGACCCGACAATTCAGCGCAGGACAATTCAGCGCCGACAATTCAGCGCCGACAATTCAGCGCAAGACAATTCAGCGCAAAGACAATTCAGCGCAAGACAATTCAGCGCGAAAGAAGAAAGAAGAAATCCAGAGGGAAGAGAGGCTTGCAACTGTTAGGTTAGGTTAGGTTAGGTTTCTAGTTTTTGAAATAAAATCTTAATTTTAACAATTCTAACAAATTTTGTTTTTTTAAATAAAATTTTAATAATTATATTCCTTTGAATTTTATCTCCGATTTGTGTCTCCTTCGTTATGTCACTCCTTCGTTACGGTATTTATGTCACTCCTTTGTTATGTCACTCCTTTGAAATGTCACTCCTTCGATACAGACCCAATTTAGCATATATATAAATATACAAATTTTTCTCTTTTTTTTATTATTGCGATTTATTTTTATTATTTTTAACTAAACTTTGAACTGTACTGACTTGCGCTGAATTGTCGGCGCTGAATTGTCTTGCGCTGAATTGTCTTTACGCTGAATTGTCGGCGCTGAATTGTCGGTGCTCCCATATCGAGCATGTACTAAAAAGCCCCATCCCACATACATTGAGAAATAAAGGTTTAAGTCTTTATAATGTATTGAATGAGAATCCCAACATACTATGGACCGATACAGGTGAGATCATTGTGGAAGGAGCAACGGTACAGGTACACCGTTGACGGCATCCATGATCTGGTGAGAAAGTGGGATAGGCCCTCACCTTCAGGATGGAAGCATATTAAACAAGACTACAATAGATTAATATCCCCAAAGCAATGACAGGAAATCTTTACAGTTTAAACGACTTGGAACATCCATCGCAAGTGCCACAAATGAAAACGCCATCACCCCCGGCGATAACACCTCTGAAGAGGAGAAAGAAGAGGTTAAACAACGGTCAACCCTACCCACGTGTCTCTAAATTACACAAATGGCTAATATATTAAGAAGACGTTATTATGACATTTCTAGCCCAGCCTCCTACGGAGGCGTAGATAGACTGTACAGAAGTGTTTACAATGATGGAGTAGGGAAAAAAGATGTTGAGAGGTTTTTGTGGGAGCAGGACGCTTATACACTTCATAAGCCTGTGAGAAGAAAGTTTAAAACAGCCAAGACAACAGCTGCTTCGATTGACTCCACTTGGCAAGCAGATTTAACAGACTTGCAAAGATATTTAGTGTATAACGATGGTTACCGCTACATCCTATTCATAATAGATGTATTCTCTAGATATCTGTGGCTAATTTCTCTGAAAAATAAATCGCTTGAAACAGTTGCTAAAGCCACCAAAACGTTGATGTTGAAAGAAAAGAGGGTTCCTGGCTTTTTTTGTACGGATATGGGGAAAGAATTTATAGACCAAGCTTTTCAGAACATGTTGACAGAGTTTAATATCAGCTACTACTCTACCAATTCTATACATAAGGCCTCTTTAGCTGAAAAAGTTCAACTGAAAAAAGAACGCATGCATCGCTATTTTACACATAAAAACACATACAGATATGTAGACATTCTGGAATCATTGGCCTCATCATACAACCGCTCACACCATCGAACGATTGGGACAACACCTAACGAGGTTTTAGAAAGAGGTACGCGCACAGAGTCCGATGTGAGAAGAGATGGAACACCACTACCACACTCTGCGCGTTTGAAAATCGATGATTATGTAATGTTGTCGCGTTCGGGAGATAAATTCTAGAAGGGATTTGAGCAAGGATGGACACATGAGATTTTTGAAGTTAGGGGTATGAGACCTAAAGGTGAGATAATGTATTACGTTGAAGATTTGAATGGGGAAGAAATCGCAGGAGGCTTTTACCGCGAGGAGCTGCAGAACGTGACATTTAATTTAGGAAAAAATGTGTTTAAAATTGAAAAAATTTTAGGAAGCAAAGGTTCAGGAAGGAGAAAAATGTACCTGGTGAAATGGCTAGGGTACCCAGAAAGTTTCAGCACCTATATAAAAGCTGATGCAATAATGAAGCTTAAATAGTATGCAACATGGCGCCTAACCATTTCTATGTCACACTACCGTCCTCCCCGTCCCTATCTGTGCATTCTAACAACACCCTCGCCAACTTTGTAACAGAACTCCATGGACCGATTGAATTGTGTCGTGATTCGTATGAGGTGGGGATATGCGAAATTCAGCTCAACACTCTTTTTAAATATTGATTATAAAGATCCCGTTTTTACGATTTTTAGGGACCTTCATGAGTGTGAAAAAGCCGGGGTAACTCGGGATGAAATTATACGTATCACTCGTACTGTGGATGCACGGTATTACAGTACAGTGCGGCTGAGGATGTTGTTAGAGACTTAAAGGTAAGTTTAAAAAACTCGTATCTTACTTGATTTAGTATACGAAATCGTAAACAAAGAAAACCCTGCACATACTCTAATCCTAAAATCAAAGGCTAACAGAAATATTAAAGACAAAGAGCTGCTCAAAATTATAACCGAGGGGCGATATCGATCAGCTTTCCAAAGAGATACATTTCACGAGGTACAACATGACTTGTGCAACCTAATGTATCAGATGAAATTGGAGAAATTGGTTGCTGTCTATAAACCCCCAGACGTGTACTATATTTACAGCAATAAGTGGAGCACCAGTTTGTTTTGGATAACCAGGCACGCCTGCTACGCATTGTACACATTACCAACCATAGAGGGAAGAGCTTGAGTATTATATATCACAGGCCTCATTATATGAGTGTCGGGACTAATATAATAACCAATATATCAATATATATAAGAACGATTGAGGGAAATTATTTCCCATTGGGTGATGGGAGCTTAACAGAAGCTGCACTTTCGACTCACTGAGTTAAAATGAAGAGAAAGTCTTTCACATTCTATCGAGGGATGAGATACCAGCGTGGTAGTGGACTTGGATCCATTTCTTCAACCATACTCCGTACTGCTGTCCCTTTGCTGAAGAGGAGTGCCGGATACCTCTGGAGGAAAGCGCCACAATCAGGTCTTAACGGCAGAAAACATATTGGCTGGGCTAAACCTAAAGAAGCTCTAAAAAACACTTAAAGTGTACACGGGACGAAATCGTCAAAGATGCAAAGAGAAAAATGCGTGGTGGTGGGAAGAAGAGGGCTGTCCGGAAAAAGGGATTACCACCACTAAACGTAAAAGGATATAAAAAAAAGAAGTGTTCTAAGGGAATGAAACCTATGGTTGACCATTTTTTTGACTGATATAAGCTAAGGACATTGATCTCATGAATCATATTTGTTTACTACTTGTTGAGAGAGGAGGCACTATTTCTAACTCGTCATGGCACGCTTCATCCATCCGTATAGTTCACAATGTTGTAAATCGGAGCTGTCCCCCTTTGACATGCCCCTAACTCAGTTTCTATTGAGCTCAGTGACTTTATTACAATTAACCCTTTAAACGCAATTAGTTCCCCAGAGTGCTCTAATAGAATTCGTGATACCCAGCTCAGGCCCATACTTTTTTGATCCAAGCTGTGTGCAAATGTACGCTAAACTACGTATAGCCCATTCTGATGGCACGGACTGCGATGACAAATATGCTCTATGCCTTGAAACAAACTTTCTGCACTCCATATTCAACCAGTGTGATGTATATTTAAATCAGGTCAACATATCGGCAGGAACAGGGTACTATCACCTACGAGCCTATCAGGAAAATGACCTCAACTTTTCCAAAGAAGTGAGGGAAACCTTTTGAAGTGCCGAGGGCTATTATCAAGCTAAAGACGAAAGTAGTATAAAGGACAAATTTAAAAATTCTAAAAAGAAGACATATGAGTGTTTTGGACGCCTGCACACACACTTCACATTCCAGGAGAATTTGCTTTTGAATGGGGTGGATATGAAAATAAAGTTCACCCGCATAAATTCTGAGATCTGTTTTCTGGATGCTGATCAAGAAGAGGAAAAAACCCGTTGTGATTCACATTATGGAGACATACCCCCGCGTACGGCGAGTGAAATTAAGTTCGCCTAAACAAATAGAAATTGAGAAAAATTTACTACATGCCACAGCAAAATACCCAATTAACAGAGTAGAGATCAAACTATACACTGTGCCAGCAGGTTTGGCATCGAAACAGATAGAAAACATCACCCTGGGAGTTCTACCTAAAAGGATATTAATTTGAATGCAAGAACACAGTTCGGTGAATGGAAAATATAAAAAGATCGCCTTTAAATTCGAAAATTTCGGCCTTAAAAATATAACTCTATACGTCAATGGCGTTGCGTTGGGAGAACATTGGATACGGATTATTCATCAGACGCTGTGTTCCCGCTTTGCGCGAGAGCATATACTAATTGTGATGAGCTCGGGATTTGGGTAACGCAGAAAGAATTCATCGATCAATTTAACCTTTATCCGTTTGACATCACACCGGACTGATCTACTAGTGTAGATACACACTTAAGTCCACGACAGAGTGGAAACATCTCAGTCAGATTGGAATTCGCCAAGCCGATAGATGCGCCTATTAGTGTGCTAGTATACCTCGAGTCACAAGCCCTAATAGAAATAGACAGATTTAGGGGCGTTATCACTGACTTTTAAAATGGATGCGAATACACTTCAGAGAGTAATGAATAGTGAACGAATTACACTTTCCAAATTTATTGGTTTGTTTGCGAAGAATGAAACCTTGAAATTGCCAACTACGAGAGATTGCGGTAGTCTTGTGAACACATATGTTATTGGTAGTGAAGGGATTCATTGGTTTGCAATCTATTTTAAAAATAGGGGCCGCATGTACTATGTTGATTCACTCGGTTCTCAGCCCTGGAGTGACCTTGTTATTGTAAAGTTTCTCGAGTAGATGCATATCCCCGAAGTTGTATGGAATCCCTTCCGTCTACAAGTATATTTTAGTAATACTTGGGGATGTACTGCCTTTCATTTCTCATGCATATTTCACGTGTTAAGGAGTTTATAAATTTTAAAAAATTATTCGACCCGTGTCACACAACGAAACGACGAAATGGTATGCAGATAGATAAAAAGCCGTTTTCCAATTGTGCGCTCGTTGTATAATATGCTGTTTTATTCGTGTATATATATATATATAATTGCATCCAATAATATTAGTTTGTGTATTCTGTAGCTTTTATAAGTTGGTTATTGTACTAAAAACAAAACATGATTTATTTCATTTAATAAATTGATGAAAATACATTGCGTCTTCTTACCCGAAAAAAAGCTGGAAACATAAGAAAAAGAAAAACTTACATTATTTCGTTAATGATGTGGCAATCGCTGGGACTGCGCGATAAATCTTCTACCTCCGTATTCAGGTCCAGGACATGCGTTTCTTCAAAACGAAAAGATTGTATAACACGAGTCAAATCCTCATCGGACCTTAAAGGAGAAAGAATAATTAATTAGTTCGTACTGAATCTTTTTTAATAAAAACCTAATTGCTTAAAACATATGCAGAATATTACAATGTGAAGATATCTTCGAACCGCTCAAAGAAGTTCCTTTAAGAGAAAATGCCGAATAGCATTTCATTTATTATGGAAATTATAAAATTATTTAAAACTTGCAAAGGATTGCCATAAAAAAAATTAAACGATTCAAAACAGGACTTTAGCATATTATTAATTGCAAACTAATCTATAATTGCGGATACCTACTCTTTAAATGAAGCATTTTTAATGTGATGGGATGAATTACTACAACCCTCCATATATATATAATATATATATATATATGATGAAATAATCCAGAACAGTGCTATTTCTCCTAATTACAGGCACATAATTACTTACATTTCTACGGCAGTCCCTGGAGTCGTATCGTAAGGAGCGTCCTTGCAAATATCATCAACGGATTGCGTTGGAAATAATCCGTCCCGGTCGGCTGCGTTAAAAAGATTAATTGTAGACACCACTACAGATTCTCCGTCTCGATATAAATCCGGTAAACTGTAAAGTTCTTGATTCATGACGAAGGGAATGTTTATTCACTGGTGAAAATAACTGCTGTGGTACTGCAATAATTCGAATTAATCTTCACAAACTGCTGAAATAACAGAACTAATTCAACGCATGGTGCATTCTGGCAACTAATCTTGCAGCCCGAGATATATATATATGTGTGTATATATATACACACTTTTCAGTTGTTTACTATGGTGCCATAAAGCCCACTTTCGCCCTCACGGTCTCACCTCTCGGCCCTGTGACACAATTAAGGTGGGTAATACGTACATAATAAAGAACTTAATTATATGGAGAGCACCATTTCTCCATTAAATATATAAAAAATAAATAAATAGCGCAGTCTGTCACCGATTCTTGTACTCAGATATATATATATATATATACTTTTCAATTTTTTACTATTGTGCCATAAAGCCCACCTTTGCCATCACGGTCTCATCCCTCGACCCTCACCTCATTGAAAATTCGAACGCCCCCTCTAATTTCAATTCCCGGGGAAAGCATTGTTGTAACCCTCCCTCTGCTAACATTGTTGCTAATATTGTCTTTGGTAGCGCTGAAAGACACTGACTGAAGCGGATTGTGGTGGGCTAGCAGGGGGCGAACCGCGAATGTAAACATCGGAAAATCACGGTTAACTCCATTAGAATCAAGAACAGACACACACATTGGCGCCTATGAAACAGAAAATGTTCAGTATATTTCCTTTACTGTTGTAAGATTTCAATTTACGGATTAATCTTCTAAGCAGTACAACAACTTTTAATTAAAGCCTGGAATACACTACTATATATATTTGAAGTTTATTTGGTATAGTAAGCAGTTATTTCATATATTTAATTGACTTCCCCCCCACATTCATTAAGGATTAAAGGTTTAAGTCTTTATTTCTAAGTCAATTAAACTTCATTGGGTAACATCTCTACAAATAATTAAATAATAGCGTATGTATAGGAAAAGTCTTAAACTCCACCCCCTGTATGATCGATCAAAGGTCACGTGTTTCCTGCTACTACCTCGGCATATCTCTACCTTGCGTGCTCAGTTGACCGCTGCAAGCCCTGGATCTCAGACGTGTATTTTCTCACGTAGACGAAATATAGTGATGGCTACCTTTGATATTGCGTGTTCGACGTTTATGAAGTGGTATTCTGTAAAGACGGAAGATGTGGCGAATACTGAAAGACACCCTAGCCCTCCCTCCTTTGCGACTTTATAGGCTACATTGAACCGTGCGAAGCTTGAGGAACAAGATGTTCAAATACTCATTGGATATTCTGGCGATAGTTATCCCGAAATAGAATCTATTTTTATTATAAAAGTTATATTAATATTTTTTTGTAATAAGGTTTAAAGATCTGTATTGAAACAAAATAGATGCGAAAGACGAGAAATGAAATAGTTATCCCGAAATACAATCTATTTTTAATGTAAAATCATATTAATGTTCTTTATGTTATAGCTTAAGGATAAAATTGTATATTCTGGTGGAAGTTTGTTTTGGCATTTAACTTAGTTTATCTTATTCGATTTTTTGTTTAAAAGATCGCTACCAAATGTCAAATTGGCCTCGTGGTATTATACCATGAGAAGCTCAATAGAAAAACTATTGGCGTTGCCTTTTTTTGAGACCTTGTCGGTCTACCCCTTGGCCCCATAAACGTATTTGTTTACGTTTAATAGTTCTGTCTATTGGGTCATATTTAGAGACCTTGTCTGTCTACCAGTAGCTGGTAAGTAAAGTGTTGGTGGTGGTGGTGGTGTAATACTGCTTCACCACCAATCGTCCAAGTATAAACGCTTGGTTGTAGCCCTCATATCGGTTACGTGGTGTTGATGGGATGTGCTCCTAAAAGTCTATACATAGACGATTGGTAATGATGTGGTGGTTTTATGTGTCGTGGTTGTGCTCATATATACTATTTTGTTAGTGGCGCTTTGCATGCATCTGTTTTTAAATATATATATATATATATATGTGTGTGTGTGTGTGTGTGTGTGTGTGTGTGTGTGTGTGTAATAATAGGGGCTCTATGGGCGTATAGTCGGGGAGTGTATATGCGTTTGTATACACTTTTAAATCGTTCAAAGGTTATTAATATATATAGGCCATTTATGCCTTCTTAGCCAACTGGCTGGTTAGGCCAACTGTCAACTGGCTGATTTAGCCAACTGGAGGATTTCCAGTTCTAAGTCGTGTTGCTACCTTAAGCTCTCATTAAGCTTCTGCCTCTCGCAGAAGCTGGATGGTCTCTTCCTCTCTCTCTCCTCTCTCTCTTAGGTGAGGTATGCCCCTTTGGGAGTGAGGACTCCCACAGCTTGCTGGGAGGTTTCCCTTCCCCACCTTTTATTTGGCACCCTGGGAGTTGGCACTGGCGGATGGGGTCTTGCAACAAGGGAGTGGGAAAGAGGTTGGCACTGGCACTCATATGATCAACATTGGATTGAATATGCACTCTACTATTTTGCAGCCATACTACTAATTGGAATAATCTTTTCTTTTTGCTTGTGAGTTTGCATCATATATATATATATATATATATATATATATATATATATATTGTATGGAGAAAAGAATTACACTTGTAAATAGAGAGAAACTCAGAAGCTAATATCATGACTTAAAAATAACGCTCCTAACTTTTTCAGTTGTTCGTATGTTTAGTTTGGCATTATTTTTACGATTTTCTTTGTGTTGGCTGTGACCTTTATAATTATATTAACTATGAAAATCTTTGAAATTGGGGGGGTGGACCTATAGTTCATATTGTTTTATGTATTCGTGTTGCCAGTGGCCCTTATACCTTATATCATTTGAAATTTTTTGTCTATTCACTTGGTTTTTGTGTGTGTATTAGGGTGGATCGATTTTACATTTTTTTCGATTTCCAGATTCTAATAGAGACAAAAACTTGCGCATGAATGAGAAAATAGCCTCTGCAAAATCTTAGCTTAATAGGTAATCATCTTCTCCCCCGGCAGGGCGATGAAAATCATATTTTAGTAGTCAAAAACGTAATTTTAAACCCTAGCCTAGAGTCATAAAATATTGCGTGTGTTTTATTTCATGCCAAAGCAACGATATAAATGCTATGGGAAATATATAAATGCATTGTTTAAGACAAAGAGCCGATCTGAAAATATGTATATTATACATATTTTCAGATCGGCTCTTTGTCTTAAATAATGCATTTATATATTTCTCATAGCATTTATATCGTTGCTTAGGCATGAAATAACACACACGCAAAATTTTATGACTCTAGGCTAGGGTTTAAAAATACGTTTTTGACTACTAAAATATGATGTTCATCGCTCTGCCGGGGGCAGAAGATGATTACCTATTAAGCTACGATTTTGCAGAGGCTATTTACTCATGCATGCGCAAGTTCTTGTCTCTATTAGAATATGGAAATCGAAAAAAATGTAAAATCGATCCACCCCAGTGTGTATGTGTGTGACCCGGCTGCAAGTAGCTGGCATGATTGGCTGTTAGGATGAAGGTAACAACCCTTTCAAACAGCTAGTGGTTGGTTGAATGGGACCCTTTGCTTAGATCTGTTTCTGTTCAGAGTTGATACGGTAAGGATGTGTGTTACACTTAAGTATTTAAATTTTTATATATATATGAAGTGATTTTGAAAATCTTACTTTTAAACAATATATTCAGTGCTAAAATTTGGTGTAATCAATCAAACACAAAAAAACAAAAAAAAATATACGGCTGCGCTATCGCTCGTGCGGGCACCGACCAGATGCATGGAAACGTTCGGGATCTTTTAACAGCGAGTAATTTTTTTATTATTAATATTAGTGTCATGCCTAAGAAAGTGTTGCAGTGGCCACTGTACTCTATATTCATATTAACACTGGGCCACCTTGTGTGTATATATATATATAGGATAGAACTCAGAATGGTCCCCTGTGATCTTTTATGTTACACAAAGCCCGTGCATGGAACAGGGAATTCTTCTGGGAAAATTAAATCAAATATAGTTCGAATAAGTAATGGTAAATGACAAATGACAGAGTTCTTTTTTCCATGCACGGTTCATGTGTAACATAAAAGGTCTCAGTGGACCAATCTGAGTTCTATCCCATCATGAAATGGACATGCTAAGTGCCTTAAAAAGTGGACGCTCAATTCTGCCAGTTGAGGTTTAAGTTTTGGTTTTTGGCTGAAAATACAATAGATACCCAGTGTTTCTATGATGTATTCAATCCGACGTGAATGCAACGAGTTTCTTGCGTATATTGAGGTTCTGAATAAAGTAGACTTGGTGTAGCTGTAAACCCTAGATTCTGTCCTAAAGCTGGATCCTATCTGCTTTGCAGATAGCTTTTTTGGGGCCTCTTTGTGAGTGACCCATTGCGCACGTCGGGCTAACATCATGATAAAGAAAAACTATAGTATTTCTCATTTACCATTATTATTCGAACTACAGTGGATTTAATTTTCCCAGATGAGTTCCTTGTTCCATCCATGTTCTGTGTGACATACATATATATACACACACACAAACGGGGTGTTATCAAATTACGTTTCATAAATTAGTACATATTTAGGATGTCAAAGTGAACAAAAAAGTTCCTATAAACATAAATCCGCAATCGCTTCGTTTCCGAGATACATTGCTATATCTATGGGGTGAACTTCACACTTAACCGTGAAATAAATGAATGATGGAAACCACAAGGAAAAGGAAAAATGATTCCAATGCATTTCGTGTATTAATTAAATTAACCGTTTAATGGCCGGTACCATATCTGATTGACGTAAGAATTTGCAACTTGCATCAATTAATACTTACAACTATTTTTGTACACAAATAATGAAATTATAAATATATTTTTATTTTTTCATATATTTTTATGATGTTTCCGAAATGCGAACGTTGGCATGTTCGGTCATAAGATTTATGAGGATATATAAGGATTATGATAAACCAAGCTTATGTAAAATATTTATTTCAATGTAGAAAATGACATATATATATATATATATATATATATATATATATATATATAGAATATTCGAAGTTTCAAGTTCAAATAAAATCATTTCTTATGATATATTGCACTACCGTCTTTACAACCTTTTCTCGCATTCTATGCACTGTAATCTTGCATTCTTTAAGGAAAACCGTACATCTGCCTTGATTACATGATTCTAAAAAGTGATTTATGCCATCATATCGCGCTGTCTTACAAGGTGGTGCAGATGGGCCTCCTTGTCTGCGTCGTTCTTGTTGAACTTTTATAAGTGATCTTAAAACTTGCTGTCTAACCTGAAGGTGAGAAATAGTTGTGGAGCTATTTACATGTTGGTAAAACCGGAATGCAGCAACAACGAACATATTCAAAATATGAAAAAATAGATTCTACCAGAGTAGAATTGGCGCAAAATGGGAGAGTGCAAGAATGTTGCAATGCAATTGCAAATGTTGGTCAATGTTGCAAGATTATGCAAAGAGGTTATGCAACAAGGGGGAGGGGTTATATAATGAAGGGGGAGGGGTTATGCAATGAAGGGGAATGGGTTTAGGCAAAGGGGGAGGGGAATATTGCATGGGCAACAAGGGGTTATGTAACTTGGAGGCGGAGTTATCCCCCAAGAGAAAGAGAGGAGAAGGAGAGAGAGGAAGAGAAGTGTTCGCCTGGCAGGAGCCAAGCGCATATTAAGATTTCATCTGAGCGCCCGCTGTCTAATGTGTAAATCCGCTAGTTGGCGTAGAAGGCGTAAATGGTATGTTCAGGTGTAAAGGTTGAGTTGCCAGATTGCGCTATTTATTTAATTAAAGCATATATTCTTGACGGTTGGCTTAGAAATCCGTCAGTCGGTTTAGTAGGCGTAACCAGCCATTTAGTATAATTAAATAATATCGTTTACAACCAAAAGAATTAAATAAAACACCATTACATCATTCTGTTTATTTAGACGAATTACTGGAATCAGAAATATATAGAAAATAAATATACAGTCAAACGATGGAATATATATGATAAAAAAAAAAAATAAATAATAATAGTATAAGAAATATGAAAGAGAAATATGTATATAATCGAAAAAATAAAATAAAAAATAATATAACCATCAACATAACAGTAGAGGAGAAATATATACACACAATTATATTAAATAATTAAATATATTGACAATAAACACACTTTATCTTCTGCACAAAATAAAAAAAATAAAAAATAAGAAATACAAAACGATGGAGTATAACTATCAATATAGCAGTACAGGATATATATATATATATATATATATATATATACGCACAATTATGTTAAATAATTAAATATATTGAAAATTCATTAAAATACATTCACTTTGTTCTACTGCGCAAAACACTAAACTCATACGTAATCGAGTCTACAATCACATCATTATTGCTTTGCAATACGCTTTAAATGCGGCTTAATATTATTCCACCGGTGAAGTTATAGGGAGAGCTATACTCTATATAAATGGCCTTCATATCGTTCAGTACTATTTTTGTGCCCAATTTACAATCGGTTGGCAAGTTACCGTTAAATACGGCTAGAATGCAATCAAAAGCACGCAAAAACAGGGTATCGTTAGCCACAACATCATTATTAAATACAAGTTTATAAACACTCCTTTCCAATTGAGGGTATATTTTACCGACCAGAGCTTTCCAATCGTGAACTCTTCTTCACACTGAATAGCGGCAGCTGAAATAATCTTCTAAGTCGTTACGACAGCAGCTCATTATATAAAGAAATAGTTCTTCAGGGTGAACGGTGTAGGTGAGCTCAGCCCTGTAGCACTCAAGTGCTTTGTACCAAAGTTCATGATATTTCAAAGAGTCTAAACCTTTTAAATAAGCATCCAGCTCTAGACCATTCTCGCCTTGTTCAGTCCTACACTCGGTAAACTCATCGAGCAGAGCGGTGTTTGCGTATTCAAGAACCGTATCAAAATAAAGCATATCCATAACACGCGCGTCTAATATAGGCTTCAGCTTGCGGAATCCGACGATTTCAAACATTCTGTCGAGAGTGAAACGGTTTCGCGTAGGGACAACAGTATTATTATCAGAAGCATTCTTCCACATCAGCCGTATATCAGTGCATGGCCGATCGTTATTTATACACAACTTACAAACAACGGCATATGAGGGTGTCACTAATCTGCTCTCTTCTTGTACCTACACCTGCAAGATTTTTATAACGATCCTCACTCCACTTCTCAACTACCACGAAGATTCTATTTATCTCCTCAACACTTAAATAAACAACATTCCGTTTGTTTTTGTTTGCCTACAAGTCATTTCCAGTACATAGTTAATGACACCGGTTTTACGCCTGAACACACGCAACGACTTCGTCACGGATACATCGTACACGGCGTTGAGAATGTTGCTCAAAGGAAGTTCCATCGTATTCGAGGAGCACACGTCCAGTCTGTTCAAGCTCTGAGATGACTATGAGCCACATGCATCAGATCGGCTCGACGGGAGGAGTGAGTCACACCATAAGCTAATGAAACGTGTACGGAGCTGTTCGAATACTTGTATCCCATTATATTGGGTCGGTGTTTTGAGAAATTTTCCGATACATGAAGTAATACCGGTTTTAATGTTTTATCACTCCCACTCTCCAGAATACGCACCAGACATTTTTGCATAGGGGGATTTTGACGAACTAAACACATTTTATTCACACTCCGGCGCACTATTTGAGAGAAGCATATGACCATATTTTTCGTTTTTGCTTAGCATGCGATACTCATCTTTAAAGTCCGTTAAAAATTCACACAGGCCATAAGCCACAACCTCACGACGAACCTCGTCATGATATATATTAATATAGTGGTAAAAATACTTAAGATTCTCCATGATGACAAGATTTACATTCTCAGTCACAGGGTACGAGTACTCTGTATGATGCAACATGACATAATATCGCTTGTCGTACCACTCATCAACAAGACTCACAAACCATATCCGTTGCTTCTCTTCTGCACGTGTTGTTTCGTCTACTTCACGGTATATGTAAGCTTTTAAAAAGTTTAATCTTACAACATAGTTCAATATATCACTTGTACCACGAAATCCTACAATGCTCTCGCCAGAATAGCCGTAGAGTATTTGTACCTCTTTCTCCTTCGCACGATTCAATGTAGCCTTAAAAGTATCAAAGGAGGGTGGAATAGGGAGTTTTTCAGTATCCACCACATCTTGGCACTTTACCGAATACCACTTCATAAACGTCGAACACGCAATATTAAAGGTAGCCATTACTATTTTTTATCTACGCGGGAGAATGCACGTCTGAGATCCAGGGCTTGCTGCGATCAACTGAGCACGCAGGGAAGAGTTATGCCCAGGTAGTAGAAGGAGTCAAGTGGCCGATCTTACAGCGGGCGGAGCTTAGAACTTTCTCCTATACACACGCTGGGCGGAGCTTAAAATTTTCTCCTGTGTACACACACACACACACACACACACACACACACACACACACTCACAAATGAGAAAGTGAAATGCGAAGTGAAACACGATTTATTTAATAAACGAAATATTCAAGGTGTGTATATATATTTACAAATACATGTAATAAATAAGTTAACAATAGACATATCAAAGATTATGGTATCGAAAGGGCACGGTATCATAGGTATCAGGCACCTAGTAACGTTTCCTATAGGTGTTACAGCACACCTTTGCACCCTTAAGTTCCTTCACGCCCCCCCAGCTTCTGCGCCCGAAAATTGTGGGTACCTACACTCAGTTGGGGCGGCCGGTCGCCCTCATCATCATCCAAGCACACTAGATCCTTCAACTAATCAAAGTTAACGACCAGCCGATTCGCTTGGTTGAGTGTGATACCCTTAGCCTTCACGATATATTTCATATCCGCCCCCACCCTTACCCGTACCCCATAAGTTTTTGGCCCTGTTGAGAAAAAAGAGTCGGCGTATGCGATGTCTCCATACTCATCCTTGATCTCATCAGTCAACTCCCTGAGGAATTCACCAATAGGAGGCATGTATTCACCCTCCTGCACTGTGAATATCACACTATCTGTATTGGCGTACAAAACCCTCCCATAAATCGCGTGGGGGAGCACATCTAAGAAAGAAAGGCCGAAATAGTACCGTTCAAATTTGTGGAGAGCACCTCAATGAGGGGCAAGTCAGGTCCCACCAGTTTTTCAGGTGCACCTACGGGGTATGGATTGTTCTTCATCACGGAGGGTTATAAAAAACAGAAGTCGTAATAATGGAGTTTCACGCTCTCCGTAGGCGGAACGTATAGCTTGAAGGGATTTGTGCGTCCTCCGAACAAACTATCACCGCATTTGAGAGGATCCAGCACCATTGAACGTTTGATCGTGTTTATTTCTTCACGGTACTCTCCATCTGTTTCCATCCGTGCATCATATTCATGATCCCACAAGACTTTGTGAGTGAACTGGGAGCCTATAAGTTGATCGAAGGTGCGGGACCACGCAAGACTGTCGGCAGATCTACCGTGGATATCTCCTACGATTTCATACTCAGGACGGGGCATCCGTGCCACCAGCAACCGTTAAAAGAGTACACAGTCTTCTCACCAGTGGCACTGTTTCCTCTTAGACCATCAACCCAAAAAACAAGACCATTAACCTTAATGGGTACTTTCACCGTGTTGCTTGCATGCTTTATGTACACACCCGTCCGCTGCTGTATGTGTATGAGCCAGTAAATAGCCTTGTGCTCATAACTGCGGGGATTGTTTCTGCGAATGACGACTAAGGTGTCTTTAGGCATGAAGTTATTCTTGAACACCGTAAAACATAATGAGGCGATCGTGGTTGCGACATGCAACGAATCACATTTGAAACGGTCTATGTACATCCTTCTAAAGGCCTCGAAACATACTCTAAACACGCGCACATCATTCACACAATAACGCTCACATTCATTAGCTATATTATAAAAATTAGAATCATTAAAACTGTTGTAGTGTCGGAAAAAATCTTCACGATCATCTGTACCCATACATTCATAGTTAAAGTAATGTTTGGGTGGAGGTAGTCCTACGTAATTTAAAGTTTCGCTAGTGATGAATGTGTGAGGGAAATATCCTTTTGAAACTTCAGCGGCTAAGCCCATGACCTTGGGTAGCTTTGCTGATTTACAAGGTGTGAATAATAAAGTGTCTTTAAACTGTACATTACCTCTTATTTGCATCTGGATAAGTTTGTTTCCTCTTTTCAAGGGATCGCCTGTAAATATCTCAATTGACTCGCGCTCAAGCAGCTCCTTATAAAGGAACCGTGTGTCAAATTTTGCCCCGTTATGGGCAAGAATATATAATTATTTTTTGGAACTTTTCTTCTAACTTGACAATATAGGACACAGAGTTTCACAGGGCTATCGTGGGTAATCGTTTTAAAAACGTTTGTCCGTTTACCACATTTGTGACACTCATCACACTCGATCTCCACACACTCATCACAGATAGTCTGGCTTACAAGTAAATGTGGAATAACCTGATTTCAGCGTTCGTGTATGTTTCTATATCAAAGTACACAGTTATACAAGGGCTATTTTTATGCTTAGCGTCTTTCATATAACATACATGCTTTACTCCAACCGCCTTATATTTCTTATGGCATGTAGAACAGTGAATTTCACCACATTTATTCTTGAAATTCCCCAAATTATCCATCATATGAAACATACCACATTCACAGATTCTCATTTTCCTGCAAGTGCCAATTGACTTATGGAGTTCAAAACAATTATTGAAAAATGTGCTTGTGCATACATCACAGTCCCTCTTCTCAGCTTTAACCATACGGCTTTCACATTTGGAGCTTTTACACTGCGCACACACCATGTGGCAATCTTTACAATGTTTCACTATATCATCCGAAAAATCGAGACATAAATGATGTCGTCAATATTTTCGACTTTTATCATAACTTGCGTAAAGGACCCTGACAGTCCTAAAATAAGTAAGGGTCTTCTACGATCTCTCACACAACTTTTAAAAACATACACAATTCTACGACGATCATCCATTCCAAGTACAACTATACGAACATTCATTTCCTATTCTACCCTTCTCAGCTCTTTAGGACCATACCACAGTCAAACTCAAGTTTACAGCTACAGGTAGTTTACAGGCACGCTCCACTACCGTAGGCAACCAAATTTTTTGGGTCCGTGTATTTAGTACAGTAAACATACGAGCTAAGACTACTGCTATAAAACCGCAACCACGATCGACGTTTAAATGCTTTCGGTAAATATCCTGAGAATTGAAGTTAAGAATATAAGGTGTGACACTATGTCCCGTAACACGGAATACACGGTCAATGTTTACCGTGAAGTTGTCCATATTGAAGGCTATACTACTTTAAGAGGCCTACATTATAGGGCCTAATATACACTCTATGTCTACAGCTGCCAAGCGTTTGAATGGTATTACTACCCAAAAATCATCTACTTCTCCGTCATCTGACCCGAACCCGAAGGACAGCCTCGCCCTGACTTCACGTTCGTCGCGGTTCTGAAGGGCAAACTCTACACTACGTTCAACTATGCGTCGCAGTCCGTGTTCAACACCATTGCTATACATGGATCTAGGATCAACCCTCACTCTATACCGATTTCTAGTCAAGGCTGGGGCGGTGGTAACGGTGCGCGCGAACTCGAATGTTATGCCATCGTCTACAGAAGAGAAGCTGCTGCTGTTGTGGAGGATGTACCCGGAATTTAACAGGAATATGGGGGTATATTTGAAGAAGGTACTATTGCGGGGGTTGTGCCGTAAGACGTAGAGGGTTGGGGTTAGATTACTCAGGGTCTAACAACCGGCGCAATCCTGACACGCTTTATACCTGACGTGGAGGGCTCTTCATCATGCTTCCGCTTTGAATTGTCGCGTGGTACAGGTATCGCTGGTGTGGACTCGGCATTGGGGATGGAGTCTCTGATCACAACTACATTGTCGTCGGGGTCATCTGTAATATCGATGATGAGGTACTGTACCTCATCGTCTTTTACTTTTCTGTGGGAGAAGAGAAAAACAAGATTGTAGAATATAAGGAATATCACTTAAATATTTATTATATTTTGTAAATGACACACTTAGGAGTGTGACGTGTTAGAAATGTATTTTGTAGAAAAACTCAGGTTCACGAGCCCATCCACATGTATTATATCTGGCCCTACAGGATGTGGTAAAACTGTGTTTATGCTTAAAATCATTAAAGAAAAAGGAGAGATGTTCTCAAAATTTGTGCATAAAGTTATATGGTACTATTCAACGTATGAAACAGTGTTCAATGAGTACCCAGATAATATTTTGTTCAACAAGGGTGTATATGATGTTAATTCATTAAAGGGAAATGAACATGCTATTCAACGTATTAAACAGTGTTCAATGAGTAGCAAGATAATATTTTTTTCAACAAAGGTGTATATGATGTTAATTCATTAAAGGGAAATTAACATACAGTCATTGTAATTGACGAGGTGGTGGATAAAACGTTTGCCGAGACATTTAAAGTATTCTTCCACCATCTTAACATAAGCGTATTCTTCATCAATCAGAATCTATTTTTCAAAAATAGATACATCCGCGATGTGTCGTTAAATACACAATATCTAGTCTTATTCGCGCAACGTAGAGATGTATCACAAATTGGGGCATTAGCCAATCAAATGTTCGCGAATCAGAGTAAGGAGTTTTTGGAAGTTTATAAAGAAGCTACACGCCAGAGTTACGTATATTTACTTTGTGACCTTCATCCGCGAAACACGTTTAGGGTGCTTGTAACAACGAATATATTTCTAAACGAGCCTGAAACAGTGTATATTTCAGAATGACAAAGAGGCTAAAGAAATACCATGAATTAATATAAATCTATTATCAACTGCGTCGGGCAATGCAACAGATGTTTGCTAAAAATATCGACTCCGACTTTTTAGAATGCATCTGTGAAATCTGTCTTAACGTTATAAATTGCAATGTATCAATGAAACCCCCTCAGAAGGCTCATCTACGCCGTTACAAGAACATAATCCATGCACTCGTTCGTAAAAGTGAAACTGTGGGGAAGAAAAAACAAATTATTGTACAAAGAGGAGGGTCAATCCTCCCAATAATTTTTTCAGTTTTGGGTCCTTTACTGACTAGATTAATATAATGAAGAAAGTGGTAGTGATTCCACACGAGGTGTCTGCTTCACTGCAAAGTTCAAAGAATCCAGACACGATTCTAGAACCCCGTAAAAGCAGGTTTAAAAGAGTGGAAAGCGAATTGTTAGCCCTATTAAACAGTGAAAAAAAACCTGATGAGAAAAGAATCTTATACCAAGAAGCTCTGCAGAAATTTCTTCCAGAGTACGAAAATTATAAGAATCCGACAGAGATCCCCGTGGTTATTAGGCACAGCATGGACAACGATGGGCATGGTGACGGAGGGCCTGTGTCCGACGATAGAACTGACCAACCAAAGAATAACGGGTCGACCACACAACATATCGAGCGTGACCCGACAATTCAGCGCAGGACAATTCAGCGCCGACAATTCAGCGCCGACAATTCAGCGCAAGACAATTCAGCGCAAAGACAATTCAGCGCAAGACAATTCAGCGCGAAAGAAGAAAGAAGAAATCCAGAGGGAAGAGAGGCTTGCAACTGTTAGGTTAGGTTAGGTTAGGTTTCTAGTTTTTGAAATAAAATCTTAATTTTAACAATTCTAACAAATTTTGTTTTTTTAAATAAAATTTTAATAATTATATTCCTTTGAATTTTATCTCCGATTTGTGTCTCCTTCGTTATGTCACTCCTTCGTTACGGTATTTATGTCACTCCTTTGTTATGTCACTCCTTTGAAATGTCACTCCTTCGATACAGACCCAATTTAGCATATATATAAATATACAAATTTTTCTCTTTTTTATTTATTGCGATTTATTTTTATTATTTTTAACTAAACTTTGAACTGTACTGACTTGCGCTGAATTGTCGGCGCTGAATTGTCTTGCGCTGAATTGTCTTTACGCTGAATTGTCGGCGCTGAATTGTCGGTGCTCCCATATCGAGCATGTACTAAAAAGCCCCATCCCACATACATTGAGAAATAAAGGTTTAAGTCTTTATAATGTATTGAATGAGAATCCCAACATACTATGGACCGATACAGGTGAGATCATTGTGGAAGGAGCAACGGTACAGGTACACCGTTGACGGCATCCATGATCTGGTGAGAAAGTGGGATAGGCCCTCACCTTCAGGATGGAAGCATATTAAACAAGACTACAATAGATTAATATCCCCAAAGCAATGACAGGAAATCTTTACAGTTTAAACGACTTGGAACATCCATCGCAAGTGCCACAAATGAAAACGCCATCACCCCCGGCGATAACACCTCTGAAGAGGAGAAAGAAGAGGTTAAACAACGGTCAACCCTACCCACGTGTCTCTAAATTACACAAATGGCTAATATATTAAGAAGACGTTATTATGACATTTCTAGCCCAGCCTCCTACGGAGGCGTAGATAGACTGTACAGAAGTGTTTACAATGATGGAGTAGGGAAAAAAGATGTTGAGAGGTTTTTGTGGGAGCAGGACGCTTATACACTTCATAAGCCTGTGAGAAGAAAGTTTAAAACAGCCAAGACAACAGCTGCTTCGATTGACTCCACTTGGCAAGCAGATTTAACAGACTTGCAAAGATATTTAGTGTATAACGATGGTTACCGCTACATCCTATTCATAATAGATGTATTCTCTAGATATCTGTGGCTAATTTCTCTGAAAAATAAATCGCTTGAAACAGTTGCTAAAGCCACCAAAACGTTGATGTTGAAAGAAAAGAGGGTTCCTGGCTTTTTTTGTACGGATATGGGGAAAGAATTTATAGACCAAGCTTTTCAGAACATGTTGACAGAGTTTAATATCAGCTACTACTCTACCAATTCTATACATAAGGCCTCTTTAGCTGAAAAAGTTCAACTGAAAAAAGAACGCATGCATCGCTATTTTACACATAAAAACACATACAGATATGTAGACATTCTGGAATCATTGGCCTCATCATACAACCGCTCACACCATCGAACGATTGGGACAACACCTAACGAGGTTTTAGAAAGAGGTACGCGCACAGAGTCCGATGTGAGAAGAGATGGAACACCACTACCACACTCTGCGCGTTTGAAAATCGATGATTATGTAATGTTGTCGCGTTCGGGAGATAAATTCTAGAAGGGATTTGAGCAAGGATGGACACATGAGATTTTTGAAGTTAGGGGTATGAGACCTAAAGGTGAGATAATGTATTACGTTGAAGATTTGAATGGGGAAGAAATCGCAGGAGGCTTTTACCGCGAGGAGCTGCAGAACGTGACATTTAATTTAGGAAAAAATGTGTTTAAAATTGAAAAAATTTTAGGAAGCAAAGGTTCAGGAAGGAGAAAAATGTACCTGGTGAAATGGCTAGGGTACCCAGAAAGTTTCAGCACCTATATAAAAGCTGATGCAATAATGAAGCTTAAATAGTATGCAACATGGCGCCTAACCATTTCTATGTCACACTACCGTCCTCCCCGTCCCTATCTGTGCATTCTAACAACACCCTCGCCAACTTTGTAACAGAACTCCATGGACCGATTGAATTGTGTCGTGATTCGTATGTGGTGGGGATATGCGAAATTCAGCTGAACACTCTCTTTTTAAATATTGATTATAAAGATCCCATTTTTACGATTTTTAGGGACCTTCATTAGTGTAAAAAAGCCGGGTAACTCGGGATGAAACTATACGTATCACTCGTACTGTGAATGCACGGTATTACAGTACAGTGCGGCTGAGGATGTTGTTAGAGACTTAAAGGTAAGTTTAAAAAACTCGTATCTTACTGCTGATTTAGTATACGAAATCGTAAACAAAGAAAACCCTGCACATACTCTAATCCTAAAATCAAAGGCTAACAGAAATATTAAAGACAAAGAGCTGCTCAAAATTATAACCTAGGGGCGATATCGATCAGCTTTCCAAAGAGATACATTTCACGAGGTACAACATGACTTGTGTAACCTAATGTATTAGATGAAATTGGAGAAATTGGTTGCTGTCTATAAACCCCCAGACGTGTACTATATTTACAGCAATATAGTGGAGCACCAGTTTGTTTTGGATAACCAGGCACGCCTGCTACGCATTGTACACATTCCCAACCATAGAGGGAAGAGCTTGAGTATTATATATCACAGGCCCCATTATATGAGTGTCGGGACTAATATAATAACCAATATATCAATATATATAAGAACGATTGAGGGAAATTATTTCCCATTGGGTGATGGGAGCTTAACAGAAGCTGCACTTTCGACTCACTGAGTTAAAATGAAGAGAAAGTCTTTCACATTCTATCGAGGGATGAGATACCAGCGTGGTAGTGGACTTGGATCCATTTCTTCAACCATACTCCGTACTGCTGTCCCTTTGCTGAAGAGGAGTGCCGGATACCTCTGGAGGAAAGCGCCACAATCAGGTCTTAATACGGCAGAAAACATATTGGCTGGGCTAAACCTAAAGAAGCTCTAAAAAACACTTAAAGTGTACACGGGACGAAATCGTCAAAGATGCAAAGAGAAAAATGCGTGGTGGTGGGAAGAAGAGGGCTGTCCGGAAAAAGGGATTACCACCACTAAACGTAAAAGGATATAAAAAAAAAGTGTTCTAAGGGAATGAAACCTATGGTTGACCATTTTTTTGACTGATATAAGCTAAGGACATTGATCTCATGAATCATATTTGTTTACTACTTGTTGAGAGAGGAGGCACTATTTCTAACTCGTCATGGCACGCTTCATCCATCCGTATAGTTCACAATGTTGTAAATCGGAGCTGTCCCCCTTTGACATGCCCCTAACTCAGTTTCTATTGAGCTCAGTGACTTTATTACAATTAACCCTTTAAACGCAATTAGTTCCCCAGAGTGCTCTAATAGAATTCGTGATACCCAGCTCAGGCCCATACTTTTTTGATCCAAGCTGTGTGCAAATGTACGCTAAACTACGTATAGCCCATTCTGATGGCACGGACTGCGATGACAAATATGCTCTATGCCTTGAAACAAACTTTCTGCACTCCATATTCAACCAGTGTGATGTATATTTAAATCAGGTCAACATATCGGCAGGAACAGGGTACTATCACCTACGAGCCTATCAGGAAAATGACCTCAACTTTTCCAAAGAAGTGAGGGAAACCTTTTGAAGTGCCGAGGGCTATTATCAAGCTAAAGACGAAAGTAGTATAAAGGACAAATTTAAAAATTCTAAAAAGAAGACATATGAGTGTTTTGGACGCCTGCACACACACTTCACATTCCAGGAGAATTTGCTTTTGAATGGGGTGGATATGAAAATAAAGTTCACCCGCATAAATTCTGAGATCTGTTTTCTGGATGCTGATCAAGAAGAGGAAAAAACCCGTTGTGATTCACATTATGGAGACATACCCCCGCGTACGGCGAGTGAAATTAAGTTCGCCTAAACAAATAGAAATTGAGAAAAATTTACTACATGCCACAGCAAAATACCCAATTAACAGAGTAGAGATCAAACTATACACTGTGCCAGCAGGTTTGGCATCGAAACAGATAGAAAACATCACCCTGGGAGTTCTACCTAAAAGGATATTAATTTGAATGCAAGAACACAGTTCGGTGAATGGAAAATATAAAAAGATCGCCTTTAAATTCGAAAATTTCGGCCTTAAAAATATAACTCTATACGTCAATGGCGTTGCGTTGGGAGAACATTGGATACGGATTATTCATCAGACGCTGTGTTCCCGCTTTGCGCGAGAGCATATACTAATTGTGATGAGCTCGGGATTTGGGTAACGCAGAAAGAATTCATCGATCAATTTAACCTTTATCCGTTTGACATCACACCGGACTGATCTAGTGTAGATACACACTTAAGTCCACGACAGAGTGGAAACATCTCAGTCAGATTGGAATTCGCCAAGCCGATAGATGCGCCTATTAGTGTGCTAGTATACCTCGAGTCACAAGCCCTAATAGAAATAGACAGATTTAGGGGCGTTATCACTGACTTTTAAAATGGATGCGAATACACTTCAGAGAGTAATGAATAGTGAACGAATTACACTTTCCAAATTTATTGGTTTGTTTGCGAAGAATGAAACCTTGAAATTGCCAACTACGAGAGATTGCGGTAGTCTTGTGAACACATATGTTATTGGTAGTGAAGGGATTCATTGGTTTGCAATCTATTTTAAAAATAGGGGCCGCATGTACTATGTTGATTCACTCGGTTCTCAGCCCTGGAGTGACCTTGTTATTGTAAAGTTTCTCGAGTAGATGCATATCCCCGAAGTTGTATGGAATCCCTTCCGTCTACAAGTATATTTTAGTAATACTTGGGGATGTACTGCCTTTCATTTCTCATGCATATTTCACGTGTTAAGGAGTTTATAAATTTTAAAAAATTATTCGACCCGTGTCACACAACGAAACGACGAAATGGTATGCAGATAGATAAAAAGCCGTTTTCCAATTGTGCGCACTCGTTGTATAATATGCTGTTTTATTCGTGTATATATATATATATATAATTGCATCCAATAATATTAGTTTGTGTATTCTGTAGCTTTTATAAGTTGGTTATTGTACTAAAAACAAAACATGATTTATTTCATTTAATAAATTGATGAAAATACATTGCGTCTTCTTACCCGAAAAAAAGCTGGAAACATAAGAAAAAGATAAAAACTTACATTATTTCGTTAATGATGTGGCAATCGCTGGGTTGACTGCGCGATAAATCTTCTACCTCCGTATTCAGGTCCAGGACATGCGTTTCTTCAAAACGAAAAGATTGTATAACACGAGTCAAATCCTCATCGGACCTTAAAGGAGAAAGAATAATTAATTAGTTCGTACTGAATCTTTTTAATAAAAACCTAATTGCTTAAAACATATGCAGAATATTACAATGTGAAGATATCTTCGAACCGCTCAAAGAAGTTCCTTTAAGAGAAAATGCCGAATAGCATTTCATTTATTATAGAAATTATAAAATTATTTAAAAACTTGCAAAGGATTGCCATAAAAAAAATTAAACGATTCAAAACAGGACTTTAGCATATTATTAATTGCAAACTAATCTATAATTGCGGATACCTACTCTTTAAATGAAGCATTTTTAATGTGATGAGATGAATTACTACAACCCTCCATATATATAATATTATATATATATATATATATATATATATATATATATATGTGAAATAATCCAGAACAGTGCTATTTCTCCTAATTACAGGCACATAATTACTTACATTTCTACGGCAGTCCCTGGAGTCGGATCGTAAGGAGCGTCCTTGCAAATATCATCAACGGATTGCGTTGGAAATAATCGTCCGTCCCGTGCCGCTTAAAAAGATTAATTGTAGACACCGCTACAGATTCTCCGTCTCGATATAAATCCGGTAAACTCTAAAGTTCTTGATTCATGACGAAGGGAATGTTTATTCACTGGTGATAATAACTGCTGTGTTACTGCAATAATTCGAATTAATCTTCACAAACTGCAGAAATAACAGAACTAATTCAATGCATGGTGCATTCTGGCAACTAATCTTGTAGCCCGAGATATATATATATATGTGTGTGTATATATATACACACTTTTCAGTTGTTTACTATGTGCCATAAAGCCCACTTCGCCCTCACGGTCTCACCTCTCGGCCCTCTGACACAATTAACCCTTTCGCTGCGTCCCATTCTGATACGCCCTGTGCGTGTCACGCTAATACCCAGAATGAAAGCTGCGCGTATAAATGCGCCAGAAGATAAACTTGAATTATTTTTTTGCTTCGTCTTTTGTTGCTTTAAAATAGGTTTTCTATCGATAATATTTTCAATTTTTCATGCGCGTAACACAAAAAATAAAGGTTAAAATGAAATAAAATAGAGATATTATCTTATTTAGTTAACTAAAAGTTAAATGCTAAGTGATAAATTTTGAAACATGGTTCGGCGCATAACCCTGGGGTATCGGGGCTTGTCTCGCATTGAAAACGTACTCGTTTTTCTATCCCATGGGCATAACATACCCTGCATCTCTTTGTTGGTCTTGGGGTACGTTCAGAATTTGATGTAATTTTCTTGGTAAAATGTTTTCCAACTAGTCTTGGAACTACTGATTTCTTCAAGTTAGGTTCATCTGCAGATGTCAGTCCTTTTATAATCTCATGGCAAAAGTCTAGAAAGGGAACTTTTCCGTTTTTTATGAGATTATAAATTCCACAAGCATCTAGTACTCGGACCTGAATCAAATGCATTGCCAGCTTCTTATACCATTTTAGAGACTTTCTTGGGACAGAGTAATAATGCAGTATTTGGTCTGTTCGGTCTACATATCCCATATGTTTGTTGTATTCATGTACGCAAGCTGGAATGGTTTTTTCGACTCGACCTTCCTTTGATCTACGTGTTACTGTCACATCACTGTTCGAATGGTAATTGGAGAGCATGCAAACTCTTCTCTTGTCATGAAACACAAGGGAAAGCAGTTCAGGAGTCTCAAAGGCAAGTTTCTTTCCTTTTGCCACATTCATAGTTTTCATAGCATGGCATAAGCCCTTACGATTACTTCTAACAGTCCCTGCGGCACCAGTTTTATTATCACTAAGGTATTTGTATAGTTTTGGTGATGTATAGAAGTTATCAGTGAAGACGTTGTGACCTTTTCCTAAATATTTTTCCATCATACTTACTACAATACTTTCAGTCTTAGAAAAATCAGCAACAGTTTCCATGGTCCCGGTATATATTTTATATTTCAAAGTAACACAATTTTCATCCACAAGTTTCAAAATTTTTATCCCAAAACGTGATCTTTTCGTTTTTATGTATTGCCGGAAACTGAGTCTGCCCTTCCACAGCAACAAAGATTCATCCAAACTTAGATTCTGAGAAGTTGAATATTTTTATTCAAGAGCAGATGTCATCAACTCAATAAAGTCATGCAATTTCACCATCTTCCCCCCTCTTTCCTTCAACGTCTCATCTGCATTGTCAGCAAAATGCAAAAAAGAAAGAATGTTGGTAAATCTGTCTCTTATCATGATTGCTGTAAATACTGGAGTAGCATAAAAACTGTCGGTTGACCAATACATACCTATCTTGGGTTTTTGTATAATACCCATGAGAAGTAAAAGCCCTATAAATTGTTTCATTTCTGTAAACGTAGTTGGGACCCATGCACTATACCGAGATGTTGGTTTCAGATTAGGTGTAGCAGCCAGAAATTGAGTTGCATATTTGTTTGTTTCTGTAACCATTAGCTCAATTACTTCTTTGGGAAAAACTTCACAAAAAACATCATACATCGTATGAGTTTGACCATTGAAGAGCACTTTATTTTCACCAGTAAACTGCCACCCACCTCTGGTACAGCCTATATTTTCACCAATTTCCTGCCATTCAAAATTCTCGCTCGATTTTGTTGCTTTAGGCAGATCTCTTTCCAAAAGTACCACATTTTCTTCATCATCGTCACTACTTGATCGGTTTTGTATAATATCCCGTACATTATCTTGCGCCCAGTCATCCTCACTTTCACATTCTATATCACTTTCAGAACACATTGAGAGATATTCGTTTATCTCATTCTCATCTAGAGAGGATTTTTTACGCTTATTACTGCTTGTGGATGCCATGCTGAACTGATTGGGGGAGTCTTTTTCACTCCCCCCTCTGGTGAGCTGAGAGTCAGAAAATAAAAAAAGATGCCAAATACCACCATATTGATGTCTAATATTAGTCAGGGAACTAACTACGTTGTTCTAATAGGAACGAGGGGGTTCATAGACTGTTTATTAAACGTGGAAAACAATGTTTACCATGCGTCCTGAGAGAAGATTTTTAATGGTAAACATAGTTTACCATGCGTCCTGAGTCGGGCTTTTTTATGGTAAACATAGTTTACCACACGCACTGAAAGTGTTAAGGTGGGTAATACGTACATAATAAAGAACTTAATTATATGGAGAGCACCATTTCTCCATTAAATATATAAAAATTAAATAAATAGCGCAGTCTGTTACCGAATCTTGTACTCATATATATATATATATATATATATATATATATATATATATATATATATATTCTTTTCAATTTTTTACTATTGTGCCATAAAGCCCACCTTTGCCATCACGGTCTCATCCCTCGACCCTCACCTCATTGAAAATTCGAACGCCCCCTCTAATTTCAATTCCAGGGGAAAGCATTGTCGTAACCTTCCCTCTGCTAACATTGTTGCTAATATTGTCTTTGGTAGCGCTGAAAGACACTGACTGAAGCGGATTGTGGTGGGCTAGCAGGGGGCGAACCGCGAATGTAAACATCGGAAAATCACGGTTAACTCCATTAGAATCAAGAACAGACACACACATTGGCGCCTATGAAACAGAAAATGTTCAGTATATTTCTTTACTGTTGTAAGATTTCAATTTACGGATTAATCTTCTAAGCAGTACAACAACTTTTAATTAAAGCCTGGAATACACTACTATATATATTTGAAGTTTATTTGGTATGGTAAGCAGTTATTTTATATATTTAATTGACTTCCCCCCACATTCATTAAGGATTAAAGGTTTAAGTCTTTATTTCTAAGTCAATTAAACTTCATTGGGTAACATCTCTACAAATAATTAAATAATAGCGTATGTATAGGAAAAGTCTTAAACTCCACCCCCTGTATGATCGATCAAAGGTCACGTGTTTCCTGCTACTACCTCGGCATATCTCTACCTTGCGTGCTCAGTTGACCGCTGCAAGCCCTGGATCTCAGACGTGTATTTTCTCACGTAGACGAAATATAGTGATGGCTACCTTTGATATTGCGTGTTCGACGTTTATGAAGTGGTATTCTGTAAAGACGGAAGATGTGGCGAATACTGAAAGACACCCTAGCCCTCCCTCCTTTGCGACTTTATAGGCTACATTGAACCTTGCGAAGCTTGAGGATCAAGATGTTCAAATACTCATTGGATATTCTGGCGATAGTTATCCCGAAATAGAATCTATTTTTATTATAAAAGTTATATTAATATTTTTTGTAATAAGGTTTAAAGATCTGTATTGAAACAAAATAGATGCGAAAGACGAGAAATGAAATAGTTATCCCGAAATACAATCTATTTTTAATGTAAAATCATATTAATGTTCTTTATGTTATAGCTTAAGGATAAAATTGTATATTCTGGTGGAAGTTTGTTTTGGCATTTAACTTAGTTTATCTTATTCGATTTTTTGTTTAAAAGATCGCTATCAAATTGGCCTCGTGGTATTATACCATGAGAAGCTCAATAGAAAAACTATTGGCGTTGCCTTTTTTTGAGACCTTGTCGGTCTACCCCTTGGCCCCATAAACGGATTTGTTTACGTTTAATAGTTCTGTCTATTGGGTCATATTTAGAGACCTTGTCTGTCTACCAGTAGCTGGTAAGTAAAGTGTTGTTGGTGGTGGTGGTGTAATACTGCTTCACCACCAATCGTCCAAGTATAAACGCTTGGTTGTAGCCCTCATATCGGTTACGTGGTGTGTGTTGATGGGATGTGCTCCTAAAAGTCTATACATAGACGATTGGTGATGGTGTGGTGGTTTTATGTGTGGTGGTTGTGCTCATATATACTATTTTGTTAGTGGCGCTTTGCATGCATCTGTTTATATATATATGTGTGTGTGTGTATGTGTGTGTGTGTGTGTGTAATAATAGGGGCTCTATGGGCGTATAGTCGGGGAGTGTATATGCGTTTGTATACACTTTTAAATCGTTCAAAGGTTATTAATATATATAGGCCATTTATGCCTTCTTAGCCAACTGGCTGGTTAGGCCAACTGTCAACTGGCTGATTTAGCCAACTGGAGGATTTCCAGTTCTAAGTCGTGTTGCTACCTTAAGCTCTCATTAAGCTTCTGCCTCTCGCAGAAGCTGGATGGTCTCTTCCTCTCTCTCCTCCTCTCTCTCTTAGGTGAGGTATGCCCCTTTGGGAGTGAGGACTCCCACAGCTTGCTGGGAGGTTTCCCTTCCCCACCTTTTATTTGGCACCCTGGGAGTTGGCACTGGCGGAGGGGGTCTTGCAACAAGGGGGTGGGAAAGAGGTTGGCACTGGCACTCATATGATCAACATTCGATTGAATATGCACTCTACCATTTTTCAGCCATACTACTAATTGGAATAATCTTTTCTTTTTGCTTGTGAGTTTGCATATATATATATATATATATATATTGTATGGAGAAAAGAATTACACTTGTAAATAGAGAGAAACTCAGAAGCTAATATCATGACTTAAAAATAACGCTCCTAAATTTTTCAGTTGTTCGTATGTTTAGTTTGGCATTATTTTTACTATTTTCTTTGTGTTGGCTGTGACCTTTATATTTATATTAACTATGAAAATCTTTGAAATTGAGGTGGTGGACCTATAGTTCATATTATTTTATGTATTCGTGTTGCCAGTGGCCCTTATACCTTATATCATTTGAAATTTTTTTGTCTATTCACTTGGTTTTTGTGTGTGTATGTGTGTGACCCGGCTGCAAGTAGCTGGCATGATTGGCTGTTAGGATGAAGGTAACAACCTTTTCAAACAGCTAGTGGTTGGTTGAATGGGACCCTTTGCTTAGATCTGTTTCTGTTCAGAGTTGATACGGTAAGGATGTGTGTTACACTTAAGTATTTAAATTTTTATATATATATGAAGTGATTTTGAAAATCTTACTTTTAAACAATATATTCAGTGCTAAAATTTGGTGTAATCAATCAAACACAAAAAACAAAAAAAAATATACGGCTGCGCCATCCCTCGTGCGGGCACCGACCAGATGCATAGAAGCGTTCGGGATCTTTTAACAGCGAGTAATTTTTTATTATTAATATTAGTGTCATGCCTAAGAAAGTGTTGCAGTGGCCACTGTACTCTATATTCATATTAACACTGGGCCACCGTGTGTGTATATATATATATAGGATAGAACTCAGAATGGTCCCCTGAGATCTTTTATGTTACACAAAGCCCGTGCATGGAACAGGGAATTCTTCTGGGAAAATTAAATCAAATATAGTTCGAATAAGTAATGGTAAATGACAAATGACAGAGTTCTTTTTTCCATGCACGGTTCATGTGTAACATAAAAGGTCTCAGTGGACCAATCTGAGTTCTATCCCATCATGAAATGGACATGCTAAGTGCCTTACAAAGTGGACGCTCAATTCTGCCAGTTGAGGTTTAAGTTTTGGTTTTTGGCTGAAAATACAATAGATACCCAGTGTTTCTTTGATGTATTCAATCCGACGTGAATGCAACGAGTTTCTTGCGTATATTGAGGTTCTGAATAAAATAGGCTTGGTGTAGCTGTAAACCCTAGATTCTGTCCTAAAGCTGGATCCTATCTGCTTTGCAGATAGCTTTTTTGGGGCCTCTTTGTGAGTGACCCATTGCCCACGTCGGGCTAACATCATGATAAAGAAAAACTATAGTATTTCTCATTTACCATTATTATTCGAACTACAGTGGATTTAATTTTCCCAGATGAGTTCCTTGTTCCATCCATGTTCTGTGTGACATACATATATATACATACACACAAACGGGGTGTTATCAAATTACGTTTCATAAATTAGTACATATTCAGGATGTCAAAGTGAACAAAAAAGTTCCTATAAACATAAATCCGCAATCGCTTCGTTTCCGAGATACATTGCTATATCTATAGGGTGAATTTCACACTTAACCGTGAAATAAATGAATGATGGAAACCACAAGGAAAAGGAAAAATGATTCCAATGCATTTCGTGTATTAATTAATTAACCGTTTAATGGCCGGTACCATATCTGATTGACGTAAGAATTTGCAACTTGCATCAATTAATACTTACAACTATTTTTGTACAAAAATAATGAAATTATAAATATATTTTTATTTTTTCATATATTTTTATGATGTTTCCGAAATGCGAACGTTGGCGTGTTCGGTCATAAGATTTATGAGGATATATAAGGATTATGATAAACCAACATAAAGCTTATGTAAAATATTTATTTCAATGTAGAAAATGACATATATATATATATATATATATTATATATATATATATATATATATATATATATATAATATAAAGAATATTCGAAGTTTCAAGTTCAAATAAAATCATTTCTTATGATATATTGCACTACCGTCTTTACAACCTTTTCTCGCATTTTATGCACTGTAATCTTGCATTCTTTTAGGAAAACCGTACATCTGCCTTGATTACATGATTCTAAAAAGTGATTTATGCCATCATATCGCGCTGTCTTACAAGGTGGTGCAGATGGGCCTCCTTGTCTGCGTCGTTCTTGTTGAACTTTTATAAGTGATCTTAAAACTTGCTGTCTAACCTGAAGGTGAGAAATAGTTGTGGAGCTATTTACATGTTGGTAAAACCGGAATGCAGCAACAACGAACATATTCAAAATATGAAAAAATAGATTCCACCAGAGTAGAATGGGCGCAAAATGGGAGAGTGCAAGAATGTTGCAATGCAATTGCAAATGTTGGTCAATGTTGCAAGATTATGCAAAGAGGTTATGCAACAAGGGGGAGGGGTTATATAATGAAGGGGGAGGGGTTATGCAATGAAGGGGAATGGGTTTAGGCAAAGGGGGAGGGGGAATATTGCATGGGCAACAAGGGGTTATGTAACTTGGAGGCGGAGTTATCCCCCAAGAGAAAGAGAGGAGAAGGAGAGAGAGGAAGAGAAGTGTTCGCCTGGCAGGAGCCAAGCGCATATTAAGATTTCATCTGAGCGCCCGCTGTCTAATGTGTAAATCCGCTAGTTGGCGTAGAAGGCGTAAATGGTATGTTCAGGTGTAAAGGTTGAGTTGCCAGATTGCGCTATTTATTTAATTAAAGCATATATTCTTGACGGTTGGCTTAGAAATCCGTCAGTCGGTTTAGTAGGCGTAACCAGCCATTTAGTATAATTAAATAATATCGTTTACAACCAAAAGAATTAAATAAAACACCATTACATCATTCTGTTTATTTAGACGAATTACTGGAATCAGAAATATATAGAAAATAAATATACAGTCAAACGATGGAATATATATGATCAAAAAAAAAAAAAAATAATAATAGTATAAGAAATATGAAAGAGAAATATGTATATAATCGAAAAAATAAAATAAAAAATAATATAACCATCAACATAACAGTAGAGGAGAAATATATACACACAATTATATTAAATAATTAAATATATTGACAATAAACACACTTTATCTTCTGCACAAAATAAAAAAAATAAAAAATAAGAAATACAAAACGATGGAGTATAACTATCAATATAGCAGTACAGGATATATATATATATATATATATATATATATATACGCACAATTATGTTAAATAATTAAATATATTGAAAATTCATTAAAATACATTCACTTTGTTCTACTGCGCAAAACACTAAACTCATACGTAATCGAGTCTACAATCACATCATTATTGCTTCGCAATACGCAGTAAATGCGGCTTAATATTATTCCACCGGTGAAGTTATAGGGAGAGCTATACTCTATATAAATGGCCTTCATATCGTTCAGTACTATTTTTGTGCCCAATTTACAATCGGTTGGCAAGTTACCGTTAAATACGGCTAGAATGCAATCAAAAGCACGCAAAAACAGGGTATCGTTAGCCACAACATCATTATTAAATACAAGTTTATAAACACTCCTTTCCAATTGAGGGTATATTTTACCGACCAGAGCTTTCCAATCGTGAACTCTTCTTCACACTGAATAGCGGCAGCTGAAATAATCTTCTAAGTCGTTACGACAGCAGCTCATTATATAAAGAAATAGTTCTTCAGGGTGAACGGTGTAGGTGAGCTCAGCCCTGTAGCGCTCAAGTGCTTTGTACCAAAGTTCATGATATTTCAAAGAGTCTAAACTTTTTAAATAAGCATCCAGCTCTAGACCATTCTCGCCTTGTTCAGTCCTACACTCGGTAAACGCATCGAGCAGAGCGGTGTTTGCGTATTCAAGAACCGTATCAAAATAAAGCATATCCATAACACGCGCGTCTAATATAGGCTTCAGCTTGCGGAATCCGACGATTTCAAACATTCTGTCGAGAATGAAACGGTTTCGCGTAGGGACAACAGCATTATTATCAGAAGCATTCTTCCACATCAGCCGTATATCAGTGCATGGCCGATCGTTATTTATACACAACCTACAAACAACGGCATATGAGGGTGTGTCACTAATCTGCTCTCTTCTTGTACCTACACCTGCAAGAATTTTATAACGATCCTCACTCCACTTCTCAACTACCACGAAGATTCTATTTATCTCCTCAACACTTAAATAAACAACATTCCGTTTGTTTTTGTTTGCCTACAAGTCATTTCCAGTACATAGTTAATGACACCGGTTTTACGCCTGAACACACGCAACGACTTCGTCACGGATACATCGTACACGGCGTTGAGAATGTTGCTCAAAGGAAGTTCCATCGTATTCGAGGAGCACACGTCCAGTCTGTTCAAGCTCTGAGATGACTATGAGCCACATGCATCAGATCGGCTCGACGGGAGGAGTGAGTCACACCATAAGCTAATGAAACGTGTACGGAGCTGTTCGAATACTTGTATCCCATTATATTGGGTCGGTGTTTTGAGAAATTTTCCGATACATGAAGTAATACCGGTTTTAATGTTTTATCACTCCCACTCTCCAGAATACGCACCAGACATTTTTGCATAGGGGGATTTTGACGAACTAAACACATTTTATTCACACTCCGGCGCACTATTTGAGAGAAGCATATGACCATATTTTTCGTTTTTGCTTAGCATGCGATACTCATCTTTAAAGTCCGTTAAAAATTCACACAGGCCATAAGCCACAACCTCACGACGAACCTCGTCATGATATATATTAATATAGTGGTAAAAATACTTAAGATTCTCCATGATGACAAGATTTACATTCTCAGTCACAGGGTACGAGTACTCTGTATGATGCAACATGACATAATATCGCTTGTCGTACCACTCATCAACAAGACTCACAAACCATATCCGTTGCTTCTCTTCTGCACGTGTTGTTTCGTCTACTTCACGGTATATGTAAGCTTTTAAAAAGTTTAATCTTACAACATAGTTCAATATATCACTTGTACCACGAAATCCTACAATGCTCTCGCCAGAATAGCCGTAGAGTATTTGTACCTCTTTCTCCTTCGCACGATTCAATGTAGCCTTAAAAGTATCAAAGGAGGGTGGAATAGGGAGTTTTTCAGTATCCACCACATCTTGGCACTTTACCGAATACCACTTCATAAACGTCGAACACGCAATATTAAAGGTAGCCATTACTATTTTTTATCTACGCGGGAGAATGCACGTCTGAGATCCAGGGCTTGCTGCGATCAACTGAGCACGCAGGGAAGAGTTATGCCCAGGTAGTAGAAGGAGTCAAGTGGCCGATCTTACAGCGGGCGGAGCTTAGAACTTTCTCCTATACACACGCTGGGCGGAGCTTAAAATTTTCTCCTGTGTACACACACCACACACACACACACACACACACACACTCACAAATGAGAAAGTGAAATGCGAAGTGAAACACGATTTATTTAATAAACGAAATATTCAAGGTGTGTATATATATATTTACAAATACATGTAATAAATAAGTTAACAATAGACATATCAAAGATTATGGTATCGAAAGGGCACGGTATCATAGGTATCAGGCACCTAGTAACGTTTCCTATAGGTGTTACAGCACACCTTTGCACCCTTAAGTTCCTTCACGCCCCCCCAGCTTCTGCGCCCGAAAATTGTGGGTACCTACACTCAGTTGGGGCGGCCGGTCGCCCTCATCATCATCCAAGCACACTAGATCCTTCAACTAATCAAAGTTAACGACCAGCCGATTCGCTTGGTTGAGTGTGATACCCTTAGCCTTCACGATATATTTCATATCCGCCCCCACCCTTACCACCCGTACCCCATAAGTTTTTGGCCCTGTTGAGAAAAAGAGTCGGCGTATGCGATGTCTCCATACTCATCCTTGATCTCATCAGTCAACTCCCTGAGGAATTCACCAATAGGAGGCATGTATTCACCCTCCTGCACTGTGAATATCACACTATCTGTATTGGCGTACAAAACCCTCCCATAAATCGCGTGGGGGCACATCTAAGAAAGAAAGGCCGAAATAGTACCGTTCAAATTTGTGGAGAGCACCTCAATGAGGGGCAAGTCAGGTCCCACCAGTTTTTCAGGTGCACCTACGGGGTATGGATTGTTCTTCATCACGGAGGGTTATAAAAAACAGAAGTCGTAATAATGGAGTTTCACGCTCTCCGTAGGCGGAACGTATAGCTTGAAGGGATTTGTGCGTCCTCCGAACAAACTATCACCGCATTTGAGAGGATCCAGCACCATTGAACGTTTGATCGTGTTTATTTCTTCACGGTACTCTCCATCTGTTTCCATCCGTGCATCATATTCATGATCCCACAAGACTTTGTGAGTGAACTGGGAGCCTATAAGTTGATCGAAGGTGCGGGACCACGCAAGACTGTCGGCAGATCTACCGTGGATATCTCCTACGATTTCATACTCAGGACGGGGCATCCGTGCCACCAGCAACCGTTAAAAGAGTACACAGTCTTCTCACCAGTGGCACTGTTTCCTCTTAGACCATCAACCCAAAAAACAAGACCATTAACCTTAATGGGTACTTTCACCGTGTTGCTTGCATGCTTTATGTACACACCCGTCCGCTGCTGTATGTGTATGAGCCAGTAAATAGCCTTGTGCTCATAACTGCGGGGATTGTTTCTGCGAATGACGACTAAGGTGTCTTTAGGCATGAAGTTATTCTTGAACACCGTAAAACATAATGAGGCGATCGTGGTTGCGACATGCAACGAATCACATTTGAAACGGTCTATGTACATCCTTCTAAAGGCCTCGAAACATACTCTAAACACGCGCACATCATTCACACAATAACGCTCACATTCATTAGCTATATTATAAAAATTAGAATCATTAAAACTGTTGTAGTGTCGGAAAAAATCTTCACGATCATCTGTACCATACATTCATAGTTAAAGTAATGTTTGGGTGGAGGTAGTCCTACGTAATTTAAAGTTTCGCTAGTGATGAATGTGTGAGGGAAATATCCTTTTGAAACTTCAGCGGCTAAGCCCATGACCTTGGGTAGCTTTGCTGATTTACAAGGTGTGAATAATAAAGTGTCTTTAAACTGTACATTACCTCTTATTTGCATCTGGATAAGTTTGTTTCCTCTTTTCAAGGGATCGCCTGTAAATATCTCAATTGACTCGCGCTCAAGCAGCTCCTTATAAAGGAACCGTGTGTCAAATTTTGCCCCGTTATGGGCAAGAATATATAATTATTTTTTGGAACTTTTCTTCTAACTTGACAATATAGGACACAGAGTTTCACAGGGCTATCGTGGGTAATCGTTTTAAAAACGTTTGTCCGTTTACCACATTTGTGACACTCATCACACTCGATCTCCACACACTCATCACAGATAGTCTGGCTTACAAGTAAATGTGGAATAACCTGATTTCAGCGTTCGTGTATGTTTCTATATCAAAGTACACAGTTATACAAGGGCTATTTTTATGCTTAGCGTCTTTCATATAACATACATGCTTTACTCCAACCGCCTTATATTTCTTATGGCATGTAGAACAGTGAATTTCACCACATTTATTCTTGAAATTCCCCAAATTATCCATCATATGAAACATACCACATTCACAGATTCTCATTTTCCTGCAAGTGCCAATTGACTTATGGAGTTCAAAACAATTATTGAAAAATGTGCTTGTGCATACATCACAGTCCCTCTTCTCAGCTTTAACCATACGGCTTTCACATTTGGAGCTTTTACACTGCGCACACACCATGTGGCAATCTTTACAATGTTTCACTATATCATCCGAAAAATCGAGACATAAATGATGTCGTCAATATTTTCGACTTTTATCATAACTTGCGTAAAGGACCCTGACAGTCCTAAAATAAGTAAGGGTCTTCTACGATCTCTCACACAACTTTTAAAAACATACACAATTCTACGACGATCATCCATTCCAAGTACAACTATACGAACATTCATTTCCTATTCTACCCTTCTCAGCTCTTTAGGACCATACCACAGTCAAACTCAAGTTTACAGCTACAGGTAGTTTACAGGCACGCTCCACTACCGTAGGCAACCAAATTTTTTGGGTCCGTGTATTTAGTACAGTAAACATACGAGCTAAGACTACTGCTATAAAACCGCAACCACGATCGACGTTTAAATGCTTTCGGTAAATATCCTGAGAATTGAAGTTAAGAATATAAGGTGTGACACTATGTCCCGTAACACGGAATACACGGTCAATGTTTACCGTGAAGTTGTCCATATTGAAGGCTATACTACTTTAAGAGGCCTACATTATAGGGCCTAATATACACTCTATGTCTACAGCTGCCAAGCGTTTGAATGGTATTACTACCCAAAAATCATCTACTTCTCCGTCATCTGACCCGAACCCGAAGGACAGCCTCGCCCTGACTTCACGTTCGTCGCGGTTCTGAAGGGCAAACTCTACACTACGTTCAACTATGCGTCGCAGTCCGTGTTCAACACCATTGCTATACATGGATCTAGGATCAACCCTCACTCTATACCGATTTCTAGTCAAGGCTGGGGCGGTGGTAACGGTGCGCGCGAACTCGAATGTTATGCCATCGTCTACAGAAGAGAAGCTGCTGCTGTTGTGGAGGATGTACCCGGAATTTAACAGGAATATGGGGGTATATTTGAAGAAGGTACTATTGCGGGGGTTGTGCCGTAAGACGTAGAGGGTTGGGGTTAGATTACTCAGGGTCTAACAACCGGCGCAATCCTGACACGCTTTATACCTGACGTGGAGGGCTCTTCATCATGCTTCCGCTTTGAATTGTCGCGTGGTACAGGTATCGCTGGTGTGGACTCGGCATTGGGGATGGAGTCTCTGATCACAACTACATTGTCGTCGGGGTCATCTGTAATATCGATGATGAGGTACTGTACCTCATCGTCTTTTACTTTTCTGTGGGAGAAGAGAAAAACAAGATTGTAGAATATAAGGAATATCACTTAAATATTTATTATATTTTGTAAATGACACACTTAGGAGTGTGACGTGTTAGAAATGTATTTTGTAGAAAAACTCAGGTTCACGAGCCCATCCACATGTATTATATCTGGCCCTACAGGATGTGGTAAAACTGTGTTTATGCTTAAAATCATTAAAGAAAAAGGAGAGATGTTCTCAAAATTTGTGCATAAAGTTATATGGTACTATTCAACGTATGAAACAGTGTTCAATGAGTACCCAGATAATATTTTGTTCAACAAGGGTGTATATGATGTTAATTCATTAAAGGGAAATGAACATGCTATTCAACGTATTAAACAGTGTTCAATGAGTAGCAAGATAATATTTTTTTCAACAAAGGTGTATATGATGTTAATTCATTAAAGGGAAATTAACATACAGTCATTGTAATTGACGAGGTGGTGGATAAAACGTTTGCCGAGACATTTAAAGTATTCTTCCACCATCTTAACATAAGCGTATTCTTCATCAATCAGAATCTATTTTTCAAAAATAGATACATCCGCGATGTGTCGTTAAATACACAATATCTAGTCTTATTCGCGCAACGTAGAGATGTATCACAAATTGGGGCATTAGCCAATCAAATGTTCGCGAATCAGAGTAAGGAGTTTTTGGAAGTTTATAAAGAAGCTACACGCCAGAGTTACGTATATTTACTTTGTGACCTTCATCCGCGAAACACGTTTAGGGTGCTTGTAACAACGAATATATTTCTAAACGAGCCTGAAACAGTGTATATTTCAGAATGACAAAGAGGCTAAAGAAATACCATGAATTAATATAAATCTATTATCAACTGCGTCGGGCAATGCAACAGATGTTTGCTAAAAATATCGACTCCGACTTTTTAGAATGCATCTGTGAAATCTGTCTTAACGTTATAAATTGCAATGTATCAATGAAACCCCCTCAGAAGGCTCATCTACGCCGTTACAAGAACATAATCCATGCACTCGTTCGTAAAAGTGAAACTGTGGGGAAGAAAAAACAAATTATTGTACAAAGAGGAGGGTCAATCCTCCCAATAATTTTTTCAGTTTTGGGTCCTTTACTGACTAGATTAATATAATGAAGAAAGTGGTAGTGATTCCACACGAGGTGTCTGCTTCACTGCAAAGTTCAAAGAATCCAGACACGATTCTAGAACCCCGTAAAAGCAGGTTTAAAAGAGTGGAAAGCGAATTGTTAGCCCTATTAAACAGTGAAAAAAAACCTGATGAGAAAAGAATCTTATACCAAGAAGCTCTGCAGAAATTTCTTCCAGAGTACGAAAATTATAAGAATCCGACAGAGATCCCCGTGGTTATTAGGCACAGCATGGACAACGATGGGCATGGTGACGGAGGGCCTGTGTCCGACGATAGAACTGACCAACCAAAGAATAACGGGTCGACCACACAACATATCGAGCGTGACCCGACAATTCAGCGCAGGACAATTCAGCGCCGACAATTCAGCGCCGACAATTCAGCGCAAGACAATTCAGCGCAAAGACAATTCAGCGCAAGACAATTCAGCGCGAAAGAAGAAAGAAGAAATCCAGAGGGAAGAGAGGCTTGCAACTGTTAGGTTAGGTTAGGTTAGGTTTCTAGTTTTTGAAATAAAATCTTAATTTTAACAATTCTAACAAATTTTGTTTTTTTAAATAAAATTTTAATAATTATATTCCTTTGAATTTTATCTCCGATTTGTGTCTCCTTCGTTATGTCACTCCTTCGTTACGGTATTTATGTCACTCCTTTGTTATGTCACTCCTTTGAAATGTCACTCCTTCGATACAGACCCAATTTAGCATATATATAAATATACAAATTTTTCTCTTTTTATTTATTGCGATTTATTTTTATTATTTTTAACTAAACTTTGAACTGTACTGACTTGCGCTGAATTGTCGGCGCTGAATTGTCTTGCGCTGAATTGTCTTTACGCTGAATTGTCGGCGCTGAATTGTCGGTGCTCCCATATCGAGCATGTACTAAAAAGCCCCATCCCACATACATTGAGAAATAAAGGTTTAAGTCTTTATAATGTATTGAATGAGAATCCCAACATACTATGGACCGATACAGGTGAGATCATTGTGGAAGGAGCAACGGTACAGGTACACCGTTGACGGCATCCATGATCTGGTGAGAAAGTGGGATAGGCCCTCACCTTCAGGATGGAAGCATATTAAACAAGACTACAATAGATTAATATCCCCAAAGCAATGACAGGAAATCTTTACAGTTTAAACGACTTGGAACATCCATCGCAAGTGCCACAAATGAAAACGCCATCACCCCCGGCGATAACACCTCTGAAGAGGAGAAAGAAGAGGTTAAACAACGGTCAACCCTACCCACGTGTCTCTAAATTACACAAATGGCTAATATATTAAGAAGACGTTATTATGACATTTCTAGCCCAGCCTCCTACGGAGGCGTAGATAGACTGTACAGAAGTGTTTACAATGATGGAGTAGGGAAAAAAGATGTTGAGAGGTTTTTGTGGGAGCAGGACGCTTATACACTTCATAAGCCTGTGAGAAGAAAGTTTAAAACAGCCAAGACAACAGCTGCTTCGATTGACTCCACTTGGCAAGCAGATTTAACAGACTTGCAAAGATATTTAGTGTATAACGATGGTTACCGCTACATCCTATTCATAATAGATGTATTCTCTAGATATCTGTGGCTAATTTCTCTGAAAAATAAATCGCTTGAAACAGTTGCTAAAGCCACCAAAACGTTGATGTTGAAAGAAAAGAGGGTTCCTGGCTTTTTTTGTACGGATATGGGGAAAGAATTTATAGACCAAGCTTTTCAGAACATGTTGACAGAGTTTAATATCAGCTACTACTCTACCAATTCTATACATAAGGCCTCTTTAGCTGAAAAAGTTCAACTGAAAAAAGAACGCATGCATCGCTATTTTACACATAAAAACACATACAGATATGTAGACATTCTGGAATCATTGGCCTCATCATACAACCGCTCACACCATCGAACGATTGGGACAACACCTAACGAGGTTTTAGAAAGAGGTACGCGCACAGAGTCCGATGTGAGAAGAGATGGAACACCACTACCACACTCTGCGCGTTTGAAAATCGATGATTATGTAATGTTGTCGCGTTCGGGAGATAAATTCTAGAAGGGATTTGAGCAAGGATGGACACATGAGATTTTTGAAGTTAGGGGTATGAGACCTAAAGGTGAGATAATGTATTACGTTGAAGATTTGAATGGGGAAGAAATCGCAGGAGGCTTTTACCGCGAGGAGCTGCAGAACGTGACATTTAATTTAGGAAAAAATGTGTTTAAAATTGAAAAAATTTTAGGAAGCAAAGGTTCAGGAAGGAGAAAAATGTACCTGGTGAAATGGCTAGGGTACCCAGAAAGTTTCAGCACCTATATAAAAGCTGATGCAATAATGAAGCTTAAATAGTATGCAACATGGCGCCTAACCATTTCTATGTCACACTACCGTCCTCCCCGTCCCTATCTGTGCATTCTAACAACACCCTCGCCAACTTTGTAACAGAACTCCATGGACCGATTGAATTGTGTCGTGATTCGTATGTGGTGGGGATATGCGAAATTCAGCTGAACACTCTCTTTTTAAATATTGATTATAAAGATCCCATTTTTACGATTTTTAGGGACCTTCATTAGTGTAAAAAAGCCGGGGTAACTCGGGATGAAACTATACGTATCACTCGTACTGTGAATGCACGGTATTACAGTACAGTGCGGCTGAGGATGTTGTTAGAGACTTAAAGGTAAGTTTAAAAAACTCGTATCTTACTGCTGATTTAGTATACGAAATCGTAAACAAAGAAAACCCTGCACATACTCTAATCCTAAAATCAAAGGCTAACAGAAATATTAAAGACAAAGAGCTGCTCAAAATTATAACCTAGGGGCGATATCGATCAGCTTTCCAAAGAGATACATTTCACGAGGTACAACATGACTTGTGTAACCTAATGTATTAGATGAAATTGGAGAAATTGGTTGCTGTCTATAAACCCCCAGACGTGTACTATATTTACAGCAATATAGTGGAGCACCAGTTTGTTTTGGATAACCAGGCACGCCTGCTACGCATTGTACACATTCCCAACCATAGAGGGAAGAGCTTGAGTATTATATATCACAGGCCCCATTATATGAGTGTCGGGACTAATATAATAACCAATATATCAATATATATAAGAACGATTGAGGGAAATTATTTCCCATTGGGTGATGGGAGCTTAACAGAAGCTGCACTTTCGACTCACTGAGTTAAAATGAAGAGAAAGTCTTTCACATTCTATCGAGGGATGAGATACCAGCGTGGTAGTGGACTTGGATCCATTTCTTCAACCATACTCCGTACTGCTGTCCCTTTGCTGAAGAGGAGTGCCGGATACCTCTGGAGGAAAGCGCCACAATCAGGTCTTAATACGGCAGAAAACATATTGGCTGGGCTAAACCTAAAGAAGCTCTAAAAAACACTTAAAGTGTACACGGGACGAAATCGTCAAAGATGCAAAGAGAAAAATGCGTGGTGGTGGGAAGAAGAGGGCTGTCCGGAAAAAGGGATTACCACCACTAAACGTAAAAGGATATAAAAAAAAGAAGTGTTCTAAGGGAATGAAACCTATGGTTGACCATTTTTTTGACTGATATAAGCTAAGGACATTGATCTCATGAATCATATTTGTTTACTACTTGTTGAGAGAGGAGGCACTATTTCTAACTCGTCATGGCACGCTTCATCCATCCGTATAGTTCACAATGTTGTAAATCGGAGCTGTCCCCCTTTGACATGCCCCTAACTCAGTTTCTATTGAGCTCAGTGACTTTATTACAATTAACCCTTTAAACGCAATTAGTTCCCCAGAGTGCTCTAATAGAATTCGTGATACCCAGCTCAGGCCCATACTTTTTTGATCCAAGCTGTGTGCAAATGTACGCTAAACTACGTATAGCCCATTCTGATGGCACGGACTGCGATGACAAATATGCTCTATGCCTTGAAACAAACTTTCTGCACTCCATATTCAACCAGTGTGATGTATATTTAAATCAGGTCAACATATCGGCAGGAACAGGGTACTATCACCTACGAGCCTATCAGGAAAATGACCTCAACTTTTCCAAAGAAGTGAGGGAAACCTTTTGAAGTGCCGAGGGCTATTATCAAGCTAAAGACGAAAGTAGTATAAAGGACAAATTTAAAAATTCTAAAAAGAAGACATATGAGTGTTTTGGACGCCTGCACACACACTTCACATTCCAGGAGAATTTGCTTTTGAATGGGGTGGATATGAAAATAAAGTTCACCCGCATAAATTCTGAGATCTGTTTTCTGGATGCTGATCAAGAAGAGGAAAAAACCCGTTGTGATTCACATTATGGAGACATACCCCCGCGTACGGCGAGTGAAATTAAGTTCGCCTAAACAAATAGAAATTGAGAAAAATTTACTACATGCCACAGCAAAATACCCAATTAACAGAGTAGAGATCAAACTATACACTGTGCCAGCAGGTTTGGCATCGAAACAGATAGAAAACATCACCCTGGGAGTTCTACCTAAAAGGATATTAATTTGAATGCAAGAACACAGTTCGGTGAATGGAAAATATAAAAAGATCGCCTTTAAATTCGAAAATTTCGGCCTTAAAAATATAACTCTATACGTCAATGGCGTTGCGTTGGGAGAACATTGGATACGGATTATTCATCAGACGCTGTGTTCCCGCTTTGCGCGAGAGCATATACTAATTGTGATGAGCTCGGGATTTGGGTAACGCAGAAAGAATTCATCGATCAATTTAACCTTTATCCGTTTGACATCACACCGGACTGATCTACTAGTGTAGATACACACTTAAGTCCACGACAGAGTGGAAACATCTCAGTCAGATTGGAATTCGCCAAGCCGATAGATGCGCCTATTAGTGTGCTAGTATACCTCGAGTCACAAGCCCTAATAGAAATAGACAGATTTAGGGGCGTTATCACTGACTTTTAAAATGGATGCGAATACACTTCAGAGAGTAATGAATAGTGAACGAATTACACTTTCCAAATTTATTGGTTTGTTTGCGAAGAATGAAACCTTGAAATTGCCAACTACGAGAGATTGCGGTAGTCTTGTGAACACATATGTTATTGGTAGTGAAGGGATTCATTGGTTTGCAATCTATTTTAAAAATAGGGGCCGCATGTACTATGTTGATTCACTCGGTTCTCAGCCCTGGAGTGACCTTGTTATTGTAAAGTTTCTCGAGTAGATGCATATCCCCGAAGTTGTATGGAATCCCTTCCGTCTACAAGTATATTTTAGTAATACTTGGGGATGTACTGCCTTTCATTTCTCATGCATATTTCACGTGTTAAGGAGTTTATAAATTTTAAAAAATTATTCGACCCGTGTCACACAACGAAACGACGAAATGGTATGCAGATAGATAAAAAGCCGTTTTCCAATTGTGCGCACTCGTTGTATAATATGCTGTTTTATTCGTGTATATATATATATATAATTGCATCCAATAATATTAGTTTGTGTATTCTGTAGCTTTTATAAGTTGGTTATTGTACTAAAAACAAAACATGATTTATTTCATTTAATAAATTGATGAAAATACATTGCGTCTTCTTACCCGAAAAAAAGCTGGAAACATAAGAAAAAGATAAAACTTACATTATTTCGTTAATGATGTGGCAATCGCTGGGTTGACTGCGCGATAAATCTTCTACCTCCGTATTCAGGTCCAGGACATGCGTTTCTTCAAAACGAAAAGATTGTATAACACGAGTCAAATCCTCATCGGACCTTAAAGGAGAAAGAATAATTAATTAGTTCGTACTGAATCTTTTTTAATAAAAACCTAATTGCTTAAAACATATGCAGAATATTACAATGTGAAGATATCTTCGAACCGCTCAAAGAAGTTCCTTTAAGAGAAAATGCCGAATAGCATTTCATTTATTATAGAAATTATAAAATTATTTAAAACTTGCAAAGGATTGCCATAAAAAAAATTAAACGATTCAAAACAGGACTTTAGCATATTATTAATTGCAAACTAATCTATAATTGCGGATACCTACTCTTTAAATGAAGCATTTTTAATGTGATGAGATGAATTACTACAACCCTCCATATATATATATTATATATATATATATATATATATATATATATATATAATATATGTGAAATAATCCAGAACAGTGCTATTTCTCCTAATTACAGGCACATAATTACTTACATTTCTACGGCAGTCCCTGGAGTCGGATCGTAAGGAGCGTCCTTGCAAATATCATCAACGGATTGCGTTGGAAATAATCCGTCCCGGTCGGCTGCGTTAAAAAGATTAATTGTAGACACCGCTACAGATTCTCCGTCTCGATATAAATCCGGTAAACTCTAAAGTTCTTGATTCATGACGAAGGGAATGTTTATTCACTGGTGATAATAACTGCTGTGTTACTGCAATAATTCGAATTAATCTTCACAAACTGCAGAAATAACAGAACTAATTCAATGCATGGTGCATTCTGGCAACTAATCTTGTAGCCCGAGATATATATATATATATGTGTGTGTATATATATACACACTTTTCAGTTGTTTACTATGGTGCCATAAAGCCCACTTTCGCCCTCACGGTCTCACCTCTCGGCCCTCTGACACAATTAACCCTTTCGCTGCGTCCCATTCTGATACGCCCTGTGCGTGTCACGCTAATACCCCAGAATGAAAGCTGCGCGTATAAATGCGCCAGAAAATAAACTTGAATTATTTTTTTGCTTCGTCTTTTGTTTGCCTTTAAAATAGGTTTTCTATCGATAATATTTTCAATTTTTTCATGGGTAACAAAAAAATAAAGGTTAAAATGAAATAAAATAGAGATATTATCTTTATTTAGTTAACTAAAAGTTAAATGCTAAGTGATAAATTTTGAAACATGGTTCGGCGCATAACCCTGGGGTATCGGGGCTTGTCTCGCATTGAAAACGTACTCGTTTTTCTATCCCATGGGCATAACATACCCTGCATCTCTTTGTTGGTCTTGGGGTACGTTCAGAATTTGATGTAATTTTCTTGGTAAAATGTTTTCCAACTAGTCTTGGAACTACTGATTTCTTCAAGTTAGGTTCATCTGCAGATGTCAGTCCTTTTATAATCTCATGGCAAAAGTCTAGAAAGGGAACTTTTCCGTTTTTTATGAGATTATAAATTCCACAAGCATCTAGTACTCGGACCTGAATCAAATGCATTGCCAGCTTCTTATACCATTTTAGAGACTTTCTTGGGACAGAGTAATAATGCAGTATTTGGTCTGTTCGGTCTACATATCCCATATGTTTGTTGTATTCATGTACGCAAGCTGGAATGGTTTTTTCGACTCGACCTTCCTTTGATCTACGTGTTACTGTCACATCACTGTTCGAATGGTAATTGGAGAGCATGCAAACTCTTCTCTTGTCATGAAACACAAGGGAAAGCAGTTCAGGAGTCTCAAAGGCAAGTTTCTTTCCTTTTGCCACATTCATAGTTTTCATAGCATGGCATAAGCCCTTACGATTACTTCTAACAGTCCCTGCGGCACCAGTTTTATTATCACTAAGGTATTTGTATAGTTTTGGTGATGTATAGAAGTTATCAGTGAAGACGTTGTGACCTTTTCCTAAATATTTTTCCATCATACTTACTACAATACTTTCAGTCTTAGAAAAATCAGCAACAGTTTCCATGGTCCCGGTATATATTTTATATTTCAAAGTAACACAATTTTCATCCACAAGTTTCAAAATTTTTATCCCAAAACGTGATCTTTTCGTTTTTATGTATTGCCGGAAACTGAGTCTGCCCTTCCACAGCAACAAAGATTCATCCAAACTTAGATTCTGAGAAGTTGAATATTTTTCAAGAGCAGATGTCATCAACTCAATAAAGTCATGCAATTTCACCATCTTCCCCCCTCTTTCCTTCAACGTCTCATCTGCATTGTCAGCAAAATGCAAAAAAGAAAGAATGTTGGTAAATCTGTCTCTTATCATGATTGCTGTAAATACTGGAGTAGCATAAAAACTGTCGGTTGACCAATACATACCTATCTTGGGTTTTTGTATAATACCCATGAGAAGTAAAAGCCCTATAAATTGTTTCATTTCTGTAAACGTAGTTGGGACCCATGCACTATACCGAGATGTTGGTTTCAGATTAGGTGTAGCAGCCAGAAATTGAGTTGCATATTTGTTTGTTTCTGTAACCATTAGCTCAATTACTTCTTTGGGAAAAACTTCACAAAAAACATCATACATCGTATGAGTTTGACCATTGAAGAGCACTTTATTTTCACCAGTAAACTGCCACCCACCTCTGGTACAGCCTATATTTTCACCAATTTCCTGCCATTCAAAATTCTCGCTCGATTTTGTTGCTTTAGGCAGATCTCTTTCCAAAAGTACCACATTTTCTTCATCATCGTCACTACTTGATCGGTTTTGTATAATATCCCGTACATTATCTTGCGCCCAGTCATCCTCACTTTCACATTCTATATCACTTTCAGAACACATTGAGAGATATTCGTTTATCTCATTCTCATCTAGAGAGGATTTTTTACGCTTATTACTGCTTGTGGATGCCATGCTGAACTGATTGGGGGAGTCTTTTTCACTCCCCCCTCTGGTGAGCTGAGAGTCAGAAAATAAAAAAAGATGCCAAATACCACCATATTGATGTCTAATATTAGTCAGGGAACTAACTACGTTGTTCTAATAGGAACGAGGGGGTTCATAGACTGTTTATTAAACGTGGAAAACAATGTTTACCATGCGTCCTGAGAGAAGATTTTTAATGGTAAACATAGTTTACCATGCGTCCTGAGTCGGGCTTTTTTATGGTAAACATAGTTTACCACACGCACTGAAAGTGTTAAGGTGGGTAATACGTACATAATAAAGAACTTAATTATATGGAGCACCATTTCTCCATTAAATATATAAAAATTAAATAAATAGCGCAGTCTGTTACCGAATCTTGTGCTCATATTATATATATATATATATATATATATATATATATATATATATATATATATTCTTTTCAATTTTTTACTATTGTGCCATAAAGCCCACCTTTGCCATCACGGTCTCATCCCTCGACCCTCACCTCATTGAAAATTCGAACGCCCCCTCTAATTTCAATTCCAGGGGAAAGCATTGTCGTAACCTTCCCTCTGCTAACATTGTTGCTAATATTGTCTTTGGTAGCGCTGAAAGACACTGACTGAAGCGGATTGTGGTGGGCTAGCAGGGGGCGAACCGCGAATGTAAACATCGGAAAATCACGGTTAACTCCATTAGAATCAAGAACAGACACACACATTGGCGCCTATGAAACAGAAAATGTTCAGTATATTTCATTTACTGTTGTAAGATTTCAATTTACGGATTAATCTTCTAAGCAGTACAACAACTTTTAATTAAAGCCTGGAATACACTACTATATATATTTGAAGTTTATTTGGTATGGTAAGCAGTTATTTTATATATTTAATTGACTTCCCCCCCACATTCATTAAGGATTAAAGGTTTAAGTCTTTATTTCTAAGTCAATTAAACTTCATTGGGTAACATCTCTACAAATAATTAAATAATAGCGTATGTATAGGAAAAGTCTTAAACTCCACCCCCTGTATGATCGATCAAAGGTCACGTGTTTCCTGCTACTACCTCGGCATATCTCTACCTTGCGTGCTCAGTTGACCGCTGCAAGCCCTGGATCTCAGACGTGTATTTTCTCACGTAGACGAAATATAGTGATGGCTACCTTTGATATTGCGTGTTCGACGTTTATGAAGTGGTATTCTGTAAAGACGGAAGATGTGGCGAATACTGAAAGACACCCTAGCCCTCCCTCCTTTGCGACTTTATAGGCTACATTGAACCTTGCGAAGCTTGAGGATCAAGATGTTCAAATACTCATTGGATATTCTGGCGATAGTTATCCCGAAATAGAATCTATTTTTATTATAAAAGTTATATTAATATTTTTTTGTAATAAGGTTTAAAGATCTGTATTGAAACAAAATAGATGCGAAAGACGAGAAATGAAATAGTTATCCCGAAATACAATCTATTTTTAATGTAAAATCATATTAATGTTCTTTATGTTATAGCTTAAGGATAAAATTGTATATTCTGGTGGAAGTTTGTTTTGGCATTTAACTTAGTTTATCTTATTCGATTTTTTGTTTAAAAGATCGCTATCAAATTGGCCTCGTGGTATTATACCATGAGAAGCTCAATAGAAAAACTATTGGCGTTGCCTTTTTTTGAGACCTTGTCGGTCTACCCCTTGGCCCCATAAACGGATTTGTTTACGTTTAATAGTTCTGTCTATTGGGTCATATTTAGAGACCTTGTCTGTCTACCAGTAGCTGGTAAGTAAAGTGTTGTTGGTGGTGGTGGTGTAATACTGCTTCACCACCAATCGTCCAAGTATAAACGCTTGGTTGTAGCCCTCATATCGGTTACGTGGTGTGTGTTGATGGGATGTGCTCCTAAAAGTCTATACATAGACGATTGGTGATGGTGTGGTGGTTTTATGTGTGGTGGTTGTGCTCATATATACTATTTTGTTAGTGGCGCTTTGCATGCATCTGTTTATATATATGTGTGTGTGTGTATGTGTGTGTGTGTGTGTGTAATAATAGGGGCTCTATGGGCGTATAGTCGGGGAGTGTATATGCGTTTGTATACACTTTTAAATCGTTCAAAGGTTATTAATATATATAGGCCATTTATGCCTTCTTAGCCAACTGGCTGGTTAGGCCAACTGTCAACTGGCTGATTTAGCCAACTGGAGGATTTCCAGTTCTAAGTCGTGTTGCTACCTTAAGCTCTCATTAAGCTTCTGCCTCTCGCAGAAGCTGGATGGTCTCTTCCTCTCTCTCCTCCTCTCTCTCTTAGGTGAGGTATGCCCCTTTGGGAGTGAGGACTCCCACAGCTTGCTGGGAGGTTTCCCTTCCCCACCTTTTATTTGGCACCCTGGGAGTTGGCACTGGCGGAGGGGGTCTTGCAACAAGGGGGTGGGAAAGAGGTTGGCACTGGCACTCATATGATCAACATTCGATTGAATATGCACTCTACCATTTTTCAGCCATACTACTAATTGGAATAATCTTTTCTTTTTGCTTGTGAGTTTGCATATATATATATATATATATATATTGTATGGAGAAAAGAATTACACTTGTAAATAGAGAGAAACTCAGAAGCTAATATCATGACTTAAAAATAACGCTCCTAAATTTTTCAGTTGTTCGTATGTTTAGTTTGGCATTATTTTTACTATTTTCTTTGTGTTGGCTGTGACCTTTATATTTATATTAACTATGAAAATCTTTGAAATTGAGGTGGTGGACCTATAGTTCATATTATTTTATGTATTCGTGTTGCCAGTGGCCCTTATACCTTATATCATTTGAAATTTTTTTGTCTATTCACTTGGTTTTTGTGTGTGTATGTGTGTGACCCGGCTGCAAGTAGCTGGCATGATTGGCTGTTAGGATGAAGGTAACAACCTTTTCAAACAGCTAGTGGTTGGTTGAATGGGACCCTTTGCTTAGATCTGTTTCTGTTCAGAGTTGATACGGTAAGGATGTGTGTTACACTTAAGTATTTAAATTTTTATATATATATGAAGTGATTTTGAAAATCTTACTTTTAAACAATATATTCAGTGCTAAAATTTGGTGTAATCAATCAAACACAAAAAACAAAAAAAAATATACGGCTGCGCCATCCCTCGTGCGGGCACCGACCAGATGCATAGAAGCGTTCGGGATCTTTTAACAGCGAGTAATTTTTTATTATTAATATTAGTGTCATGCCTAAGAAAGTGTTGCAGTGGCCACTGTACTCTATATTCATATTAACACTGGGCCACCGTGTGTGTATATATATATATAGGATAGAACTCAGAATGGTCCCCTGAGATCTTTTATGTTACACAAAGCCCGTGCATGGAACAGGGAATTCTTCTGGGAAAATTAAATCAAATATAGTTCGAATAAGTAATGGTAAATGACAAATGACAGAGTTCTTTTTTCCATGCACGGTTCATGTGTAACATAAAAGGTCTCAGTGGACCAATCTGAGTTCTATCCCATCATGAAATGGACATGCTAAGTGCCTTACAAAGTGGACGCTCAATTCTGCCAGTTGAGGTTTAAGTTTTGGTTTTTGGCTGAAAATACAATAGATACCCAGTGTTTCTTTGATGTATTCAATCCGACGTGAATGCAACGAGTTTCTTGCGTATATTGAGGTTCTGAATAAAATAGGCTTGGTGTAGCTGTAAACCCTAGATTCTGTCCTAAAGCTGGATCCTATCTGCTTTGCAGATAGCTTTTTTGGGGCCTCTTTGTGAGTGACCCATTGCCCACGTCGGGCTAACATCATGATAAAGAAAACTATAGTATTTCTCATTTACCATTATTATTCGAACTACAGTGGATTTAATTTTCCCAGATGAGTTCCTTGTTCCATCCATGTTCTGTGTGACATACTTATATATACATACACACAAACGGGGTGTTATCAAATTACGTTTCATAAATTAGTACATATTCAGGATGTCAAAGTGAACAAAAAAGTTCCTATAAACATAAATCCGCAATCGCTTCGTTTCCGAGATACATTGCTATATCTATAGGGTGAATTTCACACTTAACCGTGAAATAAATGAATGATGGAAACCACAAGGAAAAGGAAAAATGATTCCAATGCATTTCGTGTATTAATTAATTAACCGTTTAATGGCCGGTACCATATCTGATTGACGTAAGAATTTGCAACTTGCATCAATTAATACTTACAACTATTTTTGTACAAAAATAATGAAATTATAAATATATTTTTTTTTTTCATATATTTTTATGATGTTTCCGAAATGCGAACGTTGGCGTGTTCGGTCATAAGATTTATGAGGATATATAAGGATTATGATAAACCAACATAAAGCTTATGTAAAATATTTATTTCAATGTAGAAAATGACATATATATATATATATATATATATATATATATATATATATATATATATATATATATATATATATATATATATAAAGAATATTCGAAGTTTCAAGTTCAAATAAAATCATTTCTTATGATATATTGCACTACCGTCTTTACAACCTTTTCTCGCATTTTATGCACTGTAATCTTGCATTCTTTTAGGAAAACCGTACATCTGCCTTGATTACATGATTCTAAAAAGTGATTTATGCCATCATATCGCGCTGTCTTACAAGGTGGTGCAGATGGGCCTCCTTGTCTGCGTCGTTCTTGTTGAACTTTTATAAGTGATCTTAAAACTTGCTGTCTAACCTGAAGGTGAGAAATAGTTGTGGAGCTATTTACATGTTGGTAAAACCGGAATGCAGCAACAACGAACATATTCAAAATATGAAAAAATAGATTCCACCAGAGTAGAATGGGCGCAAAATGGGAGAGTGCAAGAATGTTGCAATGCAATTGCAAATGTTGGTCAATGTTGCAAGATTATGCAAAGAGGTTATGCAACAAGGGGGAGGGGTTATATAATGAAGGGGGAGGGGTTATGCAATGAAGGGGAATGGGTTTAGGCAAAGGGGGAGGGGGAATATTGCATGGGCAACAAGGGGTTATGTAACTTGGAGGCGGAGTTATCCCCCAAGAGAAAGAGAGGAGAAGGAGAGAGAGGAAGAGAAGTGTTCGCCTGGCAGGAGCCAAGCGCATATTAAGATTTCATCTGAGCGCCCGCTGTCTAATGTGTAAATCCGCTAGTTGGCGTAGAAGGCGTAAATGGTATGTTCAGGTGTAAAGGTTGAGTTGCCAGATTGCGCTATTTATTTAATTAAAGCATATATTCTTGACGGTTGGCTTAGAAATCCGTCAGTCGGTTTAGTAGGCGTAACCAGCCATTTAGTATAATTAAATAATATCGTTTACAACCAAAAGAATTAAATAAAACACCATTACATCATTCTGTTTATTTAGACGAATTACTGGAATCAGAAATATATAGAAAATAAATATACAGTCAAACGATGGAATATATATGATCAAAAAAAAAATAAATAATAATAGTATAAGAAATATGAAAGAGAAATATGTATATAATCGAAAAAATAAAATAAAAAATAATATAACCATCAACATAACAGTAGAGGAGAAATATATACACACAATTATATTAAATAATTAAATATATTGACAATAAACACACTTTATCTTCTGCACAAAATAAAAAAAATAAAAAATAAGAAATACAAAATGATGGAGTATAACTATCAATATAGCAGTACAGGATATATATATAATATATATATATATATATATATATATACGCACAATTATGTTAAATAATTAAATATATTGAAAATTCATTAAAATACATTCACTTTGTTCTACTGCGCAAAACACTAAACTCATACGTAATCGAGTCTACAATCACATCATTATTGCTTCGCAATACGCAGTAAATGCGGCTTAATATTATTCCACCGGTGAAGTTATAGGGAGAGCTATACTCTATATAAATGGCCTTCATATCGTTCAGTACTATTTTTGTGCCCAATTTACAATCGGTTGGCAAGTTACCGTTAAGTACGGCTAGAATGCAATCAAAAGCACGCAAAAACAGGGTATCGTTAGCCACAACATCATTATTAAATACAAGTTTATAAACACTCCTTTCCAATTGAGGGTATATTTTACCGACCAGAGCTTTCCAATCGTGAACTCTTCTTCACACTGAATAGCGGCAGCTGAAATAATCTTCTAAGTCGTTACGACAGCAGCTCATTATATAAAGAAATAGTTCTTCAGGGTGAACGGTGTAGGTGAGCTCAGCCCTGTAGCGCTCAAGTGCTTTGTACCAAAGTTCATGATATTTCAAAGAGTCTGTAGTGAATACTCTTATTTTAGTTTCAAGATAAATGTTAATTTTACCGTCTTGAATTTCGGAATAGTTATAAATTCATTTTAAATTAGTTACCCATCATAATTCAATTGTGAACCACATTAATACTAATTTTATGTATACTATATTATTTTATTGTATGTAAACATAATTAATTATATATCACAATTGTCAGTTAATTATTTATATTCAAATATTTATTTTAATCTAATACCATGTCCATTTTACAAATAAATAATAGAAATCCAACGGTTATATTTTCCACCTTTGGTACTGTCGCAGTTTCGCCTAACGGACTCAATACGGCTAGTGAGATAATCACTGGTTGGCACTTAACTAGCGGCAGTGCTTATGGCTACATCATCCAGGTTAACCTATACCGGATAGATGCGCTACGGTCCCAAGCCGTAGCTTGCCTAGGCCAACGACGACGACGTAAACCAACAATTGGTGATCCCGGAGCTGGATTACCCCTTTTACCCGAAAGACTAGGATTAGACTGTAACGTCGTTCGTGCCCATCACCCCCTTCACCCGAACGACTAGGACTAGACTGTAATGTCGTTCGTGCCCATCACCCCCTTCACCCGAGCGACTAGGACTAGACTGTAACGTCGTTCGTGCCCATCACCCCCTTCACCCGAGCGACTAGGACCAGACTGTAATGTCGCTCGTGCCCTCTGCCCCTCACCCCTGCCCGTGCGCTCTGTGCCTGCGCTCGTCTCAACCTCCACTCCTTCGTTGGGAACTTGTCGTCTTGCTTGTACGTTAGCAAACATAGGAGAAGATGCCTGACGACGCTGGTGCCATCTCCTACTTGAGCGTAAAGCTCCCCGTCTTCTGGCCGGGTGATCCATTTATTTGGTTCCACCAAGTGGAATCACAATTCAACTTGGGAAGGATCACCACTAGCAGGACGAAATACGATCATGTTTTGTCCTCTCTACCAGCGAGCATCATCTCTGAAGTCCGTGACGTCATCGTGTCTACTTCCACGAGTGAGGACCCATACAACGATCTGAAGTCTGCCATCCTGTGCCGCACCACTGTCTCCGAGCGTGAGAAACTACATCAGTTAATCTCAAAAGAAGAACTTGGAGACCGTAAGCCCACTCAAATGCTGAGGGCTATGCAGTGCGCTCTAGGCGAACGCGCACAAACCTTCGATAAGGACATCTTTAGACAGTTGTTCTTGCAGAAACTTCCTCCATCAGCTCAGCGTGTCTTGGCCACTATGGATCCTGCTACTCCAGTTGATAAACTAGCAGAAACTGCCGACAAAGTAGTGGAGTTTGACACAGCTCCGGTCAACAACGTGAACACACAATCGGAACTGGAGTTGAAAGTGGAAGAGTTAAGTCAACAACTCAACCACGTTTGTTCTCTGCTACAAAATCAACGGCAAAGAAGCCATTCTCGGTCAAGATTTACGAAGAGGCATCGTTCGAGTTCCGGGAAGATCTGCTTCTACCACTCGAAATTTGGAAAGAAGGCTAGGAAGTGCATCTCCCCTTGCAATTTTTCGTCGGAAAACCCCAGCAGCGAGTCCTAATGGCGTCTAGTACTCGCACTGCCAACCTGTTATTCATAAAGGACAGGAACTCTGGTGTCAATTTCTTGGTCGATACCGGAGCGTCAGTCAGTGTATTCCCTCAAAAATCTGGTTATACGCACTCGGAATCTCCGCCTCTATACGCTGCTAACGGTTCACGCATACCCACGTACGGTACTCAGTCGCGTGAACTAAACTTGGGCCTTCACCGATCCTTCAAGTGGATTTTCATCTGTGCTCAAGTGCAGCATCCCATAATCGGCGCTGACTTCCTCCAGCATTTCAAACTCCTGGTGGATCTTGACAAGCGACGCTTATGCGACCAGGCCACACTGCTTTCTGTTCTTGCCAAACAGGTTGCCCTTCCGGACGCCTCGAACTCTGCACTTTCCCTCGTTCCCCCTAATTCCATGTACCAGTGCCTTTTCCAGCGATATCCAGGAATTCTTCAACCGATGCAGATGGGTGATACCATTAAGCACACCATTACCCATCACATTACAACAAAAGGTCCCCCTGTGTTTGCAAAACCCAGACGTCTTGCCCCGGACAAACTGAAAGCTGCCAAATCGGAATTCCAGCTTATGATGGATCTTGGGATAATAAGACCTTCCAAAAGCAGTTGGTCCTCTCCCCTACACCTGGTCCAGAAGAAGTCAGGAGACTGGAGACCATGTGGGGATTACCGGTTTTTGAATTCGACAACCATCCCGGACCGATATCCGGTACCAAATGTCCAACACTTTACTTCTCTTCTCCACGGCAAATCTATCTTCAGTAAAATAGATCTCGTTAAGGCTTTCCACCACATTCCCGTAGAGCCTTCGGATATTCCCAAGACTGCAGTTTGTACACCATTTGGGTTATTCGAATTTTTGAAGATGCCGTTCGGGCTACGGAATGCTGCGCAAACCTTTCAGAGGTTTATAGATGAGGTCACCAGAGGCTTAGACTTTGTTATGCCTACATCGATGATTTGCTTGTGGCCAGCTCAACGGAAGAGGAACATAAGGAACATCTTTCACTCCTCTTTCAACGCTTAGAACAATACGGTGTTACTATTAATGCATCTAAGTGTGTGTTTGCACAGCCAACCTTGGAATTTCTTGGTCACACGATTTCGCAGCACGGAATTACCCCCCTTCAGGACAAGTGTGAAGTGATAAAAAATTACCCTATGCCAAATAATCAGCGTGAGTTACGTCGGTTTCTAGGTTTGGTAAATTATTACCACAAGTTCATTAAAACTGTGCTAGTGTTCTTGCTCCTCTACACGCTATGATCACACACAAACGCAAGGTAACGAAATTGTTATGGTGTAGCGATAGTTTACAGGCGTTCGACAATGCCAAAAATGCTATCAATAGTGCATTGTCTCTGTCATTTCCTATCAATAATGCCCCCCTAACTCTGACGGTCGATGCATCAGATGTTGCGATCGGTGGGGTGTTGGAACAAACCATTAACGGTCAACAAGCACCCATCGCGTTTTACTCGAAAAAGCTGCAGCCAGCCCAAACGCGTTATAGTGCTTTCGGACGTGAACTTCTTGCTATTTACTTAAACGTGAAGTATTTTCAACATTTCCTTGAAGGCCGAGAGTTTTGTGTTTTTACCGACCACAAACCTTTGGTCACTGTCTTCAATAAAAACAGCTGTAACCACTCTCCCAGAGTCATCAGGCACCTCGATTATATCTCGCAATTTACCACAGATATCCGCCACATCAAAGGTGTCTTGAACACTCCAGCGGATGCACTTTCAAGAATAGAGATTACTTCTGTTACTCTCAGCTCTACACTGTGGAATGCTATTGCACAGGATCAAGATAAGGATACGGAACTACAAGACCTGCTCAGAGAAGACTCCACTCACTCACTTTCCCTCAAGAAAATGAGTATGCCAGGATTGTCTGTGCCCCTCTATTGCGACGTATCAACAGCTGCTATTCGCCCTTATGTCCCTCCATGTCACAGACAAGCAGTCTTCACGGATCTTCATAAGCCCTCCCATCCTGGTATCCGTGCTTCGCAACACCTGGTTACCTCTCGCTTTGTTTGGCCCTCGATGCGGAAGGATGTCAAACATTGGACCAAAACGTGCCTTGCCTGCCAGCGTGCCAAAGTCCAAAGGCACACCAGGTCCCCCTTTGACGCATTTCCGCCCCCATCCCAGCGATTTGAGGTAATTCATGTAGACATTGTTGGCCCTCTTCCAGTGATTCAAGGCCAACGTTATCTGCTCACCTGTCTCGACCGCTTTTCCAGGTGGCCTGAAGCCATCCCACTTCCTGATATCCAAGCGGACACTGTTGCAAGAGCCTTTCTTCATGGATGGGTATCAAGATTTGGATTGCCGACAAAAGTCATCACTGACCAAGGTCGCCAATTTGAGTCTTCGCTTTGGAAGAAGTTTACCAGCTTGTTGGGTACAGTACATGCGCATACCTGTGCGTATCATCCGCAAGCTAACGGCCTCGTCGAACGCTTCCATCGCCAGCTGAGGTCATCCCTTATGTGTCACGAAGACTCCCATTGGATGGATAAGCTTCCACTCGTGTTGCTTGGTATTCGCTCTGCATTTAAGAGTGATCTGAAGACTACAGCGGCTGAACTAGTCTATGGAACAACACTGCGGCTACCAGGTGGCTACTTCACTGCAGGGGATAAGTCATGTGATCCTACGGAATTCGCTCAAATACTTTCCTCTCACATGCAGTCCCTTCAGCCTGTTCCCCCTCGATTGACTAGCCAACAGAACATCTTTATTTCCCCAGCCCTCCAGTCTTGCACCCACGTTTTCGTTCGTGTACCTCTCCCAAAACGGCCTCTCCAATGTCCATATGACGGGCCCTATGAAGTTCTCCGACGTACGCGCAAATCATTTCTCATCCAGCGCGGTTCCAAGGTCGACAAGGTTTCTATCGATCGTCTTAAGCCTGCGTTTTTGGAATCAACCTTAAGTGAGGTACATGTAGCTACCAAAAAGGTCCAGAGGAAATCTGTGTCGTTCGGAACTCTTTGAACTTCCTCTCGGTGGGGGAGTGTGTAGTGAATACTCTTATTTTAGTTTCAAGATAAATGTTAATTTTACCGTCTTGAATTTCGGAATAGTTATAAATTCATTTTAAATTAGTTACCCATCATAATTCAATTGTGAACCACATTAATACTAATTTTATGTATACTATATTATTTTATTGTATGTAAACATAATTAATTATATATCACAATTGTCAGTTAATTATTTATATTCAAATATTTATTTTAATCTAATACCATGTCCATTTTACAAATAAATAATAGAAAACCAAAGGTTATATTTTCCACCTTTGGTACTGTCGCAGTTTCGCCTAACGGACTCAATACGGCTAGTGAGATAATCACTGGTTGGCACTTAACTAGCGGCAGTGCTTATGGCTACATCATCCAGGTTAACCTATACCGGATAGATGCGCTACGGTCCCAAGCCGTAGCTTGCCTAGGCCGACGACGACGTAAACCAACAAGTCTAAACCTTTTAAATAAGCATCCAGCTCTAGACCATTCTCGCCTTGTTCAGTCCTACACTCGGTAAACTCATCGAGCAGAGCGGTGTTTGCGTATTCAAGAACCGTATCAAAATAAAGCATATCCATAACACGCGCGTCTAATATAGGCTTCAGCTTGCGGAATCCGACGATTTCAAACATTCTGTCGAGAATGAAACGGTTTCGCGTAGGGACAACAGCATTATTATCAGAAGCATTCTTCCACATCAGCCGTATATCAGTGCATGGCCGATCGTTATTTATACACAACCTACAAACAACGGCATATGAGGGTGTGTCACTAATCTGCTCTCTTCTTGTACCTACACCTGCAAGAATTTTATAACGATCCTCACTCCACTTCTCAACTACCACGAAGATTCTATTTATCTCCTCAACACTTAAATAAACAACATTCCGTTTGTTTTTGTTTGCCTACAAGTCATTTCCAGTACATAGTTAATGACACCGGTTTTACGCCTGAACACACGCAACGACTTCGTCACGGATACATCGTACACGGCGTTGAGAATGTTGCTCAAAGGAAGTTCCATCGTATTCGAGGAGCACACGTCCAGTCTGTTCAAGCTCTGAGATGACTATGAGCAACATGCATCAGATCGGCTCGACGGGAGGAGTGAGTCACACCATAAGCTAATGAAACGTGTACGGCGCTGTTCGAATACTTGTATCCCATTATATTGGGTCGGTGTTTTGAGAAATTTTCCGATACATGAAGTAATACCGGTTTTAATGTTTTATCATTCCCACTCTCCAGAATACGCACCAGACATTTTTGCATAGGGGGATTTTGACGAACTAAACAAATTTTATTCACACTCCGGCGCACTATTTAAGAGAAGCATATGACCATATTTTTCGTTTTTGCTTAGCATGCGATACTCATCTTTAAAGTCCGTTAAAAATTCACACAGGCCATAAGCCACAACCTCACGACGAACCTCGTCATGATATATATTAATATAGTGGTAAAAATACTTAAGATTCTCCATGATGACAAGATTTACATTCTCAGTCACAGGGTACGAGTACTCTGTATGATGCAACATGACATAATATCGCTTGTCGTACCACTCATCAACAAGACTCACAAACCATATCCGTTGCTTCTCTTCTGCACGTGTTGTTTCGTCTACTTCACGGTATATGTAAGCTTTTAAAAAGTTTAATCTTACAACATAGTTCAATACATCACTTGTACCACGAAATCCTACAATGCTCTCGCCAGAATAGCCGTAGAGTATTTGTACCTCTTGCTCCTTCGCACGATTCAATGTAGCCTTAAAAGTATCAAAGGAGGGTGGAATAGGGAGTTTTTCAGTATCCACCACATCTTGGCACTTTACCGAATACCACTTCATAAACGTCGAACACGCAATATTAAAGGTAGCCATTACTATTTTTTATCTACGGGGGAGAATGCACGTCTGAGATCCAGGGCTTGCTGCGATCAACTGAGCACGCAGGGAAGAGTTATGCCAAGGTAGTAGAAGGAGTCAAGTGGCAGATCTTACAGCGGGCGGAGCTTAGAACTTTCTCCTATACACACGCTGGGCGGAGCTTAAAATTTTCTCCTGTGTACACACACACACACACACACACACACACACACACACACAAATGAGAAAGTGAAATGCTAAGTGAAACACGATTTATGTAATAAACGAAATATTCAAGGTGTATATATATATATTTACAAATACATGTAATAAATAAGTTAACAATAGACATATCAAAGATTATGGTATCCAAAGGGCACGGTATCATAGGTATCAGGCACCTAGTAACGTTTCCTATAGGTGTTACAGCACACCTTTGCACCCTTAAGTTCCTTCACGTCCCCCCAGCTTCTGCGCCCGAAAATTGTGGGTACCTACACTTAGTTGGGGCGGCCGGTCGCCCTCATCATCATCCAAGCACACTAGATTCTTCAACGAATCAAAGTTAACGACCAGCCGATTCGCTTGGTTGAGTGTGATACCCTTAGCCTTCACGATATATTTCATATCCGCCCCCACCCTTACCCGTACCCCATAAGTTTTTGGCCCTGTTGAGAAAAAAGAGTCGGCGTATACGATGTCTCCATACTCATCCTTGATCTCATCAGTCAACTCCCTGAGGAATTCACCAATAGGAGGCATGTATTCACCCTCCTGCACTGTGAATATCACACTATCTATATTGGCGTACAAAACCCTCCCATAAATCGCGTGGGGGAGCACATCTAAGAAAGAAAGGCCGAAATAGTACCGTTCAAATTTGTGGAGAGCACCTCAATGAGGGGCAAGTCAGGTCCCACCAGTTTTTCAGGTGCACCTACGGGGTACGGATTGTTCTTCATCACGGAGGGTTATAAAACACAGAAGTCGTAATAATGGAGTTTCATGCCCTCCGTAGGCGGAAAGTATAGCTTGAAGGGATTTGTGCGTCCTCCGAACAAACTATCACCGCATTTGAGAGGATCCAGCACCATTGAACGTTTGATCGTGTTTATTTCTTCACGGTACTCTCCATCTGTTTCCATCCGTGCATCATATTCATGATCCCACAAGACTTTGTGAGTGAACTGGGAGCCTATAAGTTGATCGAAGGTGCGGGACCACGCAAGACTGTCGGCAGATCTACCGTGGATATCTCCTACGATTTCACACTCAGGACGGGGCATCCGTGCCACCAGCAACCGTTAAAAGAGTACACAGTCTTCTCACCAGTGGCACTGTTTCCTCTTAGACCATCAACCCAAAAAACACGACCATTAACCTTAATGGGTACTTCCACCGTGTTGCGGGCATGCTTTATGTATACACCCGTCTGCTGCTGTATGTGTATGAACCAGTAAATAGCCTTATGGCCGTACCTGCGGGGTTTGTTTCTGTGAATAACGGCTAAGGTGTCTTTAGGCATGAAGTTATTCTTGAACACCGTAAAACATGATGAGGCGATGGTGGTTGCGACTTGCAACGGATCGCATTTGAAACGGGCTCTGTACATCCTTCTAAAGGCCTGGAAACATACTCTAAGCACGCACAAATCATTCACGCAATAACTCTCACATTCGTCAACTATATTATAAGGATTAGATTCATTAAAACTGTTGTAGTATCAGCTAAAATCTTCACGTTCATCTGTACTCATACATTCATAGTTAAAGTAATGTTTGGGTGGAGGTAGTCCTACGTAATTTAAAGTTTCGCTAGTGAGGAATGTGTAAGGGAAATATCCTTTCGAAACTTCCGCGGCTACGCCCATGACCTTGGGTAGCTTTGTTAATTTACAAGGTGTGAATAATAAAGTGTCTTTAAACTGTACATTAGGGTGTATCATGCTCAGGTCGAATATTGAAAAACTTGGAATTTCAAGATTGGCAGTATATATTCCTATGTAAAATTGAATTTTAAGAGGAGTTTGTTTCCAGCAACTTTTGCGAAAAATCGCATTTAAGTGTTCAAAATCGCGCTTTTTTTGTCGAAAAATGGGATTTTTGGCCAATTTCAAAGACTTGGTAGCCTCAAATGACCTCCATATGTTAGATATTGTTCACATACACCCTTAAGCATTTCTATGTGCAGGCTTGGACCCATTTAAGATCAGCCAAAATGGTTCATAACTCCTAAAATAACCAAAATCACCCAAAATGGCCCAAAAATAAGGAATTGTATGATTTTTAGTCTCCTCTCCACCACATTTCGCGGCTGTTCTCTTCATCAGGCAGAATCTTTTTGTTCTTCTTTCTTGGTCTTGCATTTTCTTGTTTTTAGAAACGCCTCCACCAATTTTTATTTATTTTCTTTTCGGCATCACTGAGTGTGATGGCAGCTACCCCCACCTTTCCGCAAGCTGCAGTGACGTTCAACCTTTTTTTTGCAATTGCAATTCTTCTTTAATATTTGTATAAGTCCCTCCCCCACCCAGAGCCTGTAATAATATGCTGGTCAACTGAATGTTTTGCGATTTTTCCTTCTTTAAGCATCTTGATTTGTCTAGCAGGTCTTGTAGCGATTTAAAACATCTTCATAATGTCTTGCTTTGACTTGAAAACTGGCAACAATTCTCTGTGATCGATCCTAGCACGAACAAAACCATCTCTTTTCTCTTGCCCATACACTGCATGAGCTACAGCTGAAACTTCCTGGACTACTCTTTCACAGCTTTGAGTGTGAACTGAGAAGTTCTCAACTTCAAGTGGAGACCTGAGAAGCTCCTCAACTTCTCCTCTTGACATCTTACAAGTGAAGAGTGGCTCATACAGTTTCTCCTTATCCCAGTTAATCAGAATAATTGGAGAAGTGGCATCAAAATTCAGTTTAGGGTTTCTATGAGTTCTCAGACTCATGTCACCATACTCAGACTTAACTCTGATCTTCTTGATCATCTCAACCCCTCATGCCCTCTCCTCCTCATCCTCACTGCACAGGAGAGAGGCAATGAGGTTCTCACTGTGAGCATGATATGGTCCACGAACTATCACATGAGTGATTATGTTCCTGACTTCAGAGGTCTGGCTTCTCAGCAGTCCCAGAGCGGTCACAATATGGTGAGGTCCATACCTCGTGTGGTGCTTCACCTTGATCTCAAAATACATCTTGAAGTAGAAGTCCAGGCAGAACTTCAGCAGCACCTCCAACTTCTTCAACACCTCCCCCTTCAGACCATGCTGCCTCATCCACAGCATCAATAGAGCCTCATCTGTAGTCAGCCAGCGTGACTGATTCAGTGGGCAACATTTCAGACCAGCAACTTCCTTGCTCAAATCTCCTGTCTTGAGAGCTTTGATCAGTAGGTAGCAGTTCTTCTGGTCAGTGCTAAGGTTCTGTACAATATCTTCTGGCATTTCAATTATATCTTCTTCTCCTGGCAGAGCCTTGAAGCTAAAGTTGACAGGTATGTCATTGATCTTCTCCAACATTTTTCCTATTGGGCCACTGAACCCAGACTTGTGCGTGTAGGGACCATCAAGCTTGATGATCATGTGCCTGAGGCTGAGTTCATTAATATGCAACTGGCATATCAGCCAGTGACACTTGTGACCTAGCAGTCTCTCCAAGTGAGTGATGGCTCCTCCATCAGGTCCTGTGTTTGTGTTGGTGGAGTCACCACCAAGGACCACAATAGTATCTTTAGCACTATGAGCACTAATCCACTCAAACAGAGCCTGAGCTATCTTCAGTGCAGGTTTCTCATTTCCTTCAGGTTCTTCTGGTGTACAATGGAAGAGATACTTCCCCTCAGGTTCCCAGGTAACACTATAGTGCTCTTCAGTTGTAATATCAGGATGGAAGCGACCAGTTTCTTCATTGTACCTCATGATCTTTGTCTTCTTATCTTGTTTTCTAACAAAGAAAATTCCCTTGATCTCCTCTCCCCCTGTCCTTTTCTCCAGGGCCTCCATCGAGGTACCTATTACAGACTCCTTGCCCCTCCACATCTTCATCTTGTCAACAGCTAGATATGCCTTATCAGCAGATAGATGGCCAGCTTTGATGAGATCTTGCAAGAAACCAGTTGCAATGGCTGCTGCAGGAGTGTTTGCCACCTTGAACCTGACTGCATCCGCAGCAGTGCTTGAGATATCCATGTAGTTCCTCCTGGCAGAGGTGGAAACTTTGCCAGTGTTGACACTGGAGCTTGTGCCTGGTGCAGTACTGGAAAAATCTGTGTCAGCAGTAGGAGCTGCTCTGCCTGGAGACTCTTGTAAGGAAGTCACCTCATCTTCACCATCATCACCATCATCAGCTCTAAGCAGTATCTCCTTTTCTTCTTCCTCTTTATTGTTTCTCTTCTCAGCTGCCTTCTGTTCTTCCTCCTTCCTCTTAGCAGCCTTCACCTGCTTCACTGTTTCCTTCACATCGACAGATGCCATCCGGAAGTCAGAAACTTCTGAGGTTTTGATCCTCTGGTAATGGAGCCACTCTAGCTCTAGCTTTGGAATCTTCTGAGGCAGAGGACAGTCACAGTTGACATGAACTCTAGCAGCACAGCCAGAGCAGCCAGATGCTTCAGTTCCACAGAGAGTGATATAATGTCTGCAGGTGTATCAAGTTCAGATATTCTCTTCTCTCTCTTTGCAGCCTTCACTATGCCATTCACTACTCACTAGGTCCATCATTTCATTCTACCTGACAAGAATCTTCCTGGCAATGGATCTCTCTTGAATGATCACAGGAGGAGTAAACTTGGCATTGCTTTTTCGCCACTGCGCCAGTACCAGTGATGCCAAGTCCTTAGCCAAAGCTTGCAGAGGGTACTGAGCTCTCTTCATATCATCCAGAAGCAGCTTCTCTTCCTGGAGGATGATTCCTCTCTGAAACACAGCTCTCCAGGTTGGAACTTCTGTGGGAAATAACTGCTTGCCTGGACCCACCAGATCACTCAGCTTTGAACCAGAACTTTTTCTGGTCTTTCGTCCTTGCTTAGCCATGGTGGCTACACAATCTTCACCAAGCTTTGTATCTGAAACATAGAAAATTATCACGGTGAAACTCTAGTAGCCTATAACAGCTGCTACAATGGTTTTGTTTGGTAAGAAACCGGTCTGTTACATTTGCACGACAGTGTATGTCCTGCACAACTGTTCTGTACATAACCAGAAAACGAAAAAGTGGAAATTTGAACACTTAAACCTGATTTTTAGCAAAAGTTCAAGAAAACAAACCCCTCCTAAAATTTAATTTTACATATGAATACATACTGCCAATCTTGAAATTCGCGCTTTAATGAGCATGATACACCCTACTGTACATTACCTCTTATTTGCATCTGTATTAGCTTGTTGCCTCTTTTCAAGGGATCACCTATAAATATCTCAGATGACTCCTGCTCAAGCAACTCCTTATAAAGAAACCGTGTGTCAAATTTTGTCCCGTTATGGGCGAGAATATACACAGTCATTTTCTTGAACTTGTCCGCGAACTTGACAATATAGGACACAACGAGTTTCACAATGCTATTATGGGCATTCGTTTGAAAAACGTTTGTTCGTTTACCACATTTGTGACACTCATCACACTCCATCTCAATACACTCATCACAGAGAGTCTGGCTTACAAGTAAATGTGGAATAATCTCTTTGGTTTCAGCGTTCGTGTATGTTTCTATATCGTAGTACACAGTTATACAAGGACTATTATTAGGCTTAGCATCTTTCATATAACATACATGCTTTACTCTAACCGCCTTATATTTCTCATGCCATGTAGAACAGTGAATTTCATCACATTTATGTTTGACATTCCCCCAATTATCCATCATATGAAACTTACCACATTCACAGATTCTCATTTTCCTGCAAGTGTCAATTGACTTATGGAACTCAAAGCATTTATTATTGAAAAATGTACATCTACACACATTACATTCTCTCTTCTCAGCTTCAACTACACGACTTTCACATTTTTGAGCTTTTACACTGCTCACATACCATGTGCCATTCCTTACAATGTTTCAATATATCATCCGCAAACTCGAGACATCCCTTACACAAATCATGATGCCTTCCATATTTTCGACTTTTATCATAACTAGCGTAAATGTCCCTTATATTGCGGATGGGGAGATACGTTGTTCCTGACAATCCTAAAATAAGTACAGGTCTTGTACGATCTCTCACACAGCTTTTAAAAACATACACAGTCCTACGACGATCATTCATTCTAAATACAGTACATTCATTTCCTACTCTACCTTTCTCAGCTCTTCAGAAACCATATTACACTCAAACTCAAGCTAACAATCTGAAGCTAGTTTAAAGGCACGCTGCACAATCGTAGGCAACCAAATATTTTTGACCCAGGTATTTAGTACAGTGAACATATGTGCTAAGACTACTGCTATAAAGCCGAAACCACGCTTGGCGTTTATATGCTTTCTGTAAATATCCCGCGAATTGAAGTTAAGAGTATAAGGTGTGGCACTATGACCAGCAACACAGAATACTCTGTCAATTTCTACCGTGAAGTTGTCCATATTGAAGGTTGTACTACTTTGAGAGGCCTGCATTATAAGGCCCAATATATAGTCTATGTCTACAGCTGCCAAGCGTCTGAATGGTATACTACCCAAAAGTCATCTACATCCCCGTCATCTGTCCCGAACCTGAAGGAGAACCTCGTCCAGACTTCACGTTCGTCGCGGTTCTGAAGGGCAAACTCCACCATACGCTCAACTACGCGCCGCAGTCCGTGTTCAACACCGTTGCTATTCAGGGTTCCAGGGTCAACCCTGACTACGTACCGATTTCTAGTCAGGGCCGGGCTGGGGTTAGCGGTGCGCACCAGTTCGAATGTTATACCTTCCTCTTCAGCATGAGAAACTGCTGGTGTGGAAGATGCACCTGGAATTGGACAGGAATAAGGGGGTACAAATTTAATTGAGGAGGGAGCTAGTGTGGATGTTGTGTAGAAAAACGTAGAGGGCTGGGGCTCTATTACTGGGGGTCTAACATCCGGTGCACTCCTGGCACGTTTTATTCCTGACGTGGAAGGTTCTTCATCATCGTGCCTCCGCTTTGAACTGCCACGTGGTGGAGGTATCACTGGTGAGGGTTCGTCAGTGGGGAAGGAGTCTGTAATCACAACTACACTGTCATCGGGGTCGTGTGTAATATCGACGATGGGGTGCTGTACCTCATCGTCATTCACGGTTCCGTGAAAGAAGAAGAAAAACAAGATTGTAGAATATAAGGAGCAACACTTAAATTTTGATATATTTTGTAAATCTGTGGCCCCATTCATTGTTGTAAAAGCTTTTCGAGAAGATCCTTTTATGATCTGGAAATTATTTATCAGAATTAATAACATACTACTGAAAAATGGACAAAAAATAGAAAAAAAATTAATATTTATTTGTTTATTTTCCGTGCATGAACCTGATAACCCTCATTTTATAAGGAATAGACGTAGATTACTTCAGTAATATAACAAAATTTAATGCAATAACACAATAACACAAAAATGACACAATAACTCCTGGTTAACTGAAACACTATATAGAGAACAACACACCAGAGGCCCTTTCATCAGTCTGTTTACACATAGAAAGTTTATTAATTTGAATCATTGTCACTTTCACTGGTTGGTATCTCAACATCAGACTCGTCATTATATCCTCCACCGACGGTTTGTTGTGGTGTCACTCCAGCACGTAGCTTTCTTGGAGTTTGGGTTGTTGCCTGCAGCCCAGTGTAGAAATCACGGTACTAGACTGCTATGAAATTACACAGATTTCTCGGGTCTTTCAATTTGGCAAGTGCGGTTGCACGTCTTGCATTGTACAGACTCAAAACCTAAATTTCCCCTCTGACCAATGTTAACCTCCTGCCAGGCTTCTGCAGCCGCATTGTGTGTGTACCCAATAAACATTTTCCCATGACTGTCTTTGTCAATTTTGATTCGCATGGCCTTCTGGAGCTTCACTTTGCTTCCATCAACAGCTTTAGTTCTAAAGGTAAGCTTTGCCTTCATTGGAGCTATGTCCACAAAGTTGTTTTTCTGAGTCATGCGCACAACTTTGAATGGATTTCCAACCCTGACTTTTCCAACAAGACTGAACCAACCCTCTGGGTTATAAACAGTCGGAGTCTTCCGCTTCTTTTTTTCTATCACGCCAAAATCTCTGTCACAAGGGAGGAATGTATGACCTGGTAGAGGAAATTTATGTGTGACTGCCTTGAAGAGCTGTTTTACATGCACAATGTAGTACCAAAAGCTGATAACATTTTTGTTTTTGTTCTGCCCTCCACAAGAATCTGACCACGCAATGAGATTGTCAGAGGTTAGATTCTTTCTTGTAAGGTAAGAATTCAAGCAGGACAGAACCTCATATGAACCCCTTCCAGCAATATCTTCCGACCACATGTTCATAAAAGAATCGTTTATGTCATGGATTACTAAATTGTATGTCCATAGCTGCTTGGAATAGAACGTTACACTAGTGTTGATATGTGGTGTTGGCAGAGTTTGCTGGAAATCAAATGCTATAGTCCACGTGGTGTTACTGTTTGCTACTGATTTAAAGTCATTCTTCATTGATGTGTGAGCTGCATCAGCTTTGCGCAAATGAAGCTCTCGAGCAGCTTCGACTGAGGTATCATTAGGGTTCGCTTTGTGGTCCATCTTAAGTTTGTCACACGTTTTACATGTATCAAGGCTTGGCTGGCCAAAGTGATAACTGCGTTCTGTTGCAAATATTTCCTGGAACATCCTGCACGAGATAGGCTCATGCTCATCGTTCGCGCATTTTCCAACATATAAATCATATAGTTTTTGTTGAGTGAGAGAAGGTGACAGGTAATGTCTGTTGGATTATGTCGCAGGGTGTAATGACTTCGGTACTTTGGAATACCGTCCAAAAAGTCCAGCACTACCTGGCGCCGTTCATCAGACACTTTATTGGGCCTAGTGTGAAGTTTGCCTCTATTATCCTCTCCAGGAGTGTCATGCTTTTTGATACAGTCACACACGTAGTTTATCTTGGCAACTGACACACCAAGCATGCTGACCAAGCTTTGTTTACAAACTGATATGCTTTCTGCATACACATTTACCGAATACTCATAAGTTATTTGGCGTCTACTGTCTTGACCAGCATACCGTCTCTGGGCTTTTATGCATTTAATGCAATTACCCAAAAAAATTCTGCGCTGTGAAATCTGGCAAGTTATAGTAGCTTTCACGGAGTTGTGCTCGAGAGGCAGCATTCACTTTGACAAAACATTGTTCTTTGCAGTTGTATGGTCTCCATTCCTTTATTACTGAATGCACTCTACCCCTGTTGCCAATGTATTCCTTACCACGTAAACGTTTCCTTGCCTTCACATTCCTTTACCATGAAGGCGGGTCACGTCTGCGGCGAAGGCCTCTTTCAACTGGTTGGCCACGTTCAACTCCACCAGTCGTTGAAGCGTATCCGAATGGTCTGGCTTCCAGCTGTCTTGCGAATCCGTTTCAGGCCATTCATCATCTGCAATATATATATATATATATATATATATATATATATATATATATATATATATATATTAGGGTGTGTTTATGGTATATGGTGAAAAATGCGAAATGAAACTGCAAGGGAGCGGAACCCTTTATTTTGTGAGGATACATGAGAAAACAGAACAGGCAACATTTCTTTGTAATCCAACAACATTTAGAGGTTGCCCACAGCTGATAGGTATTTTCAATTTATAGGGCAATGGAAATTTTAATTCTCAGTTTAAATGATAAATTGCATCTCCAATATACATCTCCAATAAGTATTCAGAACAAATATATCGTGTGAGTATATTCACTAAATTCATAATTAACGATTAAAGTACATGACACCTCGAGTGTTGGCGTTCATTTTTTCATCAATGTGGCTTTGGAGGCTGTCGGCAAGACTTTACGATGTTCTTCGACGATTTGAATCATGAACTGCATCTGCTCTTCGTTCCGAGTCCTTCCAGCCTTCGTGAATTCTTGAATCAATGCTATGCCTCGCTCTGCTGCATCATTCACTACATTTAAGGAATCCACCCTGATCTTTGCTGAACCAAAGCTGGTGTTGTTTTCCCTGTTTGATGGATCCTCTTGCAGGAAATCGACCGGAAGATCTAGAAAGGTGAACAGATTGTACGTATTGGAAGAGCAAAAGTCTGCCAGGGTCTTTCCTCTTGGATCTGGAATCCAGACTCGTCGGGGGGAGCTTCTGACCCTTCATCGGAATTCATATTCTCTACCATTTTCCGCTTCTCATCATCATCGACTGCAGGATCGAATTGTGCAAGGCCCACGTTTACCTCATTGAGGTACCAGAGATGCCGATTAAAACTCTTGTACCCAGCGGCGTTGGTGTTTTGCAACTTTTGAAGGAGGGCTAAGTCGCTTCGTGGAGCGCTTGCTGCTTCTCTTGCTGAAAACCACGGAAGGACGTAATCTTGAGCAACGAAGAGACAGAAGTCCCGCAACCCAGAAATCAGGCGGTCACTGCTACTTGCTCCACGAGATGTTGAAGGACATTGGTTCATATGCATCGTGAACTGGTATCTGAACATCCAAATCTTGAAAGAGTAAATTCCACGCGCCATCCACCGTGCTCGGTGCAAAGCCCCTGGAGCCATGAACACAGGACTCCGACGTCCGTGAGGTACTCCTCCCAAGAAAATGACTACAAGTTCAAGAAGCTCTTTGTAGTCATCTCTGGGATGCTTCACTTTCAGAAGGTCATTTGCTTCATGAATCATCTTCTCGGCCCAGGGACTGATCACTGCAGCCGTGTCCTCTTCGTCCGCGGCAGTGGAGTATTCATTCAATTTCAGTTGCGGCCAACATTACGGAAGCTCTGGAAAATCGTAATCTCAGGTCCTTTGGAAAGGTCTCCAACAAGGAAAGAAAATACTGCTTCAAGCAGCAGTTCCAGCACGTGATGTCGACACGCAAAGTAAATCATTTCACGCCCGAGAGCCTGCTCTACTCGCACACACTCCTCCATGGATGCCGGTGTTGGTGGCTGTCGTGTCAAAGCAAAGAGCTTTGATCTTCTGGCCAAGATCCCAGTTTTCGATGGTTTCGATGATGACGATTGCTGTCCTTTCTGCCTTGGAGTCTGGGAGTTTGGGGATGGCTAGAATCTTGCTCATCCCATCCCCGGTAACTAAGATGGCTAAACGGTCGATTTTGTCTCTTCCCATTAAGTCTGCCATAAGTTTTCCATCCCAGTGAAGAACAAGAGGGCATTCAGGCTTGTAGGAAGCTCTCACCTCTGCTTCGTGGGCTGATCTGTACCTGGATCTGCTGGCCCGAATAGCACTTGGACTGAGGCACATCTCACTTATGTCCTGACCCATTTGCATGCCAAATGGGATGAGAACACGAGCAGCTGCCCTGTCGCTCATCCGCGTGCGGTCCAATGCCGCAGAGAAAACGATTTAGAATTAAAGAAAATTCATTTGTTGGTATACTGAAGTAAAGAAATATGGATTATCAGAACGCAATTGACAAATGCAATTTCTAATTTTGGGGACGCAGTGTATCAATGGGTTAATAAACATTAGAAGTGACTAAAAAAGGGCGCATAAATAAATGAGCATATGGGTAAAACTTTGGGGTCTTTGGGCAACCTCTAAACATTTGATAATTTTCCAAAAAAATCATGTGCTTTATTTGCTCCCGGAACCTCATCATTTGCGGGGTTCCGTGACCCGGCATGCGGGAGGTGCCCCCTTGGGGCATTGGTTTCTGCGAGTATGTAGAGAAATTACGGCATTTGGAAGAGTGAGGCCCATGGTGTAATGGTATCGCATCTGACCGGCAATCGGAAGATCCCGGGTTCGATTCCAGGGTGGTTACCTCATTTTTTCATTTGTTTCGTTCTCTCTCTCTCGTCTTGCGCGGAATATCTCCTATACAAGCGTCGTTCTTTACGTTATTTATACTGCGTGTTCTTTGCAGTTGAATGTACATAATGTTACGGCATGCGGGAGGTGCCCCCTTGGGGCATTGGTTTCTGCGAGTATGTAGAGAAATTACGGCATTTGGAAGAGTGAGGCCCATGGTGTAATGGTATCGCATCTGACCGGCAATCGGAAGATCCCGGGTTCGATTCCCGGGTGGTTACCTCATTTTTTCATTTGTTTCGTTCTCTCTCTCGTCTTGCGCGGAATATCTCCTATACAAGCGTCGTTTTTTACGTTATATATATATATATATATATATATACACATTTAACTGCAATGACCACGCAGTATATTAATGTATAGAAACGACGTAAGTATAGAGGAGCGTTCTGCACACGAGGAAGAGAAATAACGAACAAATGAAAAATGAGGTACCCGCCCGGGAATCGAACCCAGGATCTTCCGATTGCCGGTCAGATATGCTATCCACTACACCACGGGCCTCCATCAGTCAGAAGTCGTAATTCTCCTACATAGGGCAGAAACCAATGCCTTGATAGGGCACCCTCGCAAATCGTGAATATGTACATTTAACTGCAATGACCACGCACTATATTAATGTATAGAAACGACGTAATTATAGAGGAGCGTTCTGCACACGAGGAAAAGAAATAACGAACAAATGAAAAATTAGGTACCCGCCTGGGAATCGAACCCAGGATTTTCCGATTGCCGGTCCGATATGCTATCCACTACACCACAGGCCTCGACCAGTCAGAAGTCGCAATTCTCCTACATAGGGCAGAAACCAATGCCCTAAGAGGGCACCCTCGCAAATCGTGAATATGTACATTTAACTGCAATGACCACGCAGTATATTAATGTATAGAAACGACGTAAGTATAGAGGAGCGTTGTGCACACGAGGAAGAGAAATAACGAAGATCCTGGGTTCGATTCCCAGGCGGGTACCTCATTTTTCATTTGTTCGTTATTTCTCTTCCCCGTGTGCAGAACGCTCCTCTATACTTACGTCGTTTCTATACATTAATATACTGCGTGGTCATTGCAGTTAAATGTACATATTCACGATTTGCGAGGGTGCCCTCTTAGGGCATTGGTTTCTGCCCTATGTAGGAGAATTGCGACTTCTGACTGGTCGATGCCTGTGGTGTAGTGGATAGCATATCGGACCGGCAATCGGAAGATCCTGGGTTCGATTCCCAGGCGGGTACCTCATTTTTCATTTGTTCGTTATTTCTCTTCCTCGTGTGCAGAACGCTCCTCTATACTTACGTCGTTTCTATACATATATATATATATATACATATTATATATATAGATATATATATATATATATATTATATATTATATATATACACTATATATTATATATATAATATACATATACATTTTATATATATTATAATATATATATATATATATATATATATTGTTATAATGTTATAATGTTTCAGACCAACAAAGAGCCTAGGATCCACTCATGGCTGGTCTACCTAACTGTGTTCGTAATTGTGTATTGTGCATGTCCTTCCTGTTGGCGGAGGGGACCTACAATTTTACGTTGGTTCCGAACCACAAGGAACATAAGAACATAAGAAATTTTTATAGTGGGCACACTAGGGGCCACGTCGGCCCGTCGAGGCGGCTCCACTATGTAAAAGCTGCCTTTACATTGGCAACATCCAATTTTTACAAAACTAAATAATTAGCAATATAAAACTAATTAATTATCAATTTAAAGCTAAAGATAGAATCTCTGGATCCAGAGGATCAAGTCATAATGGACTACTATCCGCAAATATGTTACACTCTATATCTATTTATAACCGACATGCAAATATATCAGATCCAAAGAATCCAGTTAATTTCATTTCATTACGGTATCCATCAATACCAGTACCTTGCCAACCAAAAATAAGTCACCGTCCATATCAATTGCGGACGAAGTCACAATTTACAACCTTATACATTACAAAATATATACTTAGGAAGAAAAGTGTAGGTTTCGCTGTAAAGACTAGAGTAATGTAGAAAAGTGTGTGCACCAATTTTGGGTCTCCCATTTAAAGGTGTTTGTGGGGTAAGTGAAGATCATGAGTTTTTCAATGCCTCACAGTACTATAGGGGGCACCGCTCGGCAGAGGAATCTCTTTAAATGGGGTGTGTAAGGACAGAGAGTATCCCCTAACCCAAGATGCTACCTCCCTATATACCACAACACTTGTAAAACTATGTTTTCTTAAATTTGTTCTACATCTTGGCTTAAATAATTTCATACTATGACCTCTATTCTGGTTATTGTGATCTTTAATGAAAAGAGAATCAAAATCTATCTTATCCAACCCTTAATTTTACTACCTTAAACTATACCCAGTCTATCAATATATGCGTCTAATCGATTTTTAAACATGTTTATAGACGTGCTACTAATTACTTCTACCGGCAAACTATTCCAGCTATTTACTATTCTATGCGTAAAAAAGTTTTTGGCAACTGCAGTCTCGAACCTTCTACTTGTCAACTTACACCCGCTATTTCTAGTCCTATTATATTGAGATATTTCGAAAAAGCTATCTCTGTCTAAGTTATCGAACACATTCATAATTTTGAAAACCTGGATTAGATCACCTCTTAGCCTCCAGGTCTCGAGTGTAATCAATTTTAACTCTTTAAGCCTATCCTCGTACGACTTTGACTTAAGCGACGGAATCATCTTAGTTGCTCGACTTTGAACTCTTTCGATTTTGTTTATATCTTTGCGCATATGCCGATTCCAAAATTGGATCGCGTACTCCAAATGGGGTCTAACTAATGACTTATAAAGAGGAACTATAATATCGCGCGATTTGTACTAAAAATTCCGAGCTATAAAACCTAACACTTTGTTCGCTTTATTGACCGCCGCTGTCCTTTGTTTCGCTACTTTTAAATCACCAGTGACTATAACTCCTAAATCTTTTTCCTGCTCTACACTTATCAACTCTTTCCCTGACATACTATACGCAAAATTACCGTTACGCGAACCTTTATATAAAATTTTGGACTTATCGACGTTAAATCTCATTTGCCATGTGACTGACAAATCAACGATTTTATTCAGATCATTCTGGATTTTACCTCTATCTTCGTCATTAATCGCCCTACCACTCAGCTTCGTGTCATCCGCAAACTTTGAAACTGTACTGATTAGGCCGACATCTAAATCGTTAATATATATATAAGTAAAAGCAAGGAGCCCAATACAGAACCCTGAGGAACGCCACTCGCTACATTAGCCGAAAACGACTCCGCTCCATCAACGACCACCCTCTGTGTCCTACCTCGCAACCACTCTTATATCCAATTTATTACTACACCCCTGATTCCATGAGCCTTAATTTTCTCAATGAGTCTTTTGTGCGGTACGGTGTCAAACGCTTTTTGAAAATCTAAATACACTACATCAAGCGCCCGATGACTGTCGTAAACGTCAACCACGCTTTGAAAAAATTCTAAACGATTAGTTAAGCAAGATTTGTTTCGGCTAAAACAGTGCTGCGTATTTCTAACTAAGTTATGCAATTCTAAGTGTTCGATCCCTAATTATTGATTCCAGTAGCTAACCTACAACAGACGTTAAACTGATTGGCCTATAATTTCCGGCCGCACCTTTATCGCCTTTCTTAAAGATAGGTGTTACGTTTGCTAACTTGAAATTATCTGGTACGCACCCCTCAGAAATAGACGCATTAAAAATCTTTATTAGCGGCACAACAATGCTATCTTTTAATTCTTTTAGTTGTATGGGATATATGGAATCCGGCCCCGGTGATTTACGCGTTTTCATTTTATCAATATAGCGCATTACTTTCCCTTCACTAACCACAATATTATCCAAAATATTACCATTATCAAAGGGTATTATGTCTATGACCGTAGGGATATTCGATACATCTTCTATAATAAAAACTGACGTAAAGAATTCGTTTAGCAAGGTAGCCATTTCCTTGTTTTCAGAAACTAGATCTCCTTTAATATTTTTCAATGGCTCCGAAACACTTTTTACTGGATTTCTATTGTTGACATATTGAAAGAATCGCTTGGGGTTTTCTTTACCGTCACGAGCTATGGAGATTTCAAATTCGCGCTTGGACTTTTTTATTACACTTTTCGCTTCACGCCTTAGAGATATGTAGTTGTTTCGGAACCACAATTGTCTTTATCGCACTTATGTAGCCTATAAGCCCTATCTCTACTCTTTATAATGTCTCCTACTCTAGAAGTAAACCACAGGGGCTTCTTGTTTTTTTTCGCACGCTTAATTTTGTACGGTACACATTCCTCATTTATAGTCCTAAGCACTGTTTCAAACGATTCCCTCATTAGTTTTGCGTTGGAGTTCCCCATTACGTTTTCCCAATTGACGTGTGACAATTTCTTTCGAAATTTACAAAAGTCTGCGTGCTGGAAGTTAGGAATTTTAGTCGAGTTAGCTGGTTTCGAGTGACTTAATGAGAGGACAAACTCTACCATATTGTGATCGCTATTGCTTAACGGTTCTATTACTTGAAGATCAGTGATTATCCTATCATCCGTAGTTATTACTAAATCTAAAATACTGTCCAACCTCGTAGGTTCCACAACCTTTTCAATAATAAAGCTATCCTCGAGAAAATTAACTAAACGATTACCTTCCGCGTCTCCTTGTATTGTATCGTAATTCACGTTGGCGCAATTAAAGTCACCCACAATTAAAGCCTGCTCACTACCTATTATTCTCTTTAGTTCACGATATAATGCTTCGTCTGTATCAGCTGTTGGATCAGGGGCCCTATATATAACCGCAACAACAAGTTTGAAATCGTTCAATTTAAGTTCTGCTATAGTCGAATCTATCGGTTCTGGAATTGTGTGCTTTACTTCTATAACGTTCGCAATATTACACTGGTATGCATATGAAATTTTTTTGTCAGCTGTGAGGGTTTTTTCAACTCATATTATATAATTCGACCATGCTGAATTCGAAAATGACATTGGTTTTCCTCAATCAGGTCAGGTTTTTTCTCTATTCGCCATTTATCATAAGTCCAATTTTATCCCCAAATTTATTGATTTTTTTAGCTTAAACACTGTAGATACGAGTAATATTATAAGAACACTCGTGAAAAATGAAAACATTGTGTGAATAAATACTTTTATTCATACAATGAATATGAAAAAAGTTTATTGAGGAAGGAATGAAGTTTTTTTGGCTTTCCGTCTGTGTTTTTCTTTGGGCACGTCTCGCTTCAAACACCAGCAATAGTCCGCCAGCATATTGATATCCCAGTTTCACTGGTACCTCTCTTCCATTATTTTGATATCTTGGTGAAATCGTTCACCCTGTTCCTCACTATAATCCTCGCAATTTTCAGGAAAATAGTCCAAGTGGGAACAAAAAAAGTGCATTTTTATGGACATGCGCGACCCATGAGCTTTGAAAGCTTCCATCAAGTTTTCGACAATGGACTCGTATTCTGGACTTCTACGCTTGCCAAGAAAATCAGTGACAACTGATTTGAATGCCTGCCAGGCATTCTTCTTAGTTGGAGTCATTGCGTTTTCGAACTGACTATCCTTGATCAAAGTTCGAATTTGAGGACCATCAAAAACCCCAGCATTTAGTTTAGCATCAGATATATGAGGAAATTTACTGTCGAGATAATATGGGAATGCTGAACCCTCCTTATTCATTGATTTGATGAAATTTTTCATCAAGCCCAGCTTAATATGAAGTGGTGGGAGCAAAATTTTTGTTGGTGGTACAAGGGGCACTGAAACGACATTATGCGACCCAGGTTCAAAATTCTCTCTGGATGCCCATTCACGCTGTGCATAGTGCTTCTCATCCGCTCGGCTATCCCATTTGCAGAGGAAACATGGGTATTTCGTGTATCCCCCTTGCATTCCCAATACAAATGCCACAATTTGAAAAAAAAAGAAAATATTTAAAGAATTTAGAGAATTTGTTCTATCAGATAAAAAAATCTATGCATTGGACTGTATCAATTCTGTGGGGAAGTTAAGTGTTCTTATACGCTCTCAAATAACCTTTGGAAAAACAACATAGTCAATAGCAATAGTTTACTTATGATATTAGTATTACCTTCAAATCTCCACAGATCCTCCAGTTATGTTGGTCGTATACGAGAGCATCCAGTAAAATTTTCATGTTATCGTAGCTCTCAGTAAGTTGTACGGAATGTGCTACAGGGACTGATGCAACCCTATTCCCAATGTTGAGAAGTACTGCTTTCAAACTTCGTTTAGACGAGTCTATAAATAGCCTCCATTCTGATGCGTTATATGGCAGGCCCAAGGATTCGATTTGGCCCTCAACATTGCAGCAGTACACTAAGGAAGAGGTATTTTCGTGCACTGCAAAAAACTTGCGGAATTCTTCCTCTCGTTTCCTATACCAGGAGAATGTTGTTCCCGGAGCCAGCAAGTTGTCCTCTCCAAGTCGTGAGCCCAAGATCTCGGCAGCTAATTTGGAAAGTCCTAAATCCCTGGCAAGATCATTAAGTTTGGCCTGGTTGAGAGGCCTCGGCTCATTTGAAGCGGTATTTTGAGGTACATACGACTGGGACTGGTCATTGGCATTGGTCATTGATTCATCATCAGAATCATCGAAGTCCAGGGTTTGAGGTGGGTCGGGTATTGGAATTCCAGGACCATGGGGTACAGGTCTCATAGCAGAAGGAATGTCAGGGTATACAACAATGTGTTTATTCTTCTTGTTAACTCCTGAAAATAGAAACACAGAAACATGGATATAAAACTTGCATATGAAATAGAAGAAGCATTCAGACAGTGGCGGCTCGTGAGGGAAGGCTGCGGTCTGTAAGATATGAAATAGGTCGATGGAGTCTGTATATTTTCTTTCTTTTTCATTCATATTGTCCCTTCGGGGGACAATATGAATGAAAAAGAAAGAAAATATACAATCATTGTATATGTAAATGTAACTTGTATAACAATATGTATGTGTAAATGTATTTTCTATAACAATATGTATATATAAATGTATGATTACCATTATGGTGAATATTATGCTATATATGGTGAATATTACATTATGGTGAATATTATGTCAAGTTTCATACGAGGATTTCAAAATATTTAAGAAAAATAAATTTATAAGCCCACCTTGGAGGTTTGTCATGCAGAAATAGCAATCTGTCACGTGATCCTTTCCTTCTCTCCAAATCATGGGAATTCCAAAAGGCAAAGATTTCGCTCTGCCTTTGCTCCATCTTCTCAAATTTTCAATGCACGTCTTGCAGCACATATGAGGGGCGAAATTTTTGTCCTGGTCCCCTAGCTTAATTCCAAAGTATGCTCTGTACATTGTCTTCACAAATTTAGTGATTTGAGACTGGTTATTTGGCATGGTAACCGTCCCACATATGTAGCAGAATCTATTGGGATCATTTTTACACGCTCTATTCATTATGAAATATTTTATCTATATTCCTGGAAAGTAAAAAAAGATATTATACAAGTGAAACAAGTAATGATAGATGTTACTGTTCCAATTCCGCTTTGACAAAATCACGAAAAATTCTATTTTACTTATGAGGCCATAGCCGGATAACCTGAGCGGATTGAGAAAAACGGATTGCAGATTCGAAATCAGCAGGAAACACTGTAAGAATCACTTACAAAACCCTTGACAGCAAAATTGATGCATACCAGTGTTATCTTTGGTATACAACATAACACCGCCTCCTCGCCTACCTATTCTGCTTTTAACAAAAAGTCTATAACCTTTAATTTGATACTCCCCTACAAAGTCACGTGTTTCAGTGCTAAGCCACGATTCATTTATCGCAATTAAATCATAGTCTTTACAAGCAATTAAAAAAAAATTCGTTTATTTTATTTCGTAAGCTACGAGCATTTAAGGATAGAACCTTCAAACTGTTTTTAATTGCGACACCTTCCCGAGCGCAGGGGAAATTTGTGGAATTGACGCTGGGGCCGTTCGAGTTATGGCAGCCTGAAAAGAAGAGACAGTATTATGAAATAGTCTTCCTAAACGCGCAGCTCGAACGTCATTAAGATGAAGTTCATCTCCGAAGAACAAGTCCCTACTGCCGTAGAAATTGTTCCAAAAAATCGCAAACTGAACTCCTTCCTGTTGGCAAAGAGACTTCAGGTTATTGTTAATATAGGTCGCCTTGCTGTACAAATCGTCACGTTGGATAATTCAAGGAAATATACCTGTTAAAACAATCTTATTAGTTTTTTCCTTTAATCGCTCTAGTAAGTCCCTGTACCTAGCCAGCAGTTCTTCCGATCTAGAATTTAAAACGTTATTAGTACCGATATGAATAACATACGTTGTGTCCTCGGCGGTACCGTCTGTAAAATGGTCAACACTATTAGTTATATCCTCCACCCTTGCACCAGGGTAGCAGTAACGGCGCCTACGACGAGTTTCTCCCACAGAATTCCTCGAGCTGCCCTCGAACAATGGAATCGCCAACGAGTCGTATTTCCGGTTCATCAGCATCTTCGAAACCTAAAACAGAAAATTATTGTTGTTATTACTAATAGACAACTCTTAGGTTTTCTTAATAGGGCTCCATTACGCACTCGAACGAAGGGTTGGGAACTAGGGAAAGAGAGAGAGCTATAGTACTATTTATATTATTAGTAGAAACTAACGCAGGAGGGATCGTAACTGGAGTCTCAAGGGATTCTAATTATGCCGTCAGGAGCATCATGCTTTCTTCAAGCCTAACTTTGGTCTCCCTCTCAAGTTCTAACTCGTTCCTCAGCACTTCCATGCTTGAGCACCACCTGCAATCTAACTGTTCATTATTAATAGCTAAAGTAAACGCGTAAACGGCAAATTTTCCTTCACAGCGACTGCAAGTAATTGACGGGGGTGCCATGATCTTAACTAGTTAAAAAACAAAAAACAAAAAAAACGAGCGTTTGGAAATTAATATATTACAACGTAGGTCTACCGTGTGCTTATTGCGCCTTTACCTGAGCAAACCCGCAAAAATGTTCCTGAAACGTAGAAACAGATTCTTGTAACACAAATTTATGCTAACTGAATATACAGTATAATGAAGCTACCGACGAAAGGTCCGTAAAAGAAAGAGTATTAGTAGTACTTATCGGTCCGCGATTCGACCGACTTTTTTCCTTTTTTCCCACGGTGTGTGACCACACTCTACCTGACCTCTCGAAGGAAGGGAAAATGAACCTTATGACTCCTCGTTTTCTGATAGATTTGAAAAACAAACAAGGCAAGCCACGTGCACCCCTTAGTTTAATCAAATAATAATGTACTGAATAAAGTCAATAGATGAAATATATTCGTTAATGAATGACTAGTAACACGAAGTAACTTAGTTAAGATTGCACCAAACACTTTTTTTTAAAGACACCTCAACGAAAACAACGTATTCAATTGATAACACTGTACACTCGATAAAACACATCTGTTCACAAGGGAAGACTGATCACATATATGAGGAAAGACTGATCACACACACATATATATATATGGAACAATGGATTTTAATTAAAAAAGATTCACTGTGGATGATTCGTTTAATATCTGCCAGGTGCTCGATGCCCTGTGACGGTGCTTCGTCATCCAATATGATAATTATTAGAAAAATGTATGAGCTGTCAAAATAATTTTCTGTCTACAACCGTATCCTTTCTTCTTATATGTCCGATGCGGAACTCGATCATGTTATAGCTACTTTCGTGACAGTTTTGAAGAAAAGCAAATAGTCGACGGCGATTTGGAGGGTTTACAGCGCAGTCAACCCAGTGACCTGAATACGGAGGTCGAAGTATTGGCACACATCCGGTCCAACGATTGCCAGGTCGTCGGGGAAGTAATGTAAGCTTTTTTTCTTTTGGTTATGAACAAGACACTGCGTATTTTCATCAATTTATTAAGTGATAGAAATCATGTTTTAAAAATTAGCACAATTCAGCTTACAGAATTAGCATCCAATAAATAAGCTACAGACCACAAGACTAACATCTTTGGGGACATCTTATATTTTACACAGTATAGTTACAATTATATATACACGCGTAAAACTTTGCACAATACATCGAGTGCGCAGAAATGGGAATTTTTTTTTATCTGCACGCATACAATTCATTATTCACTTCAGCGTCGCAAAAGTCGAATAATTTTAAAAAATTTATAAACCCCTTCCCAAGAGACACGTGCAGGAGAAATGAAAGACAATACATCCCGCAAGTATTACTAAAATATCGTTGTAATCGGTGGGGATTCCAGACAATTTCGGGGATATGTAACTGTTCGCGAAATTTTACAATAACAGGGTCACTCCAGATATGAGTCCCCAGTGAATTAAAATAATACACTCTTTCCCTATTTTTAAAATATATTGCAAACCAATGAATCCCCTCGCCCCAACAATGTGCGTGTTTATAATAATTCCCCCACATTTTCTCATAGTTGGTAATTTCAATGTTTCATTCTTCGCAAACACACCGATAAATTTGGAGCGTGTGTGTGATTCGGTCACTATTCATTACTCTCTGAAGTGTATTCGCATCCATTTTAAAAGTCAGTGACTACGTTCCTCAAGCGGTCGACCTCAACTAGGGCTTTTGACTCGAGGTATACTAGTACACTAATAGGAGCGACTATCGGGTTGGCGAATTCCAATCTGAGATGTTCCCACTTTGTTGTGGACTTAAGTGTGTATTTACACAAGCAGATAAGTCGGGTGTGATATCAAATATGTAAAGGTTAAAATGATCGATGAATTCTTTCTGCGTTACCCCAATCCCGAGCTCATCACAAGCATCGGCAATATGGGCCAGATTACTATAAGTTCTGGCGCAAAGTGGGAACACAGCGTCTGATGAGTAGTCCATATCCATAATCCCACCCAACGCAACGCCATTGACGTATAGTTATATTTTTAAGGCCGAAATTCTCGAGTTTAAAGGCGTTCTTTTTACATTTTACATTCGTCGAGGCGTGATCCTGCATTCCAATTGATAACGTTTTAGGTAGAACTCCCAGGGCCACGTTTTCTAGCTGCTTCAAGGTCAACCCTGCTGGCACCGTGTATAGTTTGACCTGTACTCTGTTAATTGGGTATTTTACTGTTGCGTGTATTAAATTTTTTTCAATTTCTAATTGTTTAACAGAGCTTAATTTCACTCGACGCACTTGGAGATATGTTTCTATAATGTGAATCACAACGGGTTTTGCGCCTTCTTCTTGATCAGGCCCCAGATTTATGCAGATCTCAGGATTTTTGCGGGTGAGCTTTAATTTCATATCCACCCCATTCACAAGCAGTTTCTCCTGGAATGTGAAGTCTGAATGCAGACGTCCAAAACACACGTATATCTTCTTTTTAGAATTTTTAAATTTGTCCTTTATACTACTTTCGTCTTTAGGCTGATAATAGCCCTCGGCACTTCAAAAGGTATCCTTCGTTTCTTTTGAAAAGTTGAGGACATTTTCCACATAGGCTCGTAGGTGATAATAACCCGTTCCTGCCGAAATGTTGATCTGGTTTAAATACACCTCACACTGACTGAATATGGAGTGCAGAAAGTTGGTTTCAGGGTATGCAGAATAATTATCATCGCAGTCCGTTCCATCAGAATGGGCTATACGTAGTTTAGTGTACATGTGCATACAGCTTGGATCAAAAAAGTATGGGCCTGAGCTGGGTATCACGAATTCTATAGGGGCACACGGGGAACTAATCGAGTTTAATGGGTTAATTGTAATAAAGTCAATGTGTTCAATAGAAACCTGTGTAGAGGCCATATCAAAGAGGGACATTCCGATTTCCAACATTGTGAGCTACACGGATGGATGAAACGCGCCAAGACGAGTCAGAAATAGTCTATAATTCGTGAGAGCAATGTCCTCAGCTTATATCAGTTAAAAAATGATCAACCATAGGTTTCATTCGCTTAGAACACTTTTTCTTTTTTGATGTCCTTTTACGTTTAACGCCACGTGTTAGTAACAGCTTCTTCCGGACAGCCCTCATCTTCTTCCACCACGACGCATTTTTCACTTTGCATCTTTAATGATTTCGTCCCGTGTACTTTTTAAATGTTTTTTTATACCTTCTTTAGGTTTAGCTCCACCCATCATGTCTTCTACCGTGTTAAAACCTGATTGTAACGCTTTCCTCCCAAGGTATCTGGTCCCCACTCTTCAACAATGGGAGAGCCGTGCGTAGTATGGTTGAAAAATGGATCCAAGCTCACTCCCACGGTATCTCACCCCTCGATATACTGTGAAAGGCCTTCGGGTCATTATAACTGAATGAGACGAAAGTGTAGCTTCACTGTTAAGCTCCCATCACCGAATGGGAAATTTTTTCCCTCAATCGTTCTTATATATAATAAGATATTGGTTAATAGATTTGTCGCAACATTCACATAATGGGGCTTGTCATATGTAATGTTCAAGCTCTTCCATCTATGATTGGGAACGTGTGCAATGCGCAGTAGACGCGCCTGGGTATCCCCAACAAATTGATCTCCATAATATTGCTGTAAATGTAGCATATGTCTGGGGATGGATAGCCAACATCCAATTTCTCCAATTTCAACTAATATATTAAGCTGGGCAAGTCATGTTGTGCCTCGTGAAAGGTATCTCTTTGGAATGCTGCTCCATATCGGCCCTAGGTTATAATTCGGAACAATCCTTTGTCTTTAATATTGCTGTTATCCTGTGATTTTAGGGTCAGAGCATGTGCAGGGGTTTCTTTGTTTAAGATTTCGTATACTAAATCAGCCGTAAGATTTGAGCTTTTTAAACTTCCGCTTAAGTCTCTCACACATCCTCGGCCGCACCATAACGACCCAGGCCTAGTGTTACTACTCTAGTGTAATACAGGGCCTCCCGACTCCGGGCGGCACGCATGGTTTCATCCCTAATTACCCCTGCCTTTTCACACTCATCACAATCTCTAAGAACCGTAAAAACGGGTTCTTTATAATATATACTGAAGAAGTTGGTGGATAGCTGAGTTTCGCATAACCCCACCTCAAACGAATCACGTTCCAATTCAATAGGCCCGTGGAGTTCTGTTACAAAGTTGGCTAGTGTGTTGTTAGGATGTATAGACAGAAAAGACGAGGAAGGGAGTGTGACATAGATGTGGTTAGGAGCCATGTTGTATACTGTTTAAGCTTCATTATTGTATCAGCTTTTATATAGGTGTTGAAGCTTTCTGGGTACCCTAGCCATTTCACCAGGTACATTTTTCTCTTTCCTGAACCTCTGCTGCCTAAAAATTTTCAATTTTAAACACATTTTTTCCTAAATTAAATGTCACTTTCTGCAACTCCTCGCGGTAAAAGCCTCCTGCGATTTCTTCCCCATTCAAATCTTCAACGTAATACATCATTATCTCGCCTTTATGTCTCATAACCCTAACTTTAAAAATTTCACGTGTCCATCCTTGCTCAAATCCCCTCGCGAATTTATTTTCCGAACGCGATAGCCTTCTATAATCATTGATTTTGAAAGTAGAGTGCGGCAGCGCTCTACGAATATCTCTTCTCACCTTACATTCTGTGTGCGTACCTCTTTCTAAAACCTCGTTAGGTGTTGCCCCAATCGCACGATGGTGTGAACGGTTGTATGACGAGGCCAATAATCCCAGATTGTTTATATATCTTTATTTTTTTTCTGTGTAAAATAGCGATGCATGCGCTCCTTTATGGTACGTTGAACTCTTTCAGCTAAAGAGGCCTTATGTATAGAATTGCTAGTGTAGTAACTGATATTAAACTCTGCCAACATATTCTGAAAAGCTCGGCCTATAAATTCTTTCCCCATATCCGTACAAAAATAGCCTGGAACCCTGTTTTCTTTCAACATCAGCGTTTTGGTAGCTTTAGCAACTGTTTCAGGCAATTTATTTTTCAGAGGAATTAGCCACAGATATCTAGCGAATACATCTATTATGAATAGGATGTAGCGATAGCCATCATTATATACTGAATATCTTTGCATGTCTGTTAAATCCGCTTGCCAAATAGAGCCAATCGAAGCCGCTGTTGTCCTGGCTGTTTTAAACCTTTTTCTCAACTGCTTATGAAGTGTATAAGCATCCTGCTCCCGCAAAAACCTCTCATCTTTTTTCCCTACTCCATCATTGTAAACATCTCTGTACAGTCTATCAACATCGCCATAAGAGGCTGGGTTAGAAATGTCATAATAGCGTTTTCTTAATATGTTAGCCATTTGCGTATTTTAGAGACACGTGGATAGGGTTGGTCGTTGTTGTTTGGCCTTTTCTTTCTCCTCTTCAGAGATCCTACTGTTGGGGGTGATGGCGTACTCAGTTGTGGCACATACGAGACTTGCTCCAATTCTTTTAACCTATTCAGATTCCCTATCAATGTTTTGGGGACATTTTGTTTGTTGTAGTCTTGCTTTAATATGCTTCCATCCTGATGGTGATGGGGTCCTACGTTCTCACCAGATCATGAACAATGTCGACGATATTGGATCCCTGTAACCTTTTCCTTCATCAATGACCTCGCCTGTATCGGTCCACTGTATGATTGGGTCCTCACTCAATAGATTATAGACTTAAGCCTTTATTTCTCAATGTAAGGGGTTCCAAAAAAACTTAGCCCCCCCATTTGCAGCTTACAAGTTTACTTATATCGAAATAGTTTTTAGTGATTATAAAAATATATAAAATTCTTTATTTATTGCAGGTATTAAAATTACTCTAGCTGATAAAGTGATAATATAATGTCTTCTCAATTAATTGGTGATTCGGAGAGGCAACGTGTGATAGATCGCATACGAGCATTAACATTTCGGGAAGCACGTGATGCTAGAGCCACCTTTATAATACGTTCATGGGTTGCCAAAAAGTTGCGAAGAAGTGAGGACTTCGTCAAAAGAAATTGGAATAAAACTTTGGATAAATGTGAAATGGATACAAACAAATCTGGGCGCCCAAATTTGCCACTCTCTCAGGAAACAAAGGACACCATTGAAAGCGGTACGCGTAAGCGGAAAAACAGCTGTACTAAACTTTATAGAGAAATCGAAGTGTTGCGAGGAAAGATCGATAGTGGTGAGATTATTCGACTGTACCGTCATAGGCAAGGTTTAAAGCCTTGGCATGAACTTCCAAAGCCAAGAAAAACTCAACTTAACATCGATGAAAGAATGTGGTTTGCCCATTATCTTGAAGATTGGGATGTGGATGATTTCATGCATTTAGCTGTCTCCGATGAATTTTTTGTTTACGTAACACGTCGGCCTAACTACCAAAATGATCGAGTGTGGGCCACAACACCAGATAAAATCGATGACAATGAACATTATCGCGAATTATTAAAAAGTCCAGACTGTGTTGGTGTGTTTGTTTTGTTCACTGCAAAGAAGCTCATGTGGATGCTGAAGACAAATGGTCAGAATTGGGATGGACAGTATTTTCGTGATATTATTCTATCCCAGCATGTCATTCCTTTTCTAAGAAACCCAAACAATGTTATGGATGTCGATCAGGTCACACTTCTGCACGATAAGGCCCCCTGCTTTAAGGCATTAGTCACCCAACAGTTGTTGCGGAACCATGAGATCGATTTCTTTGGAAATGAAGAATGGCCAGGAAATTCTCCTGAACGCAGGATTAAATTCTCTTTTGCAAGGTATGTTTAGTTTTACTGTACCTCTAATGGTTTAGGCCATGGGCGGCGGGGCTAAGGTTTACTGGAGCCCCGTATGTGGGAGACTACTTTTTAATACATGCTCAATAATCACGGGGAGCTCTGTCGGGTTCTTATAATCTTCGTACTCGTGAAGAAATTTCTGCAGAGCTTCTTGGTACAAGAACCTTTTCTCATCAGGTGACTTTTCACTCTTTAATAGGTCTATCTATTCGCTTTCCATTCTTTTAAGCCTGCTTTTACGGGGTTCTAGAACCGTGTTTGGACTCTTTGAACTTTGCAGTGAAGCACACACCTCGTGCGTAATTACTACCACTTTCTTTATTATATTAATCTAGTCAGTAAAGGTCCCAAAACTGAAATTAAGATGTGGAGGAATGATCCCCCCTCTTTGTACAATTATTCGCTTTTTCTTCTCCACAGTTTGACTTTTTCGAGCGAGCATACGTATTATGTTCTTGGAACAACGTAAGCCAGCCTTCTGAGGGGATTTCAGTGGTGCATTACATTTTATAACTTTAAGACAAATTTCACAGATGCATTTTAAAAAGTCCGAGTAGATATTTTTAACAAACATCTGCTGCAATGCCCGGGGAAATCGATGATAGATTTTTATTAATTCACCATATTTCTTTAGCCTATTTGTCATTCTGGAATATACACCATTTCAGGCTCGTTTGGGAATATATTCGTTCTTAGAAACACCCTAAACGTGTTTCGCGGGTCACAAAGCAAATCTCCGTAACGCTGACTTGTAGCTTCTTTATAAACTTTCAAAAACTCATTACACTGATTGGGGAACATTTGATTGGCTAATACCCCAATTTGTGACACATCTCTAAGTTGTGCGAATAAGACTAGATATTGTGTATTTAACGACACATCGCGCATGTATCTATTTTTGAAAAATAGATTCTGATTGATGAAGAATACGCTAATGTTAAGATGGTGGGAAAACACTGTAAATGTCTCGGCAAACATTTTATCTACTGTATTTCCAACATGAGATCGTCAATTACATTGACTGTATGCTCTTTTCCCTTTAACGTATTAACATCATATACACCTTTGTGGAACAAAATATCTTGGTACTTGTTGAACAGTAGTGGTACGTCGAATAGCACCATATTACTTCATGCACAAATTTTGAGAACATCACTCACTTATCTTTAATGATTTTAAGCAAAAACACAGTTTTACCACATTCTGTAGGGCCAGATATAATACATGTGGATGGGCTCGTGAACCTGAATTTTTCTACAGATTCCATCTCTAGCACGTCACACCCCTAAGTGGAACATTTCTTTGGCCCCATGCATGAAGCTGATAACACACATTTCTCAAAATGGTGAGATACTGCCGTGAATGTACACTAGGGTGGATCGATTTTACATTTTTTTCGATTTCCATATTCTAATAGAGACAAAAACTTGAGCATGTATGAGAAAATAGCCTCTGCAAAATCTTAGCTTAATAGGTAATCATCTTCTGTCCCCGGCAGAGCGATGAAAATCATATTTTAGTAGTCAAAAACGTATTCTTATAAATATTCAATATGCATCAAAATTATTCCTAATAACTATAAAGTCGATGAAAAAGACCTCATCTGATCGTTTTTCCAAGCGCGTTGCCCTACGTTAATATCTTTTGCCCCCGGCAACAACGTCAAATGTTGAAAAAATAGGTAATTTATATACATATTTTCAGATCGGCTCTTTGTCTTAAATAATGCATTTATATATTTCCCATAGCATTTATATCGTTGCTTAGGCATGAAATAACACCCCATCGCATATTGAAATATTTTAAAAATTATAATAAAAATACGTTTTTGACTACTAAAATATGATTTTCATCGCTCTGCCGGGGGCAGAAGATGATTACCTATTAAGCTAAGACTTTGCAGAGGCTATTTTCTCATGCATGCGCAAGTTTTTGTCTCTATTAGAATATGGAAATCGAAAAAAATGTAAAATCGATCCACCCTAATGTACACTTCCTTACAATATCTCTGTGCTCTGAAATCAAGAAAACCATAAATAATGTTATTTTTTCAAAATAGATGGCAGAAGTTTTTAGAGGCGTGGTAAATTTCTGCTTTTACCCTGCATGAACCGGATATCCCACTAAGCTTGTAAAAATGACGTCAACCAGGGAATAAAAAGGATGCTGAGCATCTGCATGCGACATATTAATGATCATGCATGGTATAATTAATTACGATACTTACGTATTATCGGGACTACCAAACTGTTTATTATGTATTTTTGCCGTCGTCATTTTCGTTTAAACTAACGAAAATATCACAACTTAACCTAACCACTCATCAAGAGCGTACTGTTGACCTAACCGGGCATTCATTTGACCTACCAGGCATTCAGTTCACATAATTGGGCATTCAGTTGACTTAACCTGGCATTCAATTGACCTAACAGGTTAATATTGGTTATTTCACCTCCTCATCTTTTCGTATTAGGCACTCACTGTCATATTTCGGGCAAGTTAAGGATGAGAGAAGAACGCCGTAATTGATAAAAACATCCAGTGCTTGGTGTTCATCTAGTATTATCGGGACTACCTACGAAAAACACATTTTCCGTTTTAAGAGATTTTATTCATTGTGGATAATATAATATAATATGATATAATATAATATATGATATGATATACATAAAATAAGTATGACAAACACTCAATACTCATTCTCAGGTGGTCAATATTCCTTAATTGTTTCCATTATGGCAATGAAAGGGTACATAATAAACAAATTGGTAGTCCCGATAATACGTAAGTACCTTAATTACTTAGACAAATTATGCTCTTCTAAACGCGATACGTCTCAACTTAGTATACTCTGGGTTTGCTGAAGTTTATATATATATATATATATATACATATATATATATAGTTATTTCATATATATATATATATATATATATATATATAATATATATATATATATATATATATATTTTATATATATATATATATTATATATATTATATATATATATATGTATATATATACGTGTTTTATCGAGTGTCCAGTGTTATCAATTGAATAAGTGGTTTTCCTTGAGGTGTCTTTAAGAAGAAGTAGTGTTTCGTGCATTCTTCACTAAATTCGTGTTACTAATCATTCCTTAACGAATATATATCATTTATTGATTTTATTCAGTAATATATTATTTGATTAATCCAAGGCTAGTGCAAGTGGCTTGCCTTGTTTGTTTTTCAAATCTATCAGAAAACGAGGAGTCATTAGGTTCATTTTCCCTCGATTGTTTTTCAAAAATATCAGAAAATAAGGTTCATTTCCCCTTCCTTCTGGAGATCAGGTAGTGTGTGGTCACACACCGTGGGGAAAAAAGGAAAAAAGTCAGTCGAATCGCAATCAGATAAGTATTATTAAATACTCTTTCTTTTACAGATCTTTCGTCGGTAGCTTAATTATATATTCATTTAGTATAAATAAGTGTTACAAGAACCTGTTTCTGCATTTCAAGAACATTTTTGCGGGTTTGGGCAGGCGACGGCACAATAAGCATGCGGTAGATATACGTTGTAATTTATTAATTTCCAAACGCTAGTTTTATTTTTGTTTTTTTGTTTTGTTTGATTTTTAAGTAATTAAAAGCATGGCACCCCCGTCAAGTACTCGCAGTCGCTGTGAAGGGAAATTTGCCGCTTACGCGTTTACAATGGCTAATAATAATGAGAAGTTAGTTTGCAGGTGGTGCCTTAGCATGGAAGTCCTGAGGAACGAGTTAGAACGTGAGAGGGAGGCTAGATTGGGGCTTGAAGAAAACGTGATGCTCCTGACGGCAAAATTAGAATCCCTTGAGTCTCCAGTTAAGACCCCTCCTGCCTCAGTTTCTACTAATAATATAGATAGTACTAATAGCCCTCTCTCTTTCCCTAGTTCCCAACCCTTCGTTCGAGTGCTTAATAGAGCACCATTTAGAAAACCTAGGACTTGTCTACCAGTAATAACAAACAATAAGTTTTCTGTTTTAGGTTACGAAGATGCTGATGATCCGGAAATACAACTCGTTGGCGATTCCATTGTTCGAGAGCAGCTCGAATTATCCAACGTAACGATTTCTACAGCAAGGCGACCTATATTAACAATAACCTAAAGTCTCTTTGCCAACAGGAAGGAGTGCATTTTGCGAATTTTTGGAACAGTTACTATGGCAGGAGGGACTTGTTCCTCGGAGATGGTCTTCATCTTAATGACGTTGGAGCTGCTCGTTTAGGAAGACTATTTCATAATACTGTCGCTTCTTTTCAGGCTGCCGTAACTCGAACGGTCCCAGCGTCAATTCCACAAATTTCCCCTGCGCTCACGAAGGTGTCGCAATTACAAACAATTTGAAGGTTCTATCCTTAAATGCTCGTAGCTTACGAAATAAAATATACAATTTTTTTTCTTTAATTGCTTGTAAAGACTATGATTTAGTTGCGGTAAATGAATCGTGGCTTAGCACTGAAACACGTGACTTAGTAGGGGAGTATCAAATTAGAGGTTATAGACGTTTTGTTAAAAACAGAAAAGGTAGGCGAGGAGGCGGTGTTATGTTGTATATCAAATATAATACTGCGAACGTTATAGAAGTAAAGCACACAATTCCAGAACCGATAGATTCGACTATAGCAGAACTTAAATTGAACGATTTCAAACTTCTTGTTGCGGTTATGTATAGGCCCCTTAATCAAACAGCTGATACAGACGAAACGTTATATCGTGAACTAAAGAGAATAATAGGTAGTGAGCAGGCTTTAGTTATGGGTGACTTTAATTGCGCGAACGTGCATTACGATGCAATACAAGGAGACGCGGAAGGTAATCGTTTAGTTAATTTTCTCGAGGATAGCTTTATTATTGAAAAGGTTGTGGAACCGACGAGGTTGGACAGTATTTTAGATTTAGTAATAACTACGGATGATAGGATGATCACTGATCTTCAAGTAATAGAACCGTTAAGCAATAGCGATCACAATATGGTAGAGTTTGTCCTCTCATTAAGTCACTCGAAACCAGCTAACTCGACTAAAATTCCTAACTTCTAGCACGCAGACTTTTGTAAATTTCGAAATAAATTGTTACACGTCAATTGGGAAAACGTAATGGGGATCTCCAACGCAAAACTAATGTGGGAATCGTTTGAAACAGTATTTAGGACTATAAATGAGGAATGTGTACCGTGCAAAATTAAGCGTGCGAAAGTAAACAACAAGCCCTTGTGGTTTACTTCTAGAGGAGAAGACATTATAAAGAGTGCGATAAAGTGCGATGAAGACAATTTGTGGTTAGGAAACAACTACATATCTCTAAAGCGTGAAGCGGAAAGTGTAACAAAAAAGTCCAAGCGCAAATATCTTCATAGCTCGTGACGGTAAAGAAAACCCCAAGCGATTCTTTCAATACGTCAACAATAGAAATCCAGTAAAAAGTGTCTTGGGGCCGTTCAAAAATGTTAACGGAGAGCTAGTTCCTGAAAACAAGGAAATGGTAATATTTTGGATAATATTGTGGTTAGTGAAGAGGGGTTAATGCGCTGTATTGATAAAATGAAAATGCGTAAATCACCGGGGCCGGATTCCATATATCCCATACAACTAAAAGAATTAAAAGATAGCATTGTTGTGCCGCTAACAAAGATTTTTAATGTGTCTATTTCTGAGGGGTGCGTACCAGATAATTTCAAGTTAGGAAACGTTTCACCTATCTTTAAGAAAGGCGATAAAGGTGCGGCGGGAAATTATAGGCCAATCAGTTTAACGTCTTTTGGAGGTAAGCTACTGGAATCAATAATTAGGGATCGTATAGTCGAACACTTAAAATTGCATAACTTAGTTAGAAATACGCTGCACGGTTTTAGGCGAAACAAATCTTGCTTAACTAATCTTTTAGAATTTTTTCAAAGCGTGGTTGACGTTTACGATAGTCATCGGGCGGTTGATGTAGTGTATTTAGATTTTCAAAAAGCGTTTGACACCGTACCGTACAAAAGACTCATTGAAAAAACTAAGGTTTATGGAATCAGGGGTGTAGTAATAAATTGGATAGAGGAGTGGTTGCGAGGTAGGAAACAGAGGGTGGTCGTTGATGGAGCGGAGTCGTGTTGGGCTAATGTAGCGAGTGGCGTTCCTCAGGGTTCTGTATTGGGCCACTTGCTTTTTCTTATATATATTAACGATTTACATGTCGGCCTAGTCAGTGCAGTTTCAAAGTTTGCTGATGAAAAGAAGCTGGGTGGTAGGGCGATTAATGACGAAGATAGAGGTAAAATCCAGGAAGATCTGAATAAAATCGTTGATTGGTCAGTCACATGGCAAATGAGATTTAACGTCGGTAAGTGCAAAATTTTACATATAGATTCTCGTAATGGTAATTTTGCGTATAGTTTGTCTGAGAAGGAGTTAAGCGTAGAGCAGGAAAAAGATTTAGTAGTTATAGTCGCTTTTGATTTAAAAGTAGCGAAACAAAGTACAGTAGCGGTCAATAAAGCGAACAAAGTGTTAGATTTTATAGCTCGGAATTTTGAGTACAAATCGCGCGATATTATAGTTCCTCTTTATAAATCATTAGTTAGACCCCATTTGTAGTACGCGATAAAATTTTGGAATCTGCATATGCGAAAAGATATAGACAAACTCGAAAGAGTTCAAAGACGAGCAACTAAGATGATTCCGTCGCTTTGGTGAAAGTCGTACGAGGATAGGCTTAAGGAGTTAAAGTTGACTACACTCGAGACTAGAAGGCTAAGGGGTGATCTAATACTGGTTTTCAAAATTATGAATGGGTTCGATAACGTAGATAGAGATAGCTTTTTCGAAATATCTCAATATAATAGGACTAGAAAAAACAGGTGTAAGTTGACAATTAGAAGGTTCGAGACAGCAGTGGCCAAAAACTTTTTTGCGCATAGAATAGTAAATAGCTGAAATAGTTTGCCGGTAGAAGTAATTAGTAGCGCATCTATAAACATGTTTAAAAATCGATTAGATGCATATGTTGATAGATTGGGTATAGTTTAAGGTAGTAAAATTAAGGCTTTGTGGTTCGGAACACACGTAAAATTGTAGGTCCCCTCCGCCAACACGGAGGACATGCACAATACACAATTACAAACAGAGTTAGGTAGACCAGCGATGAGTGGATCCTAGGGTCTTTGTTGTTCTGAAACATTATAACATTACATATACACACACAGTATATATATACATATATATATATATATATATATATATATATATATATATATATATATATATACAGCGTGTCCCAAAGAAATGTATACCCACTTTGTTCGATAATACCAGCTATGAGAATAATAAATATATTACTGTTTATGTTTTTTAATAAAGGATTTTCTCCTGAATCTAAACATGTAATTATTTTTATTAAAAATTGAAAAACAAAAAAGTTACAGATGTTTAAATTACAATTATTATTTTCGAGACTTCATGTGCGATATTTTCTGATATTTTTGCACGTATACGAGATAAGTTTGAAACCGACGGCACTGTGCAAAACTTACAAAAACAACGTTCTGGAAGACGTCGAACATCTTAGATAAAGTGTCATTTAACCATGGAATTTGTAAATTTTTTGAATTAACTAATAATTACAACATTTATGCTTCAATATCAACACTAAACATAAGTATCTCAAAACAGTCGGTTAAAATATTAGAAAATATCGCACATGAAGTCTCGAAAATAATAATTATAATTTAAACATCTGTAACTTTTTTGTTCTTCAATTTTTAATAAAAATAATTACATATTTAGATTCAGGAGAAAATTCTTTATTAAAAAACATATAAAAAGTATTATATTTATTATCCTCATAGCTGGTATTATGGAACAAAGTGGGTATACATTTCTTTGGGACACGCTGTATATATATATATATATATATATATATATATATATAATATATATTATATACACAGTTATGTAGACCAGCCATGAGTGGATCCTAGGGTCTTTGTTGGTCTTGAACATTATTATAGCATTTTATTATATATATATATTATATATAGGGTGAACCAAATGTAGGTGGACAGTAAATGATAACGTTTATTTTGAGAATACATATTTAATTTTTTTGTATACTATAATACAAAATAAAATTTAAATAAATTTAGTTATAATATTTAATATAATAAAACACAAACACCATAGTTATAATGAACACCATAGTTATAATATAATATAACACAAACCGTATTCAACCTACTGTCCACCTACTTTTGGTTCACCGTGTATATACAGTATATATATATATATATATATATATATATATATATATATATATATATATATATATATATATATATATAAATGAACAATGAATAATCAATATTCATTTTTACATGAGAACCAAAATCGCCTGATACGATTTTGGATAAAAAAAACTATTTTTTATTTTCTATTTTTGTTTGTCACAACCATACGATCTACCATTTATATGGTTTAGTCGTATCCATATTTCCATTTTACATTTGTTATAGAAGTTATTATAATTATGATTGTCTTGCATGTAACCCGTAGTGTACTTAGTCCTTGTTACCACTCTTTGTCTCTAATTCGTTTCTTTTAAATCCCCCAATTACTTATACGTTGTTCATTCTTACATCCATGTCCTTTCTTGACCTTTATCTTTTGTTAATTTTATCACTCATTCATTCAGCTACCTATTGTCTATCATTGTGAACCTGTTGTATGACTATCCATATCTGTACAATACTTTGTGCATTCGTACTTGTCCCCTGATGATCATGATTACGTACATAGTTACGTACATGTACATACGTTCACGTGTATTTTTTTATTTTTTTTATTTTTCATTATTTCACCACCCGCAATGAACTCGAAAACGCTTAGGCAAGTGATGAAATTTCGCTAACTACGGCAGAAGCGAACGCTTCTAAGATAAAAATCTCCTCTCGCTCTGATTCAAGTTTATAACATATTATAATATAATATAACATATTATTTTGTATATAAATACATACCGTATGTGCCCATGTACTTTGTATTATATGTCTAACAACTTTATTGTCTATTAATATGAAACACTGTAAAAACAAAACAAAATTATAGTAACTGTTTAATTGTAATTAACTGTAATACTTTAATTTAATATAATGTAATGTGCTTTAATGAAACTGTAATTAATGATAATAGTTTAATATATAATGTAATAATGTACTTTAAATGGAATTGTAATTAACGATACTAAGTGAAATGTGTATTAATCCATAATCGTAATCATATTTGTAATAAACCCCAAAATTTAAAATGAACTCGGTCATGTACTTAAATTGTACTCATGTACTACTCAGAAATTATTTCGCCTTTAGAAATATATACTCGGCGAAAATACGATATTTTTATTTTTTTATTTTTTTACATTTTTATTTGGAATCTTTCAAACATCTGATCATGTGTTTAAAGGGGGAAACTTAACCTTCAAACTGCATTCCCCCAAAATTTAGATTATATGTATAAAGCATGTAATTGTAAAAGTCAATTCTCTTCTTCTTCTTCTGCTTCTTAGACTACACTCCCTTGTTAGCAGCGTCGCTGCAAGGAGGGGGCAGAAGCCCCTTGCCTCCTTAATTTTTTTAGATTCCGGCCTGAGCCATGGTCGAAAGAGGTCGAACTTCTACCCCTGTAAATTCAGAAGCTAATTCACAGGCTGAGCACTACCTTTACATTTTAGCAGTAAATTACAAGTAAAAGATAGTCTTTATCTTATCCTTCGAGCCTTGCTCTCTTCAGAAGAACTTAGTCATTAAACTTTCCGGATACGCTATAAGAAGAGTCCGGAATCTTCAGAGAATTTCAGTAAGTCTACCAGAGTCCTCCGAGCCACTATAGAAGAACTCGGAGAGTAATATACTGTAGAAGAAAACTATTACAATTCACATATCTGTTGCTGCCACCTAACTAGAACCCCCGTCGACTTCGAACCAACCCAGGCCATAGACGGAGAGGTTAACAATTGGCGACCCTTTAACCAGGATTTTAAGAAGAGGATTTTAACAAATTGGCCACTCTTTGGCCAGGATAGAAATTACCCTGCATCAGGATAAAACTGGTAGCGACCCTACTACCAAGATAATAAGACCCACCATTTGACCGGCGTGTCACGACTTCCAGTTCTCCACGCCTAGTTTTCATCCAAGAAGAAGTAGCCAGCAAGACGTCTTCAGGACGTCTCTAAGGATTTCGCCTTAGAAATTTTGTTAAGTACAGTTTGTTTTTTTAAGTAATTTATAAACATTTGTAAAGTCAGCATCATTAACAGTTAATAATGAGTATCGAGCCAGAATTCACAAGAAACACAGTGAACATTTCAGACACCAGTGATACAATTTTTTTTATTGAAACAGTAATTTTCACAGAAGTTAATTTTCTCAGAAGTTAATTTTCACAGAAATAATTTTTCACAGAAATAAATTTTCACAGAAATAAATTTTCACAGAAATAAATTTTCACAGAAGTTAATTTTCACAGAAGTTAATTTACAGAAGTTAAAAGTCACAGAGTTAATGTCAGAGTTAATGCCACAGAGTTAATGTCACAGAGTTAATGTCACAGAGTTAAGTCACAGAGTTAATTTCAGAGAGTTAATTTCACTATTATAGTTAGTATAAAATAATTTTATGTTATGTACCAAACAATATTACTGTACCTTCGCGTACATTCGAGTGAACTGTTGTTTACATTTTTTATTTTTGTTTACAATTTTTTTCACATTATTGAATTGACTTGCACATTAAGAAAGAGTTTATAGAGATTTTATAGATATAGAGATACTTGAAGCAGTTTCAAGTTCCAGTTTCAGTTTTCAGTTTCAGTTGGTTGCATCCAAGAGGGACAACCAAACCCCAGAGATTTATAGAGATACTTGAAGCAGTTTCAAGTTCCAGTTTCAGTTCTCAGATTCATTTGGATGTATCCAAGAGGGACAACCAAACCCCCAGAGAGTTATATACTTGATAGCAGTTCAAGTAAGTAGGTTGCACCAAGAGGAACAACCAAACCCCAGAGATTAATAGTCTTCACTTGATAGCAGTTCAAGTGCAAGTCAGTTTCATTTTCAGTAGACTCCACTTGATAGAGTTCAAGTGCAGTCAATTTCAGTAAGTTCAGTTTGAAGATACTTGATAGAGTTCAAGTTAGACAGTTTTATTTTCAAAATACTTGATAAGAGTTCAAGTCAGAAGGTTGCATCCAGAGGGACAACCGCCCCAGAGATTATAGAAGTACTTGATAGCAGTTCAAGTCAGTTTCAAGTCAGTCAGTCAGTTAGTCAGTTTTCAAGTCAGTTTAAGTCAGTTTTCAAGTCAGTTTAAGTCAGTTTCAAGTCAGTCAGTTTGAAGTCAGTCAGTTTGAAGTCAGCCAGTTTGAAGTCAGCCAGTTTGAAGTCAGTTAATCAGTTTCAAGTAGTTTCGAAGTTTCAGTCAGTTTCGAAGTTTCAGTCAGTTTCGAAGTTTCAGTCAGTTTTATTTAAAGTTAGTTTTATTTAAAGTTAGTTTTGAAGTCCCAAGTCAGTTTTGAAGTCCCAAGTCATTTCAATGCAGTAAATTGAAATGAACTTTTTTTAGTTGTTTAAGAGAAATTAGTTTAAGAGAATGTAATTTAAGATAATTTAAGTCAACCTTCCTTTTTGTAAAAGAGAATTTAATTCAACCTGAATTGGCAGGTTGTCTTTAATTCAACCTTCCTTTTTTTATTGTAAGAAGGAAATCGACCGCTTTGTCTTTTTTTTTCCAGTTAGTTGTTGCATATATAAATATATAGTTATGTATTTTATTATTTTGTAACCAAAACCGTTTTTACAAAGGTTGTAACGATTTTGATAATTATTGTAATGTATATGAGGAACATGCCGTCCCTCCGTTTGTTGACCTTTAATTTTTGTTCTAAGCAATCTGACAAAGCAATCTTTAAAAAAAAAGACGAAAAGACGTAATTGTCAATTTCAGACATACTTCCCCGCTTAGTCACTCAATTCTCACGAATGTAGTACTCCAAACTTTATTTTTTTATTTTTATTTTATTGTAACACCCCAACCCCGGTCGAACCGTGTCAACCAAAGAAATGGTTCAACCATGGTTAATTCATCTATGGCTCGATTTACTTTTATTTTTAAGTATATTATATGTTTAGTTCATTAAAATGCATAATTGATTTATATTTTTAATTTGTATTCTTAGTTTTCTTAATTCAATTATGTTACCGATACTTCTGGTTAATGTTAGTGGTTATATAGTTCATATATAGCTAGCAATGTTACTAGTCGAATTTAATTCCATCTTCAAAATTAAATTTTTAATACCGCTAGATTTACTTTCATTAATTGTAAGTTCTTTTAAGTACGTATTTATTTTAATTACCTTAATACGCGCAACTGACTAATTACATAAAATCGATAATTCCGATTGAATTTTATTAGTTTTGACACATATTCGAATTCATTAAAACTTATCCGCATACACTATAGTGTAATTACAGGTAGTATTAATGATAGCTATCATTAATACTACCTGTAATTAGATTTTAATAATAACCGACCTTGAACTTAAAGGATTTTATAATAATAATAATAATAACAACAATTGACTTAAACTTAAAAGTTTTATAACCCTAAACCCATCTTAAATTATTATACATTATTTTTAAACTTTGTTAATTCAAAAACCTTCCAAATCCCTACACATACACACGCATATAAACTTGTTCCAATGTGTACGTTTCTCCACAAACATTACGTACAAATATAGTATATAAAAAAAATCTGCGGACACTGATTACGCTTTCACCCATTTGGACATATCACCAACCACTACACTCTGTATCTAATACACATAAAATCACACTTGACCATAGGTCTATACATCATCCATCACATAATTCGATTTTTACCTACCATAGTCAATAAAATTAGTTTATTACGTGTACAATCATGATAACTAAATATTTGTAAAATTTAATAATATCATTGTTTGTCTAATTTTACGTATTAATCATTTTATTCTGTTTGCATAAATTAAAGTATTAATCTTCGAATTTTTTATATTTCATAACTCTAAGCAAATGTCATGTTAAAGATTTGATTACTGTGCGTTGTCCTCAACTACCCGAAGTCACTTGTTCTGTATAAAATTTGTATTATAAAGAAAAACTTCATCATCTAATTTGAATTCGTTAAGATGTTATATTCTCAATTATATTGTAGTAATTGTATTATATTATTGTATTAATTGTACCCTATTATATTATTGTATAAATATCATTTTAAAAGGGGAGGGCAATGTAAAAATGAATAATGAATAATCAATATTAATTTTTACATGAGAACCAAAATCGCCTGATACGATTTCGGATAAAAACTCTATTTTTTACTTTCTATTTTTGTTTGTGTCACAACCATACGATCTACCATTTATATGGTTTAGTCGTATCCATATTTCCATTTTACATTTGTTATAGAAGTTATTATAATTATGATTGTCTTGCATGTAACCCGTAGTGTACTTAGTCCTTGTTACCACTCTTTGTCTCTAATTCGTTCCTTTTAAATCCTCCCATTATTTATACGTTGTTCATTCGTACATCCATGTCCTTTCTTGACCTTTATCTTTTGTTAATTTTATTACTCATTCATTCAGCTACCTATTGTCTATCATTGTCAACCTGTTGTATGACTACCCATATGTGTACAATACTTTGTGCATTCCTACTTGTCCCCTGATGATCATGATTACGTACGTAGTTACGTACATGTACATACGTTCACGTGTATTCTTTTTACTTTTTATTTTTTATTATTTCACCTCCCGCAATGAACTCGAAAACGCTTAGGCAAGTGATCAAATTCCGCTAACTACAGCAGAAGCGAACGCTTCTAAGATAAAAATCTCCTCTCGCTCTGATTCAAATTTCTAACATATTATGTTGTATATAAATACATACCGTATGTGCCCATGTACTTTGTATTATATTTCTAACATCTTAATTGTCTATTAATATGAAACACTGTAAAAACAACACAAAATTATAGTAACTGTTTAATTGTAATTAAGTGTAATATTTTAATATAATATAATGTAATGAACTTTAATGAAACTGTAATTAATGATAATAGTTTAATATATAATGTAATAATGTACTTTAAATGGAATTGTAATTAACGATACTAAGTGAAATGTGAATTAATCCATATTCGTAATCATATTTGTAATAAACCAAAATTTAAAATGTACTGTCATATACTTATATTGTACTCATGTACTACTCAGAAATTATGTCGCCTTTAGAAATATATACTCGGCGAAAATACGATATTTTTTTTTTTTTTTTTTACATTTTTATTTGGAATCTTTCAAACATCTGATCATGTGTTTAAAGGGGGAAACTTAACTTTCAAACTGCATTCCCCCAAAATTTAGATTATATGTATAAAGCATGTAATTGTAAAAGTCAATTCTCTTCTTTTTCTTCAGCTTCTTAGACTACACTCCCTTGTTAGCAGCGTCGCTGCGAGGAGGCGGCAGAGGCCCCTTGCCTCCTTAATTTTTTTAGATTCCGGCCTGAGCCATGGTCGAAAGAGGTCGAACTTCTACCCCTGTAAATTCAGAAGCCAATTAAGAGGCTGAGCACTACCTGTACATTTTAGCAGTACATTACAGTAAAAGATAGTCTTTATCTTATCCTTCGAGCATTGCTCTATTCAGAAGAAATTAGTCATTAAACTTTCCGGATACGCTATAAGAAGAGTCCGGAATCTTCAGAGAATTTCAGTAAGTCTACCAGAGTCCTCCGAGCCACAATAGAAGAACTCGGAGAGTAATATAGAAGAAAACTACTACAATTTACACCTCCTTTGCTGTCACCTAACTAGAACCCCCGTCGACTTCGAACCAACCCAGGCCATAGACGGAGGGGTTAACATATATATATATATATATATATTATATATATTGTATATATATATATATATATTTTATTTATATATATATATTTTATTTATATATATATATTATATATAGATATATATTATATATACCCTATGTCCCACAAAAAAGTACACCCAACTTTAGATTGTACTAACTCCTCCAAAAATTTAGATATTTTGGATCTGTTTGTTTGATTTAATACAGCAAATTATTCTTTGTTAACGTTCAAATTTATTCATGTTTAAACGATTTAGTGTTTAAGCATCTGCTTTTAACTGAAGGGTACAACAAAATGGATTGCGCAAAATTGGTCAATGAAAAAATAATGTGTGTGCCATCGATGTAATGAAAAGACAAATACATAATAATAGATACTTTAACATAATTTTAATAAGATACAAAGCAGATTTTTCTTTATTCCTTATTGCAAAAGTTATGCTTAGTTTCGTTTTCTTTCAACATGACCGCCATTCCTATCGATACAAATCTGGAGTCGAGCTCTCATCTTCCCCATCACTCTTTTGATAAGATCTGGATTGTCTTTTAACAAGTTGATTTCAGCTGTGATGCGAGTCCTCAAATCATCTAAATTGATAGGTTGTGATGCAAATACTCTATTTTTCAAATGACCCCATAAAAAGTAATCACACGGGGTCAAGTCAGGGCTTCTGCTTGCACCCACCAAATACGATTAAATCGGTTTCCATAAGTAATACGTATTTGTGGAAGGATTTCTCGGTCTATCATTTCTAAGTAAGCTTCACCATTTAGATTACCATCGTAAAAGACCGGGCCAATTACCGCTCCATTACCGCACAGTCCTACCCAGAGAGAGTTTTTGTCGAGAGTTATTCTTTTCGTAGATATGATTGTCAGGTGGATGATTTTTTGGTGCATACTGACGGCAGATTTGTCTGTTCACTAGACCATTCATAAAAAAGGCCGCCTCATCTCCAACCACTAATTGTTCCGTGAATCTTTCTGGTTTTTCAAGAAACCACTGGGCAAATCTTAGGCGGCGAGGTAGATCTCCTTCAATGAGTTGATGTCGAATTTCCATTCTGTATGGGTACAAATTCAAATCCTCACGAACTATTCGATGAAATGACATGCGTGAGAGTTCTGTACCATTTCGCGTGGTGGACACTTTTGGATGTCTCTCTAATAAATGCCGAACATGCTGAATGTTCTCGTCTGTTCTTGCCGTCTTCGGATGGCCTGAACGTCCTTTGTTCAAATTGAGGACCGTTCCTTCTTCTTTGTATTTCCGAACATTCTTCAAAGTTGTATGTTTAGTTGGAGAAGCTCTATCGGGAAATTGCAGTTCGAAGGTATTCTGAACTTGTTTTAAGCTTTTAGTTTGCAGATAAGTTGTGACCATGAGAACGCGCTGCCTTCGTGTAAACTGCTTGATAAGGGTTTCAAAGTTATTTATAAATTTAGTAATTCAGATTCTTCATTTATATGTATGACTCGTATCTTAGATACAAAAGTTCGAATTATTTAAAAAAAATATTTGCAATATCCTTCGACGTAAAAAGTAGCACAGTGGTTAAAGCAAGAGCAGCTATCTGGCTGGGAGAAATGATCATTCCGCGCAACCCATTTTGCTGTACCTTTCAGTTAAAAGCAGATGCTTAAACACTAAATCGTTTAAACATGAATAAATTTGAACGTTAACAAAGAATAATTTGCTATATTAAATCAAACAGATCCAAAATATCTCAATTTTTGGAGGAGTTAGTACAATCTAAAGTTGGGTGTACTGTTTTGTGGGACATATGGTATATATATATATATATATATATATATATATATATATATATATATATATATATATGGTGGACAGGAAATTGGCATCCCGAGCATATTGTTCCGTAGCCCATTCACAAAATTCAATCCGTCGGTCGGGATCATCTTCGCTTAATTTCTGTAGGATCTGAAGTTTATATGGATGCCATTTGTGATCCTGAAGAATGCGATGGATGCTACTTTTCAACACTCCTGTCTCGGCGGACAATCGCCGTAGACTTATTGGGACTTCTGTTAAAATGAGCCAGGATAGCAGTCGCTGTATCATCGTCAGTGGACCCCCTTGAAGGTCTACTGCGTGGTTTATCTTCTATGGATCCTGTTTCCTTAAACTTTGCAACAAGTCTGCTAACACAACTCTGTGTTATTGGCTCGCGGTCTGGATGCAGTCTGTTAAATTCAGCAGCGGCCTCTCTTTGACTCTGATTTCCTATGAGTAGAATTACTTCGATTCGTTCTTCCTTGCTCACAGACATTATGGAATGTAGAAAGAGAAAAATATGAATTATGGTTTGTAGAAATAGAAAAATATGAATTTCTCCTAAGATGCCGGATTTATGGGACACCCTGTATATATACATTATATAAATATATTTTTATATATATATATATATATATTATATTTATATATATATATATTATATATTTATATATATATACACATATATTATATATATTATATATTTATATATATTATTATATATTTATATATATATATATATATTATATTTATATACATATATATTATATATTTATATATAATATATATGTATATAAATATATAATATATATGTATATAAATATATAATATATATGTATATATAAATATATAATATATATATAAATATATAATATATATATATAAATATATATTATATATATATTATATATATATTATATATTTATATATATATATTACATATTTAAAATATATATATATACAGCGTGTCCCAAAGAAATGTATACCCACTTTGTTCGATAATACCAGCTATGAGGATAATAAATATATTACTTTTTATATGTTCTTTAATAAAGAATTTTCTCATGAATCTAAATACAGGGCGTCCCAAAAAAATGTATACACACTTTAACAGCTGATAGCTCAATTGATGTTTCTTTCTTTCCAAGTTAAACCGATTAGAATTAATAATGGCAGTCAGACTAAGCTTTGAACAAAGGAAATTCATTCTAAAATGCTACTGGAAGTGTGAAAACGCAGTTGAAGTGCAAAGACAGTTTAGGAGGGAGTTTCAAACAGATCCACCAACGCGACTTACCATCACTCGAATTAGAGATAAGTTTGAAGCCGATGGAACTGTTCAGAATGTCCACAAGAAGCGTTCCGGAAGACCACGGACATCGACAAGCCCACAAAGCAAGAAAGAGTACTGGAAACGTATCACCAAAGTCCAAGAAAATCTGTGCGGCAAGCGAGTCGTGAGGTAGGAATTTCAGAATCGTCTGTCCAACGCATTTTGAAGCGCTGTCAATGGAAAAGTTACATTCCAAGATTAGTCCATGCTATTAATGAAATGATGATCCGGACCGAAGAGTGGAGTATTGCGAGTGGTACTTGGCACGATGTGGATGTGGATTGGACGAAGGGGTTTCGTAGAATACCCTCCGCGTTCACCAGACCTCACACCACTAGACTTTTTTTATGGGGATACTTAAAAGACAAAGTCTACGCTATAAAACCTGCAACAGTCGCTGAATTGAGAGCAGCCATTGAACGAGAATGCACACAAATACCAAACGAAATGTTTCGTGATGTTTGCGATTCCATTGCTTCGCGTTATCAGCAGTGCCTGGACCAGAAGGGACGTCAGTTTGAAAACAGGCGTTGACAAAACAATTAAATAATAGGTAGTGAGCAGGCTTTAGTTATGGGTGACTTTAATTGCGCCAACGTGAATTACGATACAATGCAGGGAGAGGCGGAAGGTAGTCGTTCATTTAATTTTCTCGAGGATAGCTTTCTTATTCAAAAGGTTGGGGAACCTACGAGGTTGGACAGTATTTTAGATTTAGTAATAACTGCGGATGATAGGGTAATTACTGACCTTCAAGTACTAGAACCGTTAAGCAATAGCGATCACAATATGGTAGAGTTTGTCCCCTCAGTAAGTCACTCGAAACTAGCTAACTCGACTAAAACGTAATGAGGAAACGTAATGGGGAACTCCAACGCAAAACTAATGTGGGAATCGTTTGAAACAGTATTTAGGACTATAAATGAGGAATGTGTACCGTACAAAATTAAGCGTGCGAAAGTAAACAACAAGCCTTTGTGGTTTACTTCTAGAGTAGGAGACATTATAAAGAGTAGGGATAAGGCTTATTGGCTACATAAGTGCGATAAATACAATTTGTGGCTACGAAACAACTACATATCTCTAAGGCGTGAAGCAAAAAGTGTAATAAAAAAGTCCAAGCGCGAATTTGAAATCTCCATAGCTCGTGACCGTAACGAAAACCCCAAGCGATTCTTTCAATATGTCAATAATAGAAATCCAGTAAAAAGTGTCTTGGGGCCGTTGAAAAATGTTAACGGAGATCTAGGTTCTGAAAACAAGGAAATGGCTACCTTGCTAAACGAATTCTTTACGTCAATTTTTACTATAGAAGATGTAACAAATATCCCTACGGTCATAGACATAATACCCTTTGATAATGGCAATATTTTGGATAATATTGTGGTTAGTGAATGGGAGTTAATGCGCTATATTGATAAAATGAAAACGCGTAAATCACCGGGGCCGGATTCCATATATCCCATACAAGTAAAAGAATTAAAAGATAGCATTGTTGTGCCGCTAACAAAGATTTTTAAGGCGTCTATTTCTGAGAGGTTCGTACCAGATAATTTCAAGTTAGCAAACGTAATACCTATCTTTAAGAAAGGCGATAAAGGTGCGGCCGGAAATTATAGGCCAATCAGTTTAACGTCTGTTGTAGGTAAGCTACTGGAATCATTACTTAGGGATCGTTTAGTCGAACACTTAAAATTGCATAAGTTAGTTAGAAATACGCTGCACGGTTTTAGGCGAAACAAATCTTGCTTAGCTAATCTTTTAGAATTTTTTCAAAGCGTGGTTAACGTTTACGATAGTCATCGGGCGGTTGATGTAGTGTATTTAAATTTTCAAAAAGCGTTTGACAACGTACCGCACAAAAGACTCATTGAAAAAGCTAAAGCTCATGGAATCAGGGGTGTAGTAATAAATTGGATAGAAGAGTGGTTGCGAGGTAGGAAACAGAGGGTAGTCGTTGATGGAGCGGAGTCGTTTTCGGCTAATGTAGCGAGTGGCGTTCCTCAGGGTTCTGTATTTGGCCCCTTGCTTTTTCTTGTATATATTAACGATTTAGATGTCGGCCTAGTCAGTACAGTTTCAACGTTTGCGGATGACACGAAGCTTGGTGGTAGGGCGATTAATGACGAAGATAGAGGTAAAATCCAGGAAGATCTGAATAAAATCATTGATTGGTCAGTCACATGGCAAATGAGATTTAACGTCGATAAGTGCAAGGTACTGGTATTGATGGATACCGTAATGAAATTGACTGGATTCTTTGGATCTGATATATTTGCATGTCGATTATAAATTGATATAGAGTGTAACATATTTGCGGATAGTAGTCTATTATGACTTGAACCTCTCGATCCAGAGATTCTATCTTTAGCTTTAAATTGATAATTAATTAGTTTTAAACTGATAATTATTTAGTTTTGTAAAAATTGGTCGTTGCCAAAGTACAGGCAGTTTTTACATAGTGGAGCCTCCTCGTTGGGCCGAAATGGCCCCTAGTGTGCCCACTATAAAAATTTCTTATGTTCTTGTGGTTCGGAACCCACGTAAAATTGTAGGTCCCCTCCGCCACCACGGAGGACATGCACAATACACAATTACGAACACAGTTAGGTAAACCAGCCATGAGTGGATCCTAGGGTCTTTGTTGGTCTGAAACATTATAACATTATATATATATATATATATTATATATATATATATATATATTATATATATATATAAATAATTGATGATACATGCTATTTTAATGAAACATTTCACAAACAAATTTTAAATAAATGTTAACATGTAATTATTTGATAAACAAAATTAATTCTCTAATAAATTATTAATAGAATACTGGATCCAATAATAAACACAATGCAACTAGCCTAACTGGGCTCAACGGGAAGATTAGCTGGATGTTCTACGCATCATCTGCGAGCATCGGGTCACGAACCCCGGTTCGCAACAATTCCTTACCTTTAAAGTTTTAGTAATTCTAAAAGCAACTTTAGAACTTACTATAAATTTCTAATTTAACACGTACAGGGAAACAAGCGCGTAATAAAATTTCACTTTCAAAGGATACCTTCATCGTATAATAAAATTCACTGTCTAAATGACATTCCCATGAAGGAAGATTAGCGGGGCTACTAAGCCCCGTCGCAGAGTCTCGAACCTCTGGGAAGATATCCTTTCACTTCGTTTATTATGGCTTTTTACAAATTAACTAACACTTGGAAGGGATAAGCACAGAATGGTACGATGTATATAGCCAGAGAATGAATCACAAACTAAATTATTACGTAATTACTCACATTTGAATGGCCTCTTCATCCGCTGGTTCTTTCTCGCCGTCAGAAATTTCTGCAATGGATTGAGTTGAAAATAGGGCGTTCCGGTCGGCTGCTGCGAAAAGATGGAGCGTAGTCACCGCACAGAGGTCCCCGTCTTCAAACAATTGCGGGGGGCAGTAAAGCTCTTGTGAATGACTCATGATGAGAGAATGTGTTTGTTTATTCCTTGGTGAAAATAACTCTTGTGGGATCCAGCTGAAAATGTTCCCTCTTATATACGTGACCCCGATTGGTCCCACCCCCAATATTCGATTCGCGAGTTTCATGTGTGAGAGCGAGACTTTCCGCCAACCAGAGATCCTGGATTCGTTCTCATGCCCCGCCCATTGGGTTGTAATTTGAAGAGTTGCGAATTCTGGGGTGTCTTTACCAAATATAACTTATTCATTCCAGAGGTTATTTTGTTTTAAAAATTATATTCACGTTTTTATGTTATAGTTTAAGGATAAAATTGTATATTAAAGATAAATTTGTATTGAAGCAAAATAGTTGCGTAAAAGAGGAAAAATGAACAAGTTACCCCGAAATCCAATCTATTTTTAATATAAAGTTGTATTAATATTTTTTATAATAAGGTTTAAAGATATATTTGTGTCTTAAAGACAAATTTATATTGAACAAAATAATTGAATAAAAGAGGAAAAATTAATAAGTTACCCCGAAATAGAATCTATTTGGGCGAAAGACGAGAAATGAAATAGTTATCCCGAAATATAATCTATTTTTAATATGAAGTTATATTAATATTTTTTGTAATTAGGTTTAAAGATATATTTGTCTTAAAGAAATTTATACTGAAACAAAATAATTGGATAAAAGAGGAAAAATTAATAAGTTACCCCGAAATAGAATCTATTTGGGCGAAAGACGAGAAATGAAATAGTTATCCAGAAATACAATCTATTTTTAATATAAAGTTATATTAATATTTTTTATGTTATAGTTTAAGGAGAAAAATGTATATTAAAGAAAAATTTGTATTGAAACATAATAAATGGGTGAAAGAGGAAAAATGAAATAGTTACCCTTAATTTAATTTCTATTTTGTTTTAAAATCATATTAATGATTTTTATGTTATATAGTTTAAGGATAAAATTGTATATTATAATGAAAATTTGTTTTTGTATTAAACTTAGTTTATCTTATTCGAATTTTTGTTTAAAAGATCGGAACCAAACGTCAAAATGGCCTCGTGGTGTTCCACCATGAGAAGTTTAAGAGAAAAACTATTAGCGTTGCCTTTTTATTGAGACCTTGTCGGTCTATCCCCTGGCCCCAAAAACGTATTTGTTTATGCTTAATAGCTCTGTTTATTGGGTCGTATTTAGAGACCTTGTCGGTCTACCATCTGGCCCCATAAACGTATTTTTTTCATGCTTAATAGCTCTCTCTATTGGGTCGTATTTAGAAACCTTGTCGATCTACCCGGAGCTGGTAAGTAAAAGCCGTGGGTAAGGTGGATTTGGTTAGGTGATGGTAAGCTATACTTAGACGATTGGTGGTTGAGGTGCTGTGGTGGTTTTTTTTTGTGGTGGTTATGCTCGTATATATTTTGTTATTGGGGCTTTACATGCATCTGTTTATATACGTTGTGTGTGTGTGTGTGTGTGTGTGTGTGTGTGTGTGTGTGTGTAATAATAGGGGATGTATGTACGTTTGTGTGCGCTTTTTGGCTGTTCAATCGATATATACACTGTACCAACTGGCTGATAATTTTACGACGGGTGCTGCACTCAGGTAGGGTGGATCGATTTTACATTTTTTTCGATTTCCATATTCTAATAGAGACAAAAACTTGCGCATGCATGAGAAAATAGCCTCTGCAAAACTTAGCTTAATAGGTAATCATCTTCTGCCCCCGGCAGAGCGATGAAAATCATATTTTAGTAGTCAAAAACGTATTTTTCTTATAATTTTTAAAATATTTCAATATGCATCAAAATTATTCCTAATAAATATAAAGTCGATGAAAAAGACCTCATATGATCGTTTTTCCAAGCGCGTTGTCCTACGTTAATATCTTTTGCCCCCGGCAACAACGTCAAATGTTGAAAAAATAGGTAATTTATATACATATTTTCAGATCATATAGTTTTAGTTCAAGAACCAGAATCCCAGTACATGGGGCATTTCACTCCTGCATCAGGTTCTGCCACTGCAATAACATCAGGTATCATCAACTTTCTAGAGACTAACAATATTAGCACGGACGACATTGTGGCTATCGGCTGTGATGGTACCGCAGTGAACACGGGTCGAAAGGGTGGAGCCATTCGCATGATTGAAATGAAACTACAAAGGCCAGTTCAGTGGATCATATGCCTATTACACGGTAATGAATTATCACTGCGACACCTCATTCAAGACTTGGACGGCAAAACAACTGGGCCAATGGGCTTTACTGGACCAGTTGGAAAACAACTGAACGACTGCGAAAAACTTCCAATTACAGAATTCGAAGCCATTCCATCTCCCGACATTGACATAGATGATGCCGAGTTGAGCACTGACCAAAAATATTTGTTAGGCATCTACAGAGCAGTGTCGAGCGGTAGCTGCTCTTCAGCTCTCGCGGCTCGAAATCCAGGTAAGATAGCGCATTCCAGGTGGCTGACAACAGCAAATAGATTTCTGCGCCTCTATGTTTCAACCAGTGAACCCTCCAGCACCTTCAACGAAATTGTGCGATTCATTATGACAGTTTACGCACCAATTTGGTTTAAGATAAAGAAAAACTCCAGTTTCACTGAGGGCTCAAAACATTTTTTCGAAATGATGCGTCTCTCTCAGACCATGCCTCAAAGATCTAAGACAATCGCCAACAAAGTCCTCCGTAGAAATTCTTTCTTTGCTCACCCAGAAAATATTTTGATCTCCATGCTACATGCCGATGAGCAACACATAAGAGAATTGGGATGGAGAAGAATATTAAAAGCACGATCAAAACAATCACCAGCGGGGGAAATTCGAGCCTTCGCCATGCCTGAGCTGCTCTACGATAGTCAAAACTATTACGAAATGATCAACTGGCAAACGGCTGAGGTGACCGAACCCCCCGTTACAAAAACAATACCTGATACCCGAATAAAAGAGTTTGTTGAGACGGGAGACCAGCATGATGGACTGATCCCACTATTCCCTTGTCATACTCAAGCGGTCGAGAGACTCATCAAATTAGTAACCGAAGCCTCTGCCAGTGTAAGTGGAATAGAAGAGAGGGACGGATTCATCCGCTCCCGTCTTCACTCCCGAACAAAAATTCCACGATTTGATTCTAAGAAAGATTACCGTATGTAAATCGACATGCAGCCAAAGGAAGGGTGGTTGGGGCTGGATAGGGTGGAACTCATGGTGAGTTCTGGGTTGCTAATTTTATAAAATTAGCAAGCGAGGAGCTGTACTTAGTACTTATCGTACTTATAACATCGCATTAACGTAATTATAATCCACATTTAGACTTTTCTCGGGGACAGAAGATATTACTCTAGAGCAGTGGTTCTCAACCTTTTCTATACCAACGCCCCTTTACCAATTATTAGACCTCTCAACGCCCCCCCACCAGGAAAATTCAATTCTTAAGTCTTGGAATGTTGAATACGGTCATGCAAATCTTCCCTGGCAATGAAACAACAGCTTAACATAACATGAAAGATTTTTATTCAAACAAACAAAAACGCAGTAACGTAAAATAAAAACAATGTGCTACACAAAAATAATACAAAAATACTAGTGAGAGCCTTGCGCTTGGTGTTTTCCAGCCAATATCTTCACTGAAGGTTGGATAGAAGTCAGGTTCAACCTCAGTGCACCTGAGGCTGTTATATTAAGCCTGTTACGATATTTGGACTGCATGTAAAGGACATGGCTGAAACCCTGTTCCACTAAATATGAGGTAGGGAATGCCAAGAGAAGAAGACGAGTTTTTCCAAAGAACTGGATAACGTTGCCAATGTGTTGCCCACATACCACGCCAGCCAGAGGTGCGGAAGGTTACCTGGGCCTCATTGTCATTTTGTACATCAACAAGCTCCTCCTGGATCTCAACTTCAAATTTCGTAACATCTGATTTGAAGGGCTGTACCACCCAGTCAGGGACGTCAAGCTTTTGAAGATCGCTGAATCGGATTTCCATGTCAGCCTTCATCATCTTTAAGTGGTCGATGTAACGGAGTAGATGTTCATCAGTTTTCTCGGACACCTGTGAATAAATTCAATAAAAGCACATTAAAAAACAAGTAGTTTTTAAATAAAAATTTCTGAAATTTATTAAAAAATAAGTATTTAGTAAAATCAATTACCTTCAGCAATTTGGGAAAATGAGCCAGCTGACGCCGTCCAATGCCTTCCTGGTATATGTTCAGCTTGGCGATGAAGCTGCAAATTACAGATTTGCAGTGAATCAGCGTCACTTCATTTCCTTGTAATTTAATGCTGATCTCATTCATTTTTTCAAAGATGTCTGCCAGGTAGAAAATATCGCATTGACTTAACAACACTTGTTCCTTGAGAGTTGCATCAGTATCCTCAAAAAACTCTAAAACTGTGCTGAACAACTCACACAAACGGGAAAGACAATTGCCTTTCGAGAGCCAGCGCACCTCGGTGTGAAGTAGCAGACGCTCAAAAATTTCATCATTGTCCCCACAGAGTTGTCTGAACACTCGGTCATTCAGTGAATTGGCCTTTATCTTGTTGATGGCCTTAACTGCCACACTCAGTGACTCGTGGAGAGGAGGGCTGATTTTTTTCGCCACTAGATTATGACGGTGCAGCACGCAATGGACTGTCAAAATGTGTGGAGCCCACTTTTTCAATAGAGTAGTGAAACCACGGTACCGTCCAACTATGGATGGAGCCCCATCGGTGGCACATGCAATGATGTTGGCAGCTGGAATAGAATTGCAACTCAAGTATTCTTCAACTGCATTAAATATGGTCTGCCCTTTAGTGTCGGTTTCCAAATACTTGGAGAACAAAAACTCTTCGGAAATTTCACCAGATGACAGATAACGAACATAGGTCATCAGCAAAACGTTATTACTGAGACAGTGTCTCGTCAGCCTGAAGAGTGAACGGATTTTCTCGCAGAATGGCACACAACTGCTCCTCACTATCCAATGCCATTTCATTGATTCTCCTTGACACAGTGTCATTGCTGAGGGGGATGGATTTTAGAACCTGCGAAGGGTCACATTCCATAACAGTGCAAATAGCTTCTTTAATAGCAGGAAGAATCAGCTTTTCTCCAACTGTGAATGGCATTCCACATTTGGCAATAAGGAGAGAGATATTATATGAGGCAACTAAGCCCTTCTCAGTTTGGTTTACGTTCTTTTTGAATATGCTACTGATTGTGCTTCTGGCATGTCTTTCTTTGAGGTCTTTAAAGAATGCAAGGTCTTTGTCAGTTTTATCAGGATGGATTTTAATTATGTGCTCCTTCAGGCGTGAGGGTTTCATGGCCTCGTTAGAGAATACTTGCTCACACAGTAAACACATAGGAAGCCGTTGATTCGTAGGAGAAGGTACGAAGCCATAGCTGAGATATTCAACATTATACTGACGACACTTTTTCTTGCCTTGTGACATCGCGAAAACTGTAAAAACATTCAGAAATTTTATTTTTAGTTAAGTTAGCCGTTAGCGTAAGAAATGTTTTTATTTGTATGCATAAAATAAGTTTTATGGTAAACTAGCCTAAATTATACTTCTGCGAGCTGAATATTTTGCTATATCTTTAACAAAATGGAATCATGTTTGCTGTATTAATGTATTTAAATGTTTTTCCTAGCAAGGATGTTACTAACAACTATACTAGACTATATACTAGACAACTATACTAGACAACTATTTAAATGTCAGTTGACTAATAGAAGACGGCTTTAGTAAAATTACAAAAACACTTACGGAAAAAATGGCGTCTACTCACTTCCAATAATTCACAATAAATGACATAATTACTCAAGAGCCATCTATTGAGAGAATGTTGAACTTGACATAGTGACAATTCTCCCAGTAGATGGCGCTTGAGAAATTACATCAGCTGAGTGGATTCCATATTTTTCGGTAAGTGCTTTTGCAATTTTGCTAAATTAAAAGGTTCTAGTAACCTTGTTTCAGCCACTTAATTTCAATCAAACATTCAAATTTAATGTAGATTCCAGAACTGTGTAGATGAAATTCATTGAAACACATGAACGCCCCCCATTAGCTGACTAACGCCCCCTTTTCAACTAACCAGCTTCTAACGCCCCCCGACACCCAGTGAACGCCCCCTGTGGGGCGGTACCGCCCCCGTTGAGAACCACTGCTCTAGAGTCATAAAATTTTGCGTGTGTATTATTTCATGCCTAAGCAACGATATAAATGCTATGGGAAATATATAAATGCATTATTTAAGACAAAGAGCCGATCTGAAAATATGTATATAAATTACCTATTTTTTCAACATTTGACGTTGTTGCCGGGGGCAAAAGATATTAACGTAGGACAACGCGCTTGGAAAAACGATCTTATGAGGTCTTTTTCATCGACTTTATAGTTATTAGGAATAATTTTGATGCATATTGAAATATTTTAAAAATTATAAGAAAAATACGTTTTTGACTACTAAAATATGATTTTCATCGCTCTGCCGGGGGCAGAAGATGATTACCTATTAAGCTATTTTCTCATGCATGCGCAAGGTTTTGTCTCTATTAGAATATGGAAATCGAAAATAATGTAAAATCGATCCACCGTAGGTCACTGCTGCAGTTATAAAGAAATGGAAATGCTTTGAAACAATCAAAATTCTACCAAGATGTGGACGACCTTGCAAGATTTCAGAATGTACTGCGAGATAGATTGGAAGAATGGCTGCTGCGAATCCACGAGTGATATTTTCCAAATATTAAGACTGTCTAAGATCGATGTTCATCCCTCTACCAGGTGTTCGAAAAGTCCCGTCATCCCTTACAAAATGTACATATTGTAGTACCAATTTTATTTTCGTGTGATTAATTGTATTTATATTTGGTAGGTGTAATTTAAGAAACAATTCACTAGCAACAATGACTTTAATTACAGTAAATACAGTTACTAATTACAGTTACTAATGAAGAATATCTCTGTGTGCACCATCATCAGCACGGGCGGTATGGTTTCATGCCGAGATCTTTTGTCATGTGATCTCTCATTGTGGACATGGGGACTGCAAGTTCTTGTGATCGTTTCCAAAGTGAGTTTTTCGGTGAACGAGCCACCGATGCAATCATACCTTCATATTGTTCTGCTCGTATTGTTGATCTTCCCGACCGTGGTCTGTCCTTGATGGAGCCAGTTTCAAACAACTTTTTCTCCTAGCGTAATACTGTCTTGTTTGGTTGTGCAGCCTTATTTAATCTTGTGTTGAAATCATTCTGGATATCATGCATCGTTTTGTCAGTATGTGACCTTTCATGAGCCCATGTGCTCATCACTATCTTTTCTCCAGTGTAAGTGGACTGGTCTGCCATAGTTCATACAACTCTAATACCTGGAAAAGAAAAAATGTCAATGAATCACATATAAATTCAATTAATCACACAAAAATAAAATTGGTATAATATGTACATTTTGTAGGGGGTGACGGGACTGTTTGAACACCCTGTACTATGCACCGTACATTGAGAAAGAATGGTCTGCATGGAAGAGTTGCAAGAAAAAATCCGCTGCTACGAAAGGCGCACAAAGAAACTCCTTTAAAGTACGCCAAACATCATGAAAATGATGGATTTACATTCTGGAAGAAAATTCTCTGGACAGACGGAACCAAAATTGAATTATTCGGGAACAACGAACAACGGAAGCAAAATGCAATAACGTTGCAATAATGAGTATAAAATAATAGACTTAATGTTTATAATTTGGGTTTGGCGAAAATCAAATCCTGCATTCGAGGAAAAGAACATCCTTCTACGGTTAAATGTGGTGGTAGTAGTTTGCTTCTTTGTTGATGCTTTATTACTTCTGGTCCAGGAAAGTTTGCTGTCATCAATGGAGTTTTGAATTCGGAGAAATATAAGGAAATTTTTAAAGAAAATGCATTGCCTTCAGTTCGGGAGTTGCGAATGGGTCGCAATTGGGTACTGCAACAAGATAATGATCCAAAACATAAAAGTAAGAGCACCATGAATTGGTATCAACAAAATAATTTCAAGCTTCTCAAGTGGCCCAGTCAAAGCCTAGAAAATTCTCAAATCAAACCATAAATTTTCGATTAATTTGAGAAGCTTGAAATTATTTTGTTACTTCGGAAACGATCACAAGAACTTGCAGTCCCCATGTCCACAATGAGAGATCACATGACAAAAGATCTCGGCATGAAACCATACCGCCCGTGCTGATGATGGTGCACATTAGGGTGGATCGATTTTACATTTTTTTCGATTTCCATATTCTAATAGAGACAAAAACTTGCGCATGCATGAGAAAATAGCCTCTGCAAAATCTTAGCTTAATAGGTAATCATCTTCTGCCCCCGGCAGAGCGATGAAAATCATATTTTAGTAGTCAAAAACGTATTTTTAAACCCTAGCCTAGAGTCATAAAATTTTGCATGTGTGTTATTTCATGCCTAAGCAACGATATAAATGCTATGGGAAATATATAAATGCATTATTTAAGACAAAGAGCCGATCTGAAAATATGTATATTATACATATTTTCAGATCGGCTCTTTGTCTTAAATAATGCATTTATATATTTCCCATAGAATTTATATCGTTGCTTAGGCATGAAATAACACACAGGCAAAATTTTATGACTCTAGGCTAGGGTTTAAAAATACGTTTTTGACTACTAAAATATGATTTTCATCGCTCTGCCGGGGGCAGAAGATGATTACCTATTAAGCTAAGATTTTGCAGAGGCTATTTTCTCATGCATGCGCAAGTTTCTGTCTCTATTAGAATATGGAAATCGAAAAGAATGTAAAATCGATCCACCCTAGTGCACATACAGATATTCTTCATTTGTAACTGTAATTAGTAACTGCATTTACTGTAATTAAAGTCATTGTTGCTAGTGACTTGTTTCTTAAATTACACCTACCACATATAAATACAAAAATAAAATTGGTATTACAATATGTACATTTTGTAAGGGATGACGGGACTTTTCGAACACCTGTAGAGGGGATGAACATCGATCTTAGTTAGACAGTCTTAATGTTTGGAAAATTTCACTTGCAGTTACTCGTGGATTCGCAGCAGCCATTCTTCCAATTTATCTAGCAGTACATTCTGAAATCTTGCAAGGTCGTCCACATCTTGGTAGAGTTTTGATTATTTCAAAGCATTTCCATTTCTTTATAACTGCAGCACCCGTCGTAAAATGTAATTTCAAGTTGTTCTCCGATCTTCCTATAAACCATACTCTTGTGCAGCAATAACAGATCTCTTAAGATCTGTAAACAGCTGTTGGATCAATGAAAGAAAGCCACCCCCCCCCAAAATTTCTTGTAAACAATGCCACCCTAAAATATGATCAAGTAAACAATGCCACCCCCCAAAATCACTAAAGTATAGAATGTAAGTAAAAACACCTTCATGGGGAATTGTTTATTATTTATTACTGTATGACCTTGATGATTGGTTAGGTTAAGTCATTATATTTTCATTTAAACTAAAATATCACAACTTACCCTGACCTAACCTAAATAACCTACCTACCTAAATAACTTACAGAACAATGAAATAAAGCCACCCCCGAATTGTGTTAACCCTTTATGGCCGAACTTTTTTGCGTAGGATTGAGTCTAAATGCGTGTATTTGAAACGTTACGTATTCGACGCACAGTGCGGTAAAGGGTTAATGAAAGAAAGCCACATCCGACCCGTTTGGGGGTGGCTTTCTTTCATTGATCCCAGCTCTTTACCACGACAACCCATTCTATGAAAATTCACAGAGAAAATTCTAGATTTTAGAACTGCCAACAGTCTCTGATCAATAAATAGCCAACTACTAATAAATTTTTTAAGTTTTTGAAGCCAAAAGTGGACACACAAACTATTATATAATTTTGTAAATAAATGTACGAAAACTTTTGGGTTTTAACCTTTTTTATTTTCCTCAAATTCTTTTATGTTTTACATTATAGGTTAGAGTTGAACTAATTTTTTTATTTGTTAAATTTTTCCAAACGAATGGTAAACTTTTCATTACTATCCTATTCATGGTACAAAAGATCAAGACGAATATAACCGAAATATTTATCTGTACGAATACTTATGAGCACCACTATATATATATATATATATATATATATATATATATATATATATATATATATATATATATATATATATATATATATATACAGGGTGTCCCATAAGTCCGGCATCATAGGAAAAATAATAAAAAAAGGCAAAACAAAAGCTTTTATTTACAGAACGTGCTCAATATGTCCACCATTGTTTTTAATACACAAATTCAGACGTGATACCCAGCCAGCAAACACACGGTGAATGGTGTCAGGAGTAATGGTGTTACATGCCCCAATAATGCGCTGCCACAAATGTTCAACACTCCTAATTTTCTCTGCGTATACCAGATCTTTCAAGTGGCCCCAGAGATAAAAATCTATGAGGAGAATTATCTGGATTCGTTCTTCCTTGCTCACAGATATTATGGCCTGTAGAAAGAGAAAAATATGAATTATGGTTTGTAGAAATAGAAAAATATGAATTTCTCCTATGATGCCGGACTTGTGGGACACCCTGTATATATATATATATATATATATATATATTATATATATTAGAAATAATAATAATAAGGTAGAGGAATAATATAAAGTACAATGAACTGGAATTCATTTGAAGTGTATTTGTATGATAAGAAACCAGTGTATGTGAATCATCAATAAAAACCATGGAATGACCTCTTTAAGCAATAAAGGGCCGCGTTCGTATGATCTGCGCGGATCAGTGTACAAGAAACTGGAGTTGGGATAGTGATCAGGAGATAGAGTATATTTTAAATAAAATTAATATAATATCACAAACATTTTGAAATGTCATTTCTTGAAGATGGAATGGTTCTCGTTCCAAATTGATTTTCACGTAAAAGAATTCCAAGGCGACCTTTCCTGACGACGCATTTACGACTCCCCAAAATTTAAGCTTTTGCTGCGCCAGTCGCATATTAATTACAAATTTCCTGTGAGCATAAACTGAGCGGAGTTTCCTCTTAGTACGAGAAAGGTCTTTGTACAATTAAGCGGTTTCTGAAATTCTTTGCGTCTCTCAGAGGCCAAGACCAGTTGATGAATTTTAACTGAGGGACCTAATTTAACATTTATGGACCACTATTCAGTTTAATTATAACTTAACTTAGAAAAAGGAATGTTGTTATGACTATTTTGTAATATTTATTCCAACGAGGCTTTCTAGAGACAACAAATTTCAGTTACGAAAGTGATTCTTTGCAAACACAATAAAGAATAAAATTTCAGATCTTGTTTCGAATAAAGTCTCATTAATAAAATTTCAGCGAAAAGTTTTTCAAATGGAATAGAATAAAATAATTCTAGTTTGAATGTCATCTCTGTTTTCCTATTTATTGAAACTCACATACAGTTAGTGGGCCGCGTATACCGAATCAAATAAAACATTAAAACTAACGAAAATATTACGACTTAACCTAACCAATCATCAATTCATATATACTGTATATATATATATATATATATATATATATATATATATATAATACTTGTTTTTCCCTGAAGATGTGAATATATCACGAAAGTGCTCGGATTTAGTGTTTCTTTTTCCTTTTCCCTGTGGTTGTTTGCTTATATATATATATATATATATATATATATATATATATATATATCCAAAAAAATCACAGAACTACACGTGATCTTTTTAATAAGAAAAGAACCACAGGGAAAAAGAAAAGGAAACACGAAATCCAAGCGCTTTCGTGATATATTCACATCTTCTTGTCCTTGAAGATGTGAATATATCACGAAAGCGCTCGGATTTCGTGTTTCCTTTTCCTTTTCCCTGTGGTTCTTTGCTTATATATATATATATATTATATATAACTTATATATATATGTTATAACGTTATAATGTTTCAGACCAACAAAGACCCTAGGATCCACTCATGGCTGGTCTACCTAACTGTGTTCGTAATTGTGTATGTCCTCCGTGGTGGCGGAGGGGACCTACAATTTTACGTGGGTTCCGAACCACAAGAACATAAGAAATTTATGTAACAACTTCCTGTACATTGGCAACGACCAATTTAGCAAAACTAATTAATTATCGATATAAAACTAAAGATAGAATCTCTGGATCCAGAGGATCAAGTCATAATAGACTACTATCCACAAATATGTTACACTCTATATCTATTTATAACCGACATGCAAATATATTAGATCCAAAGAATCCAGTCAATTTCATTACGGTATCCATCAATACTAGTACCTTGTCACGAAAAATAAGTCACGGTCCATATCGATTGTGGACGAAGTCAAAATTTACAACCATATACATTACAATATATACACTTACGAGGAAAAATGTAGGTGTGGCTGTAAAGACTGTACAGTAATGTAGAAATGTGTGTGCACCCATTTTGGGTCTCCCATTTAAAGGTGTTTGTGGGGCAAGTGAAGATCATGAGTTTTTCAATACCACACAGTACTATGGGGGGCACCGCTCAGCAGAGGAATCTCTTTAAATGGGGTGTGTAAGGACAGAGAGTATCCCCTAACCCATAACACTTGTGTTGAGCTGTGGGATCTATCCCCACAAAGCCTTAATTTTACTACCTTAAACTATACCCAATCTATCAACATATGCGTCTAATCGATTTTTAAACATGTTTATAGACGTGCTACTAATTACTTCTACCGGCAAACTATTCCAGCTATTTACTATTCTATGCCTAAAAAAGTTTTTGGCAACTGCTGTCTCGAACCTTCTACTTGTCAACTTACACCCATTATTTCTAGTCCTATTATATTGAGATATTTCGAAAAAGCTATCTCTATCTACGTTATCGAACCCACTCATAATTTTGAAAACCTGGATTAGATCACCCCTTAACCTCCTAGTCTCGAGTGTTGTCAATTTTAACTCCTTAAGCCTATCCTCGTACGACTTTGACCTAAGCGACGGAATCAGCTTAGTTGCTCGTCTTTGAACTCTTTCGATTTTGTCTATATCTTTGCGCATATGCGGATTCCAAAATTGGACCGCGTACTCCAAATGGGGTCTAACTAATGATTTATAAAGAGGAACTATAATATCGCGCGATTTGTACTCAAAATTTCGAGCTATAAAACCTAACACTGTTCGCCTTATTGACCGTTGCTGTACTTTGTTTCGCTACTTTTAAATCACTAGTGACTATAACTCCTAAATCTTTTTCCCGCTCTACGCTTGTTAAATCTTTCCCTGACATACTATACGCAAAATTATCGTTACGCGAACCTATATGCATAATTTTTCACTTATCGACGTTAAATCTCATTTGCCATGTGACTGACCAATCAACGATTTTATTCAGATCTTCCTGAATTTTACCTCTATCTTCGTCATTAATCGCCCTACCACCCAGCTTCGTGTCATCCGCAAACTTTGAAACTGTACTGACTAGGCCGACATCTAAATCGTTAATATATATAAGAAAAAGCAAGGGGCCCAATACAGAACCCTGAGGAACGCCACTCGCTACATTAGCCCAACACGACAACTTTTTGTCTATTGAATTAGATTTGACAGTTAGTTCTAGGTAATTTGGGTGCGCTGAGCACGAATTTTTACTCGGTTTTGCTCTATCAGGTCCTGATTTTGCTCAACACCCCTCCTCTTTCGTCGTATTCATAAAAAGGTTTTTTTCTCAATACTCGCTAAGTCTTTTTGCAGTTACACATTATGCAACTAGGTTTTTATCTAGGTATTTGTACCTATTGTTATGGTATTGTTGTATTATGTATATTTTTATATGTAACACCCTAAAAATATTTTTAATTTTGTCATTTTTAACCCATTTTAATATTAGTAAATTAAGCTAAAAATATCATAGAATTCTAAAATTTTCTCGAGCGTTCCTGTTCTCTGTAGAGTATTCTAGAGGGACAACTAAAATATATAAAAGCGACTCGTTTCCAGAGTTAATCAGTCAATTCAATCAGTCAGTCAGTCAGTCAGTCAGTTGAGTTAGTTAATTAAGTTTGGGCATTAACATAATTTTGAATTGGCATATGATTTAGTGAGTAATTTTGTCATCGTGATTTAATATAGTTGATTTAATTAGACGTAATTTATATTGTACCTACTCATCCGTGTTTCTAGTTTAATTTCATAGATTGTAAGTACCTATTTCATAATAAGTACCTATTTAAACTAATTTTTGTGTTTATATTTCAGATTTTCTTAAATTTATATGAATTAAGGGCTTTAAATACCTTTACAAATTGGCAGAACAATCAAGCAATATGTCATCAAGCACTAGAAAGTTCAAATGCAAAAACAACCCTGATTCCTTCTGTTATATATGTGGAAATTTTACACTTCCACATCAACGAGCAAATATAACTGACTTCGTAAAAAGAGCTTACTTAGCTTATTTTGGCATAAAACTGGGGGACCAAGATAAATCGTGGGCTCCACATAAAGCCTGCACTATATGCATTGAAAGACTGCGACATTGGACGAAGGGTTCGGATTCAAAAATACCTTTTGGAGTTCCGATGGTAAGTTTATGATTTCATAAAACTACGTAATTTAATCACTAGTATACTGTAACTTACCTAAATGTAATTGTAACTTAGGTACATAAACAAAAATTTTCAGAAAATGTTTATAAGAATCTCAAATATTGCATAAGGTTGAAACATATAGAAATGTTAAATGTTTGGGTGATAACTTTTGATAAAATTCATAAAAACAAGTCTCTCGTCGCTTTTGTTAACGCTTTACAATTTTTTTCCATATCAGGTGTGGCGAGAGCCTACTAACCACGAGACCGATTGCTACCTTTGCTTTGTCAAGACTTCGGGCTTCACTAAGAAAAATAAACATTGTATCGAGTACCCAAATTTCGACACCGCGATACGACCTGTGCTACATTCAAATGAGATCCCCATTCCAAAATTTAAGGGTCTGCCAACTCAAGAATTAGTTGAAGATGTTCCTGAAAATATTGTTATGCACTTTGAGGAGTCAGACACCGATTTTGACCCCAGCGTATTTGAAAGTCAAAACGATCCGCAAAAGTTTAACCAGGCCGAGTTGAATGATCTTGTAAGGGATCTAAATTTGCCAAAAAAGGCTGCGGAAATTTTAGCTTCAAGACTTAAAGAGAAAAACTTGCTTACCTCAAACACATACATTTCATTTTACAGAAAAAGAGAAGAAGAACTTGTTAAATATTTTAGAACAGAGGATAGTTTAGTATATTGCTGCGACATAAAGGGTGGGCCGTAAGTTTCCATACATAGGAAAAATTAAACGTTTGTTTTTATGTTTCAGATACCCTAAGAATATGCGTTTGACGTAAGATCTTGTTTACTGATGAAGCAAATTTTTACGTCAATGGAGAGGTTAATCGACAAAACATACGTTATTGGAGTAATGCTAACCCTAACTGGCTGAGTCCGACGAAGATGCAAGGTGCCGGTAAAGTGATGGTGTGGGCCGGGATATGGGGTGACAGAATTATTGGACCAATTTTTGTCAGTGGAAATCTTAATGCCGAAAGGTATCTTAACATGTTGCAAGAAGAGATTTTCCCATCCCTGCTAAACGAGGAAGGTAACTTCCCAGTTTACTTCCAGCAAGATGGAGCTCCACCTCATTATGGTCTTCACGTGCGTCGGTATTTGGATCAGCAGTTTCCGGATGCTTGGATTGGTCGGCGTGGTCCTGTGGAGTGGCCTCCCAGATCCCAGATCTCACCCCCCTTGATTTCTATCTTTGGGGGCACTTGAAGGCCATGGTGTATCAGGAAAAGATACGAGACATAAATCATCTAAAGGAACGTATCACCAACGCCATTACAAGCATAACGTCAACTGTGCTAATGCGTGTTCATCAACAGTGGGGAACACGTATTGAAATGTGTTTTCAAAACAATGGCAACCATGTAGAGCATATTATATAAATAAAAATGGTTGTCCATAAAAAAATGTTTATTTTTCCTATGTATGGAAACTTACGGCCCACCCTGTAGTTGGTTTGTTAAAGAAGATGGGGGTTGAGTCTTACGATGCAAATGATTGGCGCTTGTTTTTAGACAGTTCGAAAAGAAGTCTTAAGTGTGTGTTGTTGCATAATGGCAATCTATACGGCTCGATACCGATTGGGCACTCAACAAAATTAAAAGAAAAGTATGAACATATAGAAAAGGTTTTAAATCTTATCAAATATAGGGAGCACGAGTGGATCATATGTGTTGACTTAAAAATGGTTAATTTTCTGCTAGGACAACAAGGAGGGTATACTAAATATCCCTGCTTCCTTTGCTTATGGGACAGCAGAGCCAAGGAAGAACATTATTTCAAACAAATCTGGCCAGCACGAACATCACTTACTGTCGGAGAAAAAAACGTAATTAATCCACCTTTAGTGAGCAGAGATAAAATCATATTTCCTCCTCTGCATATAAAACTAGGCCTCATTAAACAATATGTAAAAGCTTTAGATACGAACGGCGAGTGTTTCAAATACATAACTTCAAAATTTCCAAGTTTAAGTTATGAAAAAATCAAGGCGGGAATTTTCGACGGTCCACAAATAAGAACAATGATTAAAGACAGCAATTTTCCTAATGTCATGAATGAACGCGAAAAAAATGGCTGGTTCTCATTCGTGGACTTGATAGAAAACTTTTTAGGCAATTATAGGGCAGATAACTACGAAGAAGTCGTAAAAAAACTTTTAAGGGACTACAAAGAGTTAGGTTGCAATATGAGCATAAAAATGCATTTTTTGAATAGCCATCTTGACCAATTTCCAAGTAATTTAGGTGATGTAAGTGACGAACAAGGGGAGAGATTCCACCAAGATATAAAAATTATGGAGGAACGGTACCAAGGCCGCTGGGATTCCCACATGATGGCTGATTACTGCTGGTGCTTGAAAAGAGACCTGCCATCAACAAGCAAATACGCTAGAAAGTCTTACAAAAGAAAATTTTTGCCACAGTGAAAGCTTCATATCTGTTTGTTTTTTATTTTAAGTCATTTCTATCGTTATAATGTAATTTTACTGTAGTTTGAACTGCTTGTATTCATGAAACTTGAAAAAAAAATTTAACACATGACTTAATTTTTTAGTCCTAATTTGAAAAATCTGGAAAATGGCACATAGGCTGTCGAAAAGAATCAGGACCTGATAGAGCCAAACCGAGTTGAAATTCGTATTCAGCGCACCCAAATTACCTAGAATCAAGTGTCAGATATCATTCAATAAAATACGTGTTGCCCACTGAATTATATATATAAAAATTGACGATTGGTTAGGTTAAGTCGTAATATTTTCGTTAGTTTTAACGTTTTATTTGAGGAATTCATTTAAAAAATGTCTGCTAAAGATCTGAGTGTAGTTTACGGTTCCCCAACTTTGACCTAGTGTAGTTTGTGTCCCCTTCTGCGTCAGGGGGACGTAAACTACACGTGCTCCATTATATTTTTTTGCAGAATATGCAATTTAGGGCGGAGTGAAAAACTCATTTTTCGAATTTTCAAATTGGCTAGTGTGGAAAATGTGTGGAGTAGTGAGGAAATAAGCTGGTATAAATTTAAAATCATAACATTAATATCTTCAGGTGCCACAATGACCTTCAATATTGAAAAAAATTGAAAAAAGCAGATTTTAACCAATAATTACAGAAGAGTCCACGATGCACAATAGACAAGAATTTATTCACACTTGTATAAAATTGGCTCAGTCAACCTTTAAAAAAAGTTTCTATTCTCTAAAAACAGTTTTCTATAGTCAGCTCACTCAGCTGTCACGTGAGTACCTCGGTTCAGTGTAGCTGTCGCTCTCGTAGCAGGTGGGTGTTCTGTTGTTGGCGTTACTCAGATAGTCTAAACTATATTTCTTATATATTTTGCATTTCTGTATTGTGTTGCCCTAAGTTTGCCATGTACTATTAACTGAAATTAACGTATAATTGATATTAGCTCTTTCTTTTTCAGATTTGTATACTTTCAAAATGTCTCGAGTTTGTGCAAAATCAACCAGGGCCTCAACTGAGTGCCCCATGTTTGGTATGGGGAAAGATTTGTGGCACAGGAATCTTCCTACATACGAAGGAGTTTTTAAATATTACTTGTTTGTAAGAAACGATTTGAAACAGAATACTAATAAAGATCCTTCAATATCTCAAATATTAGAACAAGTTGTTGATAAATTGAAAACAATTTGGGAAAGTGCTTCCGTCCCAATTCTGTCAGACAGGCGAATTGAAACAATGTTCAGAAGCTACCGCGAAAAGTATCGTGTCATTATGAAGCCATACCAAAGCAGAAAAAATTCTGAAGCTTTACAAAGCAAAGATTGATATGTTCAAAAAAGAAGCACACACGAAACTTTTTGACATTGCAGCGTGCAAGTGCAAAGTACTAAAACAATGTTCTTGTCCCAAAGAAAAAACGGTTCCAAAGGAAGAAGTGACGTTCCTCTTAGATCAAAGGAGTGAAAGAAAACTGTTTATTGATAGAGTAGATATTACACTCTCAAAGAAAAAAGCATCTACGTTGCTAAGAAAGCAAAAAGAAGCTGTGAGGCTCACCAAAGAATCTTCACAGGAGAAATTGCAGGATACAAATGTTGAATTATCATCAGCGACATCAAATAGTGAAAGTGAATCTGGCGAAATATCAGACGATACATTTCCAGAGCCAGTTAGCTCGAAGAGAAAGCTCGAACAACCTGAAGAACAATTATTCAAGAAAAGGAAAACTACAAATCTACCTTCAGTGGCTACTGCTTGTGACAGGACTGCAGTTTCAGATCGAGCTGCAGCATTCATTGTTAGTGCAGTATTGCAAGATATTGGAGAAGTTTCTATTGACAATACATCTGAAGTAGTGGATAGGAGTAAAATCAGAAGAGAAAGACAAAAGAAGAGATCAGAAATTATGAAAGATCAAAATCAGGTCCCAATCAGAGGAATCTATTTTGATGGTCGAAAAGATTCTACACTCTTCCAAGAAAAAAAGAGTCCAAAGTATATCAGAAGAAGGTAACAGAAGAACATATCACTTTAGTGAGAGAACCTGGTTCAGATTATTTGGGCCATTATTCTGTGAATTCTGGATCAGCTGAAGAAATATGTAAAGGAATGTTTGAGTATATTGGAAATAATGACATGAACCTGGAAAACCTTGTTGCCATTGGATGCGATGGTGCCGCAGTCAACACTGGAGAAAAGGGAGGCGTTATAAGGCTTATAGAATTGAAGCTCAAGAAGCCAGTTCAACATTTAGTGTGCCAGCTCCATGCCAATGAATTACCATTACGCCATTTAGTTGCAAAGCTGAATGGAAAAACATCTGGCCCCCGCGGATTCACCGGTCCTATTGGCAGGGAATTAGAGAACTGTGAGAGTCTTCCTATTGTCGAGTTTGAAAGGATTGATGCTGAGGAACCAACTGTAGACTGTGAAGATCTTAGCACCGACCAAAAATATCTAATTGATATTCATCAGGCCATAACAAAGGGATATTGCTCTCCAGATCTTGCTCATCGTAGTCCAGGCAAAATGGCACATTCACGATGGCTGACTACAGCAAATCGTTTGCTTCGTCTATACGTTTCAACTGTAAGTCCATCTGAGAACCTCATGAACATTGCTTCTTTTATAATGAAGGTCTACATCCCAATGTGGTTTTCTATTAGCAAAGTACGTCTTTTGTCAATGGCTCAAAACATGTTTTCAAAACTATTGAACTAACAAGAACACTGAATGACGAAGTAAAGGATATTGTAAACCCTGTCATACAAAGAAATGCATTTTTTGCAAATCCAGAAAATATTCTAGCATCATTAATGATTCATGATGACCGCAGCGCCATACGAGAATTAGCGTGGAGGCGAATAAAGAAAGCAAGGCAAACAAACAAGGAAAAAGTTGTGAGGCGTTTCACAGTACCTGTTATTCAATTTGAAGCTACTGATTATACTGATTTAATTAATTGGCAAAAATGCATTGTCACTGAACCACCTGTGACAAGACACCTGACAGAAAATGAGATTGAAGAATTCATAGAAAACAAGAGTACCCCTCCATTCGAGAAATTCCCTTGTCATACACAAGTAGTAGAAAGAATGGTAAAATTAGTGACTGAAGCATCATCAAAAGTATTTGGATTGAACGCGCGAGATGGCTTCATAAGATCAACACTTCAGTCACGTAAAAAAATGCCATCATTCGAAAGTAAAGCTGAATATAAAGTTTAAATAAAACGTTAATAGAAAAAAACATGCGCAAGGATGGGTGGTTGGGAGGGCATGGGTGGAGCTCGACACGCAGCCACCTCCTCGTGGTGAGTTCTGGATTATTTAGATCATTAATCAAAAGAACATTGATCTAAATAAACTAAGAGCTGCGTAATTCAGTAACTATTTTGGTAATTGGAACACTTAATATATAATAATAACAAGTAAGTTTCAGTTATTGTACTGATGCAGAATATAAGAAAATCATTATATTTCACTTTTTTCGACGGCTTTGTGGCACCTGAAGATATAATTTCGCAGGACTAATATTTATGCACAGTCATTATCTATAGCACCCACATATTTTCCGCACTAGCCATATTTGAATTTCGAAAAAACGTTTAAAAACCTCATTTTCGATCCGCCCTAATATGCATATTAAATAATAGAAATTTCTCCTAAAAAAAAATTTTGTGATATAAATTGATAAATATACTTGAAAAAATTACTAGCGATTATTTGCTCCCAAAATGGGAACGTTGGCAATGATTACATGCAGTTTTCCAACATTTTGTCACGACACCAAAAAACAAAGTTCATCATGTTTCACCCTGTTTATTCTTCAGAAGTGCATATGTTACAGTCAAAGTGTGTAACCAGCCATTTCGCTTAATGGCTGAAACTTTTAGTCATTTCGCGAAATGGCTGTTTCACTTGGTCATTTCGCGAAATGACTAAAATCTTCAGCCATTACGCGAAATGACTGAAATTCCACTTTGGTCATTTCGTACAAGATCATTTACCTTGTTAGGTCAACTGTATGCCCGGTTAGGTCAACTGTATGCCCTTGACAATTGGTTGTGTTATTTTCGTTAGTTTTAACGAAAATAACACGACTTAACCTAACCAACTGTCAAGGGCATACAGTTGACCTAACTGGGCCTTCAATGGCGGACATCGGAATAACATTGAAGGCCTGGTTAATATTTGAAAGCCTCTATATTGAAAATTCGAATTCAAAAGTGTTCAAATGTTCAAATGTGTATTTGAAGTGTTTCTCACTTACTTGAACAGAAATTACGCGAGATTAGGAGATTTAGTTAGTTAAATAAAGGTTTCCAGTTTTATTGTGATGTTTGTTATTTCTATGAATTCATGACAAAAGTCATTTTAGCCATTTCATGAAATGACCAATGTGGAATTTCAGCCATTTCGCGTAATGGCTGAAGATTTTAGTCATTTCGCGAAATGACTAAGTGAAACAGCCATTTCGCGAAACGGCTAAAAGTTTCAGCCATTACGCGAAATGGCTGGTTACACACTTTGACTGTAACATATATAAGTTCGGCGGGTAATCTGGAGTCCGAGACTATAATCAGTGCATTTTGTGCTTCTTAGCGTGAACAGATCACAGATTGATGGATTCTACATTTTTTGGGTAAGTGCCTTTCTTTGAATATGATCTCATTATTCTTATATATATATATACAGGGCGTCCCAAAAAAATGTATACACACTTTAAATAATTATAAAGGCAGTGTTTATTAAAATACATTTCATTTTCAAAATGTAATAGAATCTACAGACATTATTTAATTGTTTTGTCAACGCATGTTTTCAAACTGACGTCCCTTCTGGTCCAGGCATTGCTGATAACGCGAAGCAATGGAATCGCAAACATCACGAAACATTTCGTTTGGTATTTGTGTGCATTCTCGTTCAATGGCTGCTCTCAATTCAGCGACTGTTGCAGGTTTTATAGCGTAGACTTTGTCTTTTAAGTATCCCCATAAAAAAAGTCTAGTGGTGTGAGGTCTGGTGAACGCGGAGGGTATTCTACGAAACCCCTTCGTCCAATCCACATCCACATCGTGCCAAGTACCACTCGCAATACTCCACTCTTCGGTCCGGATCATCATCTTCATTAATAGCATGGACTAATCTTGGAATGTAACTTTTCCATTGACAGCGCTTCAAAATGCGTTGGACAGACGATTCTGATATTCCTACCTCACGACTCGCTTGCCGCACAGATTTTCTTGGACTTTGGTGATACGTTTCCAGTACTCTTTCTTGCTTTGTGGGCTTGTCGATGTCCGTGGTCTTCCGGAACGCTTCTTGTGGACATTCTGAACAGTTCCATCGGCTTCAAACTTATCTCTAATTCGAGTGATGGTAAGTCGCGTTGGTGGATCTGTTTGAAACTCCCTCCTAAACTGTCTTTGCACTTCAACTGCGTTTTCACACTTCCAGTAGCATTTTAGAATGAATTTCCTTTGTTCAAAGCTTAGTCTGACTGCCATTATTAATTCTAATGGGTTTAACTTGGAAAGAAAGAAACATCAATTGAGCTATCAGCTGTTAAAGTGTGTATACATTTTTTTGGGACGCCCTGTATACCTTTACCTTACAACCTTACAAAGGTTCCGCGCGATGATTTCTCATTTCGCGAAGGTTTATTGGCAGACTATAGTCCATATGACAAATATTATTAATACAATGACAGTTCATACACTAATGATAGAAAATATACAATTGATTAGAAATAATACTGCACTGTCGAAGTATGTCAGTTCATACACTAATGATAGAAAATATACAATTGATTAGAAATAATATTGCACTATCGAAGTTAAGTGGAGCTACAGACAGATGTTTTCGTACCAAGAAGTCCATAGCTTAGAGGATAAATGGCAGGACTCATGGATAGCTTGGATGATCGGGTTGGTTGATTTTTTAATTCTTTGCATTAGACTGTGTTGAGCACGTGTTGTTACCTCCGGGAAGCTCGGGACATTGCGGGTAGCAAACATTTGCGAAGCTGAGCATCTCGGGGGTAATTTATTTAAGAGTCTAAAAGACCTGTTATACAGCAAATTTAGGGTTCTGCCAGAACCCTTTTTATAATTCACCCAGAGTTGCTGACCGTATATATTACTGCAGAAAGTACGAAAGAGTGTGTCTTTAGCTTCACTTGTACAGAAACGAAAGTTCCTTATGGTCATATTCGCTTTAGCACACAGGCTTCGAGATTGTTTTCTTATATCCGAGTCATCACTCAAGGAGCTGGTAATAGTTTGACCCAAATACTTAAACTCTTGTACTTCCTCAATTACTTCACCATTCATTTTAAACCTTATATCAGCTGGCTGATTACAGCTTTTCGGATGAAATTGCATAACCTTAGTTTTTGTAACATTAAAAAGAATATCATGTTTCTGCGAATACACTTCGCAGACATTTAGTAGCCGATCCAGACCTTTAACAGAAGGACTTATTAACACCATATCATCGGCATAAACTAAGTTATTTATCATTGCGTTATCTATACAACATCCCACTGTTGCCTCATTAAGTGAAGCAATTAATCCGTCGATATACACATTAAACAGCATAGGGGAGAGCAAGGAACCTTGTCTCACCCCGCAAGAGGAGCCAAAACACTCGGATAGTACATTGCCCCACCTAATAGTGAAAGATTGGTGGGCATACCAAAATTTCAATAAATTTAATATGTACATGGGAACCTTCCTGTCTTCTAGTTTTGCAAATAAATATTGTGGTTCACCCTATCATATGCCTTACTTATATCAAGGAAACAGCTATAAATGGTTGAATTACTGTCAATGTATTTAGATATTGTTTCTTTAAGTACATAGATACACAGGTCAGTTGAGTGGGACCTTTTAAAGCCAAACTGATTAGATGTCCATAGGAAATCATTTAATCGGAGTAACAAGAGTTTTTCTAGTAGTTTCGAGAAGCAAAAGCGACAGCAATGGGCCTGTAATTATTGCTGGACAGAATGTCTCCGTACTTATTTTTGACCAAGGGCAAGATATATACCCTCATGAACTCTGCAGGGATATAGCTATGAGCAAGCATGGCTGATAGGAGCAATGATATATGCAGACATACTACGTCATTTGCATATTTTAAGTGCTCATTCGATAAGTCATCTACCCCTGACGCAGAACCAGTCTTTAACTCTTTAATTAACCTCTTTACTTCAGAAAATGATATCAAAATATTTTCCCTTGTCCCTCCCACAATCGTTTCGCTGTAATCTATCTTAAGATTATCCCTACTCACACTATTAAGAATGTTAGAGTAGTGATTTTTCCACAGCTTTGCAATTTCATCCTCCCCCGACACCCCATCGATTGTCGGAGGGAGGACATTTTTGACACCCGTTTGATTCTTAACAAATTTCCAAAATTTGTTATTATCGTTATTTATGCGAGCTTCACAGGCTTTTGATGCTCGAATAGACTCTTCTTCCTGTTTACATCGCCTTATGGCCGCCTTATACTGACCCCGACTTCTACACATATTCAAGTATACTGGTCCTAATCTGGGTCTACCATGAAAGCACCACAAATCATAGGCGTCTTTCGATTCCCTCTCCAGGGGGGCAATAAAATCATTCCATCCAGGAATAACCTTAGTATGATAGTTGTAAGATTTAATCAAGCGGCTTCCTGCTTCTCTTAACAGGGATATTATCTTACTATAATACCTATCTATGAGTTTACAGTGAGAATCATTTGAGCAAGGATTATTACAGGCAAGGTGCAAAATTTCTAAATTATTAAAGAGGTGACATGTTCTGTCTTTGTATTCTATTCTCTGCTGCATATTAACATTGGACCAATCGACGCGATTATTCTTACCTATAGAGTTCTTCTTAAGTCGTGTTGCGCATAAATTGGTAACGTTAATTAATATTTCTAATGGTCTATGATCAGAAAGAAGGAAATCATGCAAAATATGAACTCTAACAATTCGATCCTTTAGATTGTTACTAGTGAGACAATGATCAATCCACCTGGTGGTACCACTCATATCGCTAACGTATGTAAAATTACCACTGGCTACCCCTAATACATCTACATCACTTATACTTAAATTGGCCGACTCGTACATGTTACCCAATTCTCCAAAGAATTCTGAGTTCACATGTGCGTTAAAGTCCCCCATTATTATACAGTGAGAATATTTGGGGTTATCTGATAATGACTTAATTTTGTACAGCAAATCAATGTATTCATCTAGATTACTGCCGTTGTTGTATGGTAAATAGCGGTTTACAATTAATATACAATCATTGTTCACTTGTAATTCAATGCCTCACAACCTTACGTTATCGCTTGTTAAAAATCTTATATGTTTTGACAAATTTTTTCTTAATAAGAAAGTAACACCACCAAAAGGCCTACCGTACATTAATTCATCTGACAAGTCTACTGCTGATGACGCATGGTACATAAAGTCATCATGTAATGTACTCACATATATATATATATATATATATATATATATATATATATATATATAAAACGAAACAAATAAGAGTTTACCTTTCCTGGATGTTCTAGTTAAACGGGCTAATAACAAGTTCCACACCTCACTATTTAGAAAACAAACTTTTACTGGAACCACTTATTTAAGTTCAATATTTTATAAATATAAGATTAGCGCTATACTAACATTATTAACAAGAAGTTACCGAATTTGTTCAGATTACTTTTCATTAAGCGAAGAATTTAAATTTTTAAGACTACTTTATTAATAATTACTACCCTTCTAATCTTTTTGTCAACCAATTAAAGAAATATTTAAATAACACTTTTAATACTAAACTCCCCATAACCACAGTACAAAAAGTAACCAGATATATTAAATTACCTTTTTTTGGTTATTTATCATTACGTATTCGAAGTGAAGTGTCCAAACTGCTTAAGTCTAGTTATCCCCAAATAAATTTTAGATTCGCTCTCATCAACCCAATTAAATTATCAAATTTTTTAAAGTTCAAAAATAAATTCCTCAAAACTGTATGCTCTTATGTTGTTTATAAATTACAGCTCTTCTAACTAACCAACCAACCTACTTTCATAGATATATCATACCTTCCAATGTAACTAACCATACAGTCTTCTCTCAGTATCTGCCGAATATGGAGGTTGACGTAATCATTGTGTATTTACCAGTTGAGGTAATTTGAATTTAATTTAATTTAATTTTAATTATTTTAATTTTCTTTTGTATTGATGTAATTTTAATTATTTATTATTTTTGTTTTAAGGTTTTAAGATTTATAATTCACTGATGATGACAAAAGATTTGTCGAAACGTCTGAAGTACAAAAAATAAATGAAAATGTTGTAAATTCTTACATCAATCAGATATGGTCCCGGCCATTAAAAGGTTAATTAATTAATACACGGAAAGCATTGGAATCATTTTTCCTTTTCCTTGTGGTTTGCATCATTCATTCATTTCACGGTTAAGTGTGAAATTCATCCCATAGATATAGCAATAGTAGTATAGCCGAAAAAGGGGAGAGTGCAAGAATGTTGCAAGTGATTATGTAATGTTGCAAAGGGGGTGGGGTTGTTGCAAAGGGGGGGGGGTGTTGCAAAAAGGAAAAAAAAAAGAAAAAAAAGAAAAAAAAGAGTACTGGCCTTTGTTGCCAACCGGGGTTGCAAGGGGCATGCAACTTGGAGGTGGAGTTCTCCCCCAAGCTATTCCCCCCAAAGGGCCAGAAAGGAGAGAAAGGAGGAGAGAAAGGAGGAGAGGTGTTCACCTGGCAGGAGCCAAGTGCATATTAAGACTTCAGCCGAGTACGCGTTGTTTTATAGGCTCCTAATCAGCCAGTTGGCTGAGCCAAGGGGGGAGGGGTACACCTGAAGGAGAGAGAGAGAGAGTAGTGGCCTTTGATTGCAAGGCATGCAACTTGGAGGCGGAGTTCTCCCCCAAATTATTTTCGTTTACCTAACCTAAGAGGCCTCTAAGGGGTTTCCCAAAGTGCCAGAAAGAGAAGGACCAGAGGTCCTTGCTCGGCTGGGAGCCGAGCTTGAATGACTCCGTCAGTCGTCTCTCGGTCTTTTATAAACCTCTATTCTGGCTGAGTTGGCAGATAGCGCCATGTATTCAGTTGCCAGATCACGCCATGTATTCAGTTGCTGAGTTGCCAGATCGCACCATGTATGCAGTTGCTGAGTTGCCAGATCATGCCATGTATTCGGGTGCTGAGTTGCCAGGTCGCACCATGTATTCCAGATAGCGCCATGTATTCCAGATAACAAAAACCATATATTAATCATCCATTTAAATAGTGTACCACAATATATATGACGGTAGATGAATCCAATTAAATTCTGTTTATTAAATAAATAATTTTTACACACTTAATTTTTATAGATGTATAGATGTATATAGTGTTTTACAATATATGTATATAGTGTTTAACGATTAGAAACAAATATAACATTAACTTGAACTTCATTAAACTTGAAGTTAAACTTTACGGAGACGAAACAAATAACGTAGTTAGCCTTAACATAATTCAACCAACCATAGAAAACAGAATTATAGAAAAACAATTAGGTTTTTATGGATAACTAGTTTATGTTGACATAAGTTTACTATAATTATATATATACAGTCTTTTAAACATCTTATGATAGATATATGTATATTAGGGTGGATCGATTTTACATTTTTTTCGATTTCCATATTCTAATAGAGACAAAAACTTGCGCATGCATGGGAAAATAGCCTCTGCAAAATCTTAGCTTAATAGGTAATCATCTTCTGCCCCCGGCAGAGCGATGAAAATCATATTTTAGTAGTCAAAAACGTATTTTTAAACCCTAGCCTAGAGTCATAAAATTTTCCGTGTGTGTTATTTCATGCCTAAGCAACGATATAAATGCTATGGGAAATATATAAATGCATTATTTAAGACAAAGAGCCGATCTGAAATATGTATAATATACATATTTTCAGATCGGCTCTTTGTCCTAAATAATGCATTTATATATTTCCCATAGCATTTATATCGTTGCTTAGGCATGAAATAACACACACGCACAATTTTATGACCCTAGGCTAGGGTTTAAAAATACGTTTTTGACTACTAAAATATGATTTTCATCGCTCTGCCGGGGGCAGAAGATGATTACCTATTAAACTAAGATTTTGTAGAAGCTATTTTCTCATGCATGCACAAGTTTTTGTCTCTATTAGAATATGGAAATCGAAAAAATGTAAAATCGATCCACCCTAATGTGTATATATATATATATATATATATATATATATATATATATTAATTTTTTCTTTATATATCTATTTTATCTATCTTAAAAAATTAAAATATTTATCGTTTAATTTTGCTCATGTTTGCAAAGTAAATACATTTCAAACTTGTTTTAAATATAGTGTTTCACTATAGATGTATAGATGTATATAGTGTTTTACAATAGATGTATATAGTGTTTAACGATTAGAAACAAATATAACATTAACTTGAGCTTCATTAAACTTGAAGTTAAACTTTTCGGAGACGAAACAAATAACGTAGTTAGCCTACACATAAATCAGCGTTTTCTTTAATGATTCAAAAAACATACATTAATCGTCCATTTAAATAGTGTACCACAATATATGACGGTCGGTAGATGAATCCAATTAAATTCTGTTTATTAAATAAATAATTTTACACACTTAATTTTTATATAAATATTTAAGTCACGAATAACGAAAATTTACGAAACAATTCATTTAAAAGTTGAAATTAACCAAAACACAATCCACTGTAACGGGGTCGAACGACATGAGAGATCTTCCTTCCAGACCGCTCTTGATATATATATATATATATATATATATATATATAATAAACGAATAAACAACTCGTGCACACACACACACACACACACACACACACGACGAAAAGGCGACTCTGTTTCAATTCGAATCGTCACATTTAAATAGTGTACCACAATATATATTTATATGACGGTAGATGAATCCAATTAAATTCTGTTTATTAAATAAATAATTTTTACACACTTAATTTTTATTATAAATATTTAAGTCACGAAACGAAATGAAAGTTACGAAACAATTCATTTAAAAGTTGAAATTATCCAAAACACAAATTCCCCTGCGAAGAAAATTGAAAAAAAAAGAAATTTAAAGAAACGAAGAAAGTTGAAATTAACCAAAACACAATCCGTTATAACGGGGTCGGATGACTAATGATATCTTTATATTTAAGAAGAACACCTGCTGGTTGAGAGACCTTCCCCCCAATCCCTCCCCCATGTGTGTGTGTGTTTATATATATATATATATAAATTGAATTTCGCCGTGGCACACCATGTTTGGCAAGCGCTTTAGTGGAGTAGGCCTTATTTACTGATGCATATTATATCTATCGGGCAAATAACTTTTAATTCAATCACTGCGTCAACTCAAAACACACGTGCCTGCACTGAAACCTTCACACGCACACACACACACACACACACACACACACACGCCTGTATATATTATGAAAATCAGGAAAAATACCAAACGTATATTAATTCAAATGATCCTAAACATATATTATAAGAAATTAATTACTATTTTTTCTGATTTACATCATTGGTAAACTTAGTCTTTTGTATGTTAACAATTTTTAGAAAACGTTTTGTATATTCCCTTACACAAAAGGTCTTCCTTCGGGTCTTTTCCGTTTGGGGCTAGCAGCGAATTTTAATGAAAATCGGTATACATATAGCGTGATGTAGTATCTCGTTTCGCCGAACTAAAACCAAAACATTCGATCGTGTTCGCAAATCCACACACACACACACACACACGAGGAAAGGGTTTCCGACAATCTGGGTCATTTCGAAGAACACCTGTTTCTTCCAGACCGCTCCTGATAAATCTCTCTACATTCGTCAAAAAATATTACCCCGCAACATTCCCCCATGTGTGTGTGTGTGTTTATATATATATATATATATATATATATATATATATATATATATATATATATAAATGAACTTTCACCGAATTAAAAATCACTAAGCAGTTAAAAGATTTCGCTCTATTATCATATTCACAAATCTATCGCGAAGGAAGATATGGGGAAAACAAATCAAAACACGCGTTCGTCCTCCCTCATTTCTCCCATATATATATATATATATATATATATATATATATATATATATATATATATAGAGAGAGAGAGAGAGAGAGAGAGAGAGAGAGAGAGAGAGAGGAGAGAGAGTTTTGCTCATTAATAAATATTAATCAGCGAAAGAAATAAGGTAGGCAAACATGAGAGTACTAACAAATATATGTATATATATATATATATATATATGTATATAGAAAGAGAGCGAGAGTTTTGTTCAAATAAAGGAATCCATTGGTGGCAAACCGAAGCGTTCCATTTTTAGGTAAAAAAAAATTTGAAAAATTACTAATAACATGTAAGTAAAAATAAAAACCGGAAACTATAAAAAATATATTAAACCATTCCTAACATTAATTGCTTTACTCCATTTATAATGAAAAGGTACGACTTGGGATGTCATTCGACTACTGAGAGTTATTAGCAATGAAGTTCAGTAAAGAATACCGCAGCTAATATGTATCATATTTCTGAGAAAGTCGAAAACCATACCCATATTATCTTATATCAGTCAGGGTGAGTCTTCTGCCACGTCAGGCGTACGCTAGGTTAGGCGGTAGAGCAATTTCCCCATGTCATCAACCTTCGGACAGTCAGGGATCGTTGGGCGTGATTTCCGACTTTTCCAAAAAATATGTAGCCGTAAAATTACCTACTGTACTTACCCCTACCATACCTCTTTGTTTAGGAGTGTATCGTACTTACTGATATCATGCAGGGATGACATTTTCTGATTTACATCATTGGTAAACTTAGTCTTTTGTAGCGATACCATTGTATACACTATTATAGACTCCTAATCAGCCAGTTGGCTTAGAAGGCGTAAATGGCTTGAGTTGCCAGATACCACTTTTTAGCGATACCATTGTATACACTATTATAGACTCCTAATCAGCCAGTTGGCTTAGAAGGCGTAAATGGCTTGAGTTGCCAGATACCACTTTTTAGCGATACCATTGTATACATTATTATATTTCTTAAAAGTTGGTTTAGAATACCGGTAGTAGGTTTAGAAGCCGTAACATGATATAATTAAGTAAAACAACATTGCATCATTCTGTTTATTATAAATATATAGAAAATAAATATACATTTCAATAATAATTGAGGAATATGCATATAATCATAATAGTACAGGAAATATATACACACAATTATGGTGATATATATAAAATAAATATACATTTCAAATAGAAATAAATATACATTTCAATAATAATAGAAATATGCCTATAATCATAACAGTACAGGGGAAATATCACGCAAAATATATAAATACATTTCAATAATAATAGAAATATGTATATAATCATAACAGTACAGGAGAAATATCACGCAAAATATATAAATACATTTCAATAATAATAGAAATGCATATAATCATAACAGTACAGGAGAAATATCAAGCAAAATATATAAATACATTTCACTTTTTTTTCAAAATACTAAACTCGGTCTTAATCGAGTTTACAATTACATCATTATTGCTCTGCATTACGCAGTATATGCGGCTTAATAATATTTCACCGCTTAAAGTATAAAGAAACCTGTATTCGATATGAAGGGCTTTCATATCGTTCAGTACTATTTTTGTTCCCACTTTACAACCGGTTGGTAAGTCATCTTTAAATACGTCTAGAATACAATCAAAAGCACGCACAAAGAGTTCATCGTTAGCTACATTATTAAACACAAGTTTATAAGCACGCTTTTCCAATCGAGGGTTTATTTCTACCGACTCGAGCTTTTCAATCGTGAACTCACTCAACATAGCGGCAATTGAAATAATCTTCTAAATCGTTACGACAACTGCGCGTTGTATAAAGAAATAGTTCTTCAGGGTGAACGGTGTAGGTGAGCTCAGCCTTGTACCGATCAATTGCTTTGTACCAAAGTTCATGGTATTTCAAAGAGTCTAAACTTTTTACATAAACATCCAGCACTAGACCATTCTCACCAGCCCTACACTCGGTAAACCCATCGAGCAGAGCGGTGTAGGCGTATTCAAGTACTGTATCAAAATAAAGCATGTCCGTAACACGCGCGTCTAATATAGGTTTCAGCTTGCGGAATCCGACGATTTCAAACATTCTGTCGAGGATGAAACGGTTTCGCGTAGGAACAAGAGCGTTATTATCAGAAGCATTCTTCCACATCAGCCGTATATCAATGCACGGCCGATCGTTATTTATACACAACGTACATACAACGGCGTATGAGGGTGCGTCACTAATCTGCTCTCTTCTTGTACCTACGTTAGCAGGTATTTTATAACGATCTTCGCTCCACTTCTCAACTATCACGAAGATTCTATTCATCTCCTCGACACTTAAATAAACCCGTTTGTTTGTTTGTCTACATTCCGTTTCCAGTACATAGCTAATGGTACCGGAATTACGCCTGAACACGCGCAACGATTTCGTCACGGACACATCGTACGAGGCGTTGAGAATGCTGCTCAAAGGAAGTTCCATCGTATTCGAGGAGCGCACGTCCACTCGGTTCAAGCTCTGAGATAACTATGAGCCGCGTGAGGCACGCAGGTAGGCAGGAACGGTTCGACGGGCGGCTGAATCGATGATACGTGAATGGGCTTGTTCGTATGATCCGCGAGTCGTACCGAATTGTTGTACATATTTGTTTTTCCGGTACAAGAATTAATTTCATCACTACCAGCCTACGCACCAGACATTTTACCTCAGGATAAGAACTAGGAACATTTTATGTTTTACTAAACATCTTCACACTCCGGCGCACTATTTGAGAGGAACATATGCTCATATTTTTCCTTTCTGCCCATCAAACGATACTCGTCTCTAAAGTCTGTTAAAAACTCACGCAGGGCACTAGCCACAACCTCACTACGAACCTCATCATGATATACGTTAATATAGTGATAAAAATACTTAAGATTGTCCATGATCACGAGATTCACATTTTCAGTCGTAGGTATGAGTAATCGACATGGTGTAGCATGACGTAATACCGCTTGTCACACCACCCATCCGCAAGACTCATTATCCATACCTGCTGCTTCTCTTCTGCACGCGTTGTTTCTTTTACTTCACGGTGTATGTGAGACTTTATAAAGTTTAGCTCTGCAGTATACTTCAGCACATCGTCTGTGCAACGAAAGCCTTCAACGGTCTCACCTGAACATCCGTAGAGTATTTGTACATCTTGGAACTTCGCACAATCCAATGTGTTTTTAAAAGAGGTATAGGAGGGAGGAATAGGAAGTTTTTCGGTATCCACCACATCCTGACACTTTGCTGAATACCATTTCATAAACGTTGTACAAGCAATATTAAAGGTAGCCATTTGAATACACTTCTGATCTGAATACACGTCTGATCTCTCGGGCTTACTGCAGTCGACTGAGCACGCAGGGACTCCCAGATAGTAGCATGACTCACGGTCTTACAGTGGGCGGAGCTTAGAACTTTCACCTGCGCACACACATACACACAAAGGAGAAAGTGAAACGCTAATTGAAACATGATTTATTTATTAAACGAGATATTCAAGTTATATATATTTACAAATACGATTTAATAAACGAGATATTCAAGTTATATATATATTTACAAATACGTGTAATAAAGCAATAGATACTTTACAAATACGATTTAATAAATGAGATATTCAAGTTATATATATATATATTTACAAATACGTGTAATAAATAGATACGATTATATACAAGACAAATACGTGTGAGTTAACAATAGAAGCATCATACGTTATGGTATCCAAAGGGTACGGTATCATAGGTACCAGGTAACTGGTAACGTTTCCTATAGGTGTTACGGCACACCTTCGTACCCCTAAGTTCCTTCACGCCCCCCAGCTTCTGCGCCCGAAAATTGTGGGTGCCTACAATTAGTTGGGAAGGTTGTTCGCCCTCATCATCGTCCAAACATACTAGATCCTTCAACGATTCAAAGTTAACAACCCGCCGATTCGCATGGTTGAGCGTAATACCCTTTGCCTTCACGATATATTTCATTTCCTCCCCAACTCTGACCCGCACCCCATAAGTCTTAGGTCCTGTTGAGACAAAAGAGTCGGCGTAAGCGTTGTCCCCATACTCGTCCTTGATCTCATCAGTGAGCTCGCCGAGGAACTCCCCAATAGCGGGCATGTATTCACCCTCCCTCTCTGTGAATATCACGCTATCTGTATCGGCATACAATACTCTCCGCCCAAGAGAATGCAATAGACCCCAAAGTTTTATACGGGCGTAGGCTGTTGTGAAGCTGGCTACAGGTATGTTTGTAACCCTTGAGGTATCTGTGGCAAATTCAGTGTTGTTGTACTTTATTATGTAAGTATTACCTACATTCACGATCTCCATGACCTCTTTATCGGGAGCATTGGCATAATCCCAGACATCGCTATAACTTTGTGCCAAATGAATGCTCCCTCTGCCTGTATTCTGCGCAAATTTTCCCCATAGACTGTTTAGACACACCTTTGCACTAAAGCGCTTGCCAGGATTCTTTACAATTTGGACACGATCAAGTTGTATACCTTCGCGTTCGCGGTAACGTTGAATATAGGCAGACTTTTCATCTTCGGTATCAACTCCTCGCGGATACCCTGATGCCTCAACCTTATCCTTCAAAAAGGCGTTTATATATGGTGTGAAAAGGTTGGGTAGCTTCTGAAACCTCCACACCTCATGTATCTTCAGTATTCTATAACCATGGCGTACGGCTAGGGCCAGCTCAGGACTTGTATATACGCCTCTGATCTTACGCTGGTGGGGTATATGGTTACATTCGCCGTTATCCTCTTCCGCGCACTTCACGCACAGGGGAAACATGAGCTTGTCGTCGATAACGACAGGTAAGATCGGCATCCATAAATTGCGTGGGGGGAGTACGTCTACGAAAGAGAGCCCAAAGTAACGATCATTCAAATTTTTTGAAAATTCATTGATGGAGGGTAGGCTAGGTCCCACCAGTTTCTCAGGAGCGCCCACGGGGTACGGATTGCTCTTCATCACGTATGGGTATAAAGAACAGAAATCGTAGTAATGGAGCTTCACGCCCTCCGTAGGTGGAAAGTATAGTCTGAAAGGATTTGTACGTCCTCCAAACAAGCTATCACCACATTTGAGAGGATCCAGCACCATTGAACGCTTGATCGTGTTTATTTCCTCACGGTACACCTCGTCTGTCTCCATCCGTGCATCATATTCATGCTCCCACAAGACTTTGTGAGTGAACTGTGATCCTATAAGTTGATCGCGGGTGCGGGTCGATGCAAGACAGTCGGCAGGAGACCTACCGTGGATATCTCCGGTGATTCCGCACTCAGGACGGGGGCATCCATGCCACCAGCAACCGTTAAAGGAGTACACAGTCTTCACACCAGTGACACGGTATTCACTTAACCCATCAACCCAAAAAACACGTCCATTAATCTTAATGGGTACTTCACCCGTGTTGCGGGCGTGCTTTATGTATACACCTGTCTGTTGCTGTAGGTGTATGAGCCAGTAAATAGCCTTGTGCCCGTAACTGCGGGGGTTGTTTCGGTGAATAATGGCTAAGGTGTCTTTAGGCATGAAGATATTCTTGAACACCGTAAAACATAATGATGCGATGGTGGTTGCGACTTGCAGTGGATCGCATTTCAAACGGGCTATGTACATCCTTCTAAAGGCCTGGAAACATACTCTAAGCACGTGCACATCATTCACGCAATAACGCTCACATTCATCAGCTATATTATAAGGGTTACTTTCATTAAAACTGTCGTAGTATCGATCAAAGTCTTCACGTTCATCCATACAGTCAAAATAATGTTTGGGGGGTGGTGGGCCTACGTAGTTTAAAGTCTCGCTGGTGAGGAAAGTGTAAGGGAAGTATCCTTTGGAAACTTCAGCTGCTACTCCCATCACCTTGGGTAGCTTTGCTAATTTACAAGGTGTGAATAATAAAGTATCTTTAAATTGTACATTGCCTCTTATCTGCATCTGTATTAATTTGTTGCCTCTTTTCAATGGATCACCTGTAAATATCTCAGAGGATTCGTGTTCAAGCAACTCCTTATAAAGGAACTGCGTGTCAAACTTTGCCCCGTTATGGGCGAGAATATACACAGTCATTTTTTTGAACTTGTCGGCTAACTTGACAATATAGGACACAAATAGTTTCACAGGACTATCGCGGACATTCGTTTTAAAAACGTTTGTCCGTTTACCACATTTGGGGCACTCGTCACATTCGATACCCATACACTCATCACAGATGGTCTGGCTCACAAGTAAATGTGGAATTACCTCTTTGGTTTCAGCGTTCGTATATGTTTCTATATCGTAGTATACAGTTATACAAGGGTTATTTTTAGGCTTAGCATCTTTCATATAACATACATGCTTTACTCCATCCGCCTTATATTCCTCCTGGCATGTAGGACAGTGAATTACGTCACACTTGTGCTTAAATTTCCCCAATTATCCATTGTGTGAAACATACCACATTCACAGATTCTCATTTTCCTGCACGTGCCAATTGATTTATGGAAATCAAAACAGCTATTATTGAAAAATGTGCGTCTACACACATCACAGTCTCTCTTCTCAGCTTCAACTACACGGCTTTCACATTTGGTGCTTTTACACTGCTCACATACCATGTGACATTCTTTACAATGTCTCACTATATCATCCGCAAACTCGAGGCACCCCTTACACAAATCATGATGTCTCCCATATTTTCGACTTTTGTCATAACTCGCGTAAAGCCACCTTATATTACGGATGGGGAGATACGTTGTCCCTGACAATCCTAAAATAAGTAGGGGTCTTGTACGATCTCTCACACAGCTTTTAAAAACATACACAGTCCTACGACGATCATCCAACCCAAATACAACTATGCGGACATTCATTTCCTGTTCTACCCTTCTCAGCTCTTCAGGACCCATATTACAGTCAAATTCAAGTTCACAGTCTACAGCTAGTTTACGGGCACGCTCCACGACCGTAGGCAACCAAATTTTTTGAGTCCGTGTATTTTGTACAGTAAACATACGTGCTAAGAGTACTGCTATAAAGCCGCAACCACGATCGACGTTTATATGCTTTCGGTAAATAGTCGGAGAATTGAAGTTAAGAGTATACGGTATGGCACTATGACCCGCAACACGGAATACATGGTCAATATTTACCGTGAAGTTGTCCATATTGAAGGCTATACTACTTTGGGCGGCTTGCATTATACGTCCTAATATATATTCTACATCTTCAGCCGCCAAACGTCTAAATGGCACTATCACCCAATAATCGTCTACATCACCGTCATCTGACCCGAATCCAAAGGACAGACTCGTCCTGACTTCACGCTCGTCGCGATTCTGAAGAGCAAACTCTACATATGCTGTACAACCCGGCGTAGCCCGCGCTCAATTCCATTGCTATACATGGCTCTAGGGTCGACCCTGACTCTATACCGATTTCTAGTCAAGGCTGGGGTGGGGGCTGCGGATCGCACCAATTCGAGCGTTATTCATCCTCAACAGAACGGGGGGCGGCGGATGAATTAGGGGATATATTAGCGGAAGGTGCTGATGGGGGGCCTGTTGCGTAGGAGGTTGAGGGTTGGGGATCTATTATTGTAGACTTAACAGAACGGGGGGCGGCGGATGAATAAGGGGATATATTAGCGGGAGGTGCTGCTGGGGGGCTTGTTGCGTAAGAGGTTGAGGGTTGGGGATCTATTACGTGCAACAGGCGCGTATTTCGGTCGCTTTATACCTGACGTGGGGTTCTCATACCTCCGCTTTGGACGTGCTACCGGTATCGCTGGTGAGGGTTCGTTGGCAGGGGAGGAGATCACAACTACACTGTCGTCGAGGTCATCCGTAATGTCAATGATGGGTGCTCTACCTCATCGTCATTCACGGTTCTGTGGGAGAAGAAAGCAAAATATAAGGAACAGCACTCAAAATTTGTAATATTTTGTAAATGACCCACTTAGGAGTGTGACGTGTTAGAAATGGACTCTGTAGAAAAATTCAGATTCACGAGCCCATCCACATGTATTATATCTGGACCTACAGGATGTGGTAAAACTGTGTTTATGCTTAAAATCATTAAAGAAAAGGGAGAGATGTTCTCGAAATTTGTGCATAAAGTTATATGGTGCTATTCGACGTATCAATCAGTGTTCAACGAGTACCAAGATGATATTTTGTTCCACAAAGGCGTATATGACGTTAATTCGTTAAAGGGAAATGAACATACAATCATTGTAATTGACGATCTCATGTTGGAGATGGATAAAACGTTTGCCGAGACATTTACAGTATTCTCCCACCATCTTAACATAAGCGTGTTCTTCATCAATCAGAATCTATTTTTCAAAAATAGATACATGCGCGATGTGTCGTTAAATACGCAATATCTAGTCTTATTCGCGCAACGTAGAGATGTATCACAAATTGGGGTATTAGCCAATCAAATGTTCCCGAATCAGCGTAAGGAGTTTTTGGAAGTTTATAAAGAAGCTACAAGCACGCGTTACGGATATTTGCTTTGCGACCTTCATCCGCGAAACACGTTTAGAGTGCTTCTGCGAACGAATATATTTCCAAACGAGCCTGAAACGGTGTATATTCCAGAATGACAAAGAGACTAAAGAAATACCGTGAATTAATAAAAATCTATCATCGACTGCCCCGGGCAATGCAGCAGATGTTTATTAAAAATATCGACGCCGACTTTTTAAAATGCATCTGTGAAATCTGTCTTAACGTTATAAATTGCAATGTATCAATGAAAACCCATCAGAAGGCTCGCCTACGCCGCTACAAGAACATAATACGTGCACTCGCTCGTAAAAGTCAAACTGTAGCGAAGAAAAAACGAATTATTGTACAAACGGGAGGGTCATTTCTCCCCATCTTATTTTCAGTTTTGGGTCCTTTACTGACTAGATTAATATAATGAAGAAAGTGGTAGTGATTCCCCACGAGGTGTACGCTTCACTGCAAAGGAATCCGTGCGAAAATTATAAGAGCCCTACAGAGATTCCTGTGGTTATTAGGCACAGCCCGGGGGACGATGGACATGGCGACATAGGACCTGAGCCCGACGATACAGCTGACCAACCAAAAAGATTAGCCACACAACATATCGAACATGTATTAAAAAGCACCCTCCCACATACATTGAGGAGTAAAGGCTTAAGTCTTTATAATCTATTGAATGAGGATCCAGCCATACAATGGACCGATACAGGCGAGCTCATTGTGGAAGGATCAAAGGTACAGGGATCGAATATCGTAGACATTGTCCATGATCTGGTGAGAAAGTGGGATAGGCCATCACCATCAGGATGGAAGCATATTAAAGCAAGACTACAACAAATAAATGTCCCTAAAACGTTGATAGGAAATCTGAACAGGTTAAAAGACTTGGAACATGCAACGCATGTGACACAATTGAAGGCGCCGTCACCCCCGGCGGTAACACCTTTGAAGAGGAGCAAGAAGAGGTTAAACCAACCCTACCCACGTGCCTCTAAAATACGCAAATGGCTAACGTATTAACTAAACGCTATTATGACATTTCTAACCCATCCTCTTACGGCGGCGTAGATAGACTGTACAGAAGTGTTTACGGAGTAGGAAAAAAAGATGTTGAAAGATTTTTGAGGGAGCAGGACTCATACGCTTCATAAGCCTGTGAGAAAAAGGTTTAAAACAGCCAAGACAACGGCTTCCTCGATTGATTCTATTTGGCAAGCAGATTTAACAGACATGCAAAGATATTCTGTGTATAACGATGGTTACCGCTACATTCTATTCATAATAGACGTATTCTCTAGATATCTGTGGCTAGTTCCTCTGAAAAATAAATCACCTGAAACAGTTGCTAAAGCCACCAAAACGCTAATGTTAAAAGAAAACAGGGTTCCTGGCTATTTTTGTACGGATATGGGGAAGGAATTTATAGGCCGTGCTTTTCAGAACATGTTGACAGAGTTTAATATCAGCTATTACACAACCAATTCTATACATAAGGCTTCTTTAGCTGAAAGAGTTCAGCGCACCATAAAGGAACGCATGCACCGTTATTTTACACATAAAAACACATACAGATTTCTAGACATTCTGGAATCATTGGCATCATCCTACAACCGCTCACACCATCGCACGATTGGGACAACACCTAACGAAGTTTTAGAAAGAGGTACGCTCCCGAGAGAGATGGATCACCACCACCACCACACTCTGCGCGCTTCAAAATCAATGATTATGTAAGGCTGTCGCGTTCGGGGAATAAATTCGCAAAGGGTTTTGAGCAAGGATGGACACGCGAGATTTTTAAAGTTAGGGCTATGAGACCTAAAGGTGAGATAATGATGTATTACATTGAAGATTTGAATGGGGAAGAAATCTCAGGAGGCTTTTACCGCGAGGAATTGCAGAAAGTTGCGTTTAATTTAGGAAAAAATGTGTTTAAAATTGAGAAAATTTTAGGAAGCAAAGGCCCAGGAAAGAGAAAAATGTACCTGGTGAAATGGCTAGGGTACCCAGAAAGCTTCAACACCTATATAAAAGCTGATGCAATAATGAAGCTTAAATAGTATGCAACATGGCTCCTAACCATTTCTACGTCACACTCCCGTCCTCCTCGTCCCTGTCTGTACACCCTAACAACACACTAGCCAACTTTGTAACAGAGCTCCACGGGCACATTGAATTGGGTCGTGATTCGTATGAGGTGGGGATATGCGAAATTCAGCTGGACACCATCTTTTTAAATATTGACATAAAGACCGTTTTTACGATTCTTAGAGACATTGACGAGTGTGAAAAAGCTGGGGTAGCTATGGATGAAACTATGCGTATCGCTCGGACTAAGATTGCACGGTATTACAGTACAGAAGTAAGACTAGGACCGGGTCAATATGGTTCGGCCGAGGATGTTGTGAGAGGCTTAAACGTAAGTTTAAGAAACTGAAACCTTACGAATGATTTAGTATACGAAATCGTAAACAACCCTGCACATACACTAATCCTAAAATCAAAGACTAACAGACGTATTAAAGACCATAGAAAGTTCCAAATTCTAGCCAATGGCCGATATAGCGCAGCCTTCCAAAGAGACACATTTCACGAGACACAGCATGACTTGTCCAGATTAATGTATCAATTGAAGATGGAGAAATTGGCTGAAAGGTCCCATAAAAATTTTTTGCCGAGTATCTATTTGACGAGATACTACAACTCTCCATATATATAAATCGAATTATAGACACTTACATTTCTATGGTAGTCCCTTGCGTCGGATTGTAAGGAGCGTCGCTGCAAATATCTTCTACGGTTTGCGTTCGGAATAATTCATCACGGTCAATTGCGTTAAAAAGACTAATTGCCGTTAATGCTGCAGTATCACTTTCTTCATACAAATCTGGGGAGACGTACAGGTCCATGGTGGAGGATGTGTGACATTGCTGACTGATCAGTATATCCTCCGTGTTCATGACACGAGATTCTTCAAAAGATTGTATAACACGTGTCAAATCCTCATCGGACCTTAAAGGAATAATGTTCATTCTTTTAAAACATATACAGAGTATACAGACAGATCCCCATTATGTGAAGTTATCTTTGGTTCATTTAAGAGGAATAACATTGATTGCCATAAAAAATTTCGATTTTAGCATAATGGGGATAAGAAGTAAAACAAAATAACATCGATTGCCATAAAAAAATTTTGGCTAGTATCTATTTGACGAGATACTACAACTCTCCATATATATAAATCGAATTATAGACACTTACATTTCTATGGTAGTCCCTTGCGTCGGATTGTAAGGAGCGTCACTGCAAATATCTTCTACGGTTTGCGTTGGAAATAATTCATCACGGTCAATCGCATTGAAAAGACTAATTGCCGTTAATGCTGCAGTATCACTTTCTTCATACAAATCTGGGGGGACGTACAGGTCCATGGTGGAGGGAATGATTATTCACTGACGCGAAAATAGCTACTGTTACTCCCAACTGAAAAATATCCCCTTTTATATGCACAATCGCCAAGCTCCGCCCCAAAAGACCAGATGTTCGTAGTGATTGGCTGCCGGTGTAGCTGGGTGGAGCTATGATGTGTACCAATCCGCTATAACGGGTCCGGACGAGTAACATATATATAAAATCGTGTTTCTTGTTAATAAATTATAGACACTTACATTTCTATGGTAGTCCCTTATATTATATTTTTATTTTTACTTACAAGTTATTAGTATTGTTTTCACAAATTCTTGTGTTAACATAATTTCAATTGTTAACTTATTTTATAATAAAGAAATTATAGCCTAATTATATTTTTAAAAAAGCATTCAGTTTCCACGTTAAACTGTGGGTCTAAGGCGGAGTGAAAACCTTTCCAATTCGGCACAAACTCTGCCATTTTAAGGGTGGTTTAACTGCAGCACTATAAATGTTATAGTTTAAATGAAGAGGCTAACTAAACACTGCATACATAAACACTAAAATAAAATTAAATGTTATAATATGAAAAAATAAATAATATATATATATATATATTTACATATACCTATCGTAAGATGTTTAAAAGAATGTATATATATAATTATAGTAAACTTACGTCAAGATAAACTAGTTACCCATAAAAACCTAATTGTTTTTCTATAATTCTGTTTTCTATAGTTTGTTGAATTATGTGTAGGCTAACTACGTTATTTGTTTCGTCTCCGAAAAGTTTAACTTTAACTTCAAGTTTAATGAAGTTCAAGTTAATGTTATATTTGTTTCTAATCGTTAAACACTATATACATCTATTGTAAAACACTATATACATCTATACATCTATAGTGAAACACTATATATATCTATTTATCTATCTTAAAAAATTATAAAATATTTATCGTTTAATTTTGCTTATGTTGTTTGCAAAGTAAATACATTCAAACTTGTTTTAAATAAAGAAAAAATTAATATATATATATATATATATACATATACATATCACAAGATGTTTAAAAGACTGTATATATATAATTATAGTAAACTTATGTCAAGATAAACTAGTTATCCATAAAAACCTAATTGTTTTTCTATAATTCTGTTTTCTATGGTTGGTTGAATTATGTGTAGGCGAACTACGTTATTTGTTTCGTCTCCGAAAAGTTTAACTTCAAGTTTAATGAAGTTCAAGTTAATGTTATATTTGTTTCTAATCGTTAAACACTATATACATCTATTGTAAAACAATATACATCTATACATCTATAGTGAAACACTATATATATCTATTTATCTATCTTAAAAAATTATAAAATATTTATCGTTTAATTTTGCTCATGTTGTTTGCAAAGTAAATACATTCAAACATGTTTTAAATAAAGAAAAAATTTATATATATATATATATACATATATATATATATACATATACATATCACAAGATGTTTAAAAGACTGTATATATATAATTATAGTAAACTTATGTCAAGATAAACTAGTTATCCATAAAAACCTAATTGTTTTTCTATAATTCTGTTTTCTATGGTTGGTTGAATTATGTGTAGGTTAACTACGTTATTTGTTTCGTCTCCGAAAAGTTTAACTTCAAATTTAATGAAGTTCAAGTTAATGTTATATTTGTTTGTAATCGTTAAACACTATATACATCTATTGTAAAACACTATATACATCTATATGTCTATAAAAATTAAGTGTGTGAAAATTATTTATTTAATAAACAGAATTTAATTGGATTCATCTACCGTCATATATATTGTGGTACACTATTTAAATGGATGATTAATATATGGTTTTTGTTATCTGGAATACATGGCGCTATCTGGAATACATGGTGCGATCTGGCAACTCAGCACCCGAATACATGGCATGATCTGGCAACTCGGCAACTGCATACATGGTGCGATCTGGCAACTCAGCAACTGAATACACGGCGTGATCTGGCAACTGAATACATGGCGCTATCTGGCAACTCAGCCAGAATAGAGGTTTATAAAAGACAGAGAGACGACTGACGGAGTCATTCAAGCTCGGCTCCCAGCCGAGCAAGGACCTCTGGTCCTTCTCTTTCTGGCCCTTTGGGAAACCCCTTAGAGGCCTCTTAGGTTAGGTAAACGAAAATAACTTGGGGGAGAACTCCGCCTCCAAGTTGCATGCCTTGCAATCAAAGGCAACTACTCTCTCTCTCTCTCTCCTTCAGGTGTACCCCTCCCCCCTTGGCTCAGCCAACTGGCTGATTAGGAGCCTATAAAACAACGCCTACTCGGCTGAAGTCTTAATATGCACTTGGCTCCTGCCAGGTGAACACCTCTCCTCCTTTCTCTCCTCCTTTCTCTCCTTTCTGGCCCTTTGGGGGGAATAGCTTGGGGGAGAACTCCGCCTCCAAGTTGCATGCCCCTTGCAACCCCGGTTGGCAACAAAGGCCAGTACTCTTTTTTTTTTTTTCCTTTTTTTTTTTTTTTTTGCAACACCTCACCCCCCTTTGTAACATTACGTAATCACTTGCAACATTCTTGCACTCTCCCCTTTTGAGGCTATACTACTAGCAATGTATCTCGGAAACGAAGCGATTGCGGACTTATGTTCATAGGAACTTTTTGTTCACTTTGACATCCTGAATACTAATTTATGAAACGTAATTTGATAACACCCTGTTTTTGTGTATGTATATATATATATATATATATGATGAATAAAACCACGAAGGAAAGGAAACACAGAATGGTGCTCACGTGTTACTTTCGTGAAATAATTTTCATATATATATGTATAATATATATGTCACACACAGACCGTGGATGGAACAAGAAACTCATCTGGGAAAATTAAATCCACTATAGTTCGAATGAAAATGTTAGTGTGTGTAGAGAGAGAGAGAGAGAGTTGTTGCCAGACTAATATGCCCTAGTTTAGCTTTAAGATGTCATATTCGATGAAAGAATCTTGTTTGTTTTCAAGGATGTTAACTGCAACTGCAAATTTTACTCTCATTTTGATGTGATATATCAAATATTATATATACACATTCTCTCTCTCTCTCTCTCTCTCTCCTCTCTCTCTCTCTATATATATATATATATATATATATATATATATATATATATATATATATAAGCTTTGTTAAAACAAATAAAATGCAGGCATTTATATCAAAACCGATCATTAGAGCCTGTCGTATTAGAAAATCAAAAGATTTTATACTTGAGTATTGTAGAATGACGAAACAACGAAATACTGTACATTAGCTATGACCACCAAATTTAATTTTTGTAACTTGCGGATTTGAGGTTTCCTAAAACAACGCAACTAAAACAAAGAAATCGACATTAAAGTTTGTTTGGTAAAATGAAGATAAGCATAAAAGATTCACAATATATCTAAAAGCGAAAACTCTATTACTTTACAGAACTGGGAAAAGGAATAGGAGCAATAATTACATTAAAACTCTTTTCATATTACACTTAATATCTACTGTATAATACTGATTTAAGAATTCTCCAAAATCTGCATTTTTTGTGGAATTTACTGGTCCTTAAATTTAAGACTGCCAAATTTATAATACTAATGAACTCGAAATAACCCCTATATTATTTTTGTTAAAAACCTTTTGATAATGAAATTTAAGTGCTGAAAGGTGACATCAGAAAAGAACAGTTCTATAATTTATAAGTTCAACCAGAATATAAAATTGCCCTTTCAGGGAAAGATATCCTTATTTTTTTTTATGCTAGAAGGAGGGGGCAAGGACGCACAGAGGAAGAAGGCCAAAGTCAAGGTCCAGGGTTTTTGAGATGCCTGGACATTCTGCGTTTGTAAGATTGGAGGTCATAGACAGGGGGAAAGATGGATTGATCAAGAATGTTTCAGAGCTGACCGGTTGAGTAAAAGAAACCGCGGAGTCGGTACAGTACACCTAACCTCTTAGAACTTGTTTTGGAAAGAGAGTATATGTGGTCTTTCCAGGAAAGATCACGAGAAAAGGAAACGCCGAAAACGTGCAGAGAAGAGGAAGGATTGAGTTCTGTATTTTTGAAGGTATGGAGATAGTCGTGTGGAAGATTGTGATGAGTAGATAGATGAAGGAAATGAGTTTTTGTAAGTCAGTTCAGCAGGGATGTTAGTGAAATGGGAGGAAGGTCAAAGGTGGTGACTGGTGTTGAACATTGAAATATCTTAAAATAGAGATTTCAGCAAAAGGAGAGTGGGATAGAATGAATTCCACTTTGAAAGTGAGGTAGTCAAAGAATTCTGGATACTATTTACTTTGAGATTGGCACGTAAGCCATAGGCAGAGGGTGTAGAATTTGGTGCATTCAAGTTCAGGAATGCGAGAACAAGTTAGGTCAATGCGTACATATACGCAACATCCACTTTTGAAGTGAAATTGAGTATAGCATCCCAGACATCCGAGTTTCAGTGAGGTAGAGAAGTTGACTTTTAGAGGATGAGAGGTGGTGTTCACCAGATTGAAAATCTGAGGAAAGGCCATGAATGTTGAAGAATTTATGAAAAGTGAATTAGGTTGAGGTCCAGAACATTTCAAATGGCCAGTAGTAGAGCTAGCCCGCTGCCCGGGTCTACGTTCCCGGTATCGGCAGCTGGGTAGCCAGATGTGAGAACATCTTGATCCCCTCTCCAGGTGACTCCTGGGCTTTTGAAGTCATTGCCATTTTTTTTAATTTTGAAAAGATTATGTAGTGCGTAAGATGCCTGGATGTGCAGTGAAGAATAGAGAGAGAAGCGTGTGTTTGAGAGCTTGCTGGAAAGGAAAGGAAAAGGCGAAAAGGTGTTCTGGTAAAACGTCGAAGATAAGAAAATAAAACGAAATATGCCGGAAATGTTAAGTTTTCTGTTTAGCCCTCTCTGTTTAGCTTTTTCTAAGTGATCTAGATGGCACTCATCAGTTAAATAATTTTTTTCAATGAAATTAACTACTGCTAATCTCTTTTTGTTCTGTGATCAACGCAGAAACTGTTGACAATGAGGTCGTGACGATAGCATGCATGCATACACCAACTGCTTAGGGATGTACTTGTCATCTCGGAGCTGTTTGGAAAGAAAACTGCTTTCCTATCAACAAGTAAATTTATAAACAAACTCATAGTTTAAAAAACATGTTTTCCCTTTGCTTATTCCAGCTGTGTTCTAATGTCGATACGATAAATGTTATAATTTCACATAACATCAACTAAATTGAACATTTTAAATCCACACCAGTGTTTAGGTTATTTTAAATTGCTGAAATTGTAGCCGTTGCTATAATTTTGGAAAAACTGATTTCTAACAACCCATCCATAAACAGACTGTCCCAAGCCACCTGTAAGTTTATGAAAAAGAGGAAGAGTGACGAGTTCGTTCATGGCCTCTTTGTATTACACATTTCCTGGTTCATGGATTCACTGTTCGCCTCATTAAACCTTTGTGGTTTAATGACGCAAAACGAACAAAGCTCCAACCAACCAACGATCGATTTATGATTGGACTTGTGCTTATAAATCTTTGATTCGCGTAAAATCGCGTACACCCAGCTCATCTAGCACCGTCCTGAGCCAGGCATCTAGTTTTCTCTTGAAGACTTCAACTTTGACTCCTGTAATGTTTGTGAGGTCCTTTGGAAGCCGGTTGAAAATTCTTGGTCCGCTGACAACCAAGCTATTTTCCTTCAGAGTTGAGGAGGTCCCTTGTCGGGCCTTTAATTTGGGGACACTACACATTCTGCCTTTCCTATTTTCCAGCGTTGTCTGGATGGTAATTGGGTTTAGTTTGAGGTTTGGTACCAGTTTTTCGATAATTTTCCATATGTAGATTATGGTATACCTCTCTCTTCTTCTTTCCAGGGAGTACAGATTTAGTTTACGTAGTTTTTCCCGGTAGTTAAGTTCTTTGCAGCCATCAATCTTGGCTGTGAAATGTCTGCGTTTCTTCTAGTTTATTAATTTCTTCCTTTTTATATGGGGACGTCAAAACTGAGCAGTATTCAAGTTTTGGTATGATCAGTGTTCTCAGCAGGGGAATCATTACTGTCGTGTCCCTCCTTTTGAACGTTCTTAGTACCTGTCCCGCGACTCTTTTTGCTTTGTTTATTGCTATCTGATTTTTTGTCTCGAATTTAACATCATCGGTCATTATTACCCCCAGTCGACCGCTTTCGTGCTTCTCTGAATTTCCTCTCTATCTGGAGTATAATATCGTCTTTTCAAGTTCCTCATTTCTACCATATCTCAAGAGCTGAAATTTCTCGATGTTAACTGTCATATTGTTGTCTTCTGACCATTTGTATATTTTGTTTGTGTCTCTCTGCAAGGCCTCTACATCGTTTGTATCGCTGATATTTCTGCTGATCTTTGTATCGTCCGCAAATGATGTTACTATACTGTTGCTGTTTACTCCACCGGGATGGGACGATTCATCACCGCCAACTCATCGCCGCCAGCTCAACTCCACCGACTCAACTCCAGCCAACTCAACTCCAGCCAACTCATCGCCGCCAACTCAACTCCGCCGACTCAACTCCATTTTTTTTAAAAAATGAATTAAATTTATTTTTGAAGGTTAGAGCTTTAGAAAGTTAAAAATTGTTAGGAACTCTTTATTCTTCTACGTTAAAAAAAGATTAAAAAGTTCAAATTTTAATTAGTGGTAATTGTAGGCAATCCCACGTACCGTATTTTACACCTCATAAGACGCTACTTTTTTCCTGAAAAACGTCTCCAAAAATCACTTGAGAGCTCATATGTTATTGTTTTGTTTAATGTTCTTTTAATAAAGTTATGGGAATATATTTTTTGTCAGGCTGATAAATCTTCGAAATATTTTTTTCCTAAATATTCTTTGCTAAATATAGGGTGCGTCTTACCACTTGTAGCGTCTTATGAGGCGTAAAATACGGTAAATATTCTAATGGTGATCGTTGCTCAAAGCTTAAAACTAGTTTTAATACACGGTTATCAGCATCACGATATTTTTTTAACTTTGAAGGTGGAGCATGACCTCCTACAAGTTGTTCGAGATTCATATCTCGACTCTTCTGTATTTTGTATAAGGCATCTATAATGTTAATTGGTGAAGGTTAGGTTAGGTTAGGTTAGGTAAGGTTAGGTTACATTATATAAATAGAATATTATATAAATATAATTAGTTATGTTTTCAATGGTTCTTCCAAGTGTTCTTAATTTCCTTCAGTACCTATCATCGCACTAAAGAAAGATTAATAAATTATACAAACATTATTTGGCAACGGTGCATTCGGAATCGAGTTGGCGGCGATGAGTTGGCTGGAGTTGAGTTGGCTGGAGTTGAGTCGGCGGAGTTGAGTTGGCGGCGATGAGTTGGCGATGATGAATCATACCCTGTCTGTGTCTGTTAGCATGATAATGAACAGGAGCTGGGCCAGTACTGTCCCTTGTGGTACTGAGCTGCGTACTTCTGATTCTGATGATGATACACCTTGAATTTTGCCCACCTGTAGTCGATTTCTGAGGAAGTTGTAGATCCATTTTCCCACTTTGCCTGTTATTCCCATACGTTTCATTTTATGTGCTATTATACCATGATCGCATTTGTCGAAAGCTTTAGCAAAATCCGTGTATATGACATTATAGTTTTCAGTGCCTTCAAGTGCATCTAGGATATTGTTCTAATGCTTTATAAGTTGTGATAGGCATGATCTTCCTGATCGAAATCCGTGTTGATTTTCGTTGAATCTTTCCAATGTCTCCAAGAAGTCATAGATTTTCTTTCTGACTATTCTTTCAAAAATTTTGGTGAGGTGGAACGTCAAGGACACTGGTCTATAGTTCTTTGCTTGAGATCTATCCCCTCCTTTATATATAGGGACGATGTTTGCTCTTTTCAAGATGCTCGATATTTCCCCAGTGACTAGGGATCTTCTCCATATCCAGTATAAGGTTGTAGCTATTTCATTTTTACAGTTTTTAATTAATAGTGCGTTCCATTTGTCCGGAACTGCAGCTGAATGTGATTTCATTTGTCCTATAGCTCTCGCTACATCTTCTGGGGTATCGCTTTGTCACTTTTTGGGGTACTGAATACCGATTCATACAGGGCTCTCAATGTTTCAGATATTTCTTTTAGATCGTCTGTTAGTTCATTATATATATTTCCTTTCCTTAAGGGCCCGATAGTAGCGCGCGTTTTTGCTTTCCTTTTCACATAGCTGTAGAAGTATTTTGGATTTTCCTTTATTCCTTCTACCGCCTTTTCCTCTTCCCTCTCTTTATGGCCCTTTATCAGAGTTTGTATTTCCCAATCGATTCTCTCCAGTTTTTCTTGTATTTCTTTTTCCTGTATTCTTGTGTATATATATATATATATATATATATATATATATATGCGTGTGTGTGTGTGTGTGTGTGTGTGTGTATACGGTTAATGCATTTCGAAACATACTTAGCGTAATAGGAGAATAATTAAAACAAAATAATAATAATAATACCTTTTTATTTTTGACCGCAAAAATGTCCCCCTTTATAAGAAAGAGAGAGAGCAAAAATCAAAATCTTCGAGGCTTACAATGCCATTTTTTTTAATATAAACTTCCAAAAATATTGTGTGGTGCAAAATGCATGTATGTGTAGTGAAGATCAGAGGGAGAAGTGTGTGTTTGAGGGCATGCTGGACTCCTCACAGGGTTGATGAGACACGGAAAAAGAGCAGCTTAGGAGGACAGTGACAGGAGAAACGGGAGTTCCATCACTCCCTATCTTCTGTCTAACGTCCCTCCGTCGATTGGTGTCTACAATCTCCTCCTAAACAATTATTTATACAGAAATTGTGCAATATTACAATGAATGGTTATTGACAATACGAAATTATTTTACACAGGATAAATGTTAAATGATACAATGGTGTTAAAGGTATTAACTGAGGTAATGAAAATACAGTATTTAACACACAACAATGAGTAAGCTTACGTGCGGTCGTACGGTGAGTTCGATTCTACGGTATGAAAACACTTCAGAGAGCCTATTCAGTTATGCTGAGAGTATGTTGAGTTTGTAGGCTATGCAAAGTAGTTTAGCACGACGAAATATAACTCTGAAGGCTAAAGGATCGGGTGGCCTATATACGTGCGTTTTGATGATGAAGATAGGGTTTGAAAACAAGAGAGCCTATGAGCCAGATGGAATGATGAAATTCTTGTTGAATGGAAGTGAAGATTCGAAGGTCGAATGGGTGGATATTGAGTGATGAAGAGGCCGGATGGATGACGCCGGATGAGTTTTGCACGAGTGATGTTGCTTCTGGGGGGGTGGATGAAATAGTCGTAGGCCTCAAAGGAAATGATTAAGTTTCCTGTATGATTAAACTGAATTTCTAAGGTCAGCGGACCGGCTGAGATCGAATGGAGTTCCGTGACGAAGGTCGGAAAGCGGATGTAAAGTGAAGAGCAAGAAATGAGCAATGAGAGCGACTTGAAGTGGACTGGCTCCTTTATAAACTTTGGTATGTGGTTGTTCGACAAGAAACTTAGCGAGTGACAAAGTAATATCTGCATTTCTTTGTGGGCTTGTTCCTGCCCACGTGTTTGGCCATGAGAAAAAGGCGAGGAAAATGAATTTCCGTTATGCCTCTCTCTCTCTCTCTCTCTCTCTCTCTCTCTCTCTCTCTCTCTCTATATATATATATATATATATATATATATATATATATGTGTGTGTGTATATATATATATATATATATATATATATATATATGAGGCTACCCTAGATAGTCTAGTGGTTAAGACGCTGGGTTGCTGATCGAGAGGTCGTGAGATCGAGTCCGGGCGAAGACTGTAATTTCTTACCACCCGCGGTAGGGCGTGGTTCGGATTCCACGTTAAACTCTAGGTCTAAGGTGGAGTGACAAACTTAACCTTCGTCAGAATGAATAATTCGGCCGGAAGCAAAATCAAGGTGTGTGTGTGTGTGTGTATACACAGGGTGTCCGAGAATTATCTGTACAATTTTTGGCTGTTATTAAAAGTCAACCATGAAGTGTAGAAATTCCAGTGTTGTCCCATTTTACAGAGAATCTCATTAAGTTTTTTCTGATGCCAAGTTTTGGCAAGTTTTTTAGAAATTCCAGTGTGTCCGAACATTATCTGTACAATTTCATCTTTTAATAAAATTCTTAATAACACACGTAAAATTCTTAAACAAGATTATTTAGAATCTGTATTTTCAAAAGTTTCTTTTATTAAAGTAACGTTGTTACAAACATTCGATATGTGCACCATTAGTGATTCGCAAAACATCCAATCGATACTCCAAATGTTGCCATGTACGCTGCAGCATATCCACATCAATTCGCTCAATAGCAGCTGTGATTCTTGCTTTTAAATCATAAATCTCTGTCACCCGCGTACATTTCTAAAAAACTTGTCAAAACGTGGTATCAGAAAAAACTTAATGAGATTCTCTGTGAAATGGGACAACACTGGAATTTCTACACTTCATGGTTGACTTTTAATAACAGCCAAAAATTGTACAGATAATTCTCGGACACCCGGTGTATATATATATATATATATATATACACACAGACGTTGGTTGCATTTACCGCAACAATATAATATCACCCAAACCCGAAGGGAAAAAAATTATAAAAGAGTGTTTAAAAAGGTTAATTAATTTTGACCGGTCACAACAAAGCCCTTTTCAAAGCCATAAACGAGTTAAAATGTCTAAAAGAGTTATAAAACTTCCGTCCCGCGTTATTTCACCACACAAGGTGTGCGGGTGCCTATACTCGATGTAAAGGACCTTCATTTCGTTCAATTCTATTTTTGTGCCCACTTTACAAATGGCTGGAAAGTTATCTTTAAACACGAGGGTTTTTTTTTTCCGATCCGAGCTTTTCAATCGTGAACTCTTCTTCACAACGCATAGCGGCACTTGAAATTATCTAAGTCGTAACGCCAGCTGCTCATTATATAGAGGTACAAATCTTCAGGGTGAACAGTGTAGGCGAGCTCTGCCCTGTACCGCTCAAGTCCTTTGTACCAAAGATCATGATATTTCGAAGAGTCTAAACCTTTTAAATAAGCATCTAGCTCTAGACCATTCTCGCCTTGTCCATTCCTACATTCGATAAACTCGTCGAGCAGAGCGGTGTATGCGTATTCAAGAACCTTGTCAAAATAAATCATATCCGTAACACGCGAGTCTAATATAGGCTTCAGCTTGCGGAAACTGACGATTTCAAACATTCTGTCAAGGGTAAATCGGTTTCGCGTGGGGACAAGAACGTTATTATCAGATGCATTCTTCCACATCAATCGTATATCAATGCATGGCTGATCGTTATTTATGCACAACGTACAAACAATAGCATATGAGGGGGTATCACTAATCTGTTCTCTTCTTATACCTACACCTGCAGGTATTTTATAACGATCCTCACCCCGACTTCTCAACTATCACGAAAACTCTATTCATCTCCTCAACACTTAAATAAACAACATGACGTTCACCAGAGTTTGCTTGTCTAAAAGTCGTTTGAAGTACATAGTTAATGGCACCGGTTTCACGCCTGAACACGCGCAATGACTTCGTCACGGACACATCGTACACGGTATTGAGAATGCTTCTCAAAGGAAATTCCATCGTATTCGAGGAGTGCACGTCCAGTCGGTTCAAGCTCTGAGATGACTATGAGTCAAGGGTGGGCGGATCGGCTCGAGTGGGGGAGTGAGTCATACCATAAGCTGTTGAATCGTATACGGGTTTGTTCCAGCATGAATCACGCGAGTACTTGTGCCCATTATGCCGGGCAATTTTTCCGACACATGGGGTAATTTCAGTTTTAATGTTTTATCGGAAAGCGCACTAGACGTTCATTTTCTCTACACATTAACAATCCGGCGCACTATTTGAGAGAAATGTGTTCCCGTATTTATCCTTTTTGTTTAACAGTCGATACTCGTCTCTAAATTCTATTAAAAACTCACACAGGCCTTTAGCTACAACCTCACTGCGAACTTCGTCATGAAATATATGAATGTAGTGGTAAAAATACTTTAACTTGTCCATGATGACAAGGTTTACATTCTCAGCCAAACAGTACGCGTATTCGGTATGATGCAACATGACATAATACCCCCTGTCATACCACTCATCAACAAGACTCACTATCCATACCCGTTGCTTCTCTTCTGCATGCGTTGTTTCTTTCACCTCACGGTATATGTACGCTTTTATGCAGTTTAGCCCTACAACATAGTCCATTACATCGTTTGTGTCGCGAAATCCGGCACTGCTCTCGCCAGAATATCTATAGAGTATTTGAACATCTTGTTCCTCAAGCTTCGCACAGCTCAATGTAGCCTTAAAAGTTTCAAAGGAGGGAAGGCTAGGCCGTCTTTCAGAATCCACAACATCTTCCGACTGAATACCACTTCGGTATGATGCAACATGACATAATACCGCCTGTCATACCACTCATCAACAAGACTCACTATCCATACCCGTTGCTTCTCTTCTGCATGCGTTGTTTCTTTCACCTCACGGTATATGTACGCTTTTATGCAGTTTAGCCCTACAACATAGTCCATTACATCGTTTGTGTCGCGAAATCCGGCACTGCTCTCGCCAGAATATCTATAGAGTATTTGAACATCTTGTTCCTCAAGCTTCGCACAGCTCAATGTAGCCTTAAAAGTTTCAAAGGAGGGAAGGCTAGGCCGTCTTTCAGAATCCACAACATCTTCCGACTGAATACCACTTCATAAACGCTGAATACGCAATATCAAAAGTCGCCATCACTATTTTTCGTATACGTGAGAATTCCTCAAATATACGTCTGAGCTCAAGGGCTTGCAGCAGCCAACTGAGCACGCAGCGGGTAGAGATATGCCCAGGTAGTAGCAGGAGTCACGTGACCCTTTGATTTAGCTTACAGTGGGCGGAGCTTAGGACTTTTTCCTGTACATACGCAGGCACACACAAAGGAGAAAATGAAACCCTAATTTAAACATTTACAAATATACGTAATAAATAAACACATCGTTAACAATAGGCATATATCATTCAAGTACTATGGTACCCAAAGGGTACGGTATCATAGGTGCCAGGCACCTGTTAACGTTTCCTATAGGTTTTACGACGCACTTTTGTGCCCCTAAATTCCTCCACACACTCCAGTTTCTGTGCCAGATAATTGTGGGTTCCTACGGTCAGTTGGGGAGGTTGGTCGCCCTCATCTTCTAAGCACACTAGCTCATTCAACCAGTCAAAGTTAACGACCCGTCGGTTCGCCAGGTTAAGCGTGATGCCCTTCGCCTTCACGATATATTTCAGCTCTTCCCCCAACCTCACCCGCACCCCATAAGTTTTTGGTCCTGTTGATACAAAGGAGTCAACGGATGCACCATCACCATACTCATCCTAGATCTCGTCAGTCAACTCTCCGAGGAATTTCCCAATAGGCGGCATGTATTCACCCTCCCTCTCTTTGAATATTACGCTATCTGTGTCAGCGTACACCCTCCACCCAGAGAGAGCAGTAGTCCCCAAAGCTTGATGCGTGCGTATGCCGTTGTGAAGCTGGCTACAGGTATGTTTGTAACATGTGAGGTAACCGTGGCCAGTTCGGTGATGTTGTACTTTATTATGTACGTGTTACCAACATTCACGATCTCCATAACCTCTTTATCGGGGGCATTGGCATAATCCCACACCTCGTTATAACTTTGTGCCAAATAAACGTTCCCCTTACCTGTATTCTGTGCAAACTTGTCCCAAAGACTATTTAGGCATAATTTTGCACTAAAGCGCTTGCCAGGGTTCTTAACAATTTGGGCCCGGTCAAGTTGTATTCCTTCACGGCCACGGTAATGCTGAATATAAGCCGATTTTTCACCCTCGCTCTCAACCCCTCGCGGGTAGCCTGATGCTTCCACCTTATCCTTCAAAGAAGTATATATATATGTATATATATACGGGGTGAAAAAGTTGGGTAGCTTCTAAAACCTCCACACCTCATATATCTTCAATATTCTGTAGCCATGGCGGACGGTTAGGGACAGCTCAGGACTTGCATATACACCTCTGATCTTCCGCTGGTTGGTTGTGTGATTACAGGACCCATTATTCTCCTCTGCGCACTTCACACAAAGGGGAAACATGAGCTTGTGATCTACAATGACGGGTAAGATCGGCATCCATAAATCTCGATGTGGGAGCACGTCTACGAAAGAAAGACCGAAATAGTACCCGTTCAAATTTGTTGAGAACACCTCGATGGGGGGCAGGTCAGGTCCCACCAGTTTTTCAGGTGCACCTACGGGGTACGGATTGTTCTTCATCACGTAGGGATATAAAGAATAGAAGTCGTAGTAATGGAGTTTCACGCCCTCCGTAGGCGGAAAGTATAGCTTGAATGGGTTTGTACGCCTGCCGAACAAGTTATCACCGCATTTGAGAGGATCGAACACCATTGAACGCTTGATGGTGTTTATTTCTTCGCGGTACTGTCCATCTGTTTCCATCCGTGCATCATACTCATACTCCCACAAGACCTTGTGAGTGAACTGGGATCGTATAAGCTGATCGCGGGTGCAGGTCCATACTAGACTATCGGCAGAGATCTACCGTGGATATCTCCTACGATTCCACACTCAGGACGTGGCATCCATGCCACCAGCAACCGTTAAAAGAGTACACAGTCTTCTCACCAGTGGCACTGTCTTCGCTTAGACCATGAACCCAAAAAACACTATCATTTACTTTAATTGGTAATTCTCCCGTGTTGCGGGCGTGTCTTATGTATACTCCGGTCTGCTGGTGTGTGTATGAGCCAGTAAATAGCCTTGTGCACATAACTGCGAGGGCTGTTTCTGTGAATGACGGCTAAGGTGTCTTTAGGCATGAAATTATTCTTGAACACACTAAAGCACAATGAAGCGAGTGTGGTTGCGACTTGCAGCGGATCGCAGTTGAAACGGTCTGTGTACATCCTTCTAAAGGCCTGGAAACATACTCTAAGCACGCGTACATCATTCACACAATAACGCTAATATTCATCAGCTATATTGTAAGGATTAGCTTCATTAAAACTGTTGTAGTAGCAGTCAAAATCTTCACGTTCACTATCACTCATGTTGTTGTAGTTAAAGTAATGCTTGGAGGGGAGGTAGTCCTACGTAACTTGATGTGTCACTAGTGAGGAAAGTGTAAGGGAAATACCATTTTGAAACTTCGGCGGCTACACCCATCACCTTGAGTAGCATGGCTAGTTTACAAGGTGTGAATATTAAAGTATCTTTAAACTGAACATTATCTCTTATCCGCATTTGTATAAGCTTGTTTCCCCTTTTCAGGGGATCGCCTGTAAATATCTCCGATGACTCGTGTTCATGCAGCTACTTATAAATGAACTGTGGGTAAAAATTTTCCTCGTTATTGGCAAGAATATACACAGTCATTTTTTTAACTTGTCCGCTAACTTGATAATATACGACACAAAGAGTTTCACAGGACTCTCATGTGCGATCGTTTTAAAAACCTTTCTCCGTTTACCGCATTTTTGACACTCATCACACTCAACCTCCATGCACTCATCGCAGATAGTCTGGCTTACGAGTAGATGTGGGATAACCTCTTTGGTTTCAGGGTTTGTGTAAGTTTCTATATCGTAGTACACGGTTAGACAGGGTTTATTTTTAGGCTTAGCATCTTTCATATAACATACATGCTTTACTCCATCCGCCTTATATTCCTCGTGGCATGTAGAACAGTGAATTTCATCACATTTGTGCTTGAATTTTCCCTAACGATGTATTGTATGAAACATACCACATTCACAGATTCTCATTTTCCTGCAAGTGCCATTCGATTTATGGAGCGCAAAGCATTTATTATTGAAAAATGTACGTCTGCATACATTACATTCCTTCTTCTCGGCTTCAACTACACGACTTTCACATTTGGCGCTTTTACACTGCTCACATACCATGTGGCATTCCTTGCAGTGTTTCACTCTATTATCCGCAAACTCGAGACACTCCTTACACAAATCATGATGCCTTCCATATTTTCGACTTTTATCATAACTAGCGTGAGAGTTCTTATATTACGGATGGGGAGATACGTTGTTCCTGACAATCCTAAAATAAGTAGGGGTCTTGTACGATCTCACACACAACTTTTAAAAACATACACAGTCCAACGATGATCATCCATTCCAAATACAACTATATGAACATTCATTTCCTGCTCCACTTTTCTCAACTCTTCAGGACCCATATTACACTCAAACTAAAACTTGCAATCTGAAGCCAGTTTACGGGCATGCTGCACAATCGTAGGCAGCCAGATATTATAAGCGATTGTATTTAGCACAGTGAGCATATAAGCTAAGAATATTGCTATAAAGCCGCAACCACGATCGACGTTTATATGCTTTCGGTTACCCGGAGAATTGAAATTAAGAGTATAAGGTGTGGCATTATGACCCACAACCCGGAATACTCTGTCAATATCTACCGTGACGTTGTCCAAATTGAAGGCTGTACTACTTTGAGAGGCCTGCAATATACGGCCCAAAATATATTCTATGTCTACAGCGGCAAAGCTTCTGAATGGTTTTACTACCCCAAAAATCTTCTACATCCCCGTCATCTGACCCGAACCCGAAGGACAACCTAGTTCTGACTTCACGTCCGTCGCGGTTCTGAAGGGCAAACTCCACAATACGTTCAACTACGTGTTCAACACCGTTGCTATACAGGGTTCCAGGGTCAACCCTGACTACATTCCGATTTCTAGTCAGGACCGGGCTGGGGTTAGCGGTGTGCACCAGTTCGAATGTTATACCTTCTTCTACATCACGAGAAGCTGCTGGTGTCAAGGATGTACCCGGGATTGAACAGGAATAAGAGGGTACAAATATAATTGAGGAGAGAACTAGTGTGAGGGTTGTGTCGTAAGACGTAGAGGGCTGGGACTCTATTACTGGGGGTCTAGCAACCGGTGCACTCCTGGCACGTTTTATACCTGACGTGGAAGGTTCTTCATCATCGTGCCTCCGCTTTGAACTGCCACGTGGTGGAGGTGACGCTGGTGTGGGTTCGTCAGCGGGGATGGAGTCTGTAGCTACACTCTCATCGAGGTCGTGTGTAATATCGATAATGGAGTGCTGTACATCGTCGTCATTCACGGTTCTGTGGAAGAAAAACAAGATTGTAGAATATAAGGAACAACACAAATTTTGTTATATTTTATAAATGTTCTACTGAGGGATGTGACGTGTTAGAGATGGAATCTGTAGAAAAATTCATGTTCACAAGCCCATCCTCATCCACATGTGATATATCTGTTTATAAAGAAGCTACAAGTCAGCGTTACGGATATTTGCTTTGTGACCTTCACCCGCGATACACGTTTAGGGTACTTCTAAGAACGAATATATTCCCAAACGAGCCTGAAACGGTGTATATTCCAGAATGACAAATAGGCTAAAGAAATACCGTGACTAAATAAAAATCTATCATTGACTGCCCCGGGCATTGCAGCAAATGTTTGTTCAAAATATCGACTCGAACTTTTTAAAATGCATATGTGAAATCTGCCTTAATGTTATAAAATGTAATCTGCCAATAAAATTCCCTCAGAGGGCTCGCCTACGTCGTTACAAGAACATAATACGTACGCTCGCTCGTAAAAATCAAACTGTGGGGAAGAAAAAGCGAATTATTGTACAAAGAGGGGGATCATTCCTCCCCATCTTATTTTCAGTTTTGGGCCCTTTACTGACTAGATTAATATAATGAAGAAAGTGGTAGTTATTCCGCACGAGGTGTATGCTTTACTGCAAAGTTCAAAGAATCCAGACACGGTTCTAGAACTCCGTAAAAGCAGGCTTAAAAGAATGGAAAGCGAATTGGTAGACCTATTAAAGAGTGAAAAGTCACCTGATGAGAAAGGATCTTGTACCAAGAGGGGCTCTGCAGAAATTTCTTCATGAGTACGAAGATTATAAGAATCCGACAGAGCTCCCCGTAGTTATTAGGCACAGCGCGAGCAACGATGAGCATGGCGACATAGGACCTGGGACCGACGTTAGAGATGACCAACCAAAGAATAACGGAACGCAACACATCGAGCATGTATTAAAAAGCAGTCTCCCACATACATTGAGGAATAAAGGCTTAAGTCTTTATAATCTATTGAGTGAGGACCCCATCATACAGTGGACCGATACAGGCGAGGTCATTGTTGAAGGAACAAAGGTACAGGGATCGAATATTGTCGACATTGCCCATAATGGTGAGAAAGTGGGACAGGTCCTCACCATCAGATTGGAAGCATATTAAAGCAAGACTGTAACAAATGAATGTCCCCAAAACATTGATAGGAAATCTGAATAGGTTAAAAGACCTGGAGCAAGTCTCGCATATGTCACAACTGAGTACGCCATAACCCCGAACAGGAGCATCTCTGAAGAGGAGAAAGAAGTGACCAAACAACAACGGCCAACCCTATCCACGTGTCTCTAAAATACGCAAGTTGCTAACATATTAAGGAAACGCTATTATGACATCTCTAGCCCAGCCTCATACGGCAGTGTTGATAGACTGTACAGAGGTGTTTACAATGATGGATTCGGGGAAAAAGATGTTGAGAGGATTTTGCGGGAGCAGGATGCTTATGCACTTCATAAGCCTGTGAGAAAAAGGTTTAAAACAGCCAGGACAACAGCGGCTTCGATTGACTCTATTTGGCAAGTGGATTTAACAGACATGCAAAGATATTCAGTATATAATGATGGCTATCGCTACATCCTATTCATAATAGATGTATTCTCTAGATATCTGTGGCTAATTCCTCTGCAAAATAAAGCTACCAAAACGCTGATGTTGAATGAAAACAGGTTTCCTGGCTATTTTTGTACGGATATGGGGAAAGAATTTATAGGCCGAGCTTTTCAGAACATGTTGGCAGCGTTTAATATCAGATACTACACTAGCAATTCTATGCATAAGGCCTCTTTAGCTGAAAGAGTTCAACGTACCATAAAGGAGCGCATGCATCGCTATTTCACACATAAAAACACATACAGATATATAAACATTCTGGGATCATTGGCCTCGTCATACAACCGTTCACACCATCGCGCGATTGGTGAGGTGAGAAGAGATATTCGTAGAGCACCGCCACACTCTACACGTTTCAAAATCAATGATTATGTAAGGCTATCGCGTTCGGGAAATAAATTTGCCAAGGGATTTGAGCAAGGCTGGACACGTGACATTTTTAAAGTTATGGCTGTGAGACCTAAAGGCGAGATAATGATGTATTACGTTCAAGATTTGAATGGGGAAGAAATCGCAGGAGGCTTTTACCGCGAGGAGTTGCAGAAAGTGATATTTAATTTAGGAAAATAATGTGTTTAAAATTGAAAAAATTTTAGGCAGCAAAGATTCAGGAAAAGATAAAAATGTACCTGGTGAAATTGCTAGGGTACCTATAAAGCTTCAACACCTACTGTATATAAAAGGTGATGCAATAATGAAGCTTAAATAGTATACAACATGGCGCCTAACCACTTCTATGTCACACTCCCCTCGTCTTCTTCACTGTCTGTACATCCTAACAACACACTAGCCAACTTTGTAACAGAACTCCATGGACCCAATGAATTGGAACGTGATTTGTATAAGGTGGGGTTATGTGAAATTCAGCTATCCACCAGCTTCTTAAGTATTGATTATAAAGAACCCGTTTTTATGGTTCTTAGAGATCGTGATGAGTGTGAAAAGGCAGGGTTAATTAGGGATGAAACCATGTGTGCCGCCCGGAGTGGGTAGGCCCTGTATTACACTACAGTAGTAACACTAGGTCCGGGTCGTTATGGTGCGGCGGAGGATGTTGTGAGAGACTTAAACGCAAGTTTAAAAAGCTCAAATCTTACGGCTGATTTAGTATACGAAATCGTAAACAAAGAAGCCCCTGCACATGCCTCTGACTCTAAAATCACAGGATAATAGAAATATTAAAAACAAAGGATTGTTCCAAATTATAACCGAGGGCCGATATGGAGCAGTGTTCCAAAGAGATTCCTTTCACGAGGCACAACATGACTTGTCCAGCTTAATGTATCAGTTGAATTTGGAGAAATTGGGTGATGGCTATCCATCCTCAGACATATGCTATATTTACAGCAATATCGGTGAGCATCAATTTGTTTGGGATACCCAGGCGCGTCTGCTCCGCATTGCACACATTCCAAACCATCACAATATATATAAGAACGATTGAGGGAAAAAATTTCACATTCGGTGATGGGAGCTTAACAGTAAAGCTACACTTTCGTCGCATTCAGTTATAATGACCCAAAGGCCTTTCACAGTCTATCGAGGGGTGAGATATCAGCGTGAGAGTGGGCTCGGATCTATTTTTTCAACCATACTACGCAGGCTGTCCCATTGCTGAAGAAGGGCGCCAGATACCTCGGGAGGAAAGCATTACAATCAGGTTTTAACACGGTAGAAGACATGATGGGTGGAGCTAAACCTAAAGAAGCTCTAAAAAAATATTTAAAACGTACACGAGACGAAATCATCAAGGATGCAAAGAGAAAAATGCGTGGTGACGGAAAGAAGAAGAGGGCTGTCCGGAAGAAGGGGTTACCAACACGTGGCGCTAAGTGTAAAAGGACATCAAAAAAGAAGACGTGTTCTAAGCGAATGAAACATGTGGTTAATCATTTTTTAACTGATATAAGCTGAGGGCATTGCTCTCACGAATCATAGGCTGATTACTACTTGTCGAGAGAGGAGGCACTATTCCTGACTCGTCATGCCACACTCCATCCATCCGTGTAGCCCACAACGTTGTAAATCGGGGCTGTCCCTCTTTGATATGTCCCCAACACAAGTTTCAATTGAGTACAGTGACTTTATTACAATTAACCCATTAAACACAATTAGTTCCCCGATTGTCGCTATAGAATTCGTGATACCCAGCTGAGGCCCTTACTTTTTTGATTCAAGCTGCATGCTCATGTACGCCAAACTACGTATAGCCCATTCAGATGGAACAGACTGCGTTGATAATTATTCTGCATACCTTAAAACCAACTTTCTGCACGCCATATTCAGTCAATGGGAGGTGTATTTAAACCAGGTCAACATTTCGGCAGGAACGGGTTATTATCACCCTCGAGCATCTCTGGAAAATGTCCTCAACTTTTCAAAAGAAGCGAAGGATACATTTTTAAATGCCGAGGCTATTATCAGTCTACAGACGAAAGTAATTTAAAGGATAAATTTAAAAATTCTAAAAAGAAAATATACGAGTGGTTTGGACGTCTGAATACAGACTTCACGTTCCAGGAGAAACTGCGTATGAATGGGGTGGATATGAAATTAAAGCTCACCCGCACGAATCCTGAGATCTGCATAAATCTGGTGCCTGATCAAGAAGAGGGCGCAAAGACCCGTTGTGATTCACATTATGGAAACATATCTGCGCGTACGGCGAGTGAAATTTAGTTCGCCGAAATATGTACTGTAGATATTGAAAAAAATGTAATACATGCAATAGTAAAATACCCAATTAACAGCGTACAGATCAAACTATACACGGTGCCCGCAGGGTTGGCCTCGAAGCAGCCCTTGGAATTCTACCTAAAAGGTTATTAATTGGAATGCAAGATCACGCTTCGACGAATGGAAAATATAAAACGAGCGCCTCTAAATTCGAGAATTTCGCCCTTAAAAATATAACTCTATACGTCAATGGCGTTGCGTTGAGTGGGACTATGGATACGGACTACTCATCAGACACTGTGTTCTCGCTTTGCGCGAGAGCTTATAGTAATCTGGCCCATATTGCAGGTGCTTGTGATGAGCTCGGGATTGGCGTAACGCAGAAAGAATTTATCGATCAATTTAACCTTTACCAGTTTGATATTACCCCCGACTTATCTGCTAGTGGAAATACACACGTAAGTCCACAACAAAGTGGGAACATCTCAGTCAGACTGGAATTCGCCAGCCTGATAGACGCTCCTATTAGTGTAGTAGTATACCTCGAATCACAAAATCTAATAAAAATTTACCGCTTCAGGAACGTAGTCACAGACTTTTAAAATGGACGCGAATGCACTCCAGAGATTAATGAAAAGTGAACGAATCACACGCTCCAAATTTGTCGGTGTGTTTGCGAAGAATGAAACATTGAAATTACCAACTGCGAGAAAATGTGGAGGAATTATTGTCAATACGGACATTGTTAGGGGCGAGGGGATTCATTGGTTTGCAATATACTTTAAAAATAGGGAAAGAATGTATTATTTTAATTCACTTGGGACTCATTCCTGGAGTGACCCTGAGATTGTAAATTTTCTCGAACAGATGCATACCCTGAAATTGTCTGGAATCCCCACCGATTACAAGGATATTTTAATAATACTTGCGGGATGTATTGTCTTTCAGTTCTCCTGCACATGTCACGTGAAAAGGTATTTATATATTTTTTTAAAATTATTCAATTTGTGCGACAATGCGCTGAATAATAAATTAGTATGCAGACAGACAAAAAGCCGTTTTCCGTTTGTATGCACTCGATGTATTGTGTAAAGTTTTATGCGTGTGTATATATATAATTGTAACAATATTGTGTAAAATATAAGATGTCTCCATTAATGTTAGCCTTGTGCTCTGTAGCTTATTTATTGGATGCTAGTTCTGTAAGCTGAATTGTACTAAAACATGATTTCTATCATTTAATAAATTGATGAAAATACAGTGTCTTGTTGTTAACCAAAAAACAACCTGGCAATCGTTGGACCAGATGTGAGCCAATACTTCGACCTCGGTGTTCATGTCAGTGGATCGAGTGTCTAGTAAAACCTCCAAATCGCCGTCGGCTATTATCTTTTCTTCAAAACTGTCAAGAAAAATAGCTATAACACGATCAAGTTCCGCATCGGGCTTATAAGAAGAAAGGATACGGTTGTAGACATAAAATTATTTTGACAGCTCATACATTTTTCTAAAAATGATCATACTGGATGACTAAGCACCGTCACAGGGTATCGAGCACCTGTCAGATATGAAACGATTCTTCCACATTGAATCTTTTTTAATTAAAATCCATTTGTTCCATATATTAGGTCATCCCATAAGTAATGCGGCATTTTTTAATTTTTTTTTTTCCATTTTTATCATTATTTTACGGATAGAAATCAAACAACTCTGAAGTTATTTATATTTAAATAAATATTTATTTAAATATAAATAACTTCAAAGAGTTGTTTGATTTCTATCCGTAAAATAATGATAAAAATGGAAAAAAAATAAATAAAAAATGCCGCATTACTTATGGGATGACCTATATATATATATATATATATATATATATATATATATATATATATAATTGAGGATACATGCTATTTCAATGAAACATTTCACAAACAAATTTTAAATAAATGTTAACGCGTAATTATTTGATAAACAAAATTAATTATCTAATAAATTCTTAATAGAAGACCGGATCAGATAATAAACACAAAGCAACTAGTCTAACTGGGCTCAAAAGGAAGATTAGCTGGATGTGCTACGCATCATCTGCCAGCACCGGGTCACGAACCGGGACCGCAGCAATTCCCTACCTTTAAAGTTTTAGTAATTCTAAAAACCAACCTATAGAATTTACTACAAATTTTTAAGTTAACACATTCGAGGAAATAAGCGAGTAATAAAATTTCACTTTCAAAGGATACCTTCATCGCTTAATAAAGTTCACTGTCTAAATGACATTCTCAGGAAGGAAGATTAGCGGGGCTACTAAGCCCCGTCGCAGTCTCGAACCCCTGGGCAGATATCCTCTGACTTCGTTTGTTATAGCTTTTGATAAATTAATTAATACTTGCAAGGGTTAAGCACTGAATGATACGATGTATATAGCCCGAGAATGAATCACAAACTAAATTATTACGTAATTACTCACATGTCGAGGGTAGAGTATTCTGCTCGTTCAAACGGAGGATCATTGTAGATATCATTAACGTTTCGTGTCGATAGAAGGTTTCCTCCATCAATCGCTGCAGAAAGCTGGAGTGTGGCCCCTGCAAAGGGGTCCCTAACTTCAAACATCTGTGGGGAAGAGTAGAGGTCTGACTGACTGGAAGTGTCCATGCTTGATGGTGTAGCGTGTTATTCACAGGTAGAAATAGCAACTGTTATGGCACGATTTGCTCGTGGGTCCAATTTTTTATGTGGTACGACGCCCATTTGTACCCAGAGATTAGAAAGCGAATCACAAACTCTCTGACTTCCTGATTGGACATACAGTGGGCGGTGCTTAGTCTTTTCTACGATAGTCAACTCTGCGCATGCGCAGGACCGAAAGAGAGAGAGAGAGAGAGAGAGAGAGAGAGAGAGAGAGAGAGAGAGAGAGAGAGAGAGAGAGTTTTCAGTGTATATATTTAAGGGAATTTCAGAAACAGCAAAAAGCATTTCACAAGGCAAGGATGTTTTTCAATAAACTTAAAAGAGAGAAGTTTACAGTGTATATGTTTAAGGGAATTTCGAAAACAGCAGAAAGCCTTTCATAACTAGGCTGCCCATATTTCCTTGAGACAAAAACGGGACATTGGGATGGCAAAAAAGGGACGGGGGTTATGTAATATTCTGTATTCATGAAAAAGTAAGTACATAAACATATTGAGCTTACAATTATTCTTCAGTGACAGAACCCATACAAAAACCCATACAAAACGGTACTGTCCCTTTCAAAACGGTACGTATGGTCAGCCTATTCATAACGCAAGGATGTTTTTAAAAAAACTTTAAAAGATAGAGAAGCAAGTTTTCAGTGTATATATTTAAGGGAATTTTGGAAAGAGCACTTCATAAGACAAGGTTGTTTTTCAATAAACTTTTAAAGATAGAGAAGTAAGTTTTCAGTGTATATACTTAAGGGAATTTGGAAACAGCACTTCATAACACAAGGATGTTTTTCAATAAACTCTATTTAAGTTTTCCTTATGAATTATTATTTAACACTTAGGGATCCTAATATAAACATAAACATCCTTTTATAATGTATTAAATATTAATATAATTGATAGTGCGAGTATATTACTAGGCAACCTTTTGCATATGCTCAGAGAGTAAAACTATATTAATTTTATTTATCGAATTGTAGAAGGTGCAAATAAATGAGTTATACCATAAATTCCATTTTTTTATAAATACGCGTAGAAAACGATATTTATTCGGCAAGCCTTACTAAAACAATAGTGAATATTCTAAGTATTATAATTGTTTAAATGCTGAATTTTATAGTTTGGGGGAATGTAATGAATTATGTCTGGTACTGCGTTTGTTCCCTAATATAAAAATAAACATCCTTTTATAATGTATTAAATATTAATATAATTGATAGTGCGAGTATATTACTAGGCAACCTTTTGCATATGCTCAGAGAGTAAAACTATATTAATTTTATTTATCGAATTGTAGAAGGTGCAAATAAATGAGTTATACCATAAATTCCATTTTTTTATAAATACGCGTAGAAAACGATATTTATTCGGCAAGCCTTACTAAAACAATAATGAATATTCTAAGTATTATAATTGTTTAAATGCTGAATTTTATAGTTTGGGGGAATGTAATGAATTATGTCTGGTACTGCGTTTGTTCGATGCCTGCTGAACTGAAATTAAGTCCACAGCGGAGATGGTCTATGTTCGATTCTTGGAAAACAACCAACTTTTATGAACCACTGTTTATTCTCTATGATTAAATTGATTTGTAAATGAGTACTGGAGGTTTTTGGCAACTTTTGTGATACATGTCATATTTATTGGATACACCATACTAAATCTATAATGAATATTCTAAGTAATATAATTGTTTTAGTTTAAATGCTGAATTTTATTGTTTGGGAGAATTTAATGTAAAATATGTCTGGTACTGCGTTAGTTCGAATTATTCTTGTACGTACAAATAGAATTAATTCAATGCATAGCGCAATCTGGCATCTAATCTTAAAACATGATGGCTAAAATGCGAAAAATAATTGGGTAAAAGATGAAAAAAATGAATGTTATCCCCGAAATACAATATGTTTTTAACATAAAGTTATATTAATATTTTTTTATAATAAGTTTTAAAGATATATTTGTCTTAAAGATAAATTTGTATTCTGGAATCTAATCTTAAAACATGATGGGGTAAAATGCGAAAATAATTGGGTAAAAGAGGAAAAATGAAATAGTTACCACCAATTTAATTTCTATTTTGTTTTAAAAATCATATTAATGCTTTTCATGTATAGTTTAAGGATACAATTGTATATTATGTCGAAAATTTGTTTTGGCATTAAAATTAATTTATCTTATTCATTTTTTGTTTAAAAGATCGACACCAAACGTCAAATTGACCTCGTAGTGTTCCACCATGAGAAGCTCAATAGAAAAACTATTTGCGTTTTCCTTTTTTTGAGACCTTGTCGGTCTACCCCTTTGCCCCTTAAACGTATTTGTTTATGTTTAACAGCTCTGTCTGTTGGGTCGTATTTAGAGACCTTGTCGGTCTACCAGAAGCTGGTAAGTAAAGCGGTGGTGGTGGTTGTGGTGCTGTGGTGGTGGTTGTGGTGCTGTGGTGTTGGTTGTGTAATACTGCTGAGAGGTCTTAAGGTCTAGACGCTTGGTTGTAGCCCTCATATCGGTTACGTGATGTTGATGGGATGAGCTCCTAAAAGTCTATACTTAGGCGATTGGTTGTAGCCCTCATCTCACCATGTGCAGTTCATGAGATGAGCTCCTAAAAGTCTATACTTAGACGATTAGTGGTGATGTGGTTTTTTTTTGTGTGGTGGTTATGCTCGTATATATTTTGCTATTGGGGCTTTACATGCATCTGTTTATATATATATATATATATATATATATATATATATATATATATATATATACATATACATATATATATATATATATATATAAAAATATGTGTGTGTTTCATAATAGGGAATCTATGGGCATATAATCGTGGAATGTATGTGCATTTGGGTGCGCTTTTAATTCGTACGAAGGTTATCAATATATATAGGCCATTTGTGCCTTCTAAGCCAACTTGCGGATTAAGCCAACTGTCAACTGGCTGCTTAAGCTAACTGGCAGATTTCGAGTTCTAAGCCAAGTGATGCTACCTGCGATCTCATTAAGCCTCTGCATCTCGCAGAAGCTGGATGGTCTGTTCCTCTCTCTCTATGTTAGGTATAACCCTTTGGGGGGTGAGGCCGTCGCATCTTCTCCCCAAAGAGGTTAGGTGGACTCCCCAACTTGCTGCTACCATAGTGAAAGACTAATTGTACAGAAGACTGGGGATGGTTGCTTGTTGAAAAAAATCCATATTAGAAAGATGGAGTCAGGAGGAGTGATGGTGGATTTCTTTTCAATATGAGAGTTTATTTGGCGATGTTTAGGTTGAAAGCGGAACTGTAGTCGTTGAGGGTTGGCTGAATACTGAGTATATAAACGGACTCAAGTATGCGGAGGTCGATTAGTTGTTTGGCGGAATTAATGATTTTGAAATTGGAGAGAAGTAACGGGTGGTTGTGAAGGTGGCAATGATCCCTTATTGCTGATTTGGAGGGTTTGTTCAAGGGCTGCGAAGTTCTGGTAGAAATACCACGATGTTCGTCCACTCTTGTTTGGTATTGGCGGATGGTACTGCTAATATAGTTCGCTTTCCAGCGAACACATTTAAAAGCGTAGATAGTGGACGAAGCAAGTGGCTGGGGTGTTTTTTCTTTATGGTTAAGGTAAGATTTGATACTAATGTTGTTGGTGAAGACAAAATGAAATTTAATTTGGGTAAAGCGGGGTGAGTAGAAGACGGAGTTCTGAAAGTATTTTGTGGTTGATGTGGTCGTAATAGGGAAATGAAAAATATTGTACCGTATTTTACGCCTCATAAGACGCTACAAGTGGTAAGACGCACCCTATATTTAGCAAAGAATATTTAGGAAAAAAAATATTTCGAAGATTTATCAGCCTGTGAGCCTGACAAAAAATATATTCCCATAACTTTATTAAAAGAACATTAAATAAGACAATAACATATGAGCCCAGAAGTGACATATTTAATTATCCTCAAATCCTGAGATTTCCGTGCTGCTGCTGTCATCATTGCTGACATCGTCACCAACATCATTGCCACTAGCTGATTCTGGGTCGTCCGCTGTGTCACTATCTTCATAAAGAAGCTCGTCCTCTATTCCATCCAATGAATTGCTAATTCTACATTTTTTGAATGACTTTACTACGATAATAATCGGTTTGTCTGCATGTAGATGGCGTGAGGTGATCGTAAACAAAACAAATGGCGGACTTTACCAGTTTAGGCTCAGGTTATCTCCAGTCAGCTTGGATTAATGGTAGCAGGTAGGCCTATTAAGCTTCCTAATGGTTAGCATGAATATACCTATAACCTAATGATAATTTACGTCTGGTGTTCGTGAGGGCTAGTAAACTTTTCTCTAAAATCTTGACCTTACGATGCTAAGACGCAGGGTGATTTTTGGAGATGTTTTTCAGAAAAAAAGTAGCGTCTTATAAGGCGTAAAATACGGTACGTCTTTTTTAACAATGGAAACTTTAAGGGAGGGGGGGTTGATAAATATTATTAAGAAAGTTTCTGCTTAAAGATCGTAACAGATGTTTTGGGAAGGAGTTATTAATGCTGAAATTATGAATGAATTCTATTTCATGGTGGAAGGATAAGTACGAAGAGCATAGATGATAGGAGATGGATTAAAATTTTAATACTGTTTATTTTATATAGCAAAGGTGTGTGGTTTAGGAAATTAGTACCTAGGCCTGTGCACGTAGGTTTTCGATATATGGAAGTGCCGAATTTGTTGTTTTGTTTCGTTATTGTAATAACTAGGAAGGGTAAGGTGTTATTGGATTCGTCTTCTTTGGCGAACTTAATGTTTTTATGTTGGAAATTAAGGTAGTTAAGAAAAAGGGAGGCGGGTTAGCATTGTGGAAAAGGAGAAAGGTGTCATCAACGTATCTTTTATATAGGTGGGGTTTATAATGAGTGGGGCAATGGAGTAGCCAGTTATTTTCGTGATGGCTGAGGAAGATGTTAGCTAAAGTTTATTATACTTATTTAATTCTATTTGATTTTAAACTTTTTAGCACTGATGATGGAAAATGAACTTTCCGAAACGTCTGTAAATAAACATGTACCATCTTTTCGTCCTCCTCTTCCTCGCTATATATATATATATGAAAAGAGCAAACATTGTCCCTATATAAAAGGAGGAGATAGATCTCAAGCAAAGAACTATAGACCAGTGTCTTTGACGTCCCACTCACCAAAATATCTGAAAGAATAGTTAGAGAAAATCTATGACTTCTTGGAGACACTGGAAAGAGTCAACGAAAATCAGCACGGATTCCGATCAGGAAGATCATGCCTATCACAACTAATATAACACTACAACAATATCCTACATGCACTTGAATGCAATAAAAACTGTCATATACACGGATTTTGCTAAAGCTTTCGACAAATGCGATCATTGTATAATAACATAAAATGAAACATATGGAAATAACAGACAAAGTGGGAAAATGGATCTACAACTTGCTCAGGGAACGTCTGCAGGTCATCAAAATTCAAGGTGTATCATCATCAGAATCAGTAGTACGCAGCTCATTAACACAAAGTTCAGTAATGGCCCCACTCCTGTTCATTATCATGCTAACAGACATAGCAGTGGAGTAAACAGCAACAGTATAGTAACATCCTTTGCAGACGATACAAAGATCAGCAGAAAAATCAGGGATGCCAATGAAGTGGAGACCTTGCAGAGGGACACGAACAAAATATACACATGGTCAGAATACCACAATATGACATTTAACACCAAGAAATTTCAGCTCTTGAAATATGGTAGAAATGAGGAACTTCAACAGACTGCATATTATGCTCCAGATAGATAGGAAATTCAGAGAAACATGAAAGCGGTCGACTTGGGGGTAATAATGACTGATGATGCGAAATTCGAGACACAAAATCAGATAGCAATAAGAACGTTCAAATAGGAACGTTCAGATAAGAACGGTCAAAAGGAGGGACAAGACAGTAATGATTCCCCTACTGAGAACACTGATTATACGAAAACTTGAATACTGCTCAGTTTTGACGCCCCCAAATTAATAAACTAGAAGAAACGCAGAGACATTTCCCAGCCAACTTGATGGCTGCAAAGAACTCAACTACTAGGAAGGACTACGTAAACTAAATCTGTACTCCCTGGAAAGAAGAAGGGAGAGGTACACCATAATCTACAGTACATATGGAAAATTATCGAAAAAATGGTCCCAAACCTCAAACTAAACCCAATTACCATTCAAACAACGCCGGAAAATAGGAAAGGCGGAATGTGTAGTGTTCCCAAATTAAAGGCCCGACAAGGGACCTCTTCAACACTAAAGGAAAATAGCTTGGTTGTCAGGGGGCCAAGATTTTTTAACCAGCTTCCAGAAGACCTCAAAAACGTTACAGGGGTCAAAGTTGAAGTCTTCAAGAGAAGATTAGATGCCTGGCTCAGAACGGTACCAGATGACGCCGGTGTACCTGGCTATGTACGGTGGAGAGCGCAAGAAAGCAACTCGCTCCTCCACCAAGCCAGACCTAGAGGCGGGGCCACCAGCTTGAATTTCGTGTGGAGAGACCAACACAGAGAACATCAATGAGGACGAGATATATATTTTTTCCCTTGAATTTCAGTTTTATCCATGTGCGAAATTATTCTGGCCTTTTTTCATAAAATGGAATTTCATAATATAGGAGTGAAATTGAAACGGATTCCCAATTCCATCTAAAAATTATTTAAAAATGAAAATAGTTCATTAAAAATTAAATTCCTTTTCGAAAATGAATATATCTTCAATCTTCATACTAAATTTCAAACTTCAAAGAAGAACCGTTTCGGTGCCATTTCGTGAACAGCGCAAATCTTTTGTTTTAATCTCTATTATAAAATTATATTTGTTTTCATATCAAAGATATGTAAACTCTTAAGTTTTTTAAATTCTCATATCAAAAGAAATAAACAAAAACCTTTATTCAGCAAAAGAACACATCTTAATAAAGGTTTATGATATTTTTTAATAATTTTTAATAATTGTGTAAAATAATCAAACGCTACTTTTATAATTTTTTATCTTTTAGTTGTTATTATTATTATTATTATTATTATTATTATTATTATATTACTATTATTTGTTATTACTATTACTTGCCATTTTCACTTCTGTTATGTAATAAATAAACTTCCTCCCATTTTGTCCAAACAGATTCCGTGCACTTCCAACGGCATATTCACATTAGAACACAATAAATTTATTAAATAAAATGATGAATTATATATTTAGTAGGAAATAAATGATGCTAAACAAGGAAAAAAGGATAAATTATGAAATTAAAAGTATTTAATGAAATTAGCATATTTTAGAGGGTTAATTATAGAATGGGGACTTAATTATTTATGGTAATAACGGCATATTTTAGAGGGTTAATTATAGAATGGGGACTTAATTATTTATGGTAATAACGGCATATTTTAGAGGGTTAATTATAGAATGGGGACTTAATTATTTATGGTAATAACGGCAGTAGTGAACTAAAACATCAGTATATAGGAGCTAATGAAGTACTTCTTTAGTGATTTGCGAAATACATTTAATGATGAAACCTGTTTGATATTTATGGGAAATGTATTCCATACATCTGCTCTTTTGAAAGAGAATGCATTCCCTGCAGTTTCCATTCTATGGTTAGGTTTGTGTATAAAATCTCTGGGGAGTCTAATGTTATACTGATGGTGTATTTGATTGGGGTGATTGCTCTTTGAATGGGTGATGTATGTTTATTTTTATCGATAACTCTGAACGTACTGACAGCAACACTGAAGTATAGTCATTTACAGGGAGGCCCATAAGTCCCAATCGATTATAATTAAAGTGAAAATACAAAAAACAAAGTAAAAAGTTTATAAGTTTTGAAATATTTATTTACTATTTTAAAACATTAAAAAAAATTAAAATTTGTTTTTAAATTAAAAAATTTTTTAAACCCACTAGAGTATTTTCCCTTTATGACCGATTGGGATTTATAGGTCACCCCATAGTTTTAAAATATTTAGCTCTTTAAACAATGGGGAAAGTATGACTTTACTTTATCATTATCTGACAGGATTCGCAGGCATTTTTTTATGAATGACTTCCAAAGGATGTTTTATATATTTCTTCGAGCTACCCCATGGTTGGGTAGGTAGGGAACTTGCCATCCGCGGGCATAATGTTGCCTGCGGCCTAGTTTTTAATTCCCTGCGGATATTTTGACTGTTTAAACTCATACAGTATTTACATCTTAATTATGTCCCAAACTATTTTTAAAATTGCAATTTGCCAGGCAGACATTATTTAGTTGAAATTTGGGCGCCACACAATAAAGGTTCCACACCCCTGTTGTAATGCAATATAATAAATACTGTATAGGTAGATGAAAAGATGATAGAGGGTCAGGAGTGCGTTTTGAGGAAGTCTCTCTTTTTAGTCTAAACTCTAAATAATATGAACTGAAATCTTGTAATTTTGGATCTGATTGTTGTACATGACTTTTGAAATTTAGTTTTTCGTCTAGATTAATGCCAAATACTTATACTTGCAAAAGTAGTGTTCCCAATTTATATTTGATAGTTTGTATTTGCTGTATATGTTTTGTGGTAATAATCATACGAGATGATTTTGTCAAATTCATAAAAATTTATTAGCACACATACATTTATATAAATGTTCTAATTTCCTGTTCGGTTCATTTATCAGAACGTCTAAATTATGATGGTATCATCTGCATATTGTGCGCAATTTAATATGGTTGAGATGAAAATCGTTGACGTGAATTAGAAATAGTAGTGACTCAAGAATAGATCACTGTGGAACCCCACTAGTTAGCATCGCCTTGTCGGATACGCTATCGTTTAATTTGATGTATTGGTGACAATTTGTCAGATACGATTTGAACTAATTAAGGATATTTCATCTTATTCGTATATGTGAAGTTTATTCAGTAAGATTTCACGTGCAAGTGTATCAATTACTCGTGACAGGTCACGGAAGACCAAAGCAGTGTTTTTTGCTATTTAGGTTCTGATATACATTTTCTAATAGCATGTTTATGGCATCTTCCGTTGTATGCTCACCTCCGAACCCAAATTATGTTTCAGTGAATATATCGTATTTGATTAAGAATTTAGAAAGTTTATTGTATATGATTTTCCCAAATACTTCACTTAAAGTTGGCAATACGGAAATGGGGCGATAAATAATTGGATGGAGTGTTTGGGTTATCTGACTTAGTGGTGTCACTTGGTGTGGGGTCACTTGCATTTGTAAATAGAACTGTCAGTAGTCACGTTCATTAAGAAATCTTAGAATACTTCATAATCCGTCATATGATCCTTCATATGATCTCAGATGTTGTGAGGGAAGTTAAAAAACAGCATCAGAAAACAACAACACATCATAAAAGGGCAGTGTTGTTTAATGGTGTCTATGTCGATTTGTAAATTGTAGTTTCATATTTTTTATGGTAATAAGATTTCTGATGATGAAGATAGCTATAATTACGAGAAATTCCTTTTGCAGGTCAAATGAAGACACGTTTATAATGAATCTGCATCGTATTTAATACATTAATCATCTTTAGTGTCTGAAGCGACGATGATTTCGCAAATTACAAAAAATAAAAAAAATAAGTAAAAAATAGAAAGCACTGTAACTTTTTTATCTTTCCTGTATAATGGGTGATTAAACACGATACAGGGCTCATATTTATTGGTTAAATCACCTGTTGATTTACAATAAAAGAAGGGTGGAGGGAAATGGGGGACAGTCTTAAAACAGCGTTAAAAACAACGAACCTCAGAATAAAACTCAGACATATCACAGCAGCAGTGCATCGTGACTTGTGACTTGCTATATATAAGAAATCATGCCAAAAAGGCACAGCGGATGACATGCAATTCCTTATGACAAAAACAGGCTAAAAGTTAAACAATTTTGTTGGGTATCCGCTGAGACATTTTTGTCAGTGATACAGAAGAAGAGCAATTCGCCATAGATGAAAGAATAAGAGCAATTTAGTCGCAAGAAGAACACGAGCTAAACACTCCTAAATAAAAAACTAGAAGAAGGTTCTCCTTTGTGCAAAGAAATATGCTGACTGGATCGCTGAGCAGTGGGTCAAGTTTCGTTCAGTGAAGATAGCTAGATCATGCAATTGGGTAGGCTCATCTGTACTTCAGACGACTCCCCAGTAGGGTGTGTCAATTTTGGGGGTGAAATGACCAAATTGAAAATCATGTGATTTGGTAGCAATTTAATGTAATCATTTGGCATACAAAATAATATCCTTGCTTCAAAAACAATAAAAAATAACTCCTACCTACATCAATTTTAATTAAAAAATTCCATTTTTCCGTAAATTCGTAACAAAATAGCAAATGTGCGCAAACATCCTATCAACATTTAAAGTGGCAATAAGATATCATCAGAGTCTTTATTTGAAAGTAACCAATGCAGTCATGTCCTTTTTGCTGCAGTTCCTTGACATCAGCATTCGGCTTGCTACTTGCGCTTTGATGTAGCCTTCTCGCCTCTCGTGACTGTAAACTTGACTAGCTGCTTCTGTGACCATTTTCACACATCTCTCCACACTCTGAGTGTGAGAAGGCCACTTTGGCACTTGCATTGGGGCCTCTTTAAGTTGTGTTAAATCTTTGTTATACATGTTGTCAGTGGTGGCTCCAAAACTTCCGAACTCAAGTTAACAAATTCTCACAATTTCGTGGCATTAACGTTTATCGGAGGTACCTTCCTTGTCTGAACAGAGCAGTCTCCCAGCTGGTCATCATCTAGTGATGTTCCTCTAAGCTTTAGAATGATTTCCACAGCCTCAGTTCACTCTTTGGTACATTGGCTGCAGAGTATTGCTTGCAAAACTGCCTCTGGCCTAGCATACCAAGCGGACCTTCTCACCACAGGTAACACGATGTCCACCACTACTTTCCTTTGGGTTCTCAGTAGCTGTAATTGAAACAAGATGTGGTTGGACCCCTCCATCCACATTGGATTAAGTTTTACATTGAACCAGTGAGGAAGATAAAACCCAATAATAAATTCAACAATCAACATCAAATTCTGTAGTATTTTGCCCTTCAGTGCATGTTTGGAAACCCAAATCCTGCAGAAACGAATCGCTGTAGTTAACCAACGACTGTGACTTATGGGTCCAATCTCCAAGAGAGCCAGATTTTGAGGCAACTCTCCTGATCTGATTGCTTGAACAATACGATAAGCGTAAGATTGATCCGTGCTGAGGTCTTTGATAACTTCTTCAGACAACACTGGAAGGGGAGGGCCTACTTCGACCTTTGGAAATTTTGTATTTATTTCTAATTCCATTGCTTCAACTAGCAATGTTGCCAAGGGGGCCTGACCACTTGTTGTTGCTCTTTGTAGGACCATCAAGTTCCTGGATGAGACGACGAAGAGGTAGTTCCCCTGTGTGCAAATGACATACAATCCAAACAAGCGTTCCTCCAAGTTTTTTCTCTAAATGCGTCATAACACCGCCCTGCCATCCAGTGTTCACCGCAGTTGAGTCTCCACCAACGGCCTGCAGTGAACTGTCAAGTCTTCTTTCTTGAAGCCAACATATTATTTGATCAGCAATTGCCTCTGCATGTTTCTTGCCTTCTACTTCTGCTTCAGGAACAAAGTGAAACAAATAGCGGCCACCAGGTTCGGAACACACAGAATAGTGTTCTTCTTTGGTGAGACCGGGAAACTTTCTGTCCATTCCCTCTACCTCTAGGAGAACTTTTGTGTCATCTCTTCTTCCATCAAACAAAAGGCAAGAGAGACCTTCCTCCTTCAAATCTTTTTCATGCTGATCAGATATTTCCTTCATTATTTTTTCTTATGCTCTTCTTATCTTATTATGATCTATCACTAAGGATGTATCCTCTCGGCTGATGAGGCCTGCATCTATCCAAGCGGCAGTGGCAATCTCTGCAGTCTCTCGTAGCCCCGTATGGTGGTGAATACTGGCAAGGGCAATGTTTGAGATGTCTTTAGTGTTGTATTTCATTCTCTTCGGCGAAGGTTCAGATGGCATTTTGGAGCTATCATCTGATGTTGCTTCTTTCTGTTCATCTGAAGAGCTTTCAAAGAAGTGAGAAACCTCTTGATAGAGCTCTTCAGCTCTTTGGGTGGCTTCTTCACTCTTCTTTTTCTTCCTTTCTTCCCTCTCTCGGATTTTCTCTTTTTTCTTAGCAATAACAATCTGTTTTTTGGTTTCTGAATAATCTGCCGAACCAAACTGCATACTTCCTTGACCTCCTGCCTTTGTTCTCTGAGCCTTTATGAAAGCCAGCTTCAAAACAGGGATCTTCTTCTCACGAGGACAGCGACAATCAATGTGAGGGTGAGGTTCTCTTCTGCATGAGGGAGAACAATTGGCTTCAGAACACAAATCTATGGGACACTGGCAGTTAAAAATGTCAAGAAGAGAATCAAGTGTGTGCAGAAATTTATTTTTCTTTGCTAGTTTTCCTTTACCAAGTGATGTCTCAACTGCTTTGTGCCACAGTTTTGTTAATTTTAGCTCAATAGTTCTATACTGATTGAGTACAGGTGGTTTGAATAACACATTAACTTTTTTCCACTGATGCAGAAGAGGGGGAATCATGTCCCTTATGAGCTCTTTCTCTGTGTAGTTCCTTCTGTCCTTTGTATTTTGTTCACGAAGGAGTAACCCTAGTCTCAGCATGTCTCGCATTGTTGGTAGTTCTGATACGGGAAGCTCCTTGCCTGTACCGACTAACAGGCTCAAGTGGCATGACGACTGACCTCTTGTCTTCAATTTTGGCATCTTAGGAATAACTGAAAAGAAAGAAAAACATTTAAGTATTTTATATCAATTACGATGTTTCAAAGTTTAGTCATTCGATGTTCTAAAATTCAATAAAAAAATATTTCATGGGATTACAACATAATTAGACAGAATAATATGATAATAATAAATAACTGTAATAATCAATAATCCATACTTACAGTTAAACTGTAGTATTCGTCTAGTAGAATAACTATGAAGTAGGTACAAGAGCGATAACAGCAAACCACCGTCTATGACATCTAAGAGGCAACTGAGGACTGAGAGTGAGGGACAGTTCTATTCATGTTGTGACTTGTCCATTGTACAACAACTATATGACCTTGAAAACACTCCATATGCGATCAGTGGGATAATTCTTTGACAGATGAATAGTTAATCAATTTATGTCCTATTATTTAGTAAAAGAGTCAATTTCTGAAACTTTAAGGTAAAATTGATGTAGGTAAGGGTTATTTTATTTCATTTTGGTTGGCCAATTTCAAGTTTTGACATGAAAAGACACTATTTTCACTACCAAAATTGATTTGAAAAAAGTTGACAAAATTTACACCCTACTCCCCAGTGAACAACATCATTCCATATACTGTATATCACCATGAGGTTATAATCAGTCAGGATGGCCAGAAGCTAGCACAGAGCCCAGGTCAACTAATGCGACACATTGCACTGACTCCTATGTTGTTAGATTAGCTAAATAAGACAATGACAGGAGAAACGGGAGTTCCAGCACTCCTTGTCTCCTGCCTAACGCTGTTTCCCCATCCCCAAAGTACTTCCCTGGTCGATTGGTGTTTATAATCGCCTCTGTGTTATTGTATTTGTTATTGTACTTATACACACACACACACACACACTCACACACACACACACACACACATATATATATATATATATATATATATATATATATGTGTTAACCCCTCCGTCTATGGCCTTGGTTTGTTCGAAGTCGACGGGGGTTCTGGTTAGGAGGCAGCAACGGATTTGTTACTCGCAGTAGTTTCTTCTATACAACTCTCCGAGTTCTTCTTATAGTGGATCGGAGGATTCTGAAGAGCTCTCTGAAGGTTTCCCGATTCCTCTTGTAACGTATGGGGAAATTATTTTCCTCTGTTTCAATGACTAAGTTGTCTGACGAGAGCAAGGCTCGAAGGAGAAGATAAAAACTTTCTTTTACTGTAATTTACTGTTAAAATGTACAGTTAATGCTCAGCCTCTAAGTCTAATTCTGAATTTACAGGGGGAGAGGTTCGACCTCTTTCGACTATGGCTCAGGCCGGAATTTAAAAGTGAGGAGGGCTCCGACCTCCTCGCTGAAGGGCTGCTAACACAGGAGTGATTGAATTTACAGTCAAGAATTAAATAAGTCTAAATTTTGGGGAAGTGCAGTTGAGGGTTAAGTTCCCCCCTTTAACTGGAGATCTAAACACTTCTTGGACGTTAAGCATAATTTAAACACATATCAGAATTTTGAAAGATTCCAAAATAAAACGAAAAAATAAATAACAAAAAAATAATAATAATATCACCGAGTATATATTCCTAAATGGCAACATAATATCGGAGTAGTACATTGAATACAACCCAAGTACATCACTGATTACATTGTAATTTTGGTTTATTACAACTATGATTATAACTACCAATTAATTCGCATTCGCTTATTATCGTTAATTACAGTTTCATTAAAGTACATTAATTACATCATATTAAATTATTACAGTTAATTACAATTAAACACAGTTAACTATAGTTTTACAGTAGGGCGGAGTGAAAAACTCATTTTTCGAATTTTCAAATTGGCTAGTGTGGAAAATGTGTGGAGTAGTGAGGAAATAAGCTGGTATAAATTTAAAATCATAACATTAATATCTTCAGGTGCCACAATGACCTTCAATATTGAAAAAAATTGAAAAAAGCAGATTTTAACCAATAATTACAGAAGAGTCCACGATGCACAATAGACAAGAATTTATTCACACTTGTATAAAAATAGCTCAGTCAACCTTTAAAAAAAGTTTATATTCTCTAAAAACAGTTTTCTATAGTCAGCTCACTCAGCTGTCACATGAGTACCTCGGTTCAGTGTAGCTGTCGCTCTCGTAGCAGGTGGGTGTTCTGTTGTTGGCGTTACTCAGATAGTCTAAACTATATTTCTTATATATTTTGCATTTCTGTATTGTGTTGCCCTAAGTTTGCCATGTACTATTAACTGAAATTAACGTATAATTGATATTAACTCTTTCTTTTTCAGATTTGTATACTTTCAAAATGTCTCGAGTTTGTGCAAAATCAACCAGGGCCTCAACTGAGTGCCCCATGTTTGGTATGGGGGAAGATTTGTGGCACAGGAATCTTCCTACATACGAAGGAGTTTTTAAATATTACTTGTTTGTAAGAAACGAATTGAAACAGAATACTAATAAAGATCCTTCAATATCTCAAATATTAGAACAAGTTGTTGATAAATTGAAAACAATTTGGGAAAGTGCTTCCGTCCCAATTCTGTCAGACAGGCGAAATGAAACAATGTTCAGAAGCTACCACGAAAAGTATCGTGTCATTATGAAGCCATACCAAAGCAGAAAAAATTCTGAAGCTTACAAAGCAAAGATTGATATGTTCAAAAAAGAAGCACACACGAAACTTTTTGACATTGCAGCGTGCAAGTGCAAAGTACTAACACAATGTTCTTGTCCCAAAGAAAAAACGGTTCCAAAGGAAGAAGTGACGTTCCTCTTAGATCAAAGGAGTGAAAGAAAACTGTTTATTGATAGAGTAGATATTACACTCTCAAAGAAAAAAGCATCTACGTTGCTAAGAAAGCAAAAAGAAGCTGTGAAGCTCACCAAAGAATCTTCACAGGAGAAACTGCAGGATACAAATGTTGAATTATCATCATCGACATCAAATAGTGAAAGTGAATCTGGCGAAATATCAGACGATACATTTCCAGAGCCAGTTAGCTCGAAGAGAAAGCTCGAACAACCTGAAGAACAATTATTCAAGAAAAGGAAAACTACAAATCTACCTTCAGTGGCTACTGCTTGTGACAGGACTGCAGTTTCAGATCGAACTGCAGCATTCATTGTTAGTGCAGTATTGCAAGATATTGGAGAAGTTTCTATTGACAATACATCTGAAGTAGCGGATAGGAGTAAAATCAGAAGAGAAAGACAAAAGAAGAGATCAGAAATTATGAAAGATCAAAATCAGGTCCCAATCAGAGGAATCTATTTTGATGGTCGAAAAGATTCTACACTCTTCCAAGAAAAAAAAGAGTCCAAAGTATATCAGAAGAAGGTAACAGAAGAACATATCACTTTAGTGAGAGAACCTGGTTCAGATTATTTGGGCCATTATTCTGTGAATTCTGGATCAGCTGAAGAAATATGTAAAGGAATGTTTGAGTATATTGGAAATAATGACATGAACCTGGAAAACCTTGTTGCCATTGGATGCGATGGTGCAGCAGTCAACACTGGAGAAAAGGGAGACGTTATAAGGCTTATAGAATTGAAGCTGAAGAAGCCAGTTCAACATTTAGTGTGCCAGCTCCATGCCAATGAATTGCCATTACGCCATTTAGTTGCAAAGCTGGATGGAAAAACATCTGGCCCCCGCAGATTCACCGGTCCTATTGGCAGGGAATTAGAGAACTGTGAGAGTCTTCCTATTGTCGAGTTTGAAAGGATTGATGCTGGGGAACCAACTGTAGACTGTGAAGATCTTAGCACCGACGAAAAATATCTAATTGATATTCATCAGGCCATAACAAAGGGATATTGCTCTCCAGATCTTGCTCATCGTAGTCCAGGCAAAATGGCACATTCACGATGGCTGACTACAGCAAATCGTTTGCTTCGTCTATACGTTTCAACTGTAAGTCCATCTGAGAACCTCATGAACATTGCTTCTTTTATAATGAAGGTCTACATCCCAATGTGGTTTTCTATTAAGCAAAGTACGTCTTTTGTCAATGGCTCAAAACATGTTTTCAAAACTATTGAATTAACAAGAACACTGAATGACGAAGTAAAGGATATTGTAAACCCTGTCATACAAAGAAATGCATTTTTTGCAAATCCAGAAAATATTCTAGCATCAATGATTCATGATGACCGCAGCGCCATAAGAGAATTAGCGTGGAGGCGAATAAAGAAAGCAAGGCAAACAAACAAGGAAAAAGTTGTGAGGCGTTTCACAGTACCTGTTATTCAATTTGAAGCTACTGATTATACTGATTTAATTAATTGGCAAAAATGCATTGTCACTGAACCACCTGTGACAAGACACCTGACAGAAAATGAGATTGAAGAATTCATAGAAAACAAGAGTACCCCTCCATTCGAGAAATTCCCTTGTCATATACAAGTAGTAGAAAGAATGGTAAAATTAGTGACTGAAGCATCATCAAAAGTATTTGGATTGAACGCGCGAGATGGCTTCATAAGATCAACACTTCAGTCACGTAAAAAAATGCCATCATTCGAAAGTAAAGCTGAATATAAAGTTTAAATAAAACGTTAATAGAAAAAAACAGGCGCAAGGATGGGTGGTTGGGAGGGCATGGGTGGAGCTCGACACGCAGCTACCTCCTCGTGGTGAGTTCTGGATTATTTAGATCATTAATCAAAAGAACATTGATCTAAATAAACTAAGAGCTGCGTAATTCAGTAACTATTTTGGTAATTGGAACACTTAATATATAATAATAACAAGTAAGTTTCAGTTATTGTACTAATGCAGAATATAAGAAAATCATTATATTTCACTTTTTTCGACGGCTTTGTGGCACCTGAAGATATAATTTCGCAGGACTAATATTTATGCACAGTCATTATCTATAGCACCCACATATTTTCCGCACTAGCCATATTTGAATTTCGAAAAAAAGTTTAAAAACCTCATTTTCGATCCGCCCTATTTTACAGTGTTTCATATTTATAGACAATTAGGATGTTAGGAGTATAACATAAAGTACGTGGGCACATACGGTATATATATATATATATATATATATATATATATATATATATATATATATATATATATATAAAACATAATACACATAATAGTGTTTTATAAATTAGAAGCAAGCAAGAGAGATTTCGGATTCAGATGCCCGCTTTTGGCGTCGTCATCGGAATTCGAACACTTGCGTCAGCATGAACGAGTATCTTGCGAGAGGTTAAATAATTTAAAGAAAAAAATAAAAAGAATACATCTGGTCATAATTACATGTACGTAATCATGACTATCAGCGGACATGCACGAGTGCATAAGTATTATACACATATCGGTAATCACACAATAGGTTCTACAGATCTACAGAAGCTAAGGCTAACAAAGGCCCTAAGATCCACTCTAAGGTTAGCCCGAGAGAAAGAAGAAAGTAAGGGGTTAAAAGAAGAGAATAAGGGGTTAAGTAAGTAGTAAAACCTTTCACTCGTGGGTTAAAATTCATTCAGAAAGAGAGAAAGAAAGCCACCATCACCATCCACCGGCCACTGCCGACAAGTCGGAAAAATAGTCGAAGAGAATACTTCCAGCTGTTGCAGACCAGTCCTCCACTCCATTGGGAGGTAGAGGATGCAGCTCACTCTGCCGGAAAGGGGTGAATGATGAAAAGAAGTAAAGTAAGAACGCATTACAAACCATGCAACACATTCTTAACTCAAACACTATCACACCATGCAAACTACAGACATGCAATGAAGAGAGTTACAGACATGCAAATAAGGAGAGAGAGAGAGAGAAAAAAAAAAGTAGAAAGAATCACAGAAAATGGGTTAGTTTACGCTACGAGCTACATCTAAGTTCGTGTTAGTCTAATTTTTTTTAATTTTTTACTGGCATGAGTAAACATGGACTGATAGGTTGATAGGGCATAAGTAGACAATAGGTAGACAATAGGTAGGTCGATGCATGAATAATTAATACAATTAATAAAAGATAACGGTGAAGATAAGATATGGACGTATGGTTGAATATGGTCGAATAATAATATTATGTTAAAGAATTTACCATACATTGAATACTAAAGATATGATCAGTATTCAAGGTATGGAAAATGTGAAGGGAATTAAGCTACTTTATGACGCCATAGTTATTCAAATTATGCCATACGTCAATTCATAATTAATACGCCATAGTTATTTAATTCGTACATTTGAGGAATAATTAAGTAAATGAATAAAGAAGTACAACCAAGAGTTTCAATCATGCCACGTGCAATGTGCATGCATAATCTAATAAAATTTAGGGATGAGGGTTAGATGCAAGACAACCATAATTGATTATCATAAATTCCATAATAAATGGAAAATGGAGATATGGGTAATATTGTGATGGAAATGTTAAACGATCTAAACCGTCGATCGTCTTGTCTGTACTTTAAGGGAATGAAATTAAGGGACATTCGCTTCTCACAACGAACCCCCAATGACACAAACATGGATACGGCTCAATCATAGAAATTTGGTTCTTATGTAAAAATGAATATTTGAATATAAAGATTATATAAATATACGGATCAGGTAAATATAACGATTATATGAATATAAATCTATAAGAATATAGAGGATTATATAAACATACGAATTATATAAATATATGAAGTATATAAATGGATATAAGATTTATATAAATGAATATAAGAATCATACGAATGAATATAAAAATATATGAACATAGGACTTATTCATTGTTCATTTTTACACACACACACACACACCTCGTTAACCTCGTTGCTGTTCCGTGCGTTGGTCTCTCTTCACACGAAGGTCAAGCTGGTGGCCCCGCCTTTAGGTCTGGCTTGGTGGAGGAGCGAGTTGCTTTCTTGCGCTCTCCACCGTACATAGCCAAGTACACCCGGCTCATCTGGTACCTTTCTGAGCCAGGCATCTAGTCTCCTCTTGAAGACTTCAACTTTGACCCCTGTAACGTTTCTGAGGTCCTTTGGAAGCTGGTTAAAAAGTCTTGGCCCCCTGACAACCAAGCTATTTTCCTTTAGTGCTGAGGAGGTCCCTTGTCGGGCCTTTAATTTGAGAACACTACGTATTCTGCCTTTCCTATTTTCCAGTTCTGTTTGAATGGTAAATGTGTTTAGTTTTAGGTTTGGTGCCAGTTTTCGATAATTTTGCATATGTAGATTATGGTGTACCTCTCTCTTCTTCTTTCCAGGGAGTACAGATTTAGTTTATGTAGTCTTTCCCAGTAGTTGAGTTCTTTGCAGCCATCAGTCTTGGCTGGGAAATGTCTCTGCGTTTCTTCTAGTTTATTAGTTTCTTCCTTTTTATATGGGGGACGTCGAAACTGAGTAGTATTCAAGTTTTCGTATAATCAGTGTTCTCAGCAGGGGAATCATTACTGTCCTGTCCCTTCTTTTGAACGTTCTTAGTACCTGTCCCCCGATTCTTTTTGCTTTATTTATCGCTATCTGATTTTTGTTTCGAATTTCGCATCATCGGTCATTATTACCCCCAGATCGATCGCTTTCGTGCTTCTCTGAATTTTCTGTCTATCTGGAGCATAATATGCAGTGTACGTTCCTCTTTTCTGCCATATCTCAAGAGCTGAAATTTCTCGGTGTTAAATGTCATGTTGTTTTCTTCTGACCATTTGTATATTTTGTTCGTGTCCCTCTGCAAGGCCTCCACTTCATTTACATCGCTGATTTTTCTGCTGATCTTTGTATCGTCTGCAAAGAATGTTACTATAATGTTGCTGATTACTCCGCTGTCTTTGTCTGTTAGCATGATAATGAACAGGACTGCGGCCAGTACTGTCCCTTATGGTACTGAGCTGCGTACTTCTGATTCTGATGATGATATACCTTGAATTTTGACGACCTGTAGACGTTCTCTGAGGAAGTTGTAGATCCATTTTCCACTTTGCCTGTTATTCCCATATATTTCATTTTATGTGCTATTATACCAGAGTCACCTTTGTCGAAAGCTTTTGCAAAATCTGTGTATATGACATCGTAGTTGTCATTGCCTTCCAGTGCATCTAGGATATTGTTGTAATGTTCTATTAGTTGTGATAGGCATGAGCTACCTGATCGGAATCCGTGCTGATTTTCGTTGAATCTTTCCAGTGTCTCCAAGAAATCATAAGTTTTCTCTCTAACTATTCTTTCAAATACTCTGGTGAGGTGGGACGTCACTGATACTGGTCTATAGTTCTTTGCTTAAGATATGCCCCCTCCTTTATATATTGGGACAATGTTTGCTCTTTTCAAGATGCTCGGTATTTCCCCAGTGTCTAGGGATCTTCTCCATATTCAGTATGAGGGTGTAGCTATTTCATTTTTACACTTTTTCATCAATAATGCGTTCCGATTGTCCAGACCTGCAGCTGAATGTGGTTTCATTTGTCCTATAGCTGTCGCTACATCTTCTGGAGTAAAATGAAAGTCTGTTATACACTCTCCTTGAAATTTCTCTTCAAAGAGCGCATCTTTGTTAGGTATCGCTTTGTCACTTTTTGGGGTACTAAAAACTGATTCATACTGGGCTCTCAATGTTTCAAATATTTCTTTTGGATCGTCGGTTAGTTCATTATTTCTCTTCCTTAAGAGCTCAATAGCATCACGCGTTTTTTTTTTTTTTCGCATAGCTGTAGAAGTATTTTGGATTTTCCTTTATTGCTTTTACTGCCTTTTCCTCTTCCCTCTCAGGGCTTGTATTTCCCTCTCGATACCCTCCAGTTTTTCTTGCATTACTTTCCTGGCATTATCTCCGCAGTTGGCTAACTTTGCCTCCACTCTCTTTCTTTTGCAGAATATTCTCCTCTTTTGCCTCTCTCGCCAGCTCCTCTTTCCTTTTGGCTGTGATTTCGGAGCATATTTTTCTAAAATTCTCAGCGTTTTTTCTTCCAAGGTTGTCAGTATTTCTTCGGTTGTTTTATTCTCTAAAACATCATGTTTTATTCTCTTTTATTCTTTATTTGGGCCATGTGCTATCTGATTGCTTCCCAATTTATGGTCTTGGAGTTTAAGTTAAAGGCCCCAAATTTGCTTCTTTCCTCAATATGTGTATTGTCTTTTAATGTTGTCGTCATATTTGTTGATATCTCGATTAAGTTGTGGTCTGAGATAATGGTTGGGGTTATTTTTATATCAGCAATCAAGTTCGTGTTATTCGTGAATACCAGATCCAGGCAGTTATTTTTTCTGGTATTTTCTGCTATCTCCCGTGTCAGCATAAACTTATTTGTGAGAGCCATCAACATTTTTGCTTGCTGCTGGTCTTCGCTTGTGCCTCCCTTGTCCTGTTGTATATATATATTCCTATCCAGCTTTTTGTATTTTATAAATGGGAAGTTAAAGTCTCCGCAGATTTATGGCCTATATTAGCTTCCTGATGTCATCAATGGCCTCCGAGAATTTTTTGGTTGGGGTGTTTGGAGATCTATAGATGACTATTAGTGTCACGTTTAGTTTTCTATTTTCACTGCTAGGAGTTCCACAAAGCTGTTTGACTTACTTATTATCGTCTCTGTCATATAACCTTCATGTACATATATAACACAGCCACCTTTACGTCTCGTTGTTCTATCCGCTCTTAGTAAGTTGAAGCCCTCTATATTTATCTCTTTCTTATCAATACAATGTTCGCAGTTTTCCCAATTTCCTTGGCAATCCTTAAGATGAGTTTCTGTGAGGCATGCGATGTTTCGTCCATAAATCCTTTCAGGTACGAAACTTTGTTGAGTGATTGGTTTGGTCTTATTCCTTGAATATTAGCCAGGACAATATTTATATTCTTTGTTTTTCATTGCCCCTTGTGCATTTTAAGTTCGTTTTCCTTCGATATCGCTTGTTTCGTTGCCCTATGATCCTCCGAGAGAGATCCGTTTCCGCCTACCTGTTCTGGTAGCTTCTTGCCCGGAAGCGGTTTGACTCGGGGGTTTCCAGCTGTGTCAACTGCATGCGTTGGATGACATTTAGCATCCGTATCGTGTCTGCGATGATGAAAAAAATTTTTTGTTAGCTTTTTGTGTTCCTATTATTATTATTCCTATTGTCATTTAAACTTTGTCCTTTGTTCTTTGGGTCCCTCGGGAGATGTTGATAGTAGCATTTTTTTCCGTATTTGCAGGTTCCATATTTTGCGTAAGTCCTGCAGATGTCCGGGTGGTAGAATTTGCATGTCTCCAAATTTACAATGGCCATTATCATAGAAGAAATTGCATATTGGGAGATGTTCATTAGGGAGGAGCGTTTTTACACTTTTTTCGATTTTCGTTTTGTAATAGCGCGGAAAAGTGGCTCTTCCACGTCAAAAGTGAGTGTTTAAAATCTCAGAGATCTGCAATAATATCTTCTGCCTCCGCACGCGCGTTGAAAACCCAAAAATTGCGCCAAAATACGCATTTTTTCAATATTTTCTTATAGTTTTAATTTTCATCCTACGTCCTTGTAATAGCGAGGAAAAGCATCCTAAAGGTTTATTTTAGACTAGTTTTAAATATTTTTGTCCTGCGATAATATCTTCTGCCACCGCAAACGTTCCAAAATACGGAAAAATCCGCATAAATCACGTATTTTGCATATTCAGCCGATACGCTAATAAATTCACTTTGTACGTCATGTAGTACTCCCACATCGTTCTAGAAGCTTCCCCACAGCCTGGTGTGGTGTGTTGCTCGTCATTGCCATATACGGCAATGAGTCAGTGAGTGATGACTGATGAGTCATGACTCACAACACTCTACCAGGCCTTCTTGCTCTCACGCCCCCGCAGTGTTGTGCTAGCTACGTTTCGGGTAAGATGTGGATTGTGTTGCTCTTGCTGTCAATACATCTTTGGAACACGACAACACGCATATGTGGACTGCATATTTTAGTGCATAATAATACGTTGGTGTAATATACAAAACTTCTGCAGAATGCAAGAATATTTTACGTTTTAGGAGTAATTTCTTAATTTTTATATTAATTACTGTGTTTTTCACAATGGCAGTACCAGCTCAAGCAACAAGAACTTCTTCAAGTTGCCCTATATTTGGGGCTCCAGCTGATCTAGACAAGAGGCGCCTTCCAACCTATAAGGACGTCATGAAATATTTTCATCAAATAAGGTTGAATCTGAAGACATCGAAGAAAGAGCCTACAGTTGCAGAAATTTCGGGTGTTCTCTCAAAAACTCTCGAAGATTTGTGGAAATCAGCCTCTATTCCTACTGTTTCTCATAACCGTGTCGTTCAAATGATTAAAAATGACCATGAAAAATGTCAAAACCTTCTAAAGTCAGTGAAAAGGAAACAAGATAGTGACTCATTCAAAATTAAATTACAAACATTTGAAAATGAGGCAGAAAACAAATTATTTGACATCAGTGCTTGCAAATGTGAAAATTTTGATAAGTGTTCATGTGAAAACCATCTCAAGGTTCCAGCAATTGAATAAGACTTCCTTAAAGATCAGAGAACAACAAGAAAATTGGCAATAGGCTCTCTTGATGTTTCACAAACTCGTAAAGATCTAGCAACTATTGCTAGAAGACAACAGAGAATGAAACAGTATGAACCAAAACCATCTACCAGTAAAGGATAAGTAACTGAAACAGTGTCATCAACATCAAGTGAAACAGAAGGAGCGGATTCTGATTATGAACCGACAAAGAGAGTCAAATCGATGGAATAATCTCATCATGGAACAATCTCATCATTGGCTATAGCTTGTGACAGAACTGGTGTGTTAGACAGGTCTGCTGCTATAATTGCTTCGGCTGTTCTTGAAGACGTGGGAATTATAAACGAAAAGGATTTAAGTCCAGTAATAGACAGATGCAAAGTAAGGAGAGCTAGAAAATGAGTGAGATCTATCATTCAAAAGAGAGATTACGAAGAAGAAACTATGGAGACTATCTATTTCGATGGAAAAAAGGACAGAACTGCAGTGCAAGAAAAAGTTGGCAGTAAAGGTTATCAAAAAAATATAACAGAAGAACATGTCACTTTGCTTCAAGAACCAAACTCGCATTATATTGGGCATGTAACTCCCGCTTCTGCCTCAGCACAGAGTATATCTTCTGCAATTTTGGATTTTTTTCGCTCAAATGAGATTGATACTTCAGAAGTTAAAGCCATTGGATGTGACGGGACAGCAGTTAATACAGGACCAAAAGGAGGAGTGATAAGAAGTATTGAAGAGCACTTTCAGAGAGCACTCCAGTGGCTGATTTGCTTGCTTCAAACTAATGAACTTCCCTTGCGGCACATAGTGACTGACATTGATGGTAAAACAACAGGTCCTCATAGTTTTACGGGGCCTATAGGAAAAGAGTTAATTGATTGTGAAAAGAGACCTGTTGTTGAGTTTGAAGCAGTTGAAGCGGAAGAAATTGTAGTTGACAGAGATGATCTGAGCACAGATCAGAAATATTTGGCAGAAATCTATGATGCTGTGTCAAAAGATGAATGTACTCCCTCTCTAGCTCAAAGGAAACCAGGCAAAATGGCACACTCCAGATGGGTGACAACTAGTGCTTGCATAATACCGAAAATTTTCAATACCGGTATTTGGAGGCAATTATGCTAATCCCGGTATTGATACCGGTATTATGAAAAAAATAATTTATTTTGATTTATTATGGTGCCACCCTACCAACCCTCCCACAAGTCTGAGGGACTTGCAGTACTCACCATATTTACTATAAATTAATGACCCAACTCCAAATAGATGGCATTCTATTCGAAAAAGTTTATACAGTAAATTACTAAATTGTAATAAAAACATTATTTGAATTTTTTTTTAGCATATTATTATACAACTACTGGGGTAGATAGAAATTATTAGTATCTAAATATTTATTTCTTAGTTTGATTTTGAAAGTATGCTTTGAGGAAACAAAGAGCATCTAGGGATTGTTCAGATAGACTTGATCTCAGTTTCGTCAGAAATAGGCCTGCAGCAGAAAAGGCTCTTTCTGATTCTGCACTTGTAGGTTTAATTGAAAGCAGTGCCTTGTACAGCTTCTCTAAATTCTCACTTCTCTGTAAAGTAACTTCCAGGCTTTTAAATTCATTAGTAACATCAAAATCAATGGAATTTTTTTTAGATGGCTTTTCCTAGTTTGTCCATTTCTTGCATGTATTCACTCAGTAATGAATCTGCTTCCACTTCAGTCTTATCGGAGGACTAAATTGCCTAAATTTTACAATAGCAATTTTTGTCAATACCGAAAACCTATAATATCGGTATCGGTATTATTTGTACTTCTTCAATACCGGTATTAATACCGGTATTTAAATACCGGTTTTAACCCCTAGTGACAACTGCTAACCGCATACTTCGTCTCTACGTTTCAACTGAAGAAACTTCAGACAACCTTAAGTGTATCGTGGATTATATTATGAAAGTTTATATTCCACTGTGGTTTCAAATCAAGAGAAATTCTTCAGCAACACAGGGAGCCAAACATCTTTAGCAAATGATACAACGCTCGAGGTCGTTGAGTGCCCGCTGTATAGAAATAATTGATCGTGTTATCCAGAGAAATTCCTATTTTTCTCATCCTGAGAATGTTCTCCTTAGTATGATTCACGATGAAGCAAAACATATCAGAGAATTAGGATGAAGGAGAATCCTTAAAGCAAGAGATTCTGAGTCAGCCGCAGTAAGAGTGCTGAAATTGCCCACGTTGAACTTTCAGTGCAGTGAGTACTACAACATGATTAACTGGCAAACTTGTGAGCTGTCAGAGCCTCCTCTGACAAAAGTTCTATTACGCTCCGACATCCTGAACTATATCTCATCAGGAGATGTACCTGATTTCATCCCACGCTTTCCTTGCCATACCGAAGCGGTTGAACGGCATATAAAGCTGGTAACAGAGGCTTCAGCTGCAGTATGCAGTTCAGAGGCAAGGGATGGATTTATCAGAGCAAGATTAGAATCCAGAAAGAAAATGCCAAGAATGGAAACAAAAAGTGACTACAGTGTGTAACTAGCCTAAGTCCGATAATGGTAGGGTGGTTGGGTCGGGCAGGAAGGAACTCGAAATGCAGCCACCTCCACGTGGTGAGTTCTGGGTTATTTTGTCAATATAGTACATTCAATATTGACGACATAAGCGAGGAGCTGCATGCATATTACATAATAAGTCACCAAAAATAAACCAAGCATATGCAAAGTAAACTGCATTGGTGGACCTAAATTATGTAATTCCTCAAATATATAAACTTCTTAAATTACTAAAATATGATATAATGAATGGTTAATTGCATTACTTAATACATAATTAACGAATAAACTGTGGTGTAGGGCCGAAGTTGACCATAATAGCGTCATTATAAAATACGCTATTCATGTAAATTTTCCCGTATTTTGGAAATAAACCTTTAGGATGTTTTTCCTCGCTATTACAAGAACGTAGGATGAAAATTAAAACTATAAGAAAATATTGAAAAAAATGCGTATTTTGGCGCAATTTTTGGATTTTCAACGCGCGTGCGGAGGCAGAAGATATTATTAGAGATCTCTGAGATTTTACACATTCACTTTTGACGTGGAAGAGCCACTTTTCCGCGCTATTACAAAACGAAAATCGAAAAAAGTGTAAAAATGCTCCGCCCTAATGTTCTTGTATACATTATCCTCTTTTAAATCTGCATTTATCTTTTATATACTGTAATATCTGCATATAATTCCTTCCCCATATTTACTCGTGGCCTTTGTTTTTGGCTCCTTATTGGGGTCAGTTTCACTCCGTTTTCTTGATTGCCCTCTTGTCTTTTCCTATTTGTGCTATTTGTGCTAATATCCTTCGTTGCCCTTATACTATCTGTTGTCTTTATACACTCTTTCGACTGCATGGTTTCGTCCTCGTTGTGTGACGGTATTTGATTTTTTTTTACTTCGTCTTTCTTCGTTTCTTCTGTTTTCCTCTGTTCTTTATTCACACTTTCCTCTTGCATTTTCTTCTCGTAGTCTCTTTCTGCTTTAAATACTGTAAAAGAGTTTATTTCGGTCATGCAGTTTTCGCAGAAAAATTTTAGCCCATTAAGTCGCTTCGCGTTCGTTATAAGGGAGATTTTTTCATCTTCCCATTCTAGGCATCTAAAATCAAAAAGCAGCTGACAAAAATCGCACCTCATCGCCTTTGTCTCATCTGTTGCATCACTGCAGATACCACAGAGTTGCAGGAATTTATTTACCATTTCCATGTTATTGATAGAGGCTAACCGCTGGTGCACAAAATTGACTAAAAAAGGGTATTATGGGAAGTGTTGTTGGGTGGGGTTTGACTCAAGCTGAGTGAAGGAAAGTTCTCCGTTACTCCGGGGGATGGGGGATGTGGCACGCTGTATTCTTCACACTGATTAGTGCTCGCGACTGTGGCTGCCGGGGATAATGAAGGGGTATTTGTAGGAATTTCGATAGGCAGCTAATTTTCTTCACAAAGAAACACTCGGAAAAATGCTGTATAGATTAATTCACTTCGTTTTTATTTACTTTTTTTGATATATGCCGCGATTTTTACTTTTTAAAAAGAAATACCACTATGCACTATCAATTAACCCACAGTATCGGCACCGTTTAAAACTGATTAACTGCAGGATTTTTACTCTAATACCGCTTTTATTCGGACTTCGATCGAAACACGTGTAACCGTCACACCAGCAAAACTCATATACTCATAAATACACACCTGCATACATACTGTATTTTCCCGACCATAAGACGCACTTTTTTCTGGAAAAAAGTCGCATAAAATTGCTTTGCGTCTTATGGTCCGAAGGTTACCCTAATTGTAAATAACAATAAAAACTTCTGACCACGAGAAGACCCACTACACTGTCGTTTTGGAGTATTGTGCTAACGGCACAAAACTGCCGCCGTTAATAATCTTTAAGATAAAAACTGTACCAAAGGATGAAATTCCACGTGGAATTTTTGTTCATGTTCATTCTAAGGGATGGATAGATGAAAAAGAGATGAAATGTGGCTGGAGAAAACGTGGTTGAAGCGTCCAGGTGGCCTTCTAAAAGAAACAGCCCTATTAGTGTGTGACCAGTTCTGGTCACATATAACTAAGGCCACGAAAAGGAGGAGTGAGGGATTGAATACGCAGCTAGCTGTGATTCCAGGCGATCTTACTAGCCAATTTCAACCCCTGGACGTTTCAATAAACAAGACATTTAAAGTATTCATGTGTGAGGATTGGACCAAATGGATGAGGGATCCAAATCACGAGTTGACACCAACAGTGCGAATGAAGCGGCCCACTACTTCACAGGTGTTCGAGTGGGTGAGAAATTCGTGGCAATTAATGAAACATGAGACAGTTGTGAATTTATTCAAGAAATGCGGTATCAGCAATGCCCTACATTGCAGTGAAGATGACGTACTATTTGAAGAAAGTGACAGTTCACATAACACCAGTGGTGATGATGAGCGTTACAGCAGTGATGAGGACTTTTTGGGCATCTGCAATTAATAAAACTTCATGCGACGTTGTTGTTTTAGTGTGCTGCACTGCTGTTTTTGTTCCGGAATGGTAAATGTAAATATTAAATATATGCACCGAAATGCTTTTTCCTACTTATTCCTTTTAAAGTCTTGGTGCGTCTCATGGTCCGGTGCATCTTATGGTCCGAAAAATACGGTGTATATATATACAAGTACAAACATACATACATGACCAAATATACATTCAGATAAATGGGACAGTAATAAATTCATATACGTACATAGTATAGAACTGCCACTAACAATCAAATTTTATGCTTTATTGGAAGTCACACTTCTTCAATGTTTAAAGAGCTAAATATTTTAAAACTAAATGAATTATACAAATTCAATGTTGTTGTCAGTATGTTCAAAGTTATAAATAAAAATCAACATACATCACCCATTCAAAGAGCAATCACTACCCCATTACATTTTGATGCCACTCCCCATCAAATACACCATCGTTATAACACCAGACTTCTCATGGATTTTATACACAAACTTAAATACAATAGAAACTGCATTAAATGCACACACTTTCAAAGGAACAGATGTATGGAATGCAATTCCCATGCATATCAGGCAGGCCTCATCATTAAATGTATTTCGTAAATCACTAAAAAAAAGTTTCACTAGCTCCTACTGATGTATAAGTTCATTACTGCCATTTTTACCACAGTGATCAATTTTGTAATCAACTATTTAAAATATGTTAATTTCATTAACACCTTTAATTTTGTAATCTATTCTTTTTCTATATTTTTTTTATTAAGCAGCATTTATTTTCAACTTCTACAATAAATCATTTAATTTCAAATTATGTAACATTTTGGAAACTTTATAAAATTTAAATAAAATAAATAGTCCTGTTTCACAATTATTTATGTCATTATAAACTGTAAAAGTACTTTATTTATTTTATCAGTAAAGGCTTTTACTATTCAATATTTACTATTATTATTGCTATCATTATTATTTTTAGTTGGCACTATTACTATTACTTGCCACTTTCAGTATTTTATGTAATATTTTCTACTACATACTGTATATACAAGTACAATAAATCATTTAACCCTTTAACGCCGTACGTTTTTGTAGGGTTAAGTCTAAATGCGTGTATTTGAAACGGTACGTATTCGACCCAGTCGGCGTTAGAGGGTTAAGTTAAAATCATGTAAAATTTTGTAAAGTTTATATTATATTTATTATAGTTATTGCTATTATTGTTATTTGTTATTGTCTCCATTACTATTACTTGCTACTTCGACTATTTTTATGTAATAAATAAGCTAAATGTTATTTAATTTTGCCTAAAACGCCTCCATGCTTCCAAGAGCATAGTCTGATGAGGTACTGTGAATATAAGCACACCGGACAAAAAATTAGTCACCCCTAATAGCACCGATAGTAGGAAGTTCAAGGTCACACAGAGGGCGCTGATGTAGCATTGGTAAGTGACAAGTAGCGGTGACGTAGCACACAGGATCAGATCTGTTTCGTGAGGTGGTGAAGAACAAAGTGTGTGTTGGATATAGTCTGCAAAATGGGTCGTGAGGCAGACGTTACTCAGTGGCAAAAAGGAGCCATCGTGTTTGGCAGAGCCCACGGACACAAAATGTCTGAAGTAGCCCAATTTGTTGGTGTGTCAACGCGTACTGTCCAGCGAGTTTACAAAGAGTGGTGTAGTTCGCAATCAACTGAAAATCGACGGCGTAACTGTGGCCGGAAAACAATTCTCGACAATAGGGACCGCCGCCATGTTTCTCGTCTAGTAACTGCAAATCGTTTTCAAACCAGAGAACAATTGCTCCAAGAAACCAATGAGGTTCTCCAGCGACCAATTTCCGAACGGACATTGCGACGAGAACTGCATGCGATGGACATCTGGAGCAGGGTACCACGGAAGAGGCCGCTGTTAACAGCAAGTCACAAATTGGCACGTTATAAATGGGCTCAGAGGCACAAAAACTGGACTGCGGCAGATTGGAAACGTGTAATTTGGTCCGATGAGTCCCGTTTTTGTTTGTTCTCCAATGATGGGAGGCGACGAGTACATCGCAGGTCCAATGAAGCCTTTAATCCTGAATGCGTCGAAGGTGTTGTTCAGGCTGGAAACAGAAAGTGAAGCGCAGGACTCTGGCGGAACTTCGGGACCGGCTGATGAACGAGTGGCAGCAAATCGATGTTCAGTATATACACAACCTCGTAGAGTCTCTGCCTCGCCGGATTCGTGCGGTTATCAAGGCCAGAGGCGCCGTCACACGTTATTAGGTACATTCTGAGAGGGGTGACTAATTTTTTGTCCGGTGTGCTTATCATATTAATGTCATAACAAATATTTAAAAATTGTAATACTGTCATTTGTATCGTTTTCTGAATAAAGTTTGAATTTGTATTTGGTAAATCTTAAAAGATAATGCATAGTAATGAGATGGATGTTGCGTATTTGTACATAATGACCTAACTTACTCTCGTTGTTCTCGAACTTGAATCCTTCGAATTCTATACCCGCTGGCTGCAGCTTACATGCCAATCTCAAACTAAATACATCGGCGCAGTCTACCTTTCTTCTAATTCTACTGACTATCCAAAATTCTTTGACTACCTCACTTAGAATACATTCTATCCCACTCTCCTTCTGCTGAAATCTCCACTTTAGGAGATTTCAATGTTCATCACCACCTTTGGCTTTCCTCCCATTTCACAAACGTCCCTGGTTAACTAGCTTACAACTTTTCTATCTTGAATGGCCTAGATCCCAGATAGCATTGGAGAGTGGCCCGATTTGTATATCATTCGTCAGCCAGACTCTGTACTGAACGGACGCATTTCCTGAGCTCTCTGATATTGTTTCTACTTTTGCATATTGCTAATAACTTTACTTTTGGAAAGTTTTGAATTTTATATACTTGCGTTTATATTCACATTGTTATAGTTAAGTAATTGAATATTAGTGGGTTTTAGCGATTTAGAAGTTTTCATAGCGTGCCGGCTTAATTTAACCTATACTTGTGACGGTTATAAACTAATTTAACTTGCGCGATGCCGTCGCAGAAAGCGTCGTGTGTTAGGTGTGGGGTAAACCGGTGGTATACGGATTTTAAAGATTATAACGGCGGTCCTATGGCGATTACCGAGAGATCAGTTTGTTTCTTTTGCGATTTAAGGGAGGAAATATTTGACATAAAACGCAGTCTACGTGAGGTAACGGAAACACTTGCAACGCTTGATGAGGGCATGGGTAGGGCTACAGTTGACGAAAGCCGAACCAATACTAACGTTGAAGACGTTAGTAATTTGAAGGGTGAGGTGCGTAACCTAGTTTCTAGTTTAGGTAGCTTATCGGGAAGGTTGGATAGAGTTGAGGAAGGGGTTAAGGTTGGTCCGAGATTAGTAGATGGGGAGGGATTTAGAAAAGTTAAAGGTGGAGCTAGGCCGCGTACGTTAGGTGATAGGAATCCCCCCCTATCGAGGTTTCGAACCCTTTCGCCCCTTTAGAAAGGGACGTGAATGAGGGGGAAACTATTTTAATTGGGGACTCTTTAGTGCGCCATATGTACACAGAGTTCGTTGAACGGCATCCAACCAAGAAGAGGAGGGTCTGTCCCCTAGGGGCCAGGGTTGACAGAGTTAGAGACGAAGTGGACAGGATTGACGGTGCCTCCCGTCACTCGATGTTGGTGACGATGGTAGGGGGCAACGACTCGTATAGACCCGATACGAGAGTGCCTGACCTTTTGGAAAGATATAGGGGGTTAATTAGCTCCCTAAAGGCGAGGTCAGATAGGTCTTTAGTTCTAGGTATTACCCCTAGGCACGGTTTGGGTCTTAGGATTATGTCTAAAACGATATTTTTGAATACTAAATTAGAAGAGATTTGTGCTGAGGAAAATGTACCCTTCGTAAAGCTGTAGTCAGAATTCAGTGATCCTGGCCTTTTTATAAAAGATGGGGTGCATTTTAATGAAATAGGTAATGCTAGGCTAGGTAAGTTAATTGACCGTGGTAAAAAATAACTTAAACGCCTTTTATTGTAACGCGCGTAGTATTAGAAATAAATTAAACGAATTTAAGGCGATAATTTATTCCGGTAACTACGATATAGTTGTTATCACTGAAACGTGGTTAAATACCGTGACTCGGGAGAATTTGATATACCGGGTTTTAAACTCTTTACTAATGATAGGTTACAAAGGACTGGTGGCGGCGTTTTGCTGTACATTCGTAATTCCCTTAGGGCTATCGAGGTTAAAATTGAGTTCATGGAAGATAATTTTTTACGACAGATGGTTACCGAACCAACGTGCGGTGACAATATTTTAGATTTGGTGATGACGAACGGCGAAAATATAGTCGAAGGTTTAGAAGTAGGCGAGAGTTTAGGATGTAGTGATTTTCGTAGGGCCAATTTTGATAGTTTTGCGGATAGGATGAGAGTAGTGGACTGGGATAACTTATTTATGGGTAATGACACAAATTTGCATTGGGAGGCGTTTAAAGAAAGTTTTATGAATATTGAAAGGGAGTTTATTCCTCGTAGGCCCAAGTGGTGGACTAGGGAAATAGGCGAGTTCATAAACGAGCGTAACAGAGGGTATAGACTTAATAAGCGCAATGACGCGACAGCTAACTTTAATAGATATATCGAGCTTAGACGTCAGGTTAAAAGATCAGTTAGGAATGCTAAGCGTAATTTAGAGATACTTATAGCTGCGGATAGTGAACATAATCGAAAAAAGTTTTTTGAATACGTCAATAATAGTAAGCCGATAAAAGATAAAAAAGGCCCTCTAGTGGATGTTAACGGCGCTTTGGCTTCTGACGCTCAGGCGATGGCGGGTATTTTCAATACTTTATTGTGACCGTTTTTATCGTAGAAGACGTAAATAATGTTCCCGAAGTGGACGATATCGTTCCATTTAGTAGCGAGACTATTTTGGATGAAATAACTGTTTACGAGGGTGAGATTGCGCATTATATCGATAAGCTAAAAGTTAGCAAGGCTCCAGGCCCTGACGCTTTTTATCCCAGGCATTTGAAAGATTTGAAAGACGTTATCGTAGGCCCCTTAACGAAGATTTTTAATCAGTCACTCGAAACGGGGGTTATTCCTAGGCTGACCATACGTACCGTTTTGAACGGGACAGTACCGTTTTTTTTATGGGTTCTGTATGGGTTCTGTCACTGAAGAATAATTGTAAGCTCAATATGTTTATGTACTTACTTTTTCATGAATACAGAATATTACATAACTCCCGTCCCTTTTTTGCCATCCCAATGTCCCGTTTTTGTCTCAAGGAAATATGGTCAGCCTAGTTATTCCTGAAGACTTCAAATTAGCTAACGTCACGCCTATTTTTAAAAAAGGCGAGAGCACAGTAGCTAGCAATTACACTGGTATGCATCAATTTTGCTGTCAAGGGTTTTGTAAGTGATTCCTATAGAGTTTTTCCTGCTGATTTCGAATCTGCAATCCGTTTTTCTCAATCAGCTCAGGTTATCCGGCTATGGCCTCATAAGTAAAATAGAATTTTTCGTGATTTTGTCAAAGCGGAATTGGAACAGTAACATCTATCTATCATCACTTGTTTCACTTGTATAATATCTTTTTTTACTTTACAGGCATATAGATAAAATATTTCATAATGAATAGAGCGTGTAAAAATGATCCCAATAGATTCTGCTACATATGTGGGACGGTTACCATGCCAAATAACCAGTCCCAAATCACTAAATTTGTGAAGACAATGTATAGAGCATACTTTGGAATTAAGCTAGGGGACCAGGACAAAAATTTCGCCCCTCATATGTGCTGCAAGACGTGCATTGAAAATTTGAGAAGATGGAGCAAAGGCAGAGCGAAATCTTTGCCTTTTGGAATTCCCATGATTTGGAGAGAAGGAAAGGATCACGTGACAGATTGCTATTTCTGCATGACAAACCTCCAAGGTGGGCTTATAAATTTATTTTTCTTAAATATTTTGAAATCCTCGTATGAAACTTGACATAATATTCACCATAATGTAATATTCACCATATATAGCATAATATTCACCATAATGGTAATCATACATTTACATATACATATTGTTATAGAAAATACATTTACACATACATATTGTTATACAAGTTACATTTACATATACAATGATTGTATATTTTCTTTCTTTTTCATTCATATTGTCCCCGAAGGGATAATATGAATGAAAAAGAAAGAAAATATACAGACTCCATCGACCTATTTCATATCTTACAGACCGCAGCCTTCCCTCACGAGCCGCCACTGTCTGAATGCTTCTTCTATTTCATATGCAAGTTTTATATCCATATTTCTGTGTTTCTATTTTCAGGAGTTAACAAGAAGAATAAACACATTGTTGTATACCCTGACATTCCTTCTGCTATGAGACCTGTACCCCATGGTCCTGGAATTCCAATACCCGACCCACCTCAAACCCTGGACTTCGATGATTCTGATGATGAATCAATGACCAATGCCAATGACCAGTCCCAGTCGTATATACCTCAAAATACCGCTTCAAATGAGCCGAGGCCTCTCAACCAGGCCAAACTTAATGATCTTACAAGGGATTTAGGACTTTCCGAATTAGCTGCCGAGATCATGGGCTCACGACTTCGAGAGGACAACTTGCTGGCTCCGGGAACAACATTCTCCTGGTATAGGAAACGAGAGGAAGAATTCCGCAAGTTTTTTGCAGTGCACGAAAATATCTCTTCCTTAGTGTACTGCTGCAATGTTGAGGGGCTAATCGAATCCTTGGGCCTGCCATATAACGCATCAGAATGGAGGCTATTTATAGACTCGTCTAAACGAAGTTTGAAAGCAGTACTTCTCAACATTGGGAATAGGGTTGCATCAGTCCCTGTAGCACATTCCGTACAACTTACTGAGAGCTACGATAACATGAAAATTTTACTGGATGCTCTCGTATACGACCAACATAACTGGAGGATCTGTGGAGATTTGAAGGTAATACTAATATCATAAGTAAACTATTGCTATTGACTATGTTGTGTTTCCAAAGGTTATTTGAGAGCGTATAAGAACACTTAACTTCCACACAGAAGTGATACAGTCCAATGCATAGATTTTTTTATCTGATAGAACAAATTCTCTAAATTCTTCAAATATTTTCTTTTTTTTTCAGATTGTGGCATTTATATTGGGAATGCAAGGGGGATACACGAAATACCCATGTTTCCTCTGCAAATGGGATAGCCGAGCGGATGAGAAGCACTATGCACAGCGTGAATGGGCATCCAGAGAGAATTTTGAACCTGGGTCGCATAATGTCGTTTCAGTGCCCCTTGTACCACCAACAAAAATTTTGCTCCCACCACTTCATATTAAGCTGGGCTTGATGGAAAATTTCATCAAATCAATGAATAAGGAGGGTTCAGCATTCCGATATCTCGAGAGTAAATTTCCTCATATATCTGATGCTAAACTAAATGCTGGGGTTTTTGATGGTCCTCAAATTCGAACTTTGATCAAGGATACTCAGTTCGAAAACGCAATGACTCCAACTGAGAAGAATGCCTGGCAGGCATTCAAATCAGTTGTCACTGATTTTCTTGGCAAGCGTAGAAGTCCAGAATACGAGTCCGTTGTCGAAAACTTGATGGAAGCTTTCAAAGCCCATGGGTCGCGCATGTCCATAAAAATGCACTTTTTGTGGTCCCACTTGGACTATTTTCCTGAAAATTGCGGGGATTATAGTGAGGAGCAGGGTGAACGATTTCACCAAGATATCAAAATAATGGAAGAGAGGTACCAGGGAAACTGGGATATCAATATGCTGGCGGACTATTGCTGGTGTTTGAAGCGAGACGTGCCCGAAGAAAAACACAGACGGAAAGCCAAAAAAACTTCATTCCTTCCTCAATAAACTTTTTTCCATATTCATTGTGTGAATAAAAGTATTTATTCACACAATGTTTTCATTTTTCACGAGTGTTCTTATAATATTACTCGTATCTACAGTGTTTAAGCTAAAAAAATCAATAAATTTGGGGATAAAATTGGATTTATAATAAATGGCCAATAGAGAAAAAACCTGACCTGATTGAGGAAAACCAGTCATTTTCGAATTCAGCATGGTCGAATTATATAATATGAATTGAAAAAACCCTCACAGCAGACAAAAAAATTTCATATGCATACCAGTGTTATAGGTCCATTAGCTTAACGTCAATTGTCGATAAACTTCTGGAATCCGTAGTTAGGGATCGTATCATCGATCACTTAGAAAGTAGAGATTTGATTAATAGTAGTCAGCATGGGTTTCGACGCCACAGATCTTGTTTAACTAATTTGTTAGAATTTTATAACCAAATAGTGCGCGAATACGATAGGCATAGAGCGGCTGACGTTATTTATTTAGATTTTAAAATGGCGTTCGATATAGTTCCGTATAGAAGATTAATTGCGAAGGTTAAAGAGCACGGCATACGCGGTCAGATAGCTAACTTGGATCTTTTCCGTTTGACTGCCGCCATTGAAACATAAGCGGTGAGTGCCCCCAGCCTTCTTTACTTAGCCTTATAAGGCTAACTAACGAAAATATCACGACCTAACCTAACCAATCATTAGGTCAACTGTACGACCTTGACGATTGGTTAGGTTAGGTCGTGATATTTTTGTTAGTTAGCCTTATAAAGCTAACTAAAGAAGGCTGGAGGCCCTGATCTTCAGGTGATCCCCTTATTTTTCTGAGTACACGATTAAAACTTAAAAATTAAGCATGGATCTTGAAAGTAATTAAAATTGTTTATAAGAAACAAAATTTGAAGGGGAAATTAAGAAAAGCTTTTTTATAAAGTAACTTATTTTGTATCATCAAGAAATTTCAGTTAAAATACAAAATACAAAAAGTTTAATTATGTTTCAATGGCGGCAGTCAAACGGAAAAGATCCGCTAACTTGTTAGAGGAATTGCTTCGTGCTAGGAGACAGAGGGTCCTTGTTAATGGTAGTGAATCGGGGTGGTTGGATGTAGGTAGCGGTGTCCCACAGGGTTCACTGTTAGGCCCATTGCTATTCGTAATTTACATTAACGACATAGAGGTAGGATTGACTAGTAACGTGTCAAAATTCGCGGACGATACTAAAATAGGCGGTAAGGTTGTTAACGAGGACGATAGTAATAGGCTCCAAGACGATGTAAATAGGATTATGGAGTGGACGGATAAGTGGCAGATGCAATTTAACGTAGACAAATGTAAAGTTTTGCATATAGGTTCTCGTAACAATAATTACACGTACACGATGGATGATAGAGAGTTAGCGAGCGTTGACGAGGAAGTAGATTTAGGCGTACGCGTATCTAAGGATTTAAAAGTTAGGTACCAGTGCCTGGAGTCTTGCGCAAAAGGTAATAGGATGTTAGGCTTCATAGCGTGTAATTTCGAATTTAAATCGAAGGATATTATATTGCCCCTTTACAAGTCCCTAGTCAGGCCTCATTTAGAATATGCCGTTCAGTTTTGGTGCCCGTATTTGCGTGAGGATATTGATAGGTTAGAAAGGGTTCAGCGTCGTGCCACGAAACTAATTCCGTCATTGCGCAACAAGCCTTATGAAGATAGGATTAAAGAGGTGGACTTACATTCACTCGAAAGTAGGAGATTAAGGGGGGAGCTTATTGAAGTTTTCAAAATCGTTAATAACATCGATAACGTAAATTTTGACAAATTGTTCACTTTCGATGATAGCAATTTTCGTAATAACGGATTTAAGTTGCGTGGCAGACTTTTCATTACTAATATCGCTAAAAACTTCTTTACGTTTAAAGTAATTGATAAATGGAATAATCTTCCCGCGCCCGTCGTGAACTCTACCAGCGTTAATGTGTTTAAAAACAGTCTAGATCGGCATTTTAAAATTATTGACGTTGTTTAAAATTAAAAAAGTAACAATTAGCAACAGGAGCTCTGGGGATGGTGGTCGAGGATGAGTCTGTTGACGATTAATGCCAGCTTGTGACATGCCAGCGCGTAATGCCAGCGTGTGATGCCAACAATAAAATTATTATTATTAAAAAAAAAAAAAACTAACACGAATGTAGATGTAGCTCGTAGCGTTAACTAACCCACTTTTTGTTTAACTTACCTACTTTTTTTTTCCTCTCCTTACTTGCATGTCTGTAACTCTTTCCTTGCATTTCTGTAGTTTGCATGGTATGACAGTGAGTTAAGACTGTGTTTGCATGGTTTGTAAGCGTTCTTATTTTCTTTTCATCTTTCACCCCTTTCCTATTCTCGTCGACTATTTTTCCGACTTGTCGGCAGTGGCCGGCGGATGATGATGGTGAGTCTTTTTTCTCTTTTTCTGAATGAATGTTAACCCACGAGTGATAGGTGTTGCTACTTACTTAACCCCTTATTCTCTTCTCTTAGCCCCCGACTCTTTCATTTCTCTCGGGCTAATCTTAGAGTGGATCTTAGGGTCTTTGTTAGCCTTAGCTTCTGTAGATCTGTAGAGATCTGTAGATATTCTAGATTTATTTCTCGCCTCGCATCCCTGTTCTTACTCTGTCAAACTTTTTTCTCCGTTGGGCTCCTCCGACCACAATATTATATCTGTTTCATGTCCTATCACTCCAATTCACCCTTTGGATCCAAGAGGAGACGACGTTGGCATTTTGGCGCTGCTGATTGGGAGGACTTAGGCAATACTTCTCTAATTTCCAATGGAATGATTACTGCTTCCGTGACTGCAGTCCCTCCAAGTGCGCTGAGCGCATCATGGAGGTGATTCTCATAGGCATGGAGGCGTACATTCCATATTCTATTCCTACTACTAATGCAAAAAAAAACCTTCGTTTAATTTTGCTTGTTCTTATGGTATCCGAAACAGAAAGGAGGCTTTCATAAGGTACCGTCGCTATCCAACTCCTGTCTCACATCAAGCTTATATTTCTGCCCGGAATCGTGCAAAATCTGTTCTTCGACTCACCAAAAATTCCTTCCTCCGACAAAAATGTAAAAACCTATCTAATTTTAATTCTTCTCGCTCTTTGTCATTTAACCAAGAACCTCTACAACAACTTTACTCCTTCTTTCCATCCCCTTTTCCATTTTGACGGTTCAGTTGCCGTCCCTTATCCCGACAAAGCTGACCTCTTCGCTCAAAATTTCGCCTCCAATTCAACCCTGGACGATTCCGGTGCTGTTCCTCCATCTTCTCTTCCCTCTGACTTAATTATGCCTTAAATTAGAATATCCTCCAAGGATGTTTCCTCTGCGTTATCTGGGCTGATCTCTTCGAAAGCGTACGGTCCTGATGGTGTTCTTCTTGTTGTTCTCAAGAACTATGCTTCTGTATTGACACCCTGCATAGGCAAACTCTTCCGTCTTTGTCTTTCATGTAGTACTTTTCCTTCCTGATGGAAGTTCGCTTTCATTCAGTACCCAAGTAGGGTGACCACTCTCAACCCTCCAACTATCGTCCAACTGCTTTGATTTCTTGCCTTTCTAAAGTTTTTGAATTTATCCTTAATAGGGAGATTCTTAAACACCTCTCTTCTCACAATCTTCTTTTAGATCGTCAGTATGGGTTCCGCAAGGGACGGTCTACTGGCGATCTTCTTGCATATCTCTCTGACTCTTGGGTATTCTCCTTTAAGGATTTCGGTGAAATCTTCGCTATTGCGCTAGACATATCTAAAGCTTTTGATAGAGTCTGGCACAAATCTTTAATTTCCAAACTGCCCACCCTCAGTTTTTATTGTTCTATCTGTGCCTTCATCTCTAATTTCCTTTCTGGCCGATCTATAGCTGAAGTTGTAGATGGCCACTGTTCTTCTCCTAAAGCTATTAATAGTGGTGTTCTTCAGAGCTCTGTCCTGTCATCCACTCTTTTCCTTTTATCTATCAATGATCTATTAAATCGCACTTCCTGTCCTATCCACTCCTATGCCGATGATTCCACTCTTCACTTCCCCACCCACTTCACAAAGCGTCCCTCTCAACAGTCACTCCATGCTTCTCGTAGGACGGCTATGGTACTCCTGATCTCAGATATTCCTACTATCTCTGATTGGGGCAGAGGAAACCAAATCTTGTGGCTTTCAATGCCTTATAAACTCAGTTCATTTATTTGCTTACTCTTCACAATCTTCCACACGCATATCCCCTTACCTTCAACAATACACAACTCAATCTTTCCTCTTCTCTTAATATTGTTGGAGTTTCCTTTTCTCGTGAGCTTTCCTGGAAAGATTACGTGTGGTGTACCGGCTCCGTGGTTTCTTCACCTCCAATTAGTTGCTGTCTCTGTACAGGGAGCTTGTCCGTCCCTGTATGGAGTATGCTTCTCATATGTGGGGTGGCTCAACCCACGGAGCTCTATTTGACCGGATGGAACCAAACGCTTTTTGTCTTAGCAATTCCCTCCCTCTTACTGACTGTCTTTAATCTGTCTCTGTCTGTCTGTCTGTCTGTCTGTCTCCTCTCTCTCTCTCTCTCTCTCTCTCTCTCTCTCTCTCTCTCTCTCTCTTCGTTGCAATGTTGCCTCACTCTCTCTTTATTATCACTATTATAACGGATACTGTTCTTCTGAACTCTATAACTGTATATCTCCTCCTTTAAGGAGAGTTCGCACTCCCAGACTTTCGACACATTCTCATTTCTTTCTTTTCTGTCCAACTCTCTAACGCAAGAGTTATCGATATTTTCAATCTTTCAGCTACTCAATCGGATAACTCTGGAACAATCTTCCTCAATCCATCTTCACCCTAACTAGTCTATGACCTACAATCTTTCAAACGCAGAATGTACAGGCATCCCGAAAACCTCGGACCTTGATTTTTGCTTTCTTCTTTGCCTATGGGGTAGGAGGCGTTTTCGCGAGCCTTTTCCCAGCGGGTCCTTGTCGCCCTTGTCCCCTCCTTCCTGCATAAAAAAATTAATGAATTAATTCTGTTTCTACAGTAAGTGTAAACTTGTTTTGGGAGAAGACCTTCCTTCACATTTTTATATATTTTATTTTTTGCTTAATGAATATTTTTAGACCTAAGTTCAGTCAAGGATTGTTGATTTTCCCAGTAGGAATAGTTATACCAGTGATAGGGCAGGATTCATTGAAGGCAAGTCATAGTGTTTCCTGAAACTTTTCAAATTTGGTGTTTATATCTGTATGTGAGTTGTCAATGAAGTCGAAACCTGTATCACTTAATTTTGTTTTGCGTTTGTTAAGCTGATTATGACTTGTTTTTCTGAATTTAACTCTTGGGTACTTTAGTTTGTTTGTCGTTGTTTTGACTGTGACGTAATTTGGGAAGTGGTTAGTTATGCCTGTGTCGCGTATGTACTGTGGGTCTGTATCTGATCATATGTGGTCGATAAGTGAAGTTTGTAAGGTCATTATAGCGACATGTTTGTCTTCTTACATAGGTCTTATATCCTTGGCTGATCATTGTGTTCCATAATGATTTGGCAATGCAGTCCGTCCCTATTTCCATGAAGTCTATATTAAAATCCCAAAGGCTGAAAGAGCGCGAGCTGTTTAGGGGTTGATGATTAGATCCTGTAATTTGTGCTGCCGTTAGGGGGTTTGTATGTTGAGGGAGGTTTTGTCAAAATCAAGATTTATAGCACATGTTTGGATGTGGGGTTCTACTGTACAGAGTGAGTCAATATTTGTGCATTTTATGGTATTTTTTTATTTCAATTCGGATGCCACAGTCTCTTCTTTCTGTGCGGAAAGTGTCAAAAAAAGTATACCCCTCTGAGGAAAAGAAATGTTTGTACGGGTTCTGTATGAAAGCTCCCGTGAATGAAATCTTTTTTAATTTTTAATGTATTTTTGAGGTTCTTGATGTTTAGCAAAGCTTCTAATGTTAAGGTTCAACACTGATAAATGTCCATCATTCGGCTTTGTGTTGAGGTCGTCGAAAGGTAGGGATTCCGAATATTTATCAGTGAAATTCATACCTAAAAAATCGGTTGGCCCAAGCGGATGAGCACGTGTTGGATTTGTAAGAATGCGCTTGAAAGTGTAGATTTGGGAGAATGAGATCATGTACAGAATAATAAAATTTGAAAGAAAGAAAAAACTTGCATTTAATTAGTACAGTATATGCAGGAGAGTTGAGAGTAACAATTTAATGAGCATGAAAGAAGCTAAATTATCAGAGGAGCTCATTATATGGAACACCAGATATATATATATATATACAGGGTGGGGCACGGGAACCAAGTGTTTTTGGAATAATCAGGAAAATGATATTTATTTTTGTAAAGAAAATATATTGGTAGAACAACATTCGTAAGAACATAGCATTTCATGTCATAATAATCATGTACCGAAAATTATATCTGGCATATGATGTCCTTGGCCGTCGACGCATTGTTGAAGGCGTTTACGAAAATTGGCCTCCACTCTTCCCAGCAGGTCTCTGTTGATTTGGATGATTTGTTGACGGATCGCTTCCTTCAATGCATCTAATGTACGGGGCTTGTCCTCGTAGACACGTGACTTGAGGTACCCCCATAGAAAGAAGTCACATGTGGACAAGTCAGGGGACCGAGGGGGCCATGCAATGTCACCAAATCTCGAAATGAGATGGTTGGGAAACAGGGGGCGAAGAACAGCCATTGACGCTCTGGCGGTGTGTGGCGTGGCCCCATCTTGCTGAAACCACAAATGTCGACGAGCAATACGCCTTCTTCGTAACTCAGGGATGAAAAAGGTGTTCACCATCTCAATGTAACGCCCAGATGTTATGGTAACGGTAACCCCATTTTGTTCGAAGAAATAGGGACCGATGACGCCAAACTTTCCCACCGCGCACCAAACTGTAACCTTATGGCTATGCAGCGGTTTTTCATGGAGTTGTCGCGGATTTTCAGCAGCCCAATACCGACAGTTTTGATTGTTGACGGCCCCATTAAGGTGGAAATGGGCTTCATCACTCATTACCACCATCATGTTTTCATTCTGCTCATAAAGTGCAAGCATTTCCTGTGCAAAATTCAGTCGTTGGGGGCAATCGTTTACATTCAATTCCTGCACCATCGCTAACTTGTATGGGTGAAAATGTAATTCTTCATGCAAAATCCGTCTAACAGTACGATTGCTGATTCCGAGTGCAGCTGAATGTCTCCGAGCAGAGCGGCCTGGGCTTTGCAACATCGCTTGTCTGACCCTTTCAACGTTCTCTGGAGTACGCACAGTGCGTTGCGGCCCCTTCGGTTTTGTTTTCATTATTGAGCCTCCTGTTCGAAGATTGTTAACCCAACGTAAGATTGTGTCACGAGCGGGAACAGAGTCATTTCGATGAATGTTGAATCTGCGGCGAAACGCACGCTGAACTGCTGTCACTGACTCGCCACTCCTAACAAAATGATCATACGCGAACATGCGGTGTTCTAACGTCCACTGCTCCATGATGGCACCTGAAAGATAAAGGTGAGTGTTAGTTAAAGTTAAATGCTATGAACCCAGGAATGGAATGCTACCTACCGCACGCCCCTCCCATTCCTAATGGCCGATTACTAGCTATTCAAAAAGCACTTGATTCCCGTGCCCCACCCTGTATATATATATATATATATATATATATATATATATATATATATATATATAGAACATTTGATTTGTGAGTAGTGAGGTGGATGAGAGATAGATTAGGAATTATTGGTGACCTTTCTTATATCGGTGTATTTGTTATGTATTTTAGAAGAAAATGATTATATCCAGAGACAAGTGTTACAAATAAAACATAGGAACATAGGCTAAAGAGAGTATGGTTTTAAAATTAAAATAAAAATTAAAAAAAAAAAAGATCAAACAAAATTAAATACGCCGTTATACTCATATAATTCGTTAATGCTTATTCATATGTATGTGTATGAACATCAACTGCTGGGAGGGGGGGGGGGTAGAGAAAGTGGTCGGAAAACCTCTTTGTTAATTTATTTATTTATTTTTTGTTCGTTATATTTTCTTTATACTTGTATTTAGTAAATACTCCCTTGAATGATTACCAGATTTTCAAATAAGGAAAAGTTGGTATAGGACTGCGAAACGAGAGGGGTCAAATTTATGGTCCTTCATATCATATTTCTTGTAAAGAAATATAGATTTATTACTAAGGAATACAGGGTGTCCACAAAGTCTTGTTTCAATTGTAAAATTTTATTACAACAAAACCAAAAGAGATAGAATAATGCAGTTTTTTCATTTTGTTGCTAAACTAATGAAGTTTTTTCTTGATTTACATGTTGTAAGTTGAGTGTCAATTGCTATTAATAGAAGCTTAAAAGAAAACGGCGACTACACAGGAGGAAGCTCAATGTATAACCCGTAAATAAAAAAAAAAATTCATTAGTTAAGCAAAAAATTGCAAAAAAAATGCATTATTCTATCTCTTTTGTAAATGCAGAAAAATTCACTTTTTTCTACGTGAAGGTCAAAATATGATAATAAAAACCCACTCTAATAGACAGAGTTTATTTCCACAACAGTTTCTGTATCCACCCGAAGAGGATGCCAGTGGGCATCGAAACTGTTGGGGAAATAAACTCCGTCTATTAGAGTGGGTTTTTATTATCCTATCTCTTTTGGTTTTGTAATAAAATTTTACAAACGGAGCAGGAATTTGTGGGAAACCTATATTAACTACGAATTTAAAGGAGTACGATACACTAAAAAAATACGCTAATAAACAAACTGAACGATGTCAGCTTTATAATCTATGACTTTGTTAATCAGGTGTGAGAAATATAGTATAATGAAAATGAAAGTGAAAACGTTTATTGGCAAACAGTAGTCCACATAACAAATATTAATAATACGAACTGACAACAGAATACAATGACAATTCACATACTAAGGACAGAAATATATACAATTAATGATAAATAATACTGTAATGTCGGAGTTAAGTGGAGCTACAGACAGGCGTTTTCATACCATGAATTCCATAGATTAGAAGACATACGGCAGGACTGATGAATAGTTTGGATAATCGGGTTGGTTGATTTTTTAATTCTTTGCATTAGACTGATTGAGCACGTCTTGTTACCTCCGGGAAGCTTGGGACATTACGGGTAGCAAACATTTGCAAGGCTGAGCATCTCGGGGTAATTTATATAGGGGTCTAAAAGACCTGTTGTACAGCAAAATTAGGGTTCTGCCAGAACCTTTTTTATAATTCACCCAGAGTTGCTATCCGTATATATTAGTGCAGAAAGTACGAAAGAGAGTCTTTAGCTTCACTTGTACAGAACTGGAAGTTCTTTATAGTCATATTTGTTTCACCACAAAAGCTTCGAGGTTGTTTTCTTATATCTGAGTCATCACTGAAGAGCTGGTGATAGTTTGACCCAAATACTTAAACTCCTGTACATCCTCAATTACTTCATCTCTCATTTTAAACCTAATATCAGCTCGCTGATTAAAGCTTTTTGGATGAGATTGTATAACCTTAGTTTTTGTAAAATTAAAAAGAATAACATGTTTCTGCAAATATAATTCGCAGACTTTTAGTAGCCGATCCAGACCTTTAACAGAGGGACTTATTAAGACCATATCATTGGCATAATCTAAGTTATTTATCCTTGTGTTATGTATACAACATCCAACTGTTGCCTTATTGAGTGAAGCACTTAATCCATCAATATACACATAAAACAGCAGAGGAAAGAGCAAGGAGCCTTAGTAGTATACCTGCAAAAAGGTAGAGTGCAATGCAATTGCATGCAACAACGTGAAAAACTGCTTTTAACCCCCTCCCCCATAAAAATATATCTAGATATGAACTGTATGTGGGTGTGATCTCCAAGGGGAGAGGGCAACCTAACCTGACAGCTCATACCCACAAAAGTATATATATATATATATATATATATATATATATATATAATTTTATATATGTGGGTGTGTATAGAAAAATGAAACAAAAACGTAGACACGTAAAGGAGAATTAACACAGTTCTATCATAACAAAACACACGCACATAACTTAATCGTACACACGTAAAGGAGAATTAACGCAGCTTTATTACAACAATATAGATGCGAACAAGCCTTCCTTAGACTACCTCACAAACCCCTTCATATATAGCCCCGTCTCAAAATATAACAAAATACGTGCGAACAAGTCATACCCCTCCAACCATCGGCAGTATTACAGCACCACCACTACCATCCATTATGCCAGTAAGGACTCAAAAAATGGCACAGAAAATAGACAAAGCTATTGATCTTCTAGGACGGAATGCCATCACAAGGGCAGGATTGTGATGTATTAGAATGCTGTCTGTTTTTTCAAACAAAAACTGAAACACGGTAAAAAATGTAAAGCAAAAACAAAATTTTGTTCTTAATATAGAAATATATCTTTAATGAAAATGAAAATGAAAAGGTTTATTGGCAGACTAAAGTCCATATGACAAATATTACTAATACAATGACAGTTCACATACTAAGGATAGAAATATATACAATTGATTAGAAATAATAGAGTAATGTCGGAGTTAAGTGGAGCTACAGACAGACGTTTTCAATACCATGAATTCCATAGCTTAGAAGACAAACGGCAGGACTCATGGATAGCTTGGATAATCGGGTTGGTTGATTTTTTAATTCTTTGCATTAGACTGTAAGCATTTTATTCAAAAAGCCTATGACGTGAAAGCTTATCGAATAAGTACACATACATACACACACACACACACACACACACGAAAATATCACAACTTAACCTAACCAATCGTCAAGGGCGTACAGTTAACCTAACCTGGCATTCAGTTGACCTATCCTGGCATTCAGTTAACCTACATTAAATATATAAAGGAAATGAAAGGATACAAAAAGGAGCTACTCAACTCGTACTTGTGGCAAATGATGTGGCGTGACCGATTCTTCCGAAATCCATTTTTTACTTTGTGTGACCATATAGCGCAACAATTCTAATAAATTTACTTTCAATCTAATATTTTAACATGTTATGTTCTACTTTTTATGCCTTTACTTTATTAAAGCGAACACTTTTTATCGTACTCCTTATCCTAAATATTGGGAAGCAATATGTTAAAGTGATTAACACTGGGAAGCAATATGTTAAAGAGAGGTTCCTGGGAAGCAATATGTTAAAGTGATCCAAGAATTCCTACAATTATATATATATATTGTTATGTATGGGAATAATGTAATAAGGTTAATTAATTTCTGGTTATAAATTAACCCACAAACAAAACTGATCATGCAAACAGAATGAATTTGTATGTGTAAATGCCAAACGGAAGGCTAAGCTCAAACAAACAATTATTGTTAAAAATGGCGCTGGACATTTTTGTATAGAAGTCCGTTTCGAGTGTAAACGAAACAATTTGGAAATTCTTAAGTACATGAAATTAAATATATATGCCTGTTAAATACTTATGTAATTTAGGCAAAAAGACAAATTCAATTGTCTCTTTAATTCTATACAAGTTCAAATAACAATTATGAAGGGGCTAACGGCACAAAAATTAAATTAGGAAAAGAAATCAGAAATTCAATTATGGGAAAACATAATGGGTTTCCGCGCTTCACGCCAGATAAAGCAAAAAAGGCGTTATAAAATGGAACGTTCATTTAGGTATAAAACGGGAAATCTCCGTTAGAATTAGATTGTTACATTATTAACAAGTTTAATGGCATGTTAAAATTACACCTTCTGAAAGGTTACAGTAATAATTCTTAAAAATATGATGAATCAAAAAGAGGATCTTATTTGGGTATGTAAGTAAATCTTACGCCTGGCAGCCTCGCGCGGCAACAGGGATCAGAGGCTAAGAAAAGAAGTTATATATAAAATCAAATCGTATTAAAGTAGGGAACGAGAATGAAAGTTATATGAAATAACTCTTTACTTATTACCGAACAGCGTAGTATCAAATTATGCTAGTTAAAAGATGGGATTAATGTCTTTATTAAAAATATAAAACGCGAAGCAAAAGGCACCAAATAGGAAAAACGGAGAAGCAATGCCTCTCTGAACGTGAAACTACGAAGTCATAAAAGACTCCATGTGAAAGTTGAAGTAAAACTCCCAAATTAGTTCACCCTATAAGAGTACATAAAACGGACATAACGCGTAAATCACCCTTAAAACGAATGTGATAGCTAAAGAAACTGAAACGCAAAATAGTCTTCCCTTAAAAAGTTAAAGGACTGAGTTCCGTGCATACGGTAGAAATATAAAATATACTGTAGATGTTATTGTAATGCAAAAATTCTCAGGAAAAGGATATTTACCACTGTCAAAGAGGAAGTAGGAAAACAATGTAACTAAGGTATGCATTAAACAGTATAGTTGAATTGGTCAAATAACCAAATAGGATTTAAATAATTCTATGAAACTGTATTATGTACCTAGCGAATACGGTCAAAAGGCCGGGTAGAGAAACAACTGTTACTCTAAAGATAATTCAATCAAAATTGTAGTATGTATGCCTTCATTCATTTTTAATGGCCTTGCGTATTACAATGCGGCTGTATTCAGTTAAATAATTACCAATCATAGACTAAACTTGTATAACAGTCAAATTTAAATTGCTTGTGCATTTTACTTAATTGTCTTATTATCAAGTGTCATTCTTCGACAAATTTTTATTACTGTCAAAAATTTCATTTTTGCATTGTGATTGGTTTGGAAATTCTGTAATGAATATAATATTTTTGTAAAGGGCTTTTCGCTTATTCCCCTACACGGATTGAAACAGAGATAAGAATATCTAACAAGTGATATATATAACCTTGGGTTAAATTTATATAATGTGGTTTAAAGGAAAACAGGCTAAAATAACAGTAGAAATCATACAGTAAATGTAAAAAATAAAGGCACTTATTATAACAATATATATATATATATATACTGTATATAAATGAACCATAAATAATTCCTATATTCATATACTCTCTTATTCATTCGTGTAATTCTTATATTCATTTATACAGTTCTTGTATCCATTTGTATAATTCATGTGTTTATATGGTTCATGTATTTATATAATCCTATACATTCGTACATATTTAACTTCAAATAATACCTATCTTCATATGTATGTCCGTGTATGTATTCATTTCTACATAAGGACCAAAATCGCCTAACGCGAGTTTGGATAAAATTTTTGATTTGCTTTCTACTTTGCCAAATAATTGGTGACGTGTTCTTTTTAAAATTTCTAAATAATTTTTTTTAGATTTAGCTTAATAATGAATCCTAATTAAATTTTGCAATGCTCATGTTTGTTTTGTATACATTCGCTCTTCGTTATAAAAGATGAAATCATGTCTTGCCTAAGCATTTAATTGTAAATTTTAAACCTTTAATTTTTGCTCATATGCATATTTTACTGTAAAGACGCACAGTTCAATTTCCACTTTTAGTTACCTCGACAGATCATGATAACACCAGATCTGAAAATACGCGGTTTAAGATAAAAATATGGCTTCATCTTCAAATATCTTGTTTATCTGTTTAAACATTACCACAGCTAAAAAATTTATTTTATTTTCAAATATTGTGTAAAAATAATGCAGCCTATAGAGAATAGAAACGACACAAGTCAACATTTAATAATAATGATGTTAGCAAATTATAGGTATATAAACCCACAAAATTTCTTCCATATTCATTCAGAATTAGACTTAGAGGCTGAGCACTACCTCTACATTTTAGCAGTAAATTACAGTAAGAAAAGTCTGTCTCTATCCTCTCCTTCGAGCCTTGCTCTCTTCAGAGAACTTAGTCATTAAATCTCCCGATACGTTACAAGAAGAATCGGGGAACATTCAGAAAGCTCTACAGAATCCTCCGATTCACTATAAGAAGAACTCGGAGAGTAGTATAGAGAAAACTACTGCGAGTAACAAATCCGTTGCTGCCGCCTAACCAGAACCCCCGTCGACTTCGAACCAACCAAGGCCATAGACGGAGGGGTTATCAACTGGCGACCTCTGCATCCAGGATTCTTCCAGTCTTCCAGACCTTGGAACTAGAACCAACATCCAGTTGACCGGCGTGTCACGACTTCCAGTTCGTCACATCCACCCTTGAACCGGTGTGTCACGACTCCAAGTTCTCCACGCCTTGTCTTCATCCAAGAACAAGTAGCCAGCAAGACACGTCTTCAGGACACGTCTCCAAGGATTTCGCCGTAAGAATCTTGTTAAGTACAGTAAAGCTGGGCACTTGCGGTATTTTTTGCGGTACTGCGGTACTGCGGTACTACCGCACTACCAAACCGGTACCGCATAACGCAGTACCGCAAAGGATCGCTGAAAGTACAGCAGTACCGCTACCGCATTCAAATTTCCCGCGGTACTTTCCGCGGTACCGACAAACACGACTTTTCAAAAAATTAACACTTTTTTTGAAGTAAACCTTATTACAGGAGTACAGTAAGACGAATGCTGCGTGTGTTGCATCAGCCTAACTCTAGACACGTTAAGTTTTCGTTCAGAACATGTTACGTTGCCATCCTATCACAACGCCTCAGTGCAGTGCTTGCTTTTGAGCCGGTTGCACGTGTGTTACATTTCTGTGACAAAGATCGATTTTTAGCCATTATGGCAGAAAGTTCAGGTGCGAAATCGCCGATATGCAATTTCTGAAAATATGTGCTATTACTTGTGTTGTTCTTGTGTGTAGTACCGCAGTACCGCAGTACCGCGGAACGCACCAGGGGGACCTGAAAAAGTACCGCAGTACCGCGTAACGCACTGGGCATGCTGAGGTACCGCAGTACCGCGTAACGCACCCCCACATTTTGGTACCGCGCCCACCACTGAAGTACAGATCTCTTTTTTTTAAGTAATCTCTAAACATTTGAGAAGTCAGTATTATTAACAGTCAATAATTAGTATCAAGCCAGAATTAACAAAAAACACAGTGACATTCCATACACCAGTGATACATTTTTTTTTTATTGAAACTGAGTTATTTTCACTATTATACATAGTTAGTATAGAATAATTTTATTTAATGTTCCAATCATAATATTATCGTACTTTCACGTACATTCGAGTGAAATTTTGTTTACATTTTTTAATATTTTGTTTACAATCTTTTCAAATTTTTTCATATTTAGGCAAATTGTTGTGCATTTATTTCTTAGATAGAGTAGTTAGGAAAACCACTCAAGTGATCATTCCATAGATTAATATCGGTCAAGCAGACCTAATTAGAACGCATTAGTAGTACCTTCACATTTCTGACATCGAAAATTTCCCTACACCCATTTTTCCACCTACCCCGTGCCCTTCAAACATATTTCCAAACACACAAACTTCAGATCAAGAACAAGCTAATATGTCTCAAACCACCGCCCCGGCATACATTAACTAAGGTAGAGTGGTAAACCTTCCCCATACTGTCTTAATTTTTAAGGGGACCACAGATAATCACTTTGTTGAACCACGCGTAAGACCTTGGATTGAGTCTTTAGAACAACATTTCTTACACGAAAACATCACCGATGATGATATAAAGATTAGGGAAGCTAAAAGGTTTATCGACCCTAAAGAAGGGAATGCCCATGATACAGTCACCTAAGTCTCATCCATTAGCGAAGCCACAACATGGGACAATTTTAAACAAAACTTATTAGAATTTTTTAAAGAAATAACACTTGCACAACCCTTAGCCACGTTAGAAGCTGTCTTCCAAGCTAAATGGAAGAAAGAGGAACATGAAGATTTAAATAATTTTATTACACGAACACATAAACTCGTAGAAGAAGCCCTTCGAGCCGTATAAAATGCGTGTGACATTACTTTCACTTCAAAACAAAGAAACCTAATAGTAGCAGCAACCATTTACCAAAACCTACCCGGAGCACCTAAAAAGAAATTTCAAGAGTTTCTAAATGTTGACAAACCAGTAAGTGTAGCCATAAATAAAACACCGGAACATTACCCAGATTTAGCAAACCAGAACTACCAAAAGGGTAGAGAAACCCCCATACACTACATTCAGCAGCAGCAACCACAACACCAACAGCAACAACAACTACCATATAAATCGAGGCCGATGCAGGGAACACCACCTCAGAAACAAGCTCCCCCAAACCCAGAATGCACACCCTCCTCCTCAGTTTTTTAATTGCGATAGCTTTGGGCACATGATAAGTCAATGCAATTATCCCCCTTATTGCTCCCACTGTGCTGACAAAGCCCCTGCAGGATATATGCCCAACTTTCAGAGAACGAATCACCAACGTTCCCAAAAGCCCTTCAATCCCCAGAAACCAGTAAATTCCCATCCTCAACCGAACCACCAACCAAATAGATCACGACCACAGGGTCAGTCACACTATTACCCAATGTACAAACCCGAATACAATCAGCAAGGTCGGATAGTTCGGTACGTAGAAGTACCTGTTGAGGAATCATTTTCCCCAGAGTACAGTTTTCAAGAAAACCCCCCAGTGTATGGTGATCCCGTAGAATATGACCCAGGTCCTCCCACAGAAGACAATTCAAGCCCTTTTTTAGATCCCACTTTGGAGGCATCAGTTCAACCTCCTCCCTCCTAAATAGCAGTAATGAACCCAGATACACACACAAACTCCTCATCAGGATAATAGGTGCGAACCTCCTAGATTTAATAATAAATTGTAGCACAGATAACCAAGATTTAACTGCTCTCCTACACTGCGTTCGCACTTATTAAGCAGATTACATTTTCTCTAATGTTTTCAAAAGTTTTTCCCCGATTTCAATGAAATTTGTAGCAAATAATCACTATGTATAGCAGCATTGATGGTACAAGAAGCAGCTTGTTGAATGGGCGCGTCAGTACGTGAAAACAGATTTTAATACTGTATTATTCACCGATGAATGAAAAGCAACTCTTGTTAGCATTTCAAGTCAGTCGGTTGCATCCAGAGGGACAACCGCCCCAGAAATCAGCCCCAGAGTAATCAGTTCCAGTTGTTAAATCCAGTAGGATCAACACAGTCAGTTTCCAGTCAGTCAGTTTCCAGTCAGTCAGTTTCAGTTCAGCCAGTTTCAGTTCAGCCAGTTTCAGTTCAGCCAGTTTCAGTTAACTCAGCAGCTGAGATTCGAAATCCAACTGAAACGACTTTTCAGCCAATAAGGCAACTTTTACTCGCCGAACCAGAGTCAGATTCACAATTTTTCATATGCCCCACAGAGCATATAACAGTAGCACCTTATGAGAAGATTTGTTTCCGAGCAAGAGTAGTAAACGGTCAAGGAAAACTATTAGAGTCAGATCGTACTCTGATTACAGAGAAAAGTAATTTCAAGAGAGATGTTCTAATAGCCCAAGTCCTGAGTCATAGTCAGAATTCAGCTATCCCTTTTGTTTGTTTAAACAAAGGGAAAAGCCCTGTTGAATTAACTTCAAATCAGAAAATAGGAACTGTTTCCACAATAGAAATAAATTCAGATTTCCCCACCAGTACTATAAATCGTGTTTCCAGTTCCTAAGAGTTAAACCCTTCAGTATTGAAAGAAGAATATAAGAAATGTCTGGAGCACTCCCTTCAGGAGTCACCAGCCTTACAGGATCCCAAACTACTGGAATCACTTCTCGATTTCCTGATAAGAAATAGAGATGTGATTGCCCTAAAAGGAGATCCTCTGGGCCGAACTAATTTAGTCCCTTTTGGAATCAAGCTGGAACCTAATTCCAAACCCATCTTCATTCCTCCCTATAGGGTTCCACATTCCCAATTAGTCACTATTGAGGAACAAATCACAGACATGTTGGAGCAGGATGTCATTCAGCCTTCAGCTCGTCCCTGGTCCGCTCCTATGATTCTTGTCTCCAAAAAGGACGGAACATCTCGCCCTTGTATAAATTTTAGACGCCTAAACCACATTACCATCCCAGACCGTTTCCCTATTCCAAACCTGCAGGAAACAATTCTGAACGTAGGGAGAGCTAACTTTTTCTCATCCCTCGATTTAGCATCCGATTATTGGCAAATGGAGGTCAGTCCCGAATCTCGGGCATCGACTGCTTTCTCCACTAACCGAGGCCATTACGAATTTCAGGTTTTACTTTTCGGAGTCCGAAATGGGCAAGCTAATTTCTCTAGGTTGATGAATATAGTCCTTTCCGAACTCTTAGGTGTGGAAGCTCTCGTCTATCTTGACGATATTATCGTTTATAGTTCGGATATAAAAACACTTTCAACGTCTTCAGAATGTGCTATCACGCTTGAAAAAGCACACCTAAAACTGAAACTTGCAAAGTGCAACGTTTTACAGGAATCCCTGGTATACCTAGGATTTCTACTATCATCCACAGGAAGTAAACCTGATCCAGCCAAACTCGAAGCACTGGAAAGGTACCCTGTACCCAAAACCATCGACGACGCTCGTGCATTTATTGGATATGTCGGATTCTATCGGAATTTTATCCCCCAGTTTTCAAATATTGCTAAACCCATTACCAATTTGTTTCAGAAAAATGCTAAATTTAACTGGGAATCTGATCACCAACATGCCTTTGAAACTTTAATTGGTAAACTAACCTGTCATCCCATCTTCCAATATCCCGATTTCACCAAACCCTTCCTCATAGCCACAGATGCCTCCTCCTGTGAACGAGGAGCCGTCCTATTACAGGACGTAGACGGTGTGGAATTACCCATTGCTTATGCCAGTCAGCTTCTCTCTGCACCTTAACGGAATTATTCCACTACGGACCGAGAGGCCTTAGCGGTATATTGGGCTTTGAAAAAATTCCGAAATATCGTCTATGGCTACGATGTAACCATCAAAACTGACCATAAGCCACTCACCTATCTCTTCAAGGACAAGCTACTTGAAGGACGGTTGAGTAGATGGGCTCTGTTGATTCAGGACTTTGCGGCAAACATCATATACAAACCGGGAAAACTTCAAGTTATTCCAGACGGATTTTCGAGACTCAAGCCCGACACCCAAGTGAATAAGATAGAAACTCTTCCTGTGTTCGACTACGAATGTCTGCAATACTCCCAACAACAGGACCAACACACCCAGAACTTTCGGGCGCGCCTGGAACAAAAGGAACCATCGAAAGCAAAAGAACAGTAGAACCTAAAAGATGGGCTCGTACATTTTAGGAACGACGATGGAAACGACCTAGTGGAAATGCCAAAGGATCTCGTAGATATCGCCATTGGCCTTTGTCACGACTCACCTTTGTATGGCCACATCGGGGCGGATCGCACCATCAAGTCTTTTGGAGCGTTACCATTTTCTGAAATGAACAGAAAGGTACATGAATACATCGCTGAATGCCCGTCTTGTTTAAAACACAAAGGCAACGTACAGGCCACAGCTCCCATGCATAAATATCCAGTATGCCAACGGCCCTGGCAAAGAACTGGAATTGACATACTGGGACCATTCCCCAAAACATCAAAGGGAAACCAGTACATCATTGTGTTTAGGACCTCTTATCGCGTTACAGCGAAGTAGTTGCCATTCCAAACCAGACCTCGGAAACTGTGGCAAGAGCCCCAGTGGAACGTGTCATCGAAAACCATACTACTCCTTCCATCCTAATTTCGGATAACGCCCTTGGTTTCACTTCCAAACAGTTTGAGTCACTCTGTAACATGTGTAAAATTAAAAACACACATTGTGACATACCATCCGCAGGCAAACGGCTTAGTGGAAAGGCACAATCGGAAGATCTTAGAAGCCCTTCGCCACGTTGGCGATGCATCCTCCCGTACATGGGATGATTCCCTTCCCATGGTGCAAACAGCCATCAACAACGGCTATAACATGTCTATCGGGGACACCCCTCATTTCGTCCTATATCACTACGACAAGCGGCTACCTTTTGATTTGCCCTACTAAATCGACCCTGCAGTAGGGCGGAGTGAAAAACTCATTTTTCGAATTTTCAAATTGGCTAGTGTGGATCATGTGTGGAGTAGTGAGGAAATAAGCTGGTATAAATTTAAAATCATAACATTAATATCTTCAGGTGCCACAATGACCTTCAATATTGAAAAAAATTGAAAAAAGCAGATTTTAACCAATAATTACAGAAGAGTCCACGATGCACAATAGACAAGAATTTATTCACACTTGTATAAAAATAGCTCAGTCAACCTTTAAAAAAAGTTTCTATTCTCTAAAAACAGTTTTCTATAGTCAGCTCACTCAGCTGTCACGTGAGTACCTCGGTTCAGTGTAGCTGTCGCTCTCGTAGCAGGTGGGTGTTCTGTTGTTGGCGTTACTCAGATAGTCTAAACTATATTTCTTATATATTTTGCATTTCTGTATTGTGTTGCCCTAAGTTTGCCATGTACTATTAACTGAAATTAACGTATAATTGATATTAGCTCTTTCTTTTTCAGATTTGTATACTTTCAAAATGTCTCGAGTTTGTGCAAAATCAACCAGGGCCTCAACTGAGTGCCCCATGTTTGGTATGGGGGAAGATTTGTGGCACAGGAATCTTCCTACATACGAAGGAGTTTTTAAATATTACTTGTTTGTAAGAAAAGATTTGAAACAGAATACTAATAAAGATCCTTCAATATCTCAAATATTAGAACAAGTTGTTGATAAATTGAAAACAATTTGGGAAAGTGCTTCCGTCCCAATTCTGTCAGACAGGCGAATTGAAACAATGTTCAGAAGCTACCACGAAAAGTATCGTGTCATTATGAAGCCATACCAAAGCAGAAAAAATTCTGAAGCTTACAAAGCAAAGATTGATATGTTCAAAAAAGAAGCAAACACGAAACTTTTTGACATTGCAGCGTGCAAGTGCAAAGTACTAACACAATGTTCTTGTCCCAAAGAAAAAACGGTTCCAAAGGAAGAAGTGACGTTCCTCTTAGATCAAAGGAGTGAAAGAAAACTGTTTATTGATAGAGTAGATATTACACTCTCAAAGAAAAAAGCATCTACGTTGCTAAGAAAGCAAAAAGAAGCTGTGAGGCTCACCAAAGAATCTTCACAGGAGAAATTGCAGGATACAAATGTTGAATTATCATCATCGACATCAAATAGTGAAAGTGAATCGGGCGAAATATCAGACGATACATTTCCAGAGCCAGTTAGCTCGAAGAGAAAGCTCGAACAACCTGAAGAACAATTATTCAAGAAAAGGAAAACTATAAATCTACCTTCAGTGGCTACTGCTTGTGACAGGACTGCAGTTTCAGATCGAGCTGCAGCATTCATTGTCAGTGCAGTACTGCAAGATATTGGAGAAGTTTATATTGACAATACATCTGAAGTAGTGGATAGGAGTAAAATCAGAAGAGAAAGACAAAAGAAGAGATCAGAAATTATGAAAGATCAAAATCAGGTCCCAATCAGAGGAATCTATTTTGATGGTCGAAAAGATTCTACACTCTTCCAAGAAAAAAAGAGTCCAAAGTATATCAGAAGAAGGTAACAGAAGAACATATCACTTTAGTGAGAGAACCTGGTTCAGATTATTTGGGCCATTATTCTGTGAATTCTGGATCAGCTGAAGAAATATGTAAAGGAATGTTTGAGTATATTGGAAATAATGACATGAACCTGGAAAACCTTGTTGCCATTGGATGCGATGGTGCAGCAGTCAACACTGGAGAAAAGGGAGGCGTTATAAGGCTTATAGAATTGAAGCTGAAGAAGCCAGTTCAACATTTAGTGTGCCAGCTCCATGCCAATGAATTGCCATTACGCCATTTAGTTGCAAAGCTGGATGGAAAAACATCTGGCCCCCGCGGATTCACCGGTCCTATTGGCAGGGAATTAGAGAACTGTGAGAGTCTTCCTATTGTCGAGTTTGAAAGGATTGATGCTGAAGAACCAACTGTAGACTGTGAAGATCTTAGCACCGACCAAAAATATCTAATTGATATTCATCAGGCCATAACAAAGGGATATTGCTCTCCAGATCTTGCTCATCGTAGTCCAGGCAAAATGGCACATTCACGATGGCTGACTACAGCAAATCGTTTGCTTCGTCTATACGTTTCAACTGTAAGTCCATCTGAGAACCTCATGAACATTGCTTCTTTTATAATGAAGATCTACATCCCAATGTGGTTTTCTATTAAGCAAAGTACGTCTTTTGTCAATGGCTCAAAACATGTTTTCAAAACTATTGAACTAACAAGAACACTGAATGACGAAGTAAAGGATATTGTAAACCCTGTCATACAAAGAAATGCATTTTTTGCAAATCCAGAAAATATTCTAGCATCATTAATAATTCATGATGACCGCAGCGCCATAAGAGAATTAGCGTGGAGGCGAATAAAGAAAGCGAGGCAAACAAACAAGGAAAAAGTTGTGAGGCGTTTCACAGTACCTGTTATTCAATTTGAAGCTACTGATTATACTGATTTAATTAATTGGCAAAAATGCATTGTCACTGAACCACCTGTGACAAGACACCTGACAGAAAATGAGATTGAAGAATTCATAGAAAACAAGAGTACCCCTCCATTCGAGAAATTCCCTTGTCATACACAAGTAGTAGAAAGAATGGTAAAATTAGTGACTGAAGCATCATCAAAAGTATTTGGATTGAACGCGCGAGATGGCTTCATAAGATCAACACTTCAGTCACGTAAAAAAATGCCATCATTCGAAAGTAAAGCTGAATATAAAGTTTAAATAAAACGTTAATAGAAAAAAACATGCGCAAGGATGGGTGGTTGGGAGGGCATGGGTGGAGCTCGACACGCAGCCACCTCCTCGTGGTGAGTTCTGGATTATTTAGATCATTAATCAAAAGAACATTGATCTAAATAAACTAAGAGCTGCGTAATTCAGTAACTATTTTGGTAATTGGAACACTAATAATATAATAAATAACAAAAGTTTCAGTTATTGTACTAATGCAGAATATAAGAAAATCATTATATTTCACTTTTTTCGACGGCTTTGTGGCACCTGAAGATATAATTTCGCAGGACTAATATTTATGCACAGTCATTATCTATAGCACCCACATATTTTCCGCACTAGCCATATTTGAATTTCAAAAAAACGTTTAAAAACCTCATTTTCGATCCGCCCTACCCTGCAGTTCTAACATCTTTCGAGATGACAGAAGCAAATCAGCAACTAGCTGAACGATCATTAAAATTTTTTGACATAATCCGCTATGCCCTAGACCAGGGGTTCCCAAATTGTGTTCCGCGGAACACTTCTCACGGTACACAAGTGTTCCGCGGAACACCAATCTGGGAACCCCTGCCCTAGACCAACGATACCAACAGATGGAGCAAGAGCAACATAGGCGTCATCCCCGTCAATTGACTATAATCGTCGGTATGCGATGTCACCTAACGAGCGTGAAACTGTCAAGTGCTCATCGCAAATTATACCCAAAATCGGATGGCCCATATAGGATTATGAAAAACCTCGGAAAGAACCGTTACGAATTCCTCGACCTCCGGGATCATTCCAAACTAAAGAACATTCACGCTGATAATTTGAAGATAGCTGCCGAACAACACCTTCCCAAAAAACAACTGTCAGGCGTTCAAACCGCCTATCATTCGAAAGATCAAGGTACTAACAAATCCGGCAGGGATAAAAAAACTGAAGTGGTCACCGCGGGAACCACTACCTGTGACGAAGATTGGTACCTCGTAATACCATCAGTACTCGAGCCAATCTCTGAACAAGAGGAGGTCTCAGAACCAAGCGTCCCAGCGGACCCAGACTCTGGAGAAACCTCTTCTAGAGGATCACTCAGTGGAACTCTCCCATCTCCTCCAACTCCACCATCTCCTCTGTCACCACCCTCACCGATTGTTAATCGACGCACGGACCCTACATACCGCCCGCAAATGTATCAACCACGTGAACTAGAACCTTCACATAAGAAACGAACCCGCTCAGAATCCGAGCTTAACGGTCGACCCCCATTGCCACCAAAGCGAGGCCGACCACTTCGCCCACAAACACAAGTATTTACTCGGCCACCCCCAGCTCCATATAATCTAAGACGTAGAAATGAATAAAATTGTTCCCCTTATAATTTTGCAAATTATTTACTCTTGTGGCCCTAGCATTAAAATTTCTACCGGAGTTGTTATAGAAAAGCTTGCAGAAGGTAAATTTTTGAAAGGACACGCGGACCTTTTTATCAATTTGCAACCCCCTGCTAGAATTAAGATCAATCTCCTTCAGATAAAGTCGCGTTCTGTTAGAACGTACATTCGAAAATATTCAAACTACAGCACGCACCCTATCAGAAATATTAGCATTACCATGGATACAAATTGGAACTCAAAACTCGGAAAAATTTAATCAAAGAAATAAAAGGGGACTGATAGATGTAGGAGGAAAAATATTCAAGGGTTTATTCGGATTAGCAACCGAAGAAGATATTAAAAGAACTGAACTCAAATTGAATCTCTTCGCGCGAAATCTGCAATATAATGGACACATGTTAGAACAAACCATTAGGTCACTACACGAAAAAAATCGCTTCCTTCACGCCCTTTCGGACAGATTTACATACCTTCAATCCCTGTTAGCTCAATACAAAGAACACAAAAGATATCTACAATTAATAGAAATAATTAACCTACAAGTAACCCTAATCGGTAAATATTTACAACAAATAATTACGATTCATTCCAAAGTTTTATGGGCCTACACGTAACTCATAATTGTACCACTTTTCGATGTACTCACTTATGACGCATATAAATTTCACCCTTTCCCAACACCCTACCAAAACAATTCTAATATCTGTCGATTGTATCTACCCACAGTACCACCTTACCTTTTCCTCACCAAAGACCTGTCAGCATATTCTATGATGTCAAATAGCGACGTCCGGCATTGCAGATTCCCGCAAACAAATAAACAACTCGTTTGCCCTCCACTCAAACCAGTCATTCTTCCAACTACTAGGTCTTGCTTTATCGACTTAATTCGTGACCATCATGCCCAGGTATGTTCGTTTACAAAATTTCATTCCTCTAAAACCGTCCAACTTCAAACTGGACTGGATATCTGGGTTGGTTTCTTTCGCGAAAAGGACTACCGTTACTTTCGAGTGTCCTTCAAATTATTCCCTCATCACAATACCTATGGTTATTCGGCTACCAATTGGTTGCTCCTTGCGTTCAAAAACCTTCCAAATATACAACCCTTACAAGGTTACCATTAATGACTCATACCCCTTCCCGTCGCAAATTAAATTTAAACCCGTCATAGAGATCTTAAATCTCTCCATGAAACCTGTGACCATCCTACCCGAACTACATGCCCCTGAATGGAATGATCAATTGAGTCGTTTTAAAATTTCCGATGATAAACAAAATAACCTCTTACATATACTACAACCTGTAACAATTTTTTCAACATCTGCCGTTAGTATCATTATTGTATGTGCTATTATCCTCGGTATGTTTGTGGTGTAAAGATCGTTCTTGGAACGAAGGAAAACAAGAGACACCGAACAACGTGAAACTATTTATGCACGACCAAGAGTGCATACCCAGACCACGTGAACTAGACTTAGCCCCCGACTTATGTTGTGTATATAAATCTCTATTATAAAACCCATAGCTATCATCTAGTTAGCATTAATTAGGATGTTACATTATTGTATTAATATCATTCTAGATGAGAGAGCCCTGTAAAAATGAACCATGAATAATTCCTATATTCATATACTCTCTTATTCATTCGTGTAATTCTTATATTCATTTATATAGTTCTTGTATCCATTTGTATAATTCATGTGTTTATATGGTTCATGTATTTATATAATCCTATATGTTCGTATATACAGGGTGTCCCAGAATTAACTATCTATTTCAATGAAATCGGACAAATTTTTTAAAAACACACTTTTATTTATGTTTATCATGTTTAATATGTGTTAAAAATGTATAAATTTCTAAATTTTTTTCATAATTTTATTTTCATAATTTTTTCATTATCTGGTCCAATGAAAGACCGTCTGAAGTCATAGAATGGCAAAGAGACTCTCCAAAAGTTAACGTGTGGCTTGGAATGACCAAATCCAAAATTTATGGTGCTCCGTCTTGTTGAAACACAACATTATCAAGAATGCCATCATCAAGAAGCTGTGGTTCGAGAAACTGCTGAAGCATATCAAGGGAGACGGTACCTGTTACAGTTGCTTCCGCAAAGAAGAATGGGCCATAAATTTTGGATTTGGTCATTCCAAGCCACACGTTAACTTTTGGAGAGTCTCTTTGCCATTCTATGACTTCAGACGGTCTTTCATTGGACCAGATAATGAAAAAATTATGAAAATAAAATTATGAAATTTTTTTAGAAATTTATACATTTTTAACACATATTAAACATGATAAACATAAATAAAAGTGTGTTTTTAAAAAATTTGTCCGATTTCATTGAAATAGATAGTTAATTCTGGGACACCCTGTACAGTATTTAACTTCATATAATACCAATCTTCATATGTGTATGTATTCATTTTTACATAAGGACCAAAATCGCTTAACGCGAGTTTGGATAAAAAAATTTATTTATTTTCTACTTTGCTAAATAATTGGTGACTTGTATTTTTTTAAATTTCTTAATAATTTTTTTTAGATTTAGCTTAATAATGAATCCTGATTAAATTTTGCAATGTTCATGTTTTGTATACATTCTCTCTTCGTTATAAAAGATAAAGTCATGTCTTGCCTAAGCATTTAATTGTAAATCTTAAACCTTTAATTTTTGCTCATATGCATATTTTAGTGTAAAGATGCATAGTTCAATTTCCACTTTTAAGCCGGGTTTACACGGTGAGAGCTACTCGCGCGAGTAACTCTCACGTCTGGACATGAGAGTACTCTCATGAGATAGTCTCGTGAGAGTAGCTGTTGACACGCGTTGGTCACTCGCAGTGATAGTTGACATCGAAATGCTATCAAGGCAGGTTGTTGCCGCGGCAACCCGAGTGTTTTGTGAAATAATTAGCCGCACGAGAAAAAAAAAACGTAGAATATGGGTAAGAAAATGGATTGGTAGGAGAAAAGAAACAGGTGCTTCAAATTTATTTTTACAGGAACTCCGAGGGGAAGATGAAAGAAGCTTTAATAATTTTCTACGACTAGATAAAATTCAGTTTGACTTTTTACTAACGAATGTTACAACTGCAATTCAGAAACAGGATACATGCATGAGAAGAGCGCTGCCTGCCAAAATAAAATTGGAAATTACTTTGCGGTACATTGCAACAGGCGATTCATTTGTCAGCCAATTTAAACCATGATAATTTGCTGGTATATACGTCTTCTGTCCCAGCTCCACTTTTCTTACTTTTTATAACTTTTGTTGCCTCTTGTCTGTAAGTATTTCTAATATTTCGTATTTTATCACGAAATACTTTAATGTCCACATTTTCAAGTTTCATTACTTTCATTATTTGTTGTTCCGCACTTGTCCTAGCATCTCTATTCCTATATAGCTCCTCTGTGGTATCCCACAAACATCTATGTTTTAAATATTCTTCTAAAAATAGAATAATTTGATCTGTGTTCCACTTATCGGACATTCTGCAAAAACAATTATAACAATAAATATAAACAGTATTCCAAACACAGTCCAAAAAACCACAGTCCACGTCTGAACTCGCACGACAGTAAACTGAAAAGTTGGAAGAAACCAACTTTGTTGAGAGTGGAATATTACTAACGCGAGAGTGGGCGGCGCTAGTAACTCTCAGCTAGCGTGGTAGTTGACATGAAGCAAGTAGTGCGATAGTTACTCTCATGATAGTTACTCGCGCGAGTAGCTCTCACCGTGTAAACCCGGCTTTAGTTAACTCGGAAGATCATGATAACATCAGATCTGAAAATACGCGGTTTAAGATAAAAATATGGCTTCATCTTCAAATATCTTGTTTATCCATTTAAACATTACCATTTGCCATTACCGTTTAAACATTACCATTACCAAATTTACTTTATTTTCAAATATAGTCAAAAATAATGCAGCCTATAGTGAATAGAAACGACACAAGTCAACAATCAATAATAATGATGTTAGCAAATTATGGGTATATAAACCCACAAAATTACTTCCATATTCACTCAGAATTAGACTTAGAGGCTGAGCACTACCTGTGCCTTTTAGCAGTGAATTACAGTAAGAAAAGTCTGTCTCTATCCTCTCCTTCGAGCTTTGCTCTCTTCAAAGAACTTAGTCATTAAATCTCCCGATACGTTACAAGAAGAATCGGGGAACCTTCAGAAAGCTCTACAGAATCCTCCGATTCACTATAAGAAGAACTCGGATAGTAGTATAGAGGAAACTACTGCAAGTAACACATCCGTTGCTGCCGCCAAACCAGAACCCCCGTCGACTTCGAACCAACCAAGGCCACAGACGGAGGCGTTAACATATATATATATATATATATCGTAAAGAACGACGCTTGTATAGGAGAACATTCCGCGCAAGATGAGAAGAGAGAGCGAACAAATGAAAAAATGAGGTAACCACCCGGGAATCGAACCCGGGATCTTCCGATTGCCGTTCAGATATGATAACACTACACCATGGTCCTCACTCAATCAGAAGTCGTAATTACTCTACATACGCGCAGAAACCAATGCCCCGAGGGGGGCACCTCCCGCATGCCGTACCTATATATACACATTTCAACTGCAAAGAACACGCAGTATAAATAACGTAAAGAACGACGCTTGTATAGGAGAACATTCCGCGCAAGATGAGAAGAGAGAGCGAACAAATGAAAAAATGAGGTAACCACCCGGGAATCGAACCCGGGATCTTCCTGTTGCCGGTCAGATATGATAACCACTACACCATGGTCCTCACTCAATCAGAAGTCGTAATTCCTCTACATACGCGCAGAAACCAATGCCCCGAGGGGGGCACCTCCCGCATGCTCTCTCTTCTCATCTTGCGCGGAATGTTCTCCTATACAAGCGTCGTTCTTTACGTTATTTATACTGCGTGTTCTTTGCAGTTGAAATGTATATATAGGTACGGCATGCGGGAGGTGCCCCCCTCGGGGCATTGGTTTCTGCGCGTATGTAGAGGAATTACGACTTCTGATTGAGTGAGGACCATGGTGTAGTGGTTATCATATCTGACCTGCAATCGGAAGATCCCGGGTTCGATTCCAGGGTGGTTACCTCATTTTTTATTTGTTCGCTCTCTCTTCTCATCTTGCGCGGAATGTTCTCCTATACAAGCGTCGTTCTTTACGTTATTTATACTGCGTGCTCTTTGCAGTTGAAATGTATATATATATATATATATATATATATATATATATATATATATGATGAATAAAACCACGAAGGAAAGGAAACACAAAATGGTGCTCAAGCACCTACGTGTCCTACGTACACTTTTACTCGGGACATGACACCCCCACTAAGAAGGCCATTTTTTCATCACTGTTTCTCCGCGCCCTTAGGATCGCCAGTCCGGAATACATCGATGCCGAATTGGAAAAAATCAACGGTATTGGAAGTGATCTTTGTTATCCATCTGCGTTTATGGAATCTTGTCTCAACAAGGCAAAACGAACTTTCTATCGTGTCAATAATAACACTCGTTCTTTGTCAAAAAATATTTTAGTACTTCCATTTTTCCCGGGTTTTTTAGGCATTGCTAATGTACTTAAACTTTTGGATATTAATGTAGTATTTTCATATAACAATATTGTGAAAAATATCATAGTAAAAAATAGCCCTACCAATAATTGAGGTATTATCTATAAAATTGGGTGTAATCAATGTGATTCCTTTTACATAGGTCAGACGAGAAAGGATTTGCACACACGTATAAAACAGCATCAATATTCCGTTAGAACAGGACAGTTGTCCAGTGCCCTTTTTGTCCATTTGTCAGAGTTATCCCACTGTATTGATTGGAATAATGCTTCAGTTTTATTCCACTCTAGCAACATTGTTAATAGAAATATTCTTGAGTCTGCCATTATCCAACTTTCAAATAACTTCAACATAAGCAAAGGTCTTTTTCAACTCGATCCTGTTGTTTTGAATTCCTTCAAAACAGATTTAGATAAGAAGGGTAGAACGCTAAATCTTTGGTAAACTTGTATGCTACTTTATTAACTTTTAATTTTCATTTTATTTTTATATACATCGAAACTTAACCAAAAAAGGCAGTGTTAAAACCCGGGCAGATTTCCAGTATAAATTTGTATTTTTATAATTCATTTGATCTTGTGCTAAAAATCGATATTTTTTCCTTACAAATCTGTATGCCTCTCTGATAATCCTTTAATTTTTAATTTTTATTTTTACTTCTCCGTTGATTGCATATATATATATATATATATATATATATGTATGTATATATACTGTATATATATATATATATTATATATATATAATATATATATAATATATATATATTATATATATAATTTATTTTTCATTTTTTTTTTCTTTCTGTAACCTATATATAGGCTGTAACCTGAAGATGTCATTAGACAAAAGCGCTTGAGCACCATTTTGTGTTTCCTTTCTTTCGTGGTTTTATTCATCATAAATATTTTTCACGTGTTACTTTCGTGAAATAATTTTCATATATATATATATATATAATATATATATATATACAGAGAGAGAGAGAGAGAGAGTTACAAGTAGTTACAAGGAAAAGTAGTACATCAAAAGGTCTTGCGGCCCATACCGAGGAGGTACGAATGGCAACGTGTGCCAGGGAATAATTCATACACCCTCAAATAGTGTGCAAGATTCGGTCTAACCTTTTCTTGAAATGATCCACAAAAGAACTGTTCACAACTTCTGAAGGTAGCCTGTTCCACGTGTCACAGATCTTATACGTAAAGTAATTCCCACACACACTAGTCCTAACCCGTTTCAAATCCAACTTCCAACAATTGTTTCAAGTTGGGTTATCATTTAAACTAAATATGCTTCTAATATCGACATCGTTGAACCCATGGAAGAGCTTGAAAACCTCGATGAGTTGACCGCGCAGCCACCGAGTTTCCAGCGAAAACAAGTTCAGGGTGCGTAAGCGTCGATTGTAGACCATATGCCTAACGGGAGGGATTAACTTCGTGGCCCTCGCCTACACTCGCTCCAGCCTCTCAATATCTTTCCTGAGGGCCGGCGACCAGAGCTGCACAGCAAACTCCAGGTGCGGCCGAACCAGGGAATTGTACAGAGAGAGCACAATCTCCTTATTCCGAAATCGAAATTGCCTCCTGATATAACCCAACAACTTCTGGGCTTTCTTTTCCACCTCTACGCACTGTTTCGTAAACTTAACGTCGCTGCTAATTAGCACACCCAAGTCCTTTTCCAAATCAGTGGCCTCGATATTACTCCCCAACATGGAGTAGTCCGACTTGGGATTGGCGTAGCCAATGTGCATCACCTTGCATTTACCCAAGTTAAACGGCATTTGCCATTTCTCGGACCACTCTCCTATCCTACCTAGGTCCGCATGCAGTTGCTCGATCGCTTCGGGCGTCCCAACATTGGCCCCAAGCTTGGTTTCATCAGCGAATTTGGCGATCCGACTGACGATGCCACCGTCGATATCATTTAAGTAAATGATAAACAACAGTGGCCCCAAAATGGAACCCTGAGGAACCCCACTAGTGCCCGAGGCCCAACCCGAACTAACCACTTTAATTACAACCCTCGGCCGTCTATTCTTCAGCCAGTTTTCAATCCACCTACCTACTTCCCCACCGATACCCAGCGCGCGGACTTTTGCCATTAGCCGGCGGTGAGGTACCTTATCAAACGCTTTCTGAAAGTCGAGATAAAGTATATCAATCGCCCTACTCTTATCATACTGACTCAAGATGACGTGGTAAAACTCGAGCAAGTTGATGAGACACGATCTATGCCGTCTAAACCCATGTTTGGAGTCCCCAAACAGCTTGTAGGAATCCAAATGGTCAACGATCCTATCCACTATTATCCATTCTAATAATTTACCTACAACCGAAGTGAGACTAATGGGACGATAGTTCCCTAGACTTTCGTGATCCCCTTTCTTAAAGATAGGGGACACGTTGGCTTCCCTCCAGTCACCAGGCACCTGGCCAGTCTCCAAAGATTTGTTGAAGACTGTAGCCAGGTGGGGAGCCACCTGGTCGCGTACCTCCCGCAAGACTCTGGGGAGGAACTGGTCTGGCTAGGAGCCTTAAACGCGCTCAGTTTGTCTATTCTATCGGCAACGACTGTCCCGGTACACCGAACACTCTCCAGGCGAGCACGTTCATGCCTGACGCCTGGCTCGGGGATGACGCGGGTGTACTGTCTGGTGAACACTTCCGCAAAGTACTCATTCAGCACATTAGTGATGTCCGCGTCGGAGGTCCGCAGAACGCCACTGGGGTCCTTATCCTGCTTCTAATGGGCTTTCTACTATTAACATAACTGAAGAATTCCTTAGGGTTCCCCTTGCAGAGGCTTGCCACCAGGAGTTCTTCGTTACGATTCGCTAGCTTAACCTTCGCCTTCACTTCCCTACACAGGCGGACATACGCTTCAGTGTTCTCATGGGAACGACTGGCCTTCGCCCTCCTATACGCTACTTTCCTATTTCGGATAGCCGAAGCGTTGTCCCGACTGAAGCACTTAGGCTGCGTTGAAGCAGGGGTGACCGGTTTTGAGGGTATGACAGCAGACTGCAGCACCATAAACTCGTCCCGGAATGTACTACATACTTCCTCAACATCGCCACCGACCTCTAACCCCATCTCACCTACGCTATCCCGGAGGCCAACAAAGTCCGCCCGCAGCAGATCGAGCTTACTGCCTCTAGAGTCACTACGCTTCACCAGAGGGACGCACACACAAAACCTAATCAGACCGTGATCACTCCTCCCCAACGATTCGTCAACGGTGAGGCCAGTGACGAGGTTGTCTTCGGTCGTGAATACTAAGTCTAGAACGCTTTCGCCTCGTGTAGGGCCATTAACCCAGTGAGTGAGGAAGTTCTCATCGGCAAAGTCAACTAGCCTCTTCCTTTCGGCATCAGCAGTCCTGTCTTCCCACTTTATGCCGCGACAGTTGAAGTCTCCTAAAACTACACACACCCTGTCCCCTAGCAGGCTACGGAGTTCGGTGTACAGGGCTATACCCTCCTCGAGGAGGAGATGCGGAGGACTGTACACCAACATTAACCTATAGTTCGTCCCTCCCAGGTTCAGAACGACGCCAAGCAGCTCCCTTTGCGATCGGAATTGGCAGTCAATTGGACTCAACGTGTCCCTCACATATATTAGTACCCGCTCCCCTCTCCCCACGGGTGCGGTCTTTGTGAAACATTCTATACACGGGAATCTCGAGCTCCCCAACGTAGTCCCTACGATCAGTATGAATCCAGGACTCGGTGAGAGCAACGATATCCTGGTATTCTGATGCTAAGAGCGCCCGTAGCTGGCAAAACTTATTCCTAATCGACCTAGCATTAAAAAGCACTGCACGGAAGGAGCCTTCCCTATTCAGACCGCCCCCTAGCCCGACCCCTTTCCCGAACAGCCACTTCCGCAAGAGGCTGAGCCCACTCCAACGGGGAAGGAGGGTCACCACCTGTACATGGACGCACCCTTCAGTTGAAGGTGCGTCCGCCACAGTCTCAACATCATCTCTCCCCGGTGGGGGCCCATCATCAATCCCCGGGCTTGACCTCACCATATGGTATAGGTGCCGGTCAAGCAGCGTGCCCAGCACACCTTTACCCTTAACATTGAGGTGGACACCATCCCTCTGATACAGGTCCCACCTACCCGAAAACGCGTCGAACGGGTCAACAAACCTCACGCCCAGTGGGACGCACAAGTCTTGCACCCTCTCGTTGATGCCAATGACCTTACTGAGCGCGTGGTCACTGGCATTCATCCGCGGTAAAATACCTATCAACATCCCCTGTCTGTCTTCAGTTTTAGATCATCCGCAAGAGACATGATCTCGGTGATGATCCCTTCTGTCGAACCTACAAGGAAAAGAATTACATCAAAAGGTCTTGCGGCCCATATCGAGGAGGTACCAATGGCAAGGGTTCCAGGGAAAAATTCCTACAGCCTCAAATAGTGTGCAAGACTCGGTCTAACTTTTTCTTGAACTGATCCACAGAGGAACTGTTCACAACTTCTGAAGGTAGCCTGTTCCACGTGTCACAGATCTTATATGTACAGTAATTCCCACACATACTAGCGCTACATCGTTTTAAATCCAACTTTCAACTTTTGTTGCGAGTTGAGTTATTATTTAAACTAAACATGCACCTAAAATCGACATCGTCGAACCCATGGAAGAGCTTGAAAACCTCGATGAGTTGACCGCGCAGCCTTCGAGTTTCCAGCGAAAACAAATTCAGGGCGTGTAAGCGTCGATTGTAGCCCATATGCCTAACAGAAGGTATTAACTGAGTGGCCCTCGCCTGGACTCGCTCCAGCCTCTCAATATTCCTCCTGAGGGTGGGCGACCAGAACTGCACAGCGTACTCCAGATGCGGCCGAACCAGGGAATTGTACAGAGAGAGCACAATCTCCTTGTTCCGAAATCGAAATTGCCTCCTGATATAACCCAACAGCTTCTGGGCTTTCTTTTCCACCTCTATGCACTTTTTCATAAACTTAAGGTTGCTGCTAATTAGCATATCCAAGTCCTTTTCCAAATCAGTGGCCTTGATATTACTCCCCAACATGGAGTAGTACGACTTGGGATTGGCGTAGCCAATGTGCATGACTTTGCACTTACCCAACTTGAACGGCATTTGCCATTTTTCGGACCACTCTCCTATCCTACGTATGTCCGCATGCAGTTGCTCGATCGCTTCGAGCGTCCCAACGTTGCCCACAAGCTTGGTTTCATCAGCGAATTTGGCGATCCGACTGACGATGGTAGCTTCGATATCATTTACGTATATGATAAACAACAGTTGCCCCAAAACGGAACCCTGAGGAACCCCGCTAGTGACTGAGTCCCAACCCGAACTAGCCATTTTAATTACAACCCTCTGCCGCCAATTCTTCAGCCAGTTTCCAATCCAGCTATCTACTTCCCCAGCTATACCCAGCCCGCGGACTTTGGCCATTAGCCAGCAGTGAGGTACCTTATCAAAGGCTTTCTGAAAGTCGAGATAACGTATATCAATCGCCCTACTCTTATCGTATTCACTCAACATGACGTGGAAAAACTCGAGCAGGTTGGTGAGATACGACCTATGCCGTCTAAACCCATGTTGCGAGTCCCCAAACAGCTTGTAGGAAGCCAAATGGTCAACGATCCTATCCGCTATTATTCCCTCTAATAATTACCTACGACCGAAGTGAACCTAATGGGACGATAGTTCCCTGGACTTTTTGATCCCCTTTCTTAAAGATAGGGGTCACGTTGGCTTCCCCCCAGTCACCAAGCACCTTGCCCGTCTCCAACGATTTGTTGAAGACTCTAGGCAGGTGGGGAGCCACCTGATCGGGCATTTTCCGCAAGACTCTGGGGCGGAACTGGTCTGGCCTAGGAGCCTTAAACGCGCTTAGTTTGTCTATTCCATCGGCAACGTCTGTCGCGGTACACCTAGCCCTTTCCAGGCGAGCACCATCGTGCCTGACGCCTGGTTCGGGGATGACGCTGGTATCCTCCCTGTTGAACACTCCCGCAAAGCACTCGTTCACCACATTAGCGATGTCCGCGTCGGAGGTCCGCAGCGCGCAGCTGGGGTCCTTTAATGGACCTATCATGCTTCTAATGGGCTTTCTACTATTAACATAACTGAAAACTTCCTTATGGCTCGCCTTGCAGAGGCTTGCTACCCGGAGTTCTTCGTTACGTTTCGCTAGCCTAACCTTCGCCTTCACTTCTCTGCACAGGCGGATATACGCTTCAGTGTTGTCATGGGAACGATTGGCCCTTGCCCTCCTATACGCAGCTTTCCTATTTCGGATAGCCGAAGCGATGTCCCGTCTGAAGCACTTAGGCTGCGTTGAAGCAGGGGTGACCAGTTTTGAGGGTATGGCAGCAGACTGCAGCACCATAAACTCGTCCAGGAATGCACTCCACACTCCCTCAATATCGCCGCCGACCTCTAACCCCATCTCACCTACGCTATCCCGGAGGCCAACAAAGTCCCGCAGCAGATCGAGCTTACTGCCTCTAGAGTCACTACGCTTCATCCATGGGATGCACACACAAAACCTAATCAGACCGTGATCACTCCTGCCCAACGATTCGTCAACGGTGAGGCCAGTGACGAGGTTGTCTTCGGTGGTGAATACTAAGTCTAGAACGCTTTCGCCTCGTGTAGGGCCATTAACCCAGTGAGTGAGGAAGTTCTCATCAGTAAAGTCAACTAGCCTCCTCCCTTCGGCATCAGGAGTAATCAAAATAGAGAAACCAATTACGGTTTCTAACATTTAATGTTTAAACATTGGCATTTTGAATGGTATCAGATACAGAAATGACAAATTTGTTACAGCTTACATTACAGCTTACATGGTTCAAGGTTATAGGGGAGGGAAGGGGGGAGGAAGAGCTGCGCGCGCATCAGATTCAAACAGCTCTATCTCCGTAACCATTCAGACTTAGACACATGTTCATATGAACTTTTTTTCTCACAATGACCGATACTATCACCTCCCGAAATATTAACCTTTTCTCCTGAAACACCCTGTATAAAGAATTGTATTCTCTTTTCGAGTCTAAATACATGTCACTCAAAATCCGATGTACAGTTTTCTTTTTGTACATAAAGAATGGAGTGTTAGCACAGACAATTGATGTTTAATTTATTTTCACTAGGTTTGGAGAGTCAGTTAACGGGCTATTAGAGGCCTGAACTGAGCCCCGATATATTTTATAGCTATCCTCTTACGTTCAGCAATACAAAACTCAATCCTTCCTCTTCTTTTACCATTCTGGCATTTCCTTTTCTCACATGTACCCTCCTTGTTAAACAGCTAAGAGGTTAGGCATGCTGTACCAGCTCCACAGTTTCTTCACCCCCACTCATTTGCTGTAGTAGTATGACCGCAAATTGGACGAGTGCAATGCAATTACAAATGATGCAATGAGTGCAAGTGCCAACCCCCTCCTCCCCTTGTTGCAAGACCCCCTCCCCTAGTGCCAACCACAGGGTGCCAAAAAAATGGGGAGGGGAACTCCCCCACCAAGCTGGGGGAAGTTTGGGGGAGAAGGTGGGAAGGCCTCATCCCCCAAGGGGAAACCTAAACTAAGCCTTAGCCTAAGAGGGAGAGCGGAGAGAGTTCTTTATTCAACCGAAGTCCGTCGCATAATGAGCGTCCAGGGGTCCACTGTCTGATATATAGAGGTCTTGAGGTGCCAGTTACCACTTATATATTTATTTCTATAAGGAGAATTGGCAGATACCACCATTTTAATTATTTATTTATAGATGAGTTTCCAGAGACTCCTATATAATTTAATTATATGCAGGGTTACCAGGCTGCACCATTTAGTTTAATTACTTATTTATTAAAGGCAAGAGAAACTTTCTCCTTAAATTGCCCGAACTAATTAAAACATTATTTATTTATTTAATTAATAATTAGTGAAAAATGCAGGATAGGGTACCCGGGTCAAATAATAAACAGCATGCAACTAGTCTAACCGGGGTCAAAAGGAAGATTTGCTGGGTGTGCTACGCATCTAATAATAAAAAAATACACAGGACTCTTTATACTGCACATTATTCCAACAATATCATCGAAAAGAATAATATTTAATTTACCTATAACTCGAGAGACCTGAATAGCGTCCATTTACTCTAAAGCCAAACCGAAAGTTTCTATTTACTTTTGTCATACATCTCTTATGCAAAATGTCTTCAAACTCAGCATTTCTTTTTATTCCAAGAAAGACAAAAAATGCCCGAATTGTTCATTCTGACGAGGGTCAAGCTTTTCACTCCACCTTAGACCTACAATTTAATGGGAAATCCGGACTACAAGCAGCCCAGCGTCTTAACCACTAGGTCACCCAGGGTACCCATTTATCTACCAACCAATTGTGCGGAAGGATGATCGTTTACCGCGCACTGGCTGCAATCGTAAATTTATTTTATTTTATTTTTTTTGCATGAATGGAAAGGATTATTACTATTATTATTATTATTAATATTACGATTATCATTATTATTATACAGACATCTACACATTTTTCAAAATTAACACACACACACATACACACACACACACACACACACATTATGATTTCCCATCGCCAAATCTCTCCGTCATTGCCCATCTACACGTCATACAACTTCTACACACACACACACACACACACATACATCATGATTTCCCCATACGAAAACATTCCAACCTAGGAAATGTTGTTTATTATAACAACCATCAAAATAAGGCAACTACTTGGTGCTTCAATTAAGCTTTATTATTATTAACGAGTCACAGAAATTTCCTACACAATCTGAAACAATGGACTGAGTAACCTTTATCATCCTCTATATATACATTATTAAGTATTATTATTATCTTTAAAATAAACTCGTCAGTACTGCCCAATACACGATACTTTACGCTTCGAGCCATTATTAAAAATTAATGAAAAATCTTAAAACGCATATCTTAAGCTTGTTCACGGAATTTTATTTATAATCTCCCGAACGAAACTTTAAACCGACGCGAATTGCCCCGAAATCCAAATTTATTTTCCAGTCTCGATAAAATCCCTCATATTAGCACAGGTAATAAAACAGATGTTTATTATACGGCCTTCCTCTCCATCGCCTTTGCACAATTAATTTTTAGAAATTATTTTCCGGTTGGAGGTGATTGTAAAAGCAGCTAAAATCCCTCATATATATATATATATATATATATAAAAACGCAGGTAATGTAATAAAACATGTTTATCATACGGTCAATGTTCTCCATCGACCTTCCACAATTAATTTTTTAAAATTATTTTCGAGTTTCTGGTGATTGTAAAAGTCGCAAACTCCTTCATATATATAACCAAGTTATCATAGAAAGATACGACCGAGCCACGCTGAAGAAGTACAAAGATTCCAAGAACATTTACCGAAAATGGACGAAAACAAACTGCGACCTTCACTTTCTGAATGTCTGTAAGAGTTATAATTCCATTCCCAAATTTATTAAATTCAAGCTCTACAACAAACGCCTCTACAACTCCAATATATACAAATCGTTCCAGTGCAAATTGTTGAGTAAAGAAATTAAATTTAAGCATTCCAATAGTAAAAGACTTCTTGTTAAATATAATTCTCTCTTAACTCAATTAAAAGAATCTGTAAGTCTCATCGACTATTTAATGTTAAAAAATCAAACCATCAAAGATGTCAATATCTACCGGAAACAGATTCAACAACGACACAATATATATATATATATATATATCACAGGTAATAAATGAATATTTACCATACGACCAAACATCCCATCGTCATTGCACAATTAATTTTTTTAATTATTTTCCAGTTTTAGGTGATTGTAAAACTCGCTAAACAATTTCATATATATATATAGGGTGTCCCAGAATTAACTATCTATTTCAATGAAATCGGACAAATTTAAAAAAAACACTTTTATTTATGTTTATCATGTTTAATATGTGTTAAAAATGTATAAATTTCTAAATTTTTTTCATAATTTTATTTTCATAATTTTTTCATAGTTTTCATAGTTTTATTTTCATTCTCTTTCAGAACCCTATTAATAATGAATACACAAGAACGCATCTTTGTTGTAACATCCCGTATCAAAGGAATGCAATGTAATGAAATCAGAGAAAAATTTACAAGAAGATTCCACAGAACCGGTCCTACAGACAAAGCGATTCGTGAACTTGTGAACAAATTTAAAAGAACTGGATCCGTACAGGACGAGGTGGGAAGAGGACGCCCAAGGACAGCACGTAACAGTACCGAACAGGTACGACAATTGTTTGAGGATGAACCAACAACTTCGGTTAGGGAGGCCGGTCGAAGACTCAACATATCCAAGACAACAGTTCATAGAATCTTGCGTTCGACACTGATGAAAAAGGCTTATCACATTCAAGTAAATAAAGTTTTGACTTATGATTTATAAATCTATTTGTTTTTGTATCATAATTTAGTAATAAACACAAAATTATGTCAGTTTTTATTAAATTTGTCCTATTTCATTGAAATAGATAGTTAATTCTGGGACACCCTGTATATATATATATATATATATAATGATAATAAAACAAATGATAAATAATATTGTTTTTGGCTCTAGAAGGACGCAACGGTTCGATGGAATTTAGACTGCGACAGATCGGCGCTTGGTCAGTTTGCTTGACGCCTCAGAAAAACAAGTTTTATTTTCCAAACAAAAGTTCTCTCTCTCTCTCTACGAATCTTTTTCATTTCTGGAAGAAATCTATGGAATGGATAAGTTATATTTGACACGCCCTCAGAGAATGCTTGAGGACCTCTGGTTGGTGGGTAGTCACGCTTACACGTTATGGCCCACCAAAATTTCACCGACGGCAAATAGGAAACTCGCGATTCCGCTATTAGGGGTGGTTACAATTAGGACTGCGCATATAAAAGGGGGCATTTTCACCTGGAATCCACAACAGTTGTATTTATCAACGAATAAGTACAGAAATATATCCCATGAATCATTCTCAAAAGTTTTACTGCTCTCCGTAATTGTTTGAAGACGGAGACCGCTATGCAGGGGCTACACTCCACCTTTTCACCGCAACTGACCGGAACGCCCTACTTTCAACACAAAGCATTGCAGAAATTTGTGATGGAGAGAAAGAAACAGCCGATGAAGTGGACATTGAAATGTAAGTAAATAAATTAATTTGTGATTCAGGCTATGTATATTAGGGTTATAACTTTTTTACAACCTAATATTCCTGTACTTTAATTCGATGAACTTTTGCCTAAAAACAAAGAAATGAACTTTCATTTTAATATCTTTTTTAGAAAAGGTCACCCCGAAATCAAAAAAATCGATTATTGCATACGTAACTTTATTGCATATTCCATGTAATATAATAAAAGAACTCACAACATAATCGTTATAATAATTGTACATATATTACTGCTTATTGCTTAGAATAAACCGAAGTTGCAGTTTGTTTTTGTTTCTGCAGGCAGCATACAGTTCCTGCATAACTTTGATTGCACGTTCTGCACACTGATTACTTCTTGGTATCTTGAGTGGGGATGGCTCCTGCTTCCAGTGATTTTCCAATGAGTTCAATGCTTTTTTGTAAGGTTTCAATATTTCTGACAAGTTCTTGAAGTCATTTTCATTGTACATCTGATTAGTAAACCAATATTCTGCCCAGTTGTATGAAATGAATCTGCATACCTTCTCCAAAGTCTTCCTTGTTGTAGGTATAAGAATAAATGCAAGGATAGCTAGAATGGCTCTTGAATGCCACCTCGCATTGCTGATGTTTGGAATTTTCTGAAAGTTAATCAAAGGAAAATTCCCTTTTTCTTCAAAGAATCTAAACACCCGTGTTAGATGGTACAAAAGCTTAATATCATCTCTCCATCCTGATTTCTCGAGGACCTCTTCTGTTCCATTAACAAACTGTGCCTTTAGTTCCTCATAATTCTTCACCAGTTGGGATACAAATGGATATTCGATGTTTGGAGAACTGGTGTTAGCACCAAGATCTTCGTCCATTACCAAACGGAGAATCCTGTCCAGAATGTGATGCTGACAACTGATAAATTGTGGTTTGCAGATACCCTTCTCTGAGAACATTCGTTGCAATTTGACAACAACTCCACTCTTTTTCCCAGTGTTAACACTTGTTGTATCAGCAACGATCATCTATATTGCATTCCATAAGGTGTATTCATCAATAACTTTTGCAATTCCTTCAGCAATAGTTTCAGCCTTGCCATCTTTCAGACGCAATGCATCCAATTTTACTTCGGTTCTTTCATTTTTAAGTACCACTACTTGATACTCATTTTCCTCAATGCGCTTTCCATCAAAATGTAAAGACCACTCTTCCATCTGTAAATTTTCAATCATTTCCTCCTTCAATTTAGCAGCCTCTTTGTATGCTGACTTGTAAATTGCTCCTTGACTTGGTGTTGGAATGTCAATACCATCAAGTGACAACTGTTTGCATATTTTAGCGGCTTTACTTGTTGATACTCCTGTGGATGTCACCAAGTTGGTTGCAACTTTACTTTTGTTGTCTTCTGGTTGGTGGAGTAATACTCTCATCTTCATCTTCATGCTCGCTCTCTTCAGATTCAGTACCACTACCACCAGATACATGATTGTAAGATGTTGATGCTGATTCAGCAGGCAATTTTCGTCTCTTTGAAGGATGAATCGTTTCTTCACTTGCAACTTGACCTGTAGAGTACCCCACTTCTCCTTTGCTTTCCACTTGAAGGTGGTACAGTCGTTTGTCTTCCGAGGATAACCATTGGCCATTTACTTTAGTGATATCAAAAAGTTCATTCAGGGCATCATATTTTCCCCTCCTGACACATTCATCATAAGTCTTCATCACCTTGTCAAGCTTTGCTCGTATTACTTGATCTGACACATGCGGAAAATTCAATTTATTCTTCCATAATTTTGTAACTTCTTTGGAAATTTCCACTATTCGCTCCTTTCTTCCTTTGATTTCTGTTCCAAGAAACTGGTACCGTCCAATGATTTGGATTTGGAGTGGCATTCTGCATTTTTCTTCTAGTGAAGATTCTTCTAAAGGCACACTTCCTCTTCTTCTATGTGACTGCTGGAATCTCACCAGATTATTGGTTCAGATATCCTTGTTCTTCTGTATGGTAGTATCACTTTTCTTGTGTGACATTATATTGCTTCTGAAACAGATATAAAAAGGTATTAAGTTGATTTGTTTGTTTGTTTATATATATATTATATATATATATAATATTAATATAATATATAGAAATAATATAATAATTAGAGGGCGGATTTTTAGGTGAAAAAATATGACCAAATATTTATTTTTTAGGTGATAAAATTTTGGAAAATATTTTTAGAACATCCATAGAACGTCTCACGAAAATATTTATCACCAAAAATTTTGGGCTCTATATATTTTTAGAGTTTGACTCCCCTCTACAAAACATTCTGGATACGCTTTTGTTTACGTGTTAAAATGGAAGAAAAATTCAATAAATTATTATGGTTAATAAATTTAAAAAATGTTCTGGAATGTTCAAGAGTGCAGAAGCGAATTCCACATTTCGCTACGTTTTTTAATTAAGCGAACATATTACAAATAATAAAAGCTTACCTGAAGTTGAGTTGAACTGAACAGTTGAGTAACTATTGTGCAATACTGGACTCAAGTGATTCGGTTGATTTCATTTCGTGCTTTTATACAATTTGCGAGTGCATGAAGAACAATGTCGTGTGTTCTAGAATTTTCTTGTATGGGTGGATTGATATTAGTCATCGAATTTGAGCACCGGAAGTGATTTTTCGGGCGATCTCACGATATATTAGCTTAGCGTACTGAAAAATTCGAAAATATTTTTTAGGTTAAAACCTAAAAGTCCGCCCTCTAATAATAATATTTATATACTTATGAGTAGTAACGTAAATATATGGTTATGGTGATTCAAACTTTTGATTTGGGGGTGACCTTTTTTAAAAACTGAGAGGAATTAGGGTCTTTTTCATTGTTTTTAAGCAAACGTTCATCGATTTATGATACAGGAGATCTTTTATTTGAAAAAAAGTCTAAAATTTATAACCCTAATGTATACATCGTTTCATTCAGTGACAGTTTTAATTAATTTACAAAAAACCATAATAAATGCGGATGGGGAAACTAGTCTGTGATTTAAACGGAAGGCTGGGCAATGTATATATATCGTTTCATTCAGTGCAAGTGTTATAATTTATAAAAAGTCGTAATAAAACGAAGTGAAAGGATATTTGCCCAGGGGTCGAGACCCGGTGCCGGCAGACGATGCGTAGCACACCCAACTAATCTTTCTTCCTGATAACGTCATTTAGACAGTGAATTTTATTATGTGATGAAGGTGTCCTTTGAAAGTGAAATTTTATTACACGCTTGTTTCCCTGCATGTGATAACTTAAAAATTTATAGAAAGTTCTACAGGTATGGTTTTAGAATTGCAAAAACTTTAAAGAATTGCCTGCGGTTCCCGGGTTCGAGACCCGGTGCTATCAGACGATGCGTAGCACACCCAGCTAATCTTCCTTTTGACCCTGTTAGGCTAGTTGCATGCTGTTTATTATTTGCTCCTTCGTGGCTATTTCGTCATATATATATATATATATATATATATATATATATATATATATATATATATGGTGTGGAAGTGATAATACGTTTTCAAATCGTTACATTTTGTTGTAAAATGTTTCATAGCGGGTATCCTCAATTATAGATTAGTTTGCATTAGTACCGTGCTAGGCAAGGGTTCGCTGCGCAGCATACCCAACTAGTCTTCTTTGAGACCAGTGAGGATAGTCGCATGGTGTTTATTATTTGATCCGGGTACCCTAATCGGCATTTTATCTTATTATAACTGTCACTTCATATATATATATATATATATATATATGGAAGTATGTATTAACAACCCTGTCCAGGCCTCGTCACCCGGTGCTGGCTGATGATGCGTAGTACACCCAGCTAATCTTCCTTTTCAGCCGAGTTAGGATAGTTGCTTTGTGTTTATTATTTGACCCGGGTACCCTATCCTACATTTTCTCTTATTGTAACTCTTCCCTCCCATATATACATCGCGGTGTCCTGACATATAATTGCATGTTTACTCCAGGTTAATGTGCTAGGCATTCTGCAATTAATGTATTCTATTAAGTATTTAGAGAGTAAATTTTGTTTATCAAATATTTACGTTTAATATATTTACAGAAAGTTCTACGTATGGCTTTAGAATTAATAAAACTTTAAAAAAGAATTCCAACGGTCCTGGGCTAGAGAACCTGTGTTTTTAGGCATTGCGTAGTATGCTTAGTTAGGATAAAAGTATTTCCGGCGTTGTAAATTACTGTACTTGTAACGCCTTACAACTCTCTCTCTCTCTCTCTCTCCATATATATATATATATATATATATATATATATAAATGGCGTGGTTGTAATAATATATTGCTACTCTTCATATTTTATTGTAAATGTTTCATAGCGGGTATCCTCAATACAGACTAGTTTGCATTAGTACTGAGCTAGACTTTCTGAATACAATTCGATTTATGAAAAAATGGATTTTAATTGAAAAGGATTCAGTATGAACTAATCATGTTAATTTTTCCTTAAAGGACCGATGCGGGACTTGATCGTGCTATTGCTACTTTTCGCGACAGCTTTGAAGAAAGGCAAATAATCGAGGGCGATTTGGAGGTTTTCCTGCCCAGCCAACTCAGTGACCTGAATGCGGAGGTCGATGTATTGGCTCACATCCGGACCAACGAATGCCAGGTCATCGAGGAAGTAATGTAAGTTTTTTCGTGGTTAAGAACAAAACACAATGTATTTTAATTCAATTGATTAAATGGTAGAAATCATGTTTTAGTACAATTCAGTTTTCAGAACGAGCGTCCATTAAATATGACTAACAATTATGGAGACATTTACACAATATAGTTAGAATTATACACACACACGTTAAACTTTACACAATACAGCGAGTTCGCACAAATGGGGACCTTTTTATTTATCTGTCTGCATACCAATTCATCATTCATCTCAGTGCGCACAAATCAAAATTTTTTAAAAAATTTATAAATCCCCTCCCACGTGACATGTGCAGGAGAAATGAAAGAGGGTACATGCCGCAAGTATTACTAAAATATCCTTGGAAACGGTAAGGATTCCAGACAATTTCAGGGACATGTAGCTGTTCGATAAATTGTACAACAGGGTCACTCCAGGGATGAGTCCCCAGTGAATTAAAATAATACATTCTTTCCCTATTTTTAAAATAGATTGCACACCAAAGAATCCCTTCACCCCCAACAGTGTCCGTATTGACAATAAGACTACACCAATCTTTCGTAGTTGGCAATTTCAATGTTTCATTCTTCGCAAACACACCGATAAATTTGGAGCGTGTGACTCGGTCACTTTTCATTACTCTCTGGAGTGTATTCGCGTCCATTTTAAAAGTCTGTGACTACGTTCCTGAAGCGGTCGAGCTCTATTAGAGCTTGTGATTCGAGGTATACTAGTACACTAATAGGAGCGTCCATAGGGTTCGCGAATTCCAATCTGACTGAGATGTTCCCACTTTGTTGTGGACTTAAGTGTGTATTTACACTAGCAGATAAGTCGGGGGTAATATCAAACGGGTAAAGGTTAAATTGATCGACAAATTCTTTCTGCGTTACGCCAATCCCAAGCTCGTCACAGCCACTAGCAATATGGGCCAGATTACTATAAGCTCTCGCCCAAAGTAGGAACACAGTGTCTGATGAGTAGTCCGTAACTATAGTCCCACCCAACGCAACGCCATTGACGTATAGATTTATATTTTTAAGGCCGAAATTCTCGAATTTAAAGGCGCTCTTTTTATATTTTCCATTCGTCGAAGCGTGATCCTGCATTCCAATTAATAACCTTTTAGGTAGAACTCCAAGGGCCACGTTTACTAGCTGCTTCGAGGCCAACCCTGCGGGCACTGTGTATAATTTGATGTGTACTCTGTTAATTGGGTATTTTACTGTTGCGTGTATTAATTTCTTTTCAATTTCTACATATTTCGAGGAACTTAATTTCACTCGCCGTACGCGCAGATATGTTTCCATGATGTGAATCACACCGGGCTTTGCGCCCTCTTCTTCATCAGATCCCAGATTTATGCAGATATCAGGATTCGTGCGGGTGAGCTTTAATTTCATATCCACCCCATTCATAAGCAGTTTCTCCTGAACATGACGTCTGTATGCAGACGTCCAAAACATTCGTATATCTTTTCAAAATTTTTAAATTTATCCTTTATACTACTTTCGTCTTTAGTCTGATAATAGCCCTCGGCAGTTAAAAATGTATCCTTCGCTTCTTTTGAAAAGTTGAGGATATTTTCCAGATAGGCTCGTAGGTGATAATAACACGTTCCTGCAGAGATGTTGACCTGATTTAAATACACCTCACACTGGCTGAATATGGAGTGCAGAAAGTTGGTTTCAGAGTCCGTTCCATCTGAATGGGCTATACGTAGTTTAGCGTACATGTGCATGCAGCTTGGATCAAAAAAGTATGGGCCTGAGCTGGGTATCACGAATTCTATAGGGGTACTTGGTGAACTAATTGTGTTTAATGGGTTAATTGTAATAAAGTCACTATGCTTAATAGTAACCTGTGTAGGGGGCATATCAAAGAGGGACAGCTCCGATTTCCAACATTGTGAGCTACACGGATGGATGAAGCGCGCCATGACGAGTCAGAAATAGTGCCACCTCTCTCAACAAGTAGTAATCAGCCTGTGATTCGTGAGAGCAGTATCTTCAGCTTATATCAGTTAAAAAAATTATCAGCCATAGGCTTCATTCGCTTAGAACACTTTTTGATATCCTTTTACCTTTAGTGCCAAGTGTTGGTAACTCCTTCTTCCGGACAGCCCTCTTCTTCTTCTTTTCTCCACCAAGCATTTTTCTCATTGCATCTTTGATGATTTCGTTCCAGGGACTTTTTTAACATATATACTCGTGGGCCAAATGGCCCGCTTGCCCTTGTATTTGGCCCACTAGAAACATTCTATTGGCCCACTAGTCAATTTTAAGCTTTGGAGTAAAAATATTGATTCTAGCAAGGTCTCCCATCCACTTGCGAAGAAAATGGGAGCGATCAGCTGAGTGACTGACTGTGGCGGTTAGAGGGATTGTTTATGTGCGTTTAGAGGAACTGTAGGTAAAGTTTTCGCTTTTTTCGATGTTTAGTGTTGGTTTTCACTGTACTGTTACTGCTTATATAGATAGTGAATACCTGTGGATACCGAAGATAAGGTAGTGATTAGTATTTTATTTATTGATTAGTATTTCATTATATTAGTAGTAGTATATTAGTATTAGTACTTGGTGTCTGCCCTTTTTAGATATATGTACCATTTTTTTTTTAAAGTGGCCCACTAGTAAAAATTCCTTTAAAAAGTCCCTGTTTCGTTCCGTGTACGTTTTAAATGTTTTTTTAGAGCTTCTTTAGGTTTAGTTCCACCCATTATGTCTTCTACCGCTTAAAACCTGATTGTAACTCCCAGGGCCGTTTCCTGGCATAAGGAGACTAAGCGGCCGCTTAGGGCCCCGCTGCTACTAGGAGGCCCCTAGACAGGCTCCTAGGTCATAGCTCAGTGGGCAAGAATAGGAATATAGCTGAAGTTATTATTAATTTTATTATTATTATTATTATTATTATTATTATTGTCGTATTAATTCAAGTTTTTGTATGAGACAAATGTGATAAAACGGAGACAAACGAAACGTTTTGGTCGTTATGTGTAAATAACTATTGTGAGATCTTGTGTCTATATTATTTAACTTTAGTCTTACTATATGCTTATACTTTCTTAAATGCTTAATTTTTCTAGTATTGTAAAACATTATTTCACTAATTTACTAATTAAGAGATTTTGTAACACTTTAAAACCTAGGATTATTTTCGTTATGTTTTCAAGTTTAAATCTTTTCTCATCTTTTTCAGATAATGTGAATTTTGTTGGTTAAGACCTAAATGGTCTGATTATTTGAATGTATTTGATTAACGTTACAATTACAACAATTATTATTATTATTATTATTATTTTTATTATTATTATTATTATTATTATTATTATTATAATTATTATTATCATGATTATTATTATTTAGCAGATTAGTTGTGGTTAACTAGATGTCACCGTGCATCTTGGAAAATGAAACATCATCCATTAGGAGCTGAAAAACGGAAAAAGAAGAAAATAGAGGAGGAGAAGCTTTCCAGTAGCACAGGTGAGATGTGCCACTTGTATATTCTTATGATTACAGTTCAGGCAACTAGGTTAGGTAGACCATCAAGCTAGGCAAGTGCTCAGGAATCGTGTAGAGTAAGCTAGTCTCTGTCATATTTATAATATTTCGAAATGTGAAATTTAATGGATCACATCACCTCAAATTCTGTTCACACAGACCAATTATCAAACAGGATAAGAAAGAGTATTTTAGTAAAAATTAATAGAATATGTAATGTTTCTTCTTCTCAGGAGTACTACTGAAATATTTGGAAAAGTCATCCTCAGCAAAGCCTAATGAGCATCATGAGCCAACAGCATGACCATCCTCTATGCAACCTCAAACACCAGTAGAAGTAGAGCCTGATGAACCAACAAGTGGCCCATCTTCTGTTCAGTTTCAAACACCACACACAAGCATTTCTACTGAGCAACAAGAATCAAGATCTGCTCCACCGCTTGATCCGTATGACTGGCTAGTTGTCCTGTCAGATGCCTTGAAGACAGATCTGGTGTCCCGAGGACCATTTCAATTCAGTCCAGATTTCACATTCCCTAAAAGAGAGGACGGTAGAAACTTTCATCACCATTACATGTACAAAACATTAATTAATAGGGAAAAAATAAAGCGAAGCTGGCTGATGTACTCTAGAAGGAATGATGCTCTTTATTGCTTCTGCTGCAAGGTGTTTTCAAGGAAGTTGTACAAACTAATCACGGATGGACTTTCAGAGTGGATAAACGTTGGTTCGCTTCTGAAAGGCCATGAAAATAGTTCAGAACATGCAGATAACATGGCAACATGGAAGGATCTGGAACTGCGGCTAAAAACTGGGAGGGCCATTGACCAAACTGAAATGTCATTAATGGAGGTAGAGCGAAGACGCTGGCGAGATGTTCTCACATGTCTTGTAAGTATAATCCAATCACTGGCAGAGAGAAACCTTGCTTTCAGGGGATCTTCCTCTACATTGTACAATCGAGACAATGGCAACTTCTTGAAGGAGGTTGAGCTGCTTGCCAAATTTGATCCAGTGATGAAACAACACATCAGCAGAGTCGAAAGTGGCCAATATAGTCATTCAAGTTACCTAGGAAACATCATTGAAAATGAGCTTACTGGGGCCATAAGTGGGAAGATCTTGGATGCCATTGTTGCAGCAACAAAACAAGCTAAATATTACTCACTCATTTTAGACTGCACTCCAGACATAAGCCACCAAGAACAGATGTCGATTATTATCAGAACTGTTAAAATGGGTGAAGTACCAGAAATAAAAGAATACTTCTTGGGCTTTCTTGAGGCTTCAGAAAGTACAGGCCTGGGTTTATCAGTTCTGATTCTGAAGAAACTAGATGAAATGAATATTTACTTTGATGACTGCAGAGGTCAGTCATATGACAACGGAGCGAACATGAAGGGCAAGAACAAAGGTGTTCAGGCAAGGTTATTAGAGAAGAACTGTCGTGCACTCTATGTTCCATGTGGGGCTCACACTCTGAATCTCGTAGTGGCTGATGCAGCTAAAGCTTCCACAGATGCCATCAGCTTCTTTGGCAACGTACGAAAATTGTACAACCTTTTTGCAGCAGCTACACAGAGATGGACAATCCTAAAGAAGCACGTGAACATAACACTCAAGTCTTGGAGTGAAACCAGGTGGGAGCGCCGGCTTAAGAGTATTGAGGCTGTGCGATACCAGAGCCACAACATCAGAGAGGCCCTGTTGGAAGTCAGAAACCACAGATGCCATAGCCAGGACTGAATCACAAGCACTTGCAGAGGAGGTAGGGTCTTATCGCTTTCAGATTTGCACAGTAGTAGGGTATGACATTCTTAATGCAGTTAACCATGTGAGCAAACTTCTGTAGTCACCTACAATGCAGCTTGATGTGGCAGTCAACTTCCTCACAAAAACAAAAGACTCACTCACCAGCTACAGAAACACAGGTTTTGTTGCAGCACAAGTCGTAGCTAGGGACATATGTGAGGAAATGAATATTGAGGCTGTGCGGAAGGAGAAGAGGCTCAGATCCACAAAAAAGCACTTTGCTTACGAAGCTCCAGACGAACCATTTACAGAAGCCTTAAAGAGGCTGGAAGTCAAATTTTTCAATGTGGTGGTTTATTGTGCCATCATGTCAATAAATGAGAGATTCAAAACCTTAGATGATGTGAAGGACATATTTGGGGTTCTCCTAAACTTCACCACAATGAACAAGGAAGACTTGTCTTGCAAGTGTGAAAAGCTCTCTAAGATACTGAGCTCTGGAACTGACTCTGACATTGATGGAAGAGAACTGGCCCTCGAAATTAAGAACTTGCCGGCTTTACCTTCACACAACATGACTGCATTGGAGCTTCTCTCCTTCATTCATCAGAAGCAACTGGAGGAACTATACCCAAATCTCTGGGTTGCACTAAGAATTGCCTGCACTCTACCTGTGGCAGTAGCGTCAGCCGAGAGGAGCTTCTCTAAGATGAAGCTAATCAAGAACTACCTCAGATCATCAATGGGGCAGGATCGCCTCAGTGGCCTCGGCATCATAAGCATCAACCAGGACGTTGGCAAGGAGATTTCATATGATGATGTTATTGATGATTTCGCCCAGAAAAAATCTAGGAGGCAAAAATTTTGAAGATACAAACTGTTCTGTATAACTGTTAGCTATTACACGATTGTATCGTAGAGTTAGTAATTGTTTGGTAGTTAATAATTGCATTATTTTTTATACATAGTTCTGTGTCATTTATTCTAAATAATGTGTAAGCTAATTTTCAGAAATTTCATGAAGAGCATTTTTTCTGTTTGTCTTCTGAAAGTACATATTTGTTGTTTTGGACATAAATGTTTCATTAAAATTGTTTCATAATTTTTTTTACTAACACAGCCATTTTTTGTATGTGTGTGCTGAGGTGATGTAGCAAGGCGTGAGTTGGTGGATGGAGGGGTGGGGCCTCAAATGGGTATAATGCTTAGTGCCCCGTAATGGCTAAAAACGGCCCTGCTAACGTCTTTCTCCCGAGTATCTAGCCACCCTCTTCAACAATGGGACAGCCGTGCGTAGTATGGTTGGAAAAATGGATCCACGCCTACTCCCACGCTGATACCTCACCCCTCGATAGACTGTGAAAGGCCTTCGGGTCATTATAACTGGATGCGACGAAAGTGTAGCTTCACTGCTAAGCTCCCATCGCCGAATGGGAAATTTTTTCCCACAATCGTTCTTATATATATTGTGATAGTTCTTCGTAGATTAGTCGAAACATTCACATAATGGGGCTTGTCATATGTAATGCTCAAGCGCTTCCCTCTATGGTTGGGAATGTGTGCAATGCAGAGCAGACGCGCCTGGGTATCCCCAACAAATTGATGCTCTACGATATTGCTGTAAATATAGCACATGTCTGGGGATGGATAGCCATCACCCAATTTATCCAATTTTAACTGATATATTAAGCTGGACAAGTCACAGTTTTGAACAGCTATTTGTCTTTAATATTTCTACTAAGCGCTGATTTTAACTTCAACGTGCGCGCAGACGTGTCTATGTTTAAGACTTCAAAAAGTAAATCGGTTGTCAGGTACGACTTTTCAAGACTCTTGTTTAAGCCCGTCACAATGTCCGTGGCTGTGTCATAAGGACCGATTCCTAGTGTTACATTTGTACTATAGTACTGTACCCCACCGAACAGAACTGATCACATAGTGTTATCTACGGTTATGCCTAATTTTTCACACTCATCGACTCTTCTAAGGATCAAAAATATAATCTGTTCATTTTCAAGAGTTAAAAATTTGGTGGCTAACTGGAATTCACAAACACTAACTTTGTACGAATCACGTTCCATTTCAATGAGCCCATGGAGTTCTGTTACAAAGTTGGCCAGGGTGTTGTTAGGATGTAGAGACAGAAGAAGAGGACGGGAGTGTAACATAGAAGTGATTAGTCGCCATGTTGCATTCTGTTTAAGCTTCAATATTGCAGCAGCTTTTATAAGGTGTTGAAGCTTTCTGGGCACCTTAGCCATTTCACCAGGTACATTTTTCTCTTTCCTGAACCTTTGCGCCTAAAATTTTATCAATTTTAAACACATTTTTTCCTAAATTAAATGCCACTTTCTGCAACTCCTCGCGGTAAAAGCCTCCTGCGATTTCTTCCCCATTCAAATCTTCAACGTAATACATCATTATCTCGCCTTTAGGTCTCATTGCACTAACTTTAAAAATCTCACGTGTCCATCTTTGCTGAAATCCCTTCGCGAATTTATTTCCCGACGCGATAGCCTTGCATAATCATTGATTTTGAAACGTGTAGAGTGTGGCGGCGGTGTTCCATCTCTTCTCACATCAGGCTCTGGGCGCGTACCTCTTTCTGAAACTTCGTTAGGTGTTGTGCCAATCGTGCGATGGTGTGAACGGTTGTATGACGAGGCCAATGATCCCAGAATGTTTATATATCTGTATATGTTTTCATGAGTAAAATAACGATGCATGCGTTCCTTTATGGTACGTTGAACTCTTTCAGCTAAAGAGGCTTTATGTATAGAATTGCTAGTGTAGTAACTGATATTAAACTCTGTCAGCATGTTCTGAAAAGCGCGGCCTATAAACTCTTTCCCCATATCCGTACAAAAATAGCCAGGAACCCTGTTTTCTTTCAACATCAGCCTTTTGGTAGCTTTAGCAACTGTTTCAGGCGATTCATTTTTCAGAGGAATCAGCCACAGATATCTAGAGAATACATCTATTATGAATTAGATGTAGCGGTAGCCATCATTAAACAGTGAATATCTTTGCATGTCAGTTAAATCCGCTCGCCAAATAGAGTCACTCGAAGCCGTTGTTGTCTTGGCCGTTTTAAACCTTTTTCTCACAGGCTTATGAAGTGTATAAGCATCCTGCTCCCGCAAAAACCTCTCAACATCTTTTTCCCTACACTAGAAATGTCATAATAGCGTTTTCTTAATATGTTAGCCATTTGCGTATTTTAGAGATACATGGATATGGTTGGCCGTTTGACCTCTTCTTTCTCCTCTTCAGAGATGCTACTGTTGGGGGTGATGGCGTACTCAGTTGTGACACATGCGAGACTTGCTCCAAGTCTTTTAACCTATTCAGATTTCCTAGCAAAGTTTTGAGGACATTTATTTGTTGTAGTCTTGCTTTAATATGCTTCCATCCTAATGGTGAGGGCCTGTCCCACTTTCTCACCAGATTATGGACAATGTCGATAATATTTGATCCCTGTACCCTTGTTCCTTCAACAATGCTGCAGCTGTGAGGGTTCTAGTTTTTGTTTAAAAGCATCCACTGAGGTAATCATTTCAACAATAGTTTTGTTTTTACCTTGCAACTCTAAGTTTAGCCGATTTAGAAAAGCAGTGGTGTCAGTCAAAAAAGCTGAATCTAACAGCCACACTCTCGTCTTCCACCTCTTTGTCATATGTTTCTTTTAACTTCAGAAAGTCTTTAATTTCACGTATGAGATCCCTAAACCTCTGCAGGAATTTACCTCTACGTAGCCACCTGACTAATATTTAATATTCAACAATTTACCACACAATGCTTGTTGGTGAATTATGTAGTGATAATTAAAGAAGTTTGGAAAACTTTTGTCACTTTCGCACCCGGCGATGAAGCCATTGGATCGGCCAGTAATAGCAGGTGATCCGTCAGTTGTTATGCTCACAAGCTTGTGAAGTGGGAATTGTGTCGTTCACAAACTCGCTGAATGCATGGAAAATGTCCTCCCCTCGAGTTTTCCCTCTTAATGGTAGGATTTTAAGCAGTTCTTCTTTGGCAGTCATATCTTTAAACACGATTCTAATAAAAATCCATAACTGTGATGTGTCGATCACATTTGTCGAGTCATCAAACTGAAGTGAAAGGAACATGCAGTCCTGTATGTCTTTCTTCAGTTGTTCCACCAAATTCTCATCCATTACTTCACAACACCGCATCACAGTGTTTCTGGATAGCTGAAGCTGGTTAATAGCAGACAATATTTCCGATTTATTACTGAAATTCTGAAACAACGACTCTGCTGCCTCTGTAAATGCTTCTTTGAATATTTCTCCATCCTGAAAAGGTTTCTTGTGTTTCGCAAGTACACGGCTCACCCGAAATGACGCAATCGTTGCTGCTTTCGATTTTGTGCTATGTCCTGTAAAGCTAGACTGCTGAGCACTAAGTTGAGACTTAAGTTCATTGACTTTTCTCTTACGTAGTTCACTTTGCAGTCCTGTATGTCTTTCTTCAGTTGTTCCACCAAATTCTCATCCATTACTTCACAACACCGCATCACAGTGTTTCTGGATAGCTGAAGCTGGTTAATAGCAGACAATATTTCCGATTTATTACTGAAATTCTGAAACAACGACTCTGCTGCCTCTGTAAATGCTTCTTTGAATATTTCTCCATCCTGAAAAGGTTTCTTGTGTTTCGCAAGTACACGGCTCACCCGAAATGACGCAATCGTTGCTGCTTTCGATTTTGTGCTATGTCCTGTAAAGCTAGACTGCTGAGCACTAAGTTGAGACTTAAGTTCATTGACTTTTCTCTTACGTAGTTCACTTTCAGCTGGGAAATCACTGTCATACCGCTTGTGAATAGTTTTAAAATGTCTCTCTAAATTCCCCTTTTTGAGGAAAGCGACGCATGCATGGCAAATTAAACACACACATTTGGAATTTTTCTTCGTAAAAATATATGCCGTCTCCGACTCATTGTGAAAGTTGTAAGTTTTTTGTTTCTTGGCACTTGCTCCAGCACTCATTTTAACGGTGTTAATGCAGTTGGACTGGAGACTGACCTTCACCACCGATTATTCCAAATGACTGACCCATCACTTAAGTGACACATGCTCATTACAGCTCAGCTTACCGCGGTGTGAAATTTTGGCAGAAATTAAAGTTAGCGGTATCATTTTCTGTGACATTAATTAAATATCTCTCAGAATTATTAAAGTTAAAGTTTATTTTTTGTTAAATGACTGGTAAACACAAAGATAAAACAAATAAATGTTGCTACCGATAATGGAGGTGATAACATAAAGAACGCTAATTTTTGGTAGTAGCGGTCGGGCCGAGTGCTCGTTAGTATTGTGAAATGTAAGGTCTCTGTTCCTAGGCTAAGCTACTGGTCATTCTGCGATCTACTAAAAATTGCTCTGCGATCGACGTTTTGGCCACCCATGCCTTAAACTTTCCTCACTAGCGAAACTTTAAATTAAGTGGGACTGTCTCCCTCCAAACATTACTTTAACTACACCAGCATGAGTGATATTGAACGTGAAGATTTTGACCGCTACTACAACAGTTTTACTGAAGCTAGTCCATACAATATAGCTGATGAATGTGAGCGTTATTGCGTGAATGATGTGCGCGTGTTTAGAGTATGTTTCCAGGCCTTTAGAAGGATGTACATAGACCGTTTCAAATGCGATCCGTTGCAAGTCGCAATCACAATCGTCTCATTATGTTTTACTGTGTTCAAGAATAACTTCATGCATAAAGACACCTTAGCCGTCATTCACAGAAACAATCCCCGCAGTTATGGGCACAAGGCTATTTACTGGCTCATACACATACAGCAACAGACCGGGTTATACATAAAACACGCCTGCAACACGCGGGAAGTACCCATTAAGGTTAATGGTCGTGTTTTTTGGGTTGATGGTCTAAGTGAGGATCCAACCACTGGTGAAAAGACTGTGTACTCTTTTAACGGCTGCTGGTGGCATGGATGCCCAGCCCTGAGTCTGCCGTCACAGGGGATCACCATGGAAGTTCCCCGCCGACAGCCTCGCATGGACCCTTAACCGCGATCAACTTATCGGCCCCCATTTCGCTCACAAGATCGTGTGGGAGCATGAGTATGATGCACGGATGGAAACAGATGAGTAGTACCGCGAAGAAATAAGGGCCATCAAAGGTTCAATGGTGTTGGAACCCCTCAAATGCGGGTGACAGCTTGTTTGGAGGGCGTACAAACCCATTCAAGCTATACATTCCGGCTACGGAGGGCGTGAAATTCCATTACTACGATTTCTTTTCAATATATCCCTACGTGATGAAGAACAATCCGTACCCCGTAGGTGCGCCTGAAAAACTAGTGGGCCCAAGCATACCATCTATCAAGGAGTTCTCAGCTAACTTGAGTGAGCGCTACTTTGGACTCTCTTTCGTAGACGTGCTCCCCCCTCACGATTTATGGATGCCGATCTCATCCGTCGTTATAGATCACAAGCTCATGTTTCCCCTGTGCGTGAAGTGCACAGAGGAGAACAATAGGGATTGTAATCATACACCCAACCAGCGTAAGATCAGAGGTGTATATACAAGCCCTGAGCTGGACCTAGACGTTCGCCATGGATACAGAATATGGAAGATACATGAGGTATGGAGGTTTCAGAAGCTACCCAACCTTTTCACACCATATATAAACGCTTTTTTGAAGGATAAGGTAGAGGCATCAGGTTATCCGCGAAGAGTTGATACCGAAGATGAAAAATCGGCTTATATTCAGCGTTACTGTGCCCGTGAAGGTATACAGCTTGACCGTTCCAAAATTGTTAAGAATCCTGGCAAGCGCTTTAGTGCAAAGTTGTGTCTAAACAGTCTTTGGGGAAAATTTGCACAGAATACCGGCAAAAGGAACGTTCATTTGGTACAAAGTTATAGTGAAGTTTGGGATTATGCCAACGCTCCCGATATAGAGGTGATGGAGATCGTGAATGTAAGTAATATTTACATAATAAAGTACAACATCACCGAACTGGCCACAGATACCTCAAGTGTTACAAACATACCTGTAGCCAGCTTCACAACGGCCTACGTCCGCATCAAGCTTTGGGGACGACTGCACTCTCTTGGGCGGGGGGTGCTGTACGCTTACATAGATAGCGTAATATTCACAGAGATGGAGGGTGAATACATGCCGCCGATTGGGGATTTTCTCCAAGAGTTGACTGACGAGATCAAGGATGAGTGTGGTGATGGTGCATACGCTGACTCCCTTTTATCAACAGGGCCAAAAACTTATAGGGTACGGGTGAGGGTCGGGGAGGATATGAAATATATCGTGAAGGCGAAGGATATCACGCTTAACCATGCGAACCGACGAGTCGTTAAATTTGACTCGTTGAAGGATCTAGTGTGCTTGGAAGATGAGGGCGACCATCCACCCCAACTGACTCTGGGGACCCACAATTTTCGAGCGCAGAAACTGGGGTGTGTAAAGGAACTTAGGGGGTACGAAGGTATGCCGTAACACCTATAACGTTACCAGGTGCTTGGTACCTATGATACCGTACCCTTTAGATACCTTAATCCTTGATTATATATATATATATATATATATATATATATATATATATATATATATATATATATATATAATGTGTATTGTTAACAATATATTTATTTATTACGTATATTTGTTTCAATTACCGTTTCATTTTCTCCTTTGTGTGCGTGCGTATGTACAATCCTAAGCTCCGCCCAGTGTAAGCTCAATCAAAGGGTCAAGTGACTCCTGCTACTACCTGGGCATATCTATACTCCTGCGTACTCAGTTGACCTCTGCAAGCCCTGGAGTTCAGACGTGTATTTTCTCACGTAGACGAAAAATAGTGATGGCTACTTTTGATATTGCGCGTTCGAGGTTTATGAAGTGGTATTCGATAAAGTAGGAAGATGTGGTGCATACTGAAAGACGAACCCCCCCCTCCTTTGAGACTTTTAAGGCTGCAATGAATAGCGCGAAGGAACAAGATGTTCAAATACTCTATGGATATTCTGGCCAGAGTATTGCCGGATTTTGCGGCACAAACGATGTAATGGCCTACGTTGTAGGGCTAAACTGTATAAAAGCATACATATACCGTGAGGTGAAAGAAACAACGCGTGCAGAAGAGAAGCAACGGATATGGATAATGAGTCTTGTTGATGAGGGGATGACAGGCAGTATTATGTCATGCTGCAGCATACGAGTACTCGTACACTGCAGCTGAGAATGTAAACCTTGTCATCATGGACAAGCTAAAGTACTTTTACCACTACATTCATATATATAATGACGAGGTTCGCAGTGAGGTTGTGGCTAAAGGCCTGTGTGAGTTTTTAGAATTTAGAGACGAGTATCGACTGTTAAATAAAAAGGATAAATACCGTCACATGTTTCTCTCAAATAGTGCACCAGATTGTTAATGTGTAGAGAACGTCTGGTGCGAATAAAACATTAAAATTGAAAATACCCCATGTGTCAGAAAATTGCCCGGTATAATGGGTACAAGTACTCGCGTGATTCACGCTCGAACAAATCCGTACTCGATTCAACAGCTTATGATGTGTCTCGCTCCCCCAGTCGAGCCGATCTGCCCACCCGTGACTCATAGTCATCTCAGAGCTTGAACCGAATGGACGTGCACTCCTCGAACACAATGGAACTTCCTTTGATAAGCACTCTCAGTGCCATGTACGATGTGTCCGTGACGAAGTCATTGCGCGTGTTCAGGCGTGAAATTGGTGCCATTAACTATGTATTTGAAACGACTTGTAGACAGGCAAACTCTGGTAAACGTAATGTTATTTATTTAAGTGTTGAGGAGATGAATAGAGTCTTCGTGATAGTTGAGTTGTTTGTACGTTGTGTATAAATAACGATCAGCCATGCATTGATATACGACTGATGTGGAAGAATGCATCTGATAACGTTCTTGTTCCTACGTGAAACCGATTCATCCTTGACAGAATGTTTGAAATCGTCGGATTCCGCAAGCTGAAGCCTATATTAGACGCGCGTGTTACGGATATGATTTATTTTGACATGGTTCTTGAATACGCAAACACCGCTCTGCTCGACAAGTTTATCGAACGTAGGAATGAACTAGGCGAGAATGGTCTAGCCAGAGCTGGATGCTTATTTTAAAGATTTAGACCCTTCGAAATATCATGAACTTTGATATAAAGGACTTGAGCGGTACAGGGCAGAGCTCGTCTACACTGTTCACCCTGAAGAATTGTACCTCTATATAATGAGCAGCTGTCGTTACGACTTAGAAGATTATTTCAATTACCGCTATGCGTGGTGAAGAAGCGTTCACGATTGAAAAGCTCGGATCTTTAAGAAAAAACCCTCGATTGGAAAGGAGTGTTTATAAACTTGTATTTAATAATGATGTGGTGCCTAACGATGACCTCTTTGTGCGTGCTTTTGAATGTATTCTAGCCGTGTTTAAAGATAACCTGCCAATCGAATGTAAAGTGGGCAAAAAAATAGTATTGAACGATATGAAGGCCATTTACATCAAGTATAGGTATCCCTATAACTTGAGCGGTGAAATAATGTTAAATCATATTTACTGCGAAGTGCAAAGCAATAATGGTGTGACTGTAGACTCGATTACTTCCGAGTTTAGTGTTTTAGTTAAACGTAGCAGAACATAAGGCGAATGTATTTTGATGTATATTTAATTTCAATATATTTAATTATTTAATATAATTGTATATATATATATATATATATATATATATATATATATATATATATATATATATATATATGTATATTATATATATATATATATATATATATTTCCTGTACCGTTATATTGATGGTTATACCCCATCGTTTTGTATTATATTATGATTTTATTTTATCTTTTCATCATATATATATTCCACGTTCATATTTTTTATGCTATTATTATTTTTTATTTTATTTTTTGATCATATATAATCCAGCGTTTATATAGGATTATATATTTATTTTTTATATATTTCGTGAAATTGATTCCAATAACACTGTACAAAAATTTTCGGTTCAGAAAAAAACGGGAATAACATTCGGTCATTCTTAATATTTCGAGTGTGCTGATTCCAAATCTAAAAATAGTTTTTCCAATCACGTCACGTTTTTTGTAATGACTGCTTAAAATCTTCATACCAAAAAATAAGAATATATTTATAAACAGATAGGCTTTATCGTATGGAACAGTTAATTATTGCTATACTTCAACATATATACACAAAATTAACATAAAAAACTCGTATTATACTGTTTTCAACTCATTATTTGTATTTATGCTGGCGTTTGTATGATGATTCTGGTTGGTCACGCTTTAAATTCCAGCAGAATTTGGCCAGCATAGCAGAACTCCACTTCCCCTTTGTATCGGCTCTCCATTGTGGCTATATCCTGGTGGAATCTCTCCCCGTGTTCGTCGCTAACAGCAGATGCGTTTTCCGGAAAGAATGAGAGATGTGAACGCAAAAAATGAATTTTCAATGACATCTTACATCCGCGACGTTGGTGTGAGTTGATAAGTTGATCCACAAGTGCAGCATGGTTGTCGTATTTAGTCTTTCCTAGTAGACCGCTGCACACGTTTTTGAATGCACGCCAGGCTGCCAACTCAACCTCATCCATCACCGCTTCAAAGTGTTCGTGTAGCATGAGTTGGCGAATTTGAGGGCTGACGAATATGCATTCTTTAATCTTGGCATCACTTATTTTTGGGAATTTTTCCTTTAGATATTTGAAGGCAGGCTTATCCTGTTTCAACGCCTTTGCAAATTGTTTCATCAGCCCTAGTTTCATGTGAAGTGGCGGCAAGATAACCTTTTCCTTTCGTACTAGTGGTTCGTGAATAACATTGTGAGATCCAGGTGAGGAATTGTCTCGCGGCGGCCATACTGAGCGTGTGTAGTGTTCAGACCATGCTCCCGGCTATCCCACTTGCATAGGAAACATGTATTTAGTATAGCCAGTTTGTAATCCATTGAGAATAGCCACAACCTCCAAATCTGCGCAGATAAGCCATTCATGTTCATTGTATTTTATACAGTCCAGAATAAAAGCAACATTGTCATACGTTTCTCTCAAGACGACTGAATGAGCGATCGGAACAGAAGGCATTGTGGTCCCATTGTGTAGCAGTACACCCTTAACACTGTACAGAGATGCATCAATGAACAATCTCCACTGATTCGGTTCATAGCACAAACCCAGAGCATCGAACAGACCATATACATCAATGCAATAACAAAGATTGTTCTTCATTGTGAAATATTCCTGCAAATCCAAGGAGCGCTTTCGGAATGCTGTAATTCATACGTCTTCCGCCAGCAGATTCCATTCTTGTAGACGTGAGGCCAGCAGTTCACTTTGTTGCTTGGTAAGTATTAAATCACGGACCAAATCATTGAGTTCAGGCTGCGTGCTGAGATGTTGTTCTTTCTTGGACTAGACTTGAGCTTCATAGCATTCACCGTCTGATTCCGATTTGTCAGAGTCTGTGTTATCGGTCGGTATTTCAGCTGGAGGACGAGGGATGGATATATCTGTAGAATGTTCCACAGGACGCATAGCAGAACGAAGAGTTGGGTAAACTATAGCCTTTTTTCCCTTTTCTGTTGCAACCTGTAATGTGAGACAATAGACATTGTTGACTACTTAAGATAACATAATTGTGTAATACATTTTGCAGAGCAGGATATGCTAAAATGTGCTAGTGATGTTCGTTAAGCAGAAATAGCAATCAGTTGAATGGTCCAGCGGCTCTCTCCATACCATTGGGACACCGAATCCCAGACCAGGACCGGTGCCTTTGAACCATGCAGATAACGAGCTTGTAAATCTCACACAGCAGATATGAGGCGTCCAATGCTTGTCCTGATCACCAATTTTGCATGCGAAGTATAATTCATAAAGCTTTTTCACATGAGAAGTCAACTTCCTTTTATACTGTTTTAACGTTACTGTCCCACAAATATAACAAAAACTGTCTGGCGAATTTTTGTACCCTCTAAGTATTGTAGCATAACATCAATAAAAACCTGTAAAATAAGAAAATGATAGATCAATTTGCAATTTCACACAATATAGACGTTGTCGGTGAAATATACATAATTTGATAGCTGTTATTCAATAATACTCACTTATAGCACCGATTTATGATAAAATATGGCTGACAATTTTGTTTTAAATGATTAATGAAAGAAATTTTTCATAAAGTCAAAGTGGAAACACAGAGCCGAACACCACCACCACAGCATATGCATGACTGAACAAAATGTAAAAGATGCGTCCAGAGAACCAGTGGTTCTCAAAATGATACAATGAAATAAGGTCATTTTCATAAAATCGGTGGGTGATATAAATAAATGAGTGTTATTTTCGCAATCTACGCATATAATTAGCCATAAAAATGTCGATCTCATTTCCGTTTTTTTCCACTGTTGTACAGTATAATTCGTCTAAATAAACAATGTTGTAGTGGTTTTTTATTTAATTCTTTCGGTGGTGTATATATAAACGATATTATTATTTAACTATATGTATACCAAATGGCTGGTTACTCATTCTAAACCGACAGACGGATTTCTAAGCGAACTGTCAAGAATATCTGAATAGCGCAATCTGGCAGCTGAAAAGTTAATTAATATATACACATACACCGGCCTTCTAGGTTTTCTAAGTCAACTGGCGGATAAAGCCAACTGACGGATTTCTAAGCCAACTGTCAAGAATATATGCTTTAATTAAATAAATAGTGCAATCTGTAACTCAATCCTAATAATGTACACCTGAACAAGCCATTTACGCCTTCTAAGTCAGATTAAGCCTTCTAAGCCAACTGGCGGATTAAGCCAACTGGCTGATTATGACCTTATAAGATATCGGGCGCTAGGATGAAATCTCATTATGCGTCTAGCTGGAGCCAGACGAACACCCCTCTTTCCTTCTTAGCTTAGGTTTCCCTGTGGGGGTGAGGCCGTCCTAGCTTCTCCCCCAAAGACCCTCCTTCTTTCTAGTCCTCTCTTAGGTTAGGTATACCCCTTTGGGGGATGAGGCCGTCCCAACTTATCCCCCAAAGAGGTTAGGTGGATGGACTCCTCCAGCTTGCTGGGGGATTACCCCTCCCCCCTTACTGCATAACCCTTCCCCCTTTTGTTGCATAACCTCTTGCAACATTCCCCCTCCCCCATTTACACCATTGATCAACATTTTGCGGTCATACTACTGCTATCTCTGTACAAGGCACTTGTACACTGTACAGCATGCTTCTCATGTGTGAGGTTGGCTCAACCCGCACAGCTCTACTTGACTGGGTGGAATCAAAGGCTTTTTATCTCATCAATTCCCTACCTCTTGCTGGCTGTCTTCAATCCCTCTTTCTTTGCTGCAGTGTTTAATCACTCTTTATTATCACTATTATAATGGGCACTGCTCTTATGAACTCTCTAACTCTCTAATCTTTCAAATACAGAGTGTCTAGCCATCTCAAAAACCTTGAACCTTGATTTTGGCTCATTTCCTATATGGGAGGGGCATTTTTTGTAGGCATTCGCCCTTGGCCCCATCTTCCAGCATAAAAGCCCCTGCTAAATATGCTGTAATTAATTTTTTATAAAGAGACAGGGCCTACTAACCCTACCAGGCAAAATATTTGGATTTTATCAGAACTGCTTAAATTATTGTTTGAGTCCGTAAATAAGTTAGGCAGAGCTACATATAATCAAGCTTAGGTATATATATATTTATATATAATAGCTAGCCGCGATTATGAGAACGTTAAGGGATATGTATATATATATATATATATTATATATATATATATATATATATGTGTGTGTGTGTGTGTGTGTGCACTTATTCAATGAGTCTTCACGTCATAGGCTTGTTGAATAAAATGCTAACAGCTTTCTGTCTGTAGGTAAAATTTAGTAAATTTTAGTTGCCCATGTGTCTAAAATGATTTGATAGATTTACAAAAATTCATTAACATATTTCGAGTAGCGTCTTTATAAAGAAAGTTTAGCCAATATTATTGGCTTAAAGGGCAACGCTGGCAACTTTCTCACCAGCTGCTAAGAAGATTGCCAAATTTGCCAGGTAAAAGAGTGAACACTTAATATTCTGTTCTTACATTCGTGTTGTAACCTACTAAAGAAATTAAAGAAATGTATTTATATATTTTCCCTGTATATATTTCCCTATATTTGTGGTCTGGAATAAAGTGTTTGCTGCTCGCCGACTTTTTATACAGTAAAACACAGACTCCGCCCAAAAATAGGAAATAGGATTTTTTATAAAAAATAAATAAGTTAGCCCTAAAACTAAAACCTGGTCTAAAATTAAATGAATATTTTTGTATAATATCCTTAGAAGATATATTTGTGTGTTAAGACAGAAAATTTGTTTTAAATAATTCTTCTTTACTGCGTGGTTAAAGAAGAAAAAAAATAAGTCACCCTAAAAATAAAATCTAGTTTTATTATAAAATTAAATGAATATTTTCTATAATAAGAATATAATAAGATATAAGTGGTACCACCAGGTGGACTGATCATTGTCTCACTATCTAAAGGCTCGAATTGTTAAAGTTCATATTCTGCATGATTTCCTTCTTTTTGATCATAAACCGTTAGAACTATTAATTAATTTTACCAACGTATGCGCAACACGACATAACAAGAACTCAATAGGTAAGAATAATCGCGTCGACTTGTCTAATGTTAATATGCAACAGAGAATACAATACAAAGACAGAACAGGTTATCTCTTTAATAATTAAGAAATTTTGCATCCTGCCTGTAGTAATCCATGCTCAAATGATTCTCACTGTAAACTCATAAATAGGTATTATAGTAAGATAGTATCCCTGTTAAGAGAAGCAGGAAGCCTCCTCATTAAATCTTACAACTATCACACTAAGATTATTCGTGGATGCAGGGCCGTTTCTAGCCATTAGGGGGCACTAAGCAGTATACCCATTTGAGGCCCCACCCTCCATCCACCAACTCACGCCTTACTACATCACCTCAGCACACACATACAAAAAATGGCTGTGTTAATAAAAAACAATTATGAAACAATTTTAATGAAACATTTATGTCCAAAACAACAAATATGTACTTTCAGAAGACAAACAGAAAAAATACTCTTCATGAAATTCCTGAGAATTAGCTTATACATTATTTAGAATAAATGACACAGAACTATGTATAAAAAAATAATGCAGGTATCAACTACCAAACAATTACTAACTCTACGATACAATCGTGTAATAGCTAACAGTTATACAGAACAGATTGTATCTTAAAAATTTTTGCCTCCTAGATTTTTTCTGGGCGAAATCATCAATAACATCATCATATGAAATCTCCCTGCCAACGTTCTGATAATAATCGACATCTGTTCTTGGTGGCTTATGTCTGGAGTGCAGTCTAAAATGAGTGAGTAATATTTAGCTTGTTTTATTTCAGCAACAATGGCATCTAATATCTTCCCACTAATGGACCCAAAGAGCTTATTTTGAATGATGTTTCCTAGGTAACTTGAATGACTATATTGGCCACTTTCGACTCTGCTGATGTGTTGTTTCATCACTGGATCAAATTTGGCAAGCAGCTCAACCTCCTTCAAGAAGTTGCCATTGTCTCGATTGTACAATGTAGAGGAAGACCCCCTGAAAGCAAGGTTTCTCTCTGCCAGTGATTGGATTAATACTTACAAGACGTGTGAGAACATCTCGCCAGCGTCTTCGCTCTACCTCCATTAATGACATTTCAGTTTGGTCAATAGTCCTCCCAGTTTTTAGCTGCAGTTCCAGATCCTTCTATGTTGCCATGTTATCTGCATGTTCTGAATTATTTTCATGGCCTTTCAGAAGCGAACCACCGTTTATCCAGTCTGAAAGTCCATCCGTAATTAGTTTGTACTTCCTTGAAAACACCTTGCAGCAGAAGCAATAAAGAGCATCATTCCTTCTAAGATACATCAGCCGACTTCGCTTTATTTTTTCCCTATTAATTAATGTTTTGTACATGTAATGGTGATGAAAGTTTCTACCGTCCTCTCTTTTAGGGAATGTGAAATCTGGACTGATTTGAAATGGTCCTCGGGACACCAGATCTGTCTTCAAGGCATCTGACAGGACAACTGGCCAGTCATACGGATCAACCGGTGGAGCAGATCTTGGTTCTTGTTGCTCAGTAGAAATGCCTGTGTGTGGTGTTTGAAACTGAACAGAAGATGGGCCACTTGTTGGTTCATCAGCCTCTACTTCTACTGGTGTTTGAGGTTGCATAGAGGATGGTCCTGCTGTTGTCTCATGATGCTCATCAGGCTTTGCTGAGGATGGCCTTTCCAAATATTTCAGTAGTGCTCCTGAGAAGAACATAACATTACATATTCTGTTAGATTTTGCTAAAATACTCTTTCTTATCCTGTTTGATAATTGATCTGTGTGAACAGAATTTGAGGTGATGTGATCCATTAAATTTCACATTTCGAAATATTATAAATATAACAGAGACTAGCTTACTCTACACGATTCCTGAGCACTTGCCTAGCTTGATGGTCTATCTAACCTAGTTGCCTGAACTGTAATCATAAGAATATACAAGTGGCACATCTCACCTGTGCTACTGGAAAGCTTCGCCTCCTCTATTTTCTTCTTTTTCCGTTTTTCAGCTCCTGATGGATAATGTCGTTTCATTTTCCAAGATGCACGAAGTCACATCTAGTTAACCACAACTAATCTGCTAAATAATAATCTACAGATCTACAGAAGCTAAGGCTAACAAAGACCCTAAGATCCACTCTAAGGTTAGCCCGAGAGTAAGGAAAGAGTAGGGGGTTAAGAGAAGAGAAGAGAATAAGGGGTTAAGTAAGGAGGAACACCTATCACTCGTGGGTTATCATTCAATCAGAAAAAGAGAAAAAAGACTCACCATCATCATTCTCCGGCCACTGCCGACAAGTCATAAAAATAGTCGGAGAGAATAGGAAAGGGGTGAAAGATGAAAAGAGGTAAAATAAGAACGCTTACAAACCATGCAAACACAGTTTTAACTCACTGTCATACCATGCAAACTACAAACATGCAAGAAAAGAGTTACAGACATGCAAAGTAAGGAGAGTATAATAAAAAATAAAAAAGTAGGTAAAGTTAAACAAAAAGTGGGTTAGTTTACGCTACGAGCTACATCTACGTTCGTGTTAGTCTAATTTTTTTTTTTTTTTTAATAATTTTATTGCTGGCGTCACACGCTGGCTTGTCACAAGCTGGCATTAATCGTCAACAGACTCATCCTCGACCACCACCCCCAGAGCTCCTGTTGTTAATTGTTTTTTTTTATTATTTTAAACAACGTTAATATTTTTAAAATGTCTGTCAAGACGGTTCTTAAACACATTAACGCTGGTAGAGTTCACGACGGGCGCGGGAAGATTATTCCATTTATCAATTACTTTAAACGTAAAGAAGTTTTTAGCGATATTAGTAATGAAACGTCTGCCACGCAACTTAAATCCGTTATTACGAGTATTACTATTATCGAAAGTGAACAATTTGTCAAAATTTACGTTATCGATGTTATTAACGATTTTGAAAACTTCAATAAGCTCCCCCCTTAATCTCCTAGTTTCGAGTGAATACAGGTCTAACTCTTTAATCCTATATTCATAAGGCTTGTTGCGCGATGACGGAATTAGTTTCGTGGCACGACGCTGAACCCTTTCTCACCTATCAATATCCTCACGCAAGTACGGGCACCAAAACTGAACGGCATATTCTAAATGAGGCCTGACTAGGGACTTGTAAAGGGGCAATATAATATTCTTCGATTTAAATTCGAAATTACGCGCTATGAAGCCTATGATGATGATAATAATAATAATAATAATAATAATAATAATGTTTTACAATACTAGAAAAATTAAGCATTTAGGAAAGTATAAGCATATAGTAAGACCAAAGTTAAATAATATAGAAATAAGATCTCACAATAGTTATTTACACATTACGACCAAACGTTTCGTTTATCTCCGTTTTATCATATTTGTATCATACAAAAACTTGAATTAATACGACAATAATAATAATAATAATAATAATAATAATAAGGATAATAATAATAATAACAATAATATTAATACTAACTTCAGCTATATTCCTATTCTTGCCCCCTGAGCTATGACCTGGGAGCCTGTCTAGGGGCCCCCTAGTAGCAGCGGGGCCCTAAGCGGCCGCTTAGTCTGCTTATGCCAGGAAACGGCCCTGCCTGGCTGGAATAATTTTATTGCCCCCCTGAAGAGGGAATCGAAAAACGCCTACGATTTGTGGTGCTTTCATGGTAGACCCAGATTAGGACCAGTATACATAAATATGTGTAGAAGTCGGGGTCAGTATAAGGCGGCCATAAGGCGATGTAAACAGGAAGAAGAGTCTATTCGAGCATCAAAAGCCTGTGAAGATCACATAAACAACGATAGTAAAAAATTTTGGAAATTCGTTAAAAATCAAAAATGTGTCAAAAATGCATTCCCTCCGACAATCGATGGGGTGTTGGGGGAGGATGAAATTGCAGGGCTGTGGGAAAAACACTACTCAAACATTCTTAACAGTGTGAGCAGGGATAATCTCAAGATCGATAGCAGCGAAATGCCTGTGAGAGGGACAAGGGAAAATACTTTGATGTCAGTTTCTGAAGTAAAGAGGTTAATTAAAGAGTTAAACACTGATTCTGCGTCAGGGGTAGATGGCCTATCGAATGGGCACTTAAAATATGCCAATGACGTAGTACGTCTGCATATATCATTGCTCTTATCAGCCATGCTTGCTCATAGCTATATCCTTGCAGAGTTTATGAGGGCATATATCTTACCCCTGATCAAAAATAAGTATGGAGACATTCTGTTCAGCAATAATTGCAGGCCTATTGCTGTCGCTTCCTACTACTCGAAACTACTAGAAAAACTCTTGTTACTCCGACTAAATGATTACCTATGGACATCTCCTTATCAGTTTGGTTTTAAAAGGTTCCACTCAACTGACCTGTGTATCTATGTACTTAAGGAAATAATATCGAAATACACTGAGAGTAATTCAACTATTTATTGCCGTTTCTTAAATATAAGTAAGGCATTTGAGTAAGTAAGGCGTTTGAAAGATGGGTGGTCATAGACAGGAGGAAAGATGGATTGAGGAAGATTGTTCCAGAGTTCACCGGTTGAGTAGATGAAAGACTGAAAATACCGATTAACCCTTGCATTAGATAGTTGGACAGAAAAGGAATGAGAAAGTGTAGAAAGTCTGGTACTACGTGCTCTCCTTAAAGGAGGAGGCATGCAGTTAGAGAGTTCAGAAGAGCAATGTCCGTTATGATAGCGATAGTAAAGAGAGAGTGAGGCAACACTGCGGCGAAGAGAGAGAGATTGAAGACAATCAGTAAGAGGCGGGGAATTGATGAGACGAAAAGCCTTTGATTCCATCCGGTCAAATACGACTGTGTGGGTTGAACTACCCACACATAAGAAGCATACTCCATACAGGGGCGAACAAGACCCATTTACAGAGACAGCAACTGAGTGGGGAGTGAAGAAACCGCCGAGGCGGTACAGCACACCTAACCTCTTAAAAGGTGCTTTAGAAAGAGAGTATATGTGATCTTTCAGGAAAGATCACGAGAAAAGGAAACGCCAAGAATATTAAGAGAATAGGAAGGATTGAGTTGTGTTGTTGAAGGTAAGGGGAAGTCGTGTGGAAGATTGTGATTAGTAGACAGATGGAGGAACTGAGCTTTTGAGGTATAGAAAGCCACAAGGTTTTCTCTGCCCTAATCAGAGATAGCAGAAAGATCAGAGGTCAGGTGCTCCACAGCCGCACTACGCGAATCATGGAGTGACTGTTGAGAGGGACGCTTTAGGAAGCGGGTGGAGAAGTGAAGAGTGGAATCATCGGCATAGGAGTGAATAGGAGAGGAAGTACGAATTAAAAGATCATTAATATATAAAGGAAAAGAGTGGGTGACAGGACAGAATCCTGAGGAACATCCATGCTAATAGCTTTAGGAGAAGAACAGTGGCCATCTACAACTGCAGCTATAGATCGGCCAGAAAGGAAATTAGAGATGAAGGCACAGGAAGAAGAATAGAAACCGAAGGAGGGCAGTTTCGATATTAAAGATTTGTGCCAGACTCTATCAAAAGCTTTTGATATGTCTTGCACAATAGCAAAAGTTTCACCGAAATCCCGAAAGGATGATGATCAAGAGTCAGAGAGATATGCAAGATGATCGCCAGTAGAGCGTCCCTTGCGGAATCCATACTGACGATATGAAAGAAGATTGTGAGAAAAAAGGTATTTAAGAATCTCCCTATTAAGAATAGATTAAAAAACTTTGGAAAGGCAAGAAATCAAAGCAATATGACGATAGTTGGAGGGTTGAGAGCCGTCACCCCTCTTTGGGACAGGCTGAATAAAAGCGAACTGCCAGCAGGAAGGAAAAGTACCAGATGAGAGACAAAGACGAAAGAGTTTGCCAGGCATGGTGTCAGCACAAAAGCACAGTCCTTAAGAGCAACAGGAGGAACACAATCAGGACCATACGCCTTCCTAGAGTTGAGCCCCGATAGGGCAGAAAAAACATCTTTACAAGAGATTCTAATTTCAGACATAATAAAGTCAGAGGAGGGAGGAGATGGAGGAACAGCACCGAAATCGTCTTGGGTTGAATTGTAAGCGAAAGTTTGAGCGAAGAGTTCAGCTTTGTCAGAAGAAGAGACGGCAACTGTGCCGTCGGAATGGAAAAGAGGAGCGAAAGAAGAGGAAGTAAAGTTGTTGAAAAGGTTCTTAGCTAGATGCCAGAAAGAGCGAGAACAATTAGAATTGGATAGATTTTCACATTTTTGTCGGATGAAAGAATTTTTGGCGAGTGGAAGAACAGATTTTGCACGATTCCTGGCAGAAATATAAGTTGAGTTAGAGTCAGGAGTTGGATGGCGACGGTACCTTCTGAAAGCCTCCTCTCTGTTGCGGATAGCATTTGAAAAAGTAAGGTTAAACCAAGGTTTTTTTGTATTAGTAGTAGGAATAGAAAATGGAATGTATGCCTCCATCCCCGAGAGAATCACCTCTGTGATACGCTCAGCACACCCAGCAGGGCCCAGGCCACGGAAGCAGTAATCATTCCATCGGAAATCACAGAAGTACTGCCTAAGGGCCTCCCAATCAGCAGCACCTAAGTGCCAAAGGACGTACATTTAATTTCCACTATTCTGAATAGTTTTTTTTTTCAGTACTGATTCTTAATGTAACTCTGATATCATTTGCAGTATGCTAAGAATAATTTTTTTTTTCTTCTGCTGAGGCGTTTCGTTCATATACTGTACTTTGAACATCTTCAGAGCTTTATACATAATTTTAAAGTAAAATGGGTTATATATATATTTCTTGATTGTAAGTTTGATACAATTTCAAATTAATTTAAGAATATTCGCAGATTCATTAAATTTTATATTAATTTTCGGTTTTTTCATTTTAATGTAAAAGGCTTCGGCAATGTTGTTTTTGTACGTTATGTGATGAGTATAAGATTTGAAAGTTTTGTGAAATATTTTTTAAATTTAATATTTTATGATCTACTCTGTAATGTTTGTTAATTTTACTTGGACGATATTTATGTTGGTATGCTCTCTCTTTAATGTGGTTTGTGGTGTAACCAATGTAAGTCGATGTACAGTCAACTGCAGGACATGCAAATTGGTACATCACATGATGTTGATTATCTAGGTTTTGGTGACGTGTCGAAAAATGACTAGATAACTTTTTGTTTTTATAGTAGAGTATATGTTAATATTGATAGTCTTTCTTTATCCATTGGTTTTATGTGCCTCTTTAATATATTGTTTAGACATTTTTCTTCATGTTTTAGTCTTGTTGGGTTTCTTGTTTCGAAGTAAAATTTTATACCTGTATTTTTATTTTTATTTTCATCATCTTCCTTATTTTTGTTATATAAATTTGTTAGAGTTCGGTTTATGATATTATCGATTAAAAATAGCGGAAAATCACTGTTTATTAGATTTTGCTTTATTCTCTCAATTTCTTGATTAAATAGTTGCTAACTTGAGCATATATTGAAAGCTCTGTGCGCAAGCGTTTTAATTATTGATAGTTTATATTTTTCTGGTGAGTATGAATTATAATTTAAATGCGTTCCTTTGTCTGTTTGTTTAACATGTACACCAGTCGTTAAACATCCATTTTGACCAATGAATATATTAATGTCGAGAAAAGAGAGTGTGTTATTCAAGGTTGGTTCAAATGTGAATTTTAATTTATTAGTTCATGAAGTCTTCGAATAAATAAAGGAATGTGGTTATTGTTTTTAAATAGTGTCAAGGTATCGTCGACATATCTCATATACAGTTTTGGGTTGCAGAAGTTGTTTTCTTTCTTCTGCGAAGGTTGTCGTTGTTTAGCCGATCAGCCCACCCTGATCGACCAAGCCGGTGGCACGCAGGTAATCGATCGCCCTCTCCGGAGTGGACCAGAGGTTCAGCGCACTAGTGATGTTGTGTTATGTTCTATGTTGTGCTAGAGTGGTACAGTCTGTCATAATGTGTTCAATTCTTTGCGGTGCATCCTGGCACAGGTAGAAGGTGTCGTCTGTGGAGTTGTCTAGTCTGTGTTTATAAGTCTGTAAGTTGGGGTGATGTCCACATCGGAATCGTGCTAAGTTAACTCGATCCGATCTGCTCAGGCTGATCTCTGACCTGTTAATGGGTGGGGGCTTCGCACCTAGGACCACATTCGGACTGAGTCGTGTCAGTGCTTTGTGGGTTAGTTTGTGTGTGTGTATGTGTTTTCTGTACTGTGTGATGTCTGTGGGGCGTGGTATGGAATGGAGTATTTGGTTATAATGTCTCTTTGGTGTTACCTTAATGGTGCGAAGTGTCGGTGCATGATTGTACATGTAATGGCAAGGGTGTTGTAGGTTAGTTGTCGCTGCTGCCATGAATTGTGTTCCCCTCACGTCTAAATGTTCCATAACTTTCAGTATTTTTGTTTCTTGTGCAGTTGTTCTATTGGTGTTGTTTGAGTGCATCCTGTAATGATACGAAGTGCGTTGTTTTATATTGTCCATAAAGTGTTTATATGTGAGTTTGAGATAATGGGTGCCAAGCATGGGCTAGCATAGTTCATAAATGAGCGAATATACTGTTTGTATATGAGTGATGATGTTTCCTGCTGGTGTCCAAAGTTTGTGCCTGTTAGTACCCTAAGCGTGTTAAGTCTTGACGTACATTTGTTTTTAATGTCCTGAATGTGGTTTGCAAAAGATAATGTGTTGTATGTGACCCCAAGTATTTTGGTCCTGTGAATGTGTGGAATGTTGGTGTTGTTTAGTGTAAGCCGTGGAGTTATCTGGTGTTCTTTTGTGTTGCTTGTAAGCAAGGTGATGGTTGATTTTGTGGGCGCTACTTTGAGTCTATTGTGTGAGCCAGTCTTGTATACTGTTTATGTATGTTTGAAGGTTATCTGTAGCAGTGTCGATGTTGTTGTGGGTGGATGTTAGAGTGATGTCATCTGCATATGATGATAAGGTAAGTTTGTTATCTATGGGTGTTGGAATGCCATAAATGTATAAGTTGAAGAGTGTTGGTGAGAGAACAGAGCCTTGAGGGACCCTGTTCGGAAAAAGCTTGTTTTTAGATGATTTGCCATTAAATGTGGCATGTGAGTATCTTCCTGAAAGATAGCTGCTCAGCCACCGTTTGGTGTTATTGTCCATGTTTGTGTCGAGTATTTTGTTTATGAGAGGGAAGCGTGGGATAGCATCAAATGCTTTACTAATGTCTATTGTTGCTAATAGTGTACGTTAAGCTGGTCGTCTGGAGTTCATGTCATCCATGATGTGCTGCGTGAGGTTAGTGAGTAATGTCGTGGTTGAGTGGTGATGTCTGAATCCATGTTGAGTAGGCGATAGTGGTATGTGTGGGTTGGTGATTTGTAAGATTAGTCTTTTTGTTACTTTGGAAGGTGTGCATAGTAAAGTAATGGGTCTATAGGAAGCTGGTTCTGTTGGATTTTTGTTTGGTTTGAGTAGTGTAATAATTTTACCTTGTTTCCATATGTCAGGAATAATACAGTGCTGGTATGAATATGTGCTGATATTTGTGAGAGCTAGTTTTCCCTGTGGGCCCAAGTATTTACTGTAAGGTGTATGTTAGATATGTTGTCTGGTCCAGTAGCCTTCGAATTCTTAATGGGTTTGATGATGTTGGTGGTCTGGTCTGTAGTGAAGGGTGTAATGGTCGTGTCGAGTCCGTAGGTCTTTTGTCTGGCTGTTTGTCTGTCTGCGTGTTTCTGGTTGTTGTCTCTGTTTATGTGACTTATCTTTCCTTAGTGATTAACTAGACTGTTAGCTTGTTGTGTATATGGTGGGATATTATTTTGGCTGCGAGAGATAGCCGCGTGTGAGGTGTGAATGCCGTTGTTAGAGTGGGTAGTGCTGTTTATAGACTTGTATAGCCTGGATGTATCTGTGGAGTGGTTCAGGTTTATTATGAATTCCCTAAATGTTTCTGTTTGTTTTCTTTGAGTTTGTTGTTTATTTCTGTGTTGAGCTGTTGTATCTGCTGTTATATGGCTCCTGTGTGTGGTGTCCGTGTGTTATGTTTGAGGTTGTTACTTTGCCTGATGAGGTGAGCTATTTCTCTAGTGTAATTTGGGTTGTATTTCCTAATGTTGCCCTTGGGTATGTATTTGTTTGCATTACTAATGATCTGATTAAATGTCTTGAGTGTTGTATTGATGTTTATGATAAGTGTGCTGTTTAATGTGGTGAATTGTTCCTCAATCTGTATTTTGAACTGTTCCCAATCAGCTTTCTTGTAATTTCTGTAAGTGTGCGTAAGGCTGTTGAGGCAGAGTGTAGAACGTGTTGTAATGATGATGGACAGGTGGTCTGATGGCAGTTGTTTTTATGTTCTCCAGTGTGTATGTGTTGCTAGTGTTGTCTGGGGAGGAGTTTGAGTATCCTGCTTGATGTGGTATGTGCGTATGTTCTTCTGTATTGTTAAGAATGAAGAGGCTGTTTAGTTGTTGGCGCCTCTGGTGTTGCTTTGGTTGTGCAGGTACCAACTAGTGTCTTTAGCATTGAAGTCTCCTCCTAAGATGACATTAGTGAGAGAGGCCAGATTGTGTAACTGTGGGTTGTAATTGGCTGGCACCTGAGGTGAACTATCTGGTGGGATGTAAATGTTGATTAGTGCGGTGTTGTGTTTTGTGCGTGTTTTAATGTTAACTTCCTGTATTTCTATCGTGTTATCTGCTTGGATTGTGTTTGTAATGTTTTGGGTGGCATCAATGTAGCTAATGCTTTTACGTATGAAAGTGATGAGTCCACCCCCGTGACCCCCAGTACGATCTTGACGGATTGCCGTGAAGTCAGGGGTGGTTGGTGTTTTGTGTGTGCGTTTTAGTTTTGATTCTATTTTACAGTAAGTGTTATGTGAATGTTTAGTTTGTGTACGAATTCCCTAAGCTGTATGATTTTGTTTGTGAGACCATCTACGTTGTACTGTACTATGTTAATATTATACTTCTGTATGTGTCGCATGGTGCTATTGTATCTATGTCTTTGTGTATGGTGACATGTGTAAGTTGTAGTGGGGCCTGGATTAGTCTTAATATCGCCGGAGAGTAAGAGTAGTCCAGGGAGCGAAGGTAGGTCCTAATGGTGTGCCCATAGCAACACCATCTATCTGTATGTAGGTTTCATCACAGAATCTAAACGGAGTTTTTGTACAACACAAAATAAGTAATTGTTTCATATCTTCTTTTTTTTAAATTTGGTGCAATTAAATTTTGATTATTGTAAACATTGTCCAGAATTATTTCTATGGTTTCCATGACTGGTACATTTGTAAAAATTGATTCCACGTCAAGAGAAAAAAAAATGAAGACAGTATTCTTACATACTGCAAATTCTTATCTAGAGTTATTATTAAGAAACTCAGTACTGTAAATAAAAGACTATTCAGAATATTGGAAATTAAATGTAAATCCTTTATAAAGACAGGCTGACTTTCTAAAATTTTGCCTCAATAACACTAGGCAACAAATTTCAACTTTTTTTTTGTTACAGACACGTGAACTACTGATTCCTACTAAAGCGCTGATGCTGATTTCAGATCTGATATCAAAATTTCTCTATCACGTCCAGATTTTGTGTAACCGAAAACCCCTATTTTTCATTTTTTTTCTCACCCGCTTCTATTACGAAAGCTGTCTAAGCTACTTTTCCGTGCCACGTTTTATGTTAAGCATACTTAAATAATTAGTGAACAGGGATGTCTTTCCTTTATTCTGGCTTAAGACAGACAGCGGAATTCCGCTGGTGGAGTTACCACCCCTGCGCCCAACCATCCACCCAAAGCGCGTTAGTATTTTGTTGTTACTACTGAAAGGCAAATTCCTGTTCTTAAGTGAAACTTTGGTGTGTCCTCTTCCTTTGTCGCTTGTAGGATGACGAGCTCTCCTTCTGCAGGAACCAACAATAATCTCCCATCATATTTGGGTTGAAATTACCTTGGTATCTGTTTTCCATAACTGAGATCTGTTGGTGGAAGCGCTCACCATGCTCGTCACTTACAGCCCCAAGGTTGGCCGGGAAGAAGTCAAGATGAGAATGTAAAAAATGAATTTTCAAAGACATTCTGCATCCCATTATTTCATAAGATTTAAGCATGTTTTCTACGAGTTTACGGTGGTTTTCAGCTTTGTGGTTTCCAAGAAAATTTTTGACAACTTCAACGAAAGATGTCCATGCTCCTAGTTCATTCTCATTTAGGTTAGATGGAAATGATGAGTCGTGGATGACACTGCGGATCTGTGGTCCAGTGAAAACTCCAGCTTCTAGCTTAGCATCTGTCAATATTCCTTTGAATTTATCCTTTAAATATTGGAAACCAATACCTTGATGATCCATACCCTTCACGAAATTTTTCATAAGGCCAAGTTTAATGTGAAGTGGTGGAAGATGTACTTTCTGAGGGTCAATAAGTGCTGGGTGTTTCACATTGTATTTACCAACAACATGTTCAGTTCTAGATGGCCAATCATGTTTTTTGTAGTGGTTCTTGTCATCTCTGCTGTTCCATAGACACAAAAAGCACATATGCTTTGTGTAGCCCAACTGTAACCCAAGAAGTAATGATACAGCTTTAAGGTCGCCACAAATATTCCATGTGTGGTCCTTATATTTGATGAGTCTTAGCAGCAGTTTCATCGATTCATAAGTCTCATTAAGGCCAGTGGCATGTGCTACAGGTATTGAAGGTTTTTCATTGCCATTGTGCAGTAATACAGCTTTAAGGCTAGCTTTACTAGTCAATGAACAGTCTCCATTCTTTTGGATCATAGCGACAGCCAATCCCTTACATCAGACCACTGATATCGTGGCAGAAACAAACGTTTTCTTCCTGTAAGTAAAATGATGAAAACTGCAAATGGCGATGGCGGAAATGGCAAACTTTGGTGTTTGGTTGGAGAAGATTAAATTCTTGAAGTCTTGAACCAAGCAACTCTGCCTTTTCTTTTGGTAATTCCAAATCGCGCACTAAGTCATTTAACTCCGCTTGACTTAACAAACGTGGGGAAATATTTGCATCTGGAACATATATGCCATCTTTCCCTGTTTCTATATCACTAGCAGAATCTTCAGATGAACTGCTGTCTATTATCGTTGCTGGTGGAACTGGTGGTGGATTTGTTTCATCATGTGGTACTGGTTTCATTGCTGATTCGCAGTTTGGGTACGTGATCTTTGATTTGTTTTTCTTTGTGAAACCAGCAATCTTTGTCAAACAAAAATAACAATCATTGAAGTGATTTTTCGGCTCACGCCAAACCATGGGGACTGAGAATGGCATAGCTTTTCTTTTACCATTCATCCAAGCTATTAACATTGCATTGCACTGTGCACAGCAAATATGTGGTGCCCAGTCCCTCTGTTGGTCTCCTAACTTACAGTCAAAATAACACTTGTAGGCAAGTTTAATCTTTGTTGTTATGTTTCTACATTGTGGCTTAGGTGTATATTGTCCACAAACAAAGCAGAAGTTGTCTGGGTGATTTACACAAGCACGTCTATTTGATGCCATTTTGAATTACCATACAATATCTGAAAAAACGTAGAAAGTAATTATTACGATGTGCAAAATAAAAAGAAATACACACCGTAGTACAAAACAAATGCTATAAAAACACACAAGTCACCACAACCTGTCACTTGCTCATCAGCAGAGAGCTTCAACAACCATTCTGCTTGACTGTCACGTAGCGACTGACCGTTGGGCCGTTGCCCGTTACTATGCTCTTGACTCAGTGTTGCCAACTTGGGATAAATTTTATTTATCAAAATTGTTCGAATTTGTATATAGTTGGCAAAAAAAATTGCTTTAACCTTGAAAAGCAAGTTTCATATTACTGGCATTAAGCCGCCGATTAAAACCAAAATCTGGACGTGGTAGAAAATTTTACTAAAAGTGATTTGCATTTTACACAAAATCTAGACGTGATAGAAAAAATCTAATTATAGATTTGAAATCAGCATACCGAAATTAGCTAGGAGCACCTATTTGGTCTTCTGTAACAAAATCTTTGTTGCCTAGTGTAATCAGCTGATTCCTAATTTTCTAAACATAAGACTTTACGACAAAACAGCTCACAAAGAAAAGTCTACAAAAAATTTCAAAACGCAACTTCTCAAATGCGAAATTGTGAAACAGAAAGATAAATTAATCGACCTTAAAAAAAATCCATTAAAAATGTTTTATTTTTCAGAAAAGAAACCGGAAATCTACACTTCTATTCTTCTATCATATTCTTAAATAGAAGCTTAAGAGAATTCAAAGATGACATTGAGTTTAAACACTTAAATAAATTACACAAACTTTATGGGGGAACAATTATACAGAAAAACAAAGAATCAATAGTGACTAATTTATCAAATTATGAACCTAATGAACACGAATCTAGTATACTTGACAAAGGATTAAATTTTGGCCTAAGGAAACCATCTAAAAAGATAAAAAAACAAATTGAAATCGAAAGACTTTATTGAAAAATTAAATACAATGAACTTAATGGTAAAATAGATATGATTATGTCTTACAAAAGCAAACATCCAATCCTTTTACCTAGATTTATTGAAAATAATAATCATAGAAAATTAACAAAAAATGAATATGACGCGATACCATCTCTTAGAAACAATGATGAAATCATAATAAAAAAGTCCGATAAAGGTAATAGTACTCTTATATTGAATAAGAATGAATATAATAATAAATTAAGATATATCATCAGCAATAATAGTAAATTTTCGAAATGTAATTTTAACACAACACTTAAAACAAAAAATGAAATAAATAAAATTGCTAATTCAATAAATGACGTAAACATCTCCAAATTACTAAAACGATCAGGAAGTTATAATAGCGGTCATCTTTATGGACTACCTAAGATTCATAAAAACTCTACTAATCCACCATTACACCCTGTCATCTCAATGAGCGGAACTGTCACACATGATATCGCTCAGTTTTTAAATAAGATAATAAGACCGTATCTTAACCAAAATTTTATTGTAAATTCTACAACGGAAACACTAGCTAAATTATCTAACTTAAAAATAGCCAACGCTGAACAACTTGTTTCTCTTGACGTGGAATCACTTTTTACAAATGTGCCAGTCATGGAAACCATAGAAATAATTTTGGACAATGTTTACAATAATCAAAATTTAATTACACCAACTTTAAAAAAAGAAGATATGAAACAATTACTTATTTTGTGTTGTACAAAAACTCCGTTTAGATTCTGTGATGAAACCTACTGTACATACAGATAGATGGTGTTGCTATGGGCACACCATTAGGACCTACCTCCGCAGACTTTTATATGCAACTTAGAAAATAAAATAATGAAAGAAAACAACTTCTACAACCCAAAACTGTATATATATATATATGAGATATGTCGACGATACTTTGACACTATTTAAAAACAATAACCACATTCCTTTATTTATTCGAAGACTTCATGAACTAAGTAAATTAAAATTCACATTTGAATCTTCCTTGAATAATACACTCTCTTTTCTCGACATTAATATATTCATTGGTCAAAATGGATGTTTAACGACTGGTGTACATGTTAAACTAACATCAACGCGCTTGTGGCCAAACTTCCTCAAATCTCCGTGCAGCGGGCTGTCTACGGTTGACCAGACTAGCAGTCGACGGCCTGATGCGTGGCACGGTCAGAGTGCCGATCGGCTCCCCGGGCCGGGCCTATTCTCAGCGTGCAATTTTTTCATTTACGGAGAGCAATTGCGTGCTCCCCGGAATACTCTTACTCTCTGGCGACATTAAGACTAATCCAGGCCCCACTACAACTTACACATGTCACCATACACAAAGACATAGACACAACAGCACCATGAGACACATACAGAAGTATAATATTAACATATTACAGTACAGCGTAGATGGCCTCACAAACAAAATTATGCAGCTTAGGGAATTCGAACACAAACAAAACATTCACATAGCACTTATACAAGAACAAAACTAAAACGCACACACAAAACACTCACCATCCCTAACTTCACGTCAATCCGTCAAGATCGTACTGTGGGTCACGGGGGTGGACTCATCACCTTCATACGTAAAAGCATTAGCTACATTGATGCCACTCAAAACATTACAAACAAAATCCAAGCAGATAACACGATAGAAATATAGGCAGTTAACATTAAAACACGCACAAAACACAACACCACACTAATCAACATTTACATCCCACCAGATAGTTCACCTCAGGTGCCAGCCAATTACAATCCACAGTTACACAATCTGGCCTCTCTCACTAATGTCATCTTAGGAGGAGACTTCAATGCTAAAGACACTAGTTGGTACCTGCACAACCAAAGCAACACCAGAGGCGCCAAAATAGCCACACATAACGTTCTGTTCCCCCTCACTAGCAACATACACAATGGAGAACAGAAAAACAACTGTCATCAGACCACCTGCCCATCATCATTACAACACATTCTACACTCTGCCCCAACAGCCTTAGGCACACTTACAGAAATTACAAGAAAGCTAATTGGGAACAGTTCAAAATACAGATTGAGGAACAATTCACCACATTAAACAGCACACCCATCATAAACATCAATACAACACTCAAGACATTTAATCAGATCATCAATAATGCAAACAAATACACACCGAAGGGCAACATTAGGAAATACAACCCAAATTACACTAGAGAAATAGCCCACCTCATCAGGCAAAGTAACAACCTCAAACATAACACACGGACACCACACACAGAAGCCATAAAACAGCAGATACAACAGCTCAACACAGAAATAAACAACAAACTCAAAGAAAAACAAACAGAAACATTCAGGGAATTCATAACAACATTAAACCACTCCACAGATACATCCAGGCTATACAAGACTATAAACGGCATTACCCACTCTAACAGCGGCATTCACACCTCACACGCGGCTATCTGACGCAGCCAAAATAATATCCCAACATACACTCAACAAGCTAACATTCTAGTTAATCACTACGCAAAGATAAGTCACTTAAACAGACACAACAACCAGAAACATGCAGACAGACAAACAGCCAGACACAAGAAAACCTACAGACTCGACACAACCATTACACCCTTCAATACAGACCAGACCACCAAGATCATCAAAAACATTAAGAATTCGAAGGCTACTGGACAGACAACATATCTAACATACACCTTAAACACTTGGGCCCACAAGAATACTAGCTCTCAAATATCAGCACATATTCATACCACACTGTATTATTCCTGACATATGGAACAAGGTAAATTATTACACTACTCAAACCAAACAAAAATCCAACTGAACCAGCTTCCTATAGACCCATACTTTACTATGCACACCTTCCAAAGTAACAGAAAGACTAATCTTACAAATCACCAACCCACACATTCCACTATCGCCTACTCAACATGGATTCAGACCTCACCACTCAACCACGACATTACTCACTAACCTCACGCAGCACATCATGGATGGCATCAACTCCAGACGACCAGCTCAACGTACACTATTAGCAACAATAGACATTAGTAAAGCATTTGATGCTATCCCACGCTTCCCTCTCATAAACAAAATACTCAACACAAACCTGCACAATAACACCAAAAGGAGGCTGAGCAACTATCTTTCAGGAAGATACTCAAATGTCACATTTAATGGCAAGTCATCCAAGAACAAGCTTTTTCTGAACGGGGTCCCTCAAGGCTCTGTTCTCTCACCAACACTCTTCAACTTATAAATGCATGACATTCCAACACCCATAGATAACAAGTTTACATTATCATCATATGCAGATGACATCACTCTAACATCCACCCACAACAACATCGACGCCGCTACAAATAACCTACAAACATACATAAACAGTATACAAGACTGGCTCACACACAATAGACTCAAAGTAGCGCCCACAAAATCAACCATCACCTTGCTTACAAGTAACACAAAAGAACGGCAGGTAATTCCACAGCTTACACTAAACAACATCAACATTCCACACACTCACGGGACCAAAATACTTGGGGTCACATACAACACATCATTATCTTTTGCAAACCACATTCAGGATATTAAAAACAAATGTACGTCAAGACTTAACACGCTTAGGGTACTAACAGGCACAAACTTTGGACACCAGCAGGAAACAACATCACTCATATACAAACAATATATTTGCTCAGTTATGGACTATGCTAGCCCATGCTGGGCACCCATTATCTCAAACACACACATAAACACCTTACAGACAATACAAAACAACGCACTTCGTATCATTACAGGATGCACTCAAACACCAATAGAACAACTGCACACAGAAACAAAAATACTGAAAGGTAGGGAACATTTAGACATGAGGGGAACACAATTCATGGCAGCAGCGACAACTAACCCACAACACCCTTGCCATTACATGTACAATCACGCACCGACACCTCGCACCATTAAGGTAACACCAAAGAGACATTATAACCAAATACTCCATTCCATACCACGCCCCACAGACATCACACAGTACAGAAAACACACACACACACACCTAACCCACAAAGCACTGACACGACTCAGTCCGAATGTGGTCCTAGGTGCGAAGCCGCCACCCATTAACAGGTCAGAGATCAGCCTGAGCAGATCGGATCGAGTAAACTTAGCACGATTCCGATGTGGACATCACCCCAACTTACTAACATATAAACACAGACTAGACAACTCCATAGACGACACCTGCCACCTGTGCCACGACACACCACAAACAATTGAACACATTATGACAGACTGTACCGCTCTAGCACAACAACGAACACAACACAACATGACTAGTGCGCTGAACCTCTGGTCCACTCCGAAGAGGGCGATCGGTTACCTGCGTGCCGCTGGCTTGCTCGATCAGGGTGGGCTGATCGGCTAAACAACAACAACAACAACAACATAGCCACACAACTAAACAGCCTCTTCATTCTTAACAATACAGAAGAACATACGCACATACCACATCAAGCAGGATACTCAAACTCCTCCCCAGACATAACGTTCTGTTCCCCCTCACTAGCAACACATACACACTGGATAACAGAAAAACAACTGTCATCAGACCACCTGCCCATCATCATTACAACACGTTCTACACTTTGCCTCAACAGCTTTACGCACACTTACAGAAATTACAAGATAGCTGATTGGGAACAGTTCAAAATACAGACTAAGGAACAATTCACCACATTAAACAGCACACCCATCATAAACATCAATACAACACTCAAGATATTTAATCAGATTATCAATAATGCAAGCAAATACATACCCGAGGGCAACATTAGAAAATACAACCCAAATTACACTGGAGAAATAGCCCACCTCATAAGGCAACGTAACAACCTCAAACATAACACACAAACACCACACACAGGAGCCATATAACAACAGATACAACAGCTCAACCCAAAAATAAACAACAAACTCAAAGAAAAACAAACAGAAACATTTAGGGAATTCATAACACTAAACCACTCCACAGATACATCCAGGCTATACAAGACTATAAACAGCATTACCCACTCTAACAGCGGCATTCACACCTCACACGCGGCTATCTCTCGCAGCCAAAATAATATCCCAACATACACACAACACGCTAACATTCTAGTTAATCACGACGCAAAGATAAGTCACTTGAACAGAAACAACAACCAGAAACATGCAGACAGACAAACAGCAAGACAGAAGAAAACCTACGGACTCGACACGACCATTACACCCTTCACTACAGACCAGACCACCAACATCATCAAAACCATTAAGAATTCGAAGGCTACTGGACCAGACAACATATCTAACATACACCTTAAACACTTGGGCCCACAGGGAATACTAGCTCTCACAAATATCAGCACATATTCATACCAACACTGTATTATTCCTGACATATGGAAACAAGGTAAAATTATTACACTACTCAAACCAAACAAAAATCCAACAGAACCAGCTTCCTATAGACCCATTACTTTACTATGCACACCTTCCAAATTAACAGAAAGACTAATCTTACAAATCACCAACCCACACATAACACTATCGCCTACTCAACATGGATTCAGACCTCACCACTCAACCACGACATTACTCACTAACCTCACGCAGCACATCATGGATGGCATCAACTCCAGACGACCAGCTTAACGTACACTATTAGCAACAATAGACATTAGTAAAGCATTTGATGCTGTCCCACGCTTCCCTCTCATAAACAAAATATTCAACACAAACATGGACAATAACACCAAAAGGTGGCTGAGCAGCTTTCTTTCAGGAAGATACTCACATGTCACATTTAATGGCAAATCACCAAAAAAAAAAGCTTTTTCCGAACGGGGACCCTCAAGGCTCTGTTCTCTCACCAACACTCTTCAACTTATACAATTATGACATTCCAACACCAATAGATAACAAACTTCCCTTATCATCATATGCAGATGACATCACTCTAACTTCCACCCACAACAACATCGACACTGCTACAAATAACCTACAAACATACATAAACAGTATACAAGACTGGCTCACACACAATAGACTCAAAGTAGCGCCCACAAAATCAACCATCACCTTGCTTACAAGCAACACAAAAGAACACCAGATAACTCCACGGCTTACACTAAACAACACTAACATTCCACACAGTCACAGGACCAAAATACTTGGGGTCACATACAACACATTATCTTTTGCAAACCACATTCAGGACATTAAAAACAAATGTACGTCAAGACTTAACACGCTTAGGGTACTAACAGGCACAAACTTTGGATACCAGCAGAAAACATCATCACTCATATACAAACAATATATTCGCTCAGTTATGGACTATGCTAGCCCATGCTTGGCACCCATTATCTCAAACACACATATAAATACCTTACGGACAATACAAAACAACGCACTTCGTATCATTACAGGATGCACTCAAACAACACCAATAGAACACCTGCACGCAGAAACAAAAATACTGAAAGTTATGGAACATTTAGACATGAGGGGAACACAATTCATGGCAGCAGCGACAACTAACCCACAACACCCTTGCCACTACATGTACAATCATGCACCGACACCTCGCACCATTAAGGTAACACCAAAGAGACATTATAACCAAATACTCCATTCCATACCACGCCCCACAGACATCACACAGTACAGAAAACACACACACACACACACACACACACACACACACACACACACACACCTAACCCACAAAGCACTGACACGACTCGGTTCGAATGTGGTCCTAGGTGCGAAGCCCCCACCCATTAACAGGTCAGAGATCAGCCTGAGCAGATCGGATCGAGTTAACTTAGCACGATTCCGATGTGGACATCACCCCAACTTACGAACATATAAACACAGACTAGACAACTCCAAAGACGACACATGCCACCTGTGCCAGGACACACCACAAACAATTGAACACATTATGACAGACTCTACCGCTCTAGCACAAAAACGAACACAACACAACATAACTAGTGCGCTGAACCTCTGGTCCACTCTGGAGAGGGCGATGGGTTACCTGCGTGCCGCCGGCTTGCTCGATCAGGGTGGGCTGATCGGTTAAACAACAACAACAACAGACAAAGGAACGTATTTAAATTATAATTCATACTCACCAGAAAAATATAAGCTATCAATAATTAAAACACTTGTGCACAGAGCTTTCAATATATGCTCAAGTTAGCAACTATTTAATCAAGAAATTGAGAGAATAAAACAGTGATTTTCCGCTCTTTTTAATCGATAATATCATAAACCGAACTCTAACAAATTTATATAACAAAAATAAGGTAGATGATGAAAATAAAAATAAAAATACAGGTATAAAATTTTACTTCGAAACAAGAAATCCAACAAGACTAAAACATGAAGAAAATTGTCTAAACAATATATTAAAGAGGCACATAAAACCAATGGATAAAGAAAAACTATAAATGTTAATTTATAATATAAACACAAAAAGTTATCAAGTCATTTTTCGACTCATAACAAAAACCCTGATAAGCAACATCATGTGGTGTACCAATTTGCATGTCCTGTAGTTGACTGTACGTCGACTTACATTGGTTACACCACAAACCACATTAAAGAGAGAGCATACCAACATAAATATCGTCCAAGTAAAATTGAAGAAACATTACAGAGTAGATCATAAAATATTAAATTTAAAAAATTTCTCACAAAACTTTCAAATCTTATACTCATCACATAACGTACAAAAACTAAAAATTGCCGTAGCCTTTTACATTAAAATGAAAAACCGAAAATTAATATAAAATTTAATGAACTTTCGAATATTCTTAAATTAATTTGAAGTTGTATCAAACTTACAATCAAGAAATATATATATAACCCATTTTACTTTAAAATTATGTATAAAGCTCTGAAGATGTTCAAAGGATATGAACGAAACGCGTCAGCAGAAGAAAAAAATGAAAACATTATTCTTAGCATACTGCAAATTCTTATCTAGAGTTATTATTAAGAAACTCAGTACTGAAAATACAAAAATTATTCAGAATATTGGAAATTAAATGTAAATCCTTTATAAAGATATAGGCTGATATCGAATTTCTATAATAGATATGACTAGCAAAAGGTCGGCGCTACGCGCCGATTTTGCTAGATCTGCGGTGCTTCGGCTGAATTGTGGGCCTACGGCGTATTTTATTTTGAACATCAGAAGCCCTTTATCTGGATATCATTCCTATTCCTCTCACCTTGGGCCTCAGTAATTGGGCTGCCTGCGGCCTTCCAGTTACTGGCAAACCAATTATTCATTCAATAAAACTACAGAAAAGAACGCAGCCATGAAAATCTAAAGCTTCACAAATCTTAATACAATGAGCTCGGATTTGAAGCCTAAGATTTTCATGACTGCGTTCATTTCTATAGTTTTATTGACCAAATAACTGAACCGACAGTAATTGGGGGCCCTGCGGCCCGCCAAATCATAGTTTTCATTGTTTCGAGTGCATCAATAATATTGTTATAGTGTTCCATTAGTTGTGATAAGCATGATCTTCCTGACCGGAATCGATGTTGGTTATCATTTTTTTTTTTCTGTTTCCCCATTAACCCCACCCCCTCCCCCATTACCCCACCCCTCTCCCCCAATACCCCCTCCCCACCCCCTCCCCCATTACCCCACCCCTCTCCCCCAATACCCCCTCCCCCAATACCCCCTCCCCCACCCCTCTCCCCCATTTACCCCACCAATTTTTTTTCTGAGTTTCCCCATTAACCCCCACCCCCTCCCCCATTACCCCACCCCTCTCCCCAATACCCCACCCCTCTCCCAATACCCCCTCCCCCATTACCCCACCCCTCTCCCCCAATACCGCCTCCCCCCCCCCTCCCCCACCCCTCTCCCCCATTTACCTCCACCCTCCCCCCATTACCCCCAAGGGGGGAAGGGGGCTGGCACCTTGCAAAGGATTTACTTTAATTTTTTTTGAAGGGGGCTGGCACCTTGCAAATGATTTACTTTAATTTTTTTTTGGTTACATATATATATCGCATCTATTTTTCTGAGTTTCCCCATTAACCCCACCCCCTCCCCCATTACCCCACCCCTCCCCCATTTTGTGCCAAAATTATGATTAAAAATGAAGAAATGGGAAGAACTGTACCCCTAAAAGGGGGGTGCAGGATTTATGTTAGGGAATTTTTTTTAGCATTGACACTGCACAATAAAAAGATGCATCGAATGGTGAAAACCGCATTGTTCTACACCAGTTGTAGCGGCGACCTGTAGGTGTGCGCAAAAAAACTGTTACATATATATATATATATATATATATAAGGCTTCATTTCTGAAATAGTACAGGGTGTCCCAGAATTAACTATCTATTTCAATGAAATCGGCCAAATTTTTTAAAAACACACTTTTATTTATGTTTATCATGTTTAATATGTGTTAAAAATGTAGAAATTTCTAAATTTTTTTCATAATTTTATTTTCATAATTTTTTCATAGTTTTTCATAGTTTTATTTTCATTCTCTTTCAGAACCCTATTAATAATGAATACAGAAGAACGCATCTTTATTGTAACATCCCGTATCAAAGGAATGCAATGTAATGAAATCAGAGAAAAATTTACAAGAAGATTCCACAGAACCGGTCCTACAGACAAAGCGATTCGTGAACTTGTGAACAAATTTAAAAGAACTGGATCCGTACACGACGAGGTGGGAAGAGGACGCCCAAGGACAGCACGTAACAGTACCGAACAGGTACGACAATTGTTTGAGGATGAACCAACAACTTCGGTTAGGGAGGCCGGTCGAAGACTCAACATATCCAAGACAACAGTTCATAGAATCTTGCGTTCGACACTGATGAAAAAGGTTTATCACATTCAAGTACTGCATGCCCAAAATGAAGAGGATTATCCAAATCGAGCAGCAAGGTGTGCAGAAATTGTGGATCAAATCGAAAATGAAAGTTTTTTGGATAACATCTTATTCAGTGATGAGGCGACTTTCCACACGTGTGGTAAAGTCAATCGACACAACTGTCGTATCTGGTCCAATGAAAGACCGTCTGAAGTCATAGAATGGCAAAGAGACTCTCCAAAAGTTAACGTGTGGCTTGGAATGACCAAATCCAAAATTTATGGACCATTCTTCTTTGTGGAAGCAACTGTAACAGGTACCGTCTACCTTGATATGCTTCAGCAGTTTCTCGAACCACAGCTTCTTGATGATGGCATTCTTGATAATGTTGTGTTTCAACAAGATGGAGCACCATGTCATTATGCTCTAATTGTTCGAGAATACCTCAACAGACGCCTTCCGAATCGGTGGATTGGACGTGGAGGACCTCGACCTTGGCCTCCGCGTTCTCCGGATTTGACACCCCTGGATTTCTTTGCATGGGGTTTCATAAAAACAAAGGTTTATCGCCAAAAGATCAATAGTTTAGCTGAACTTAAAGAACGCATCCAGTTGGCAGTGCGGGAGATAACATCTGAAATGCTTCAAAATGTGTTTCGCAGCGCTGAGGATAGATTTGAAATTTGCAGAGATACAGACGGTGCACATGTTGAAACTTCTCAATAAAGTTTTGACTTATGATTTATAAATCTATTTGTTTTTGTATCATAATTTAGTAATAAACACAAAATTATGTCAGTTTTTATTAAATTTGTCCGATTTCATTGAAATAGATAGTTAATTCTGGGACACCCTGTATATTAGACTAGCAAAAGGTCGGCGCTACGCGCCGATTTTGCTAGATCTGCGGTGCTTCGGCTGAAATGTGGGCCAACGGCGTATTATATTTTGAACATCAGTAGCCCTTTATCTGGATATCATTCCTATTCCTTTCACCTTGGGCCTCAGTAATTGGGCTGCCTGCGGCCTTCCAGTTACTGGCAAACCAATTATTCATTCAATAAAACTACAGAAAAGAACGCAGCCATGAAAATCTAAAGCTTCACAAATCTTAATACAATGAGCTCGGATTTGAAGCCTAAGATTTTCATGACTGCGTTCATTTCTATAGTTTTATTGACCAAATAACTGAACCGACAGTAATTGGGGGCCCTGCGGCCCGCCAAATCATAGTTTTCATTGTTTCGAGTGCATCAATAATATTGTTATAGTGTTCCATTAGTTGTGATAAGCATGATCTTCCTGACCGGAATCGATGTTGGTTATCATTTTTTTTTCTGAGTTTCCCCATTAACCCCACCCCCTCCCCCATTACCCCACCCCTCTCCCCAATACCCCCTCCCCCACCCCCTCCCCCATTACCCCACCCCTCTCCCCCAATACCCCCTCCCCTAATAACCCCTCCCCCACCCCTCTCCCCCATTTACCCCACCAATTTTTTTTCTGAGTTTCCCCATTAACCCCACCCCCTCCCCCATTACCCCACCCCTCTCCCCCAATACCCCCTCCCCCACTCCTCTCCCCCATTTACTCCCACCCTTCCCCCATTACCCCCAAGGGGGGAAGGGGGCTGGCACCTTGCAAAGGATTCACTTTAATTTTGTTTTTGGTTACATATATACAGCGTGTCCCAAAGAAATGTATACCCACTTTGTTCGATAATACCAGCTATGAGGATAATAAATATATTACTGTTTATATGTTTTTTAATAAAGAATTTTCTCTTGAATCTAAATATGTAATTATTTTTATTAAAAATTGAAGAACCAAAAAGTTACAGATGTTTAAATTAGAATTATTATTTTCGAGACTTCATGTGCGATATTTTCTAATATTTTTTTTTATGGCCTGGCCTGCCTTTTAACCGACTGTTTCGAGATACTTATGTTTAGCGCCTAGCTTAGCCTAGCCATTTCGATGAGTTCTAATTAGGCAAGACTACAGTTTTGCTCTAACCTTATCTAACATCTTATAACTCTGCGACGTTTGTTCTTTTCTAACGACAATTTGAACATCTTAGATAAAGTGTCATTTAACCATGGAATTTGTAAATTTTTTGAATTAACTAATAATTACAACATTTATGCTTCAATATCAACACTAAACATAAGTATCTCAAAACAGTCGGTTAGAATATTAGAAAATATCGCATATGAAGTCTCGAAAATAATAATTATAATTTAAACATCTGTAACGTTTTTGTTTTTCAATTTTTAATAAAAGTAATTACATATTTAGATTCAGGAGAAAATTCTTTATTAAAAAACATATAAAAAGTAATATACTTATTATCCTCATAGCTGGTATTATCGAACAAAGTGGGTATACATTTCTTTGGGACACGCTGTATATCGCATCTATTTTTCTGAGTTTCCCCATTAACCCCACCCCCTCCCCCATTTTGTGCCAAAATTATGATTAAAAATGAAGAAATGGGAAGAACTGTACCCCTAAAAGGGGGGGGCAGGATTTATGTTATAGAATTTTTTTTTAGCATGGGCACTGCGCAATAAAAAGACGCATCGAATGGTGAAAACCGCATTGTTCTACACCAATTCTAGCGACCTTTAGGTGTGCGCAAAAAAACTGTTACATATATATATATATAAGCTTCATTTCTGAAATAGTATATTAGAAGATTACAAGATTTTTATAATAGACTTAAAAGACTAAAGGGAACTTACACACTAGGACCTATAGTATGAGCTAAATACAACGAATAATGAAACCAGTATAAATCTCTAAAGAACTTACAGACAAGGACATGTAATTTTATAAGACGTTTAGTAGAAAGAATAATGAAATGCGAGGTGTGGTGAAAAGTGATAGGAGAGATTTCTAGAACAAGGATAATGAGAATTTTAGCAAGCAGAAAGAAAGGGGTGTCTCCAGTAACTGTAATTTGTTAAGTCTTAATCGCTTTATAAAAGATGAGAGAGCACTGACTGATTTAAATTCATTCGATAAATTGTGCCATAATTTCACCGCTAAAAAAGTGTAAGAATTTCTACTACATTTGAAGAATATAGTATGGAAAACTGATGAGTGGGTAGTTGGGAGGTAACGAAAATGGTTCACTGAGTAGGTAGGTAGTTAATCTAACAATTATTAAATTCCTTTTATGTCAATAACTGGGTGGATGAAACCAATTGGTTGCTCACCAGTTATTCTCCACACTAGTATTTATATACTGTGTGAGAAGAGCGTGCTCGGTAATAGATATACATTACCGCTCAACCAACCGAGGAAAAAACCAAGACAACGCTGGTGGAAAAAGCCCCGCGAAGAGGAGAACAAAGGAGAACGAAAACGGGGAACGGGGCGAGAGGACGCAACAGGGAGAAGGGACGAGAACAGACACCGAAGAAAGATCCCCACCAGCAAGTACGCTCTCGACAATTAAACAGGAAGGAGAAAAGAGACTCTCTAATAACTAGCAGTAAGTGACTAATTGTGTTTTTAACCCAGGTTTACATAGATTCATTAAATTAAGCTGGGTCAGACAACTTAGGCCTACATTGTGGCCTAAGACCCAGCATCAACTCATAGCTTAACAAAGGTGAAGGTAGATTGCCCTAACCTAATTTGGTGATGAATCCTACTGTGGACCTCAATTTATCTGCCCGCTCTGGACCATTTCTGGAATCTCTAGGCTGACCCCTCTAGGCTAGACTTGATCTACTCTATAGTTAGACTGGAGATATAAGGGGTGGGTTAATTGTGGACCAATTCATACAGAGCATTTTTCGCATTGGTGGTCCGTGTGTGGGGAATTTACAAACCTTAACCTTACTTAACAAAAAAAATTGCAGAATTAGGCTAAATGGTCTAGCCTAAGCCTAACCTAATCAAGCCTAATTAGGTCTACAACCTAGGGCCTAACTAGGAAACATTTACATTTAAGGAGTCTCATTCTCTTATAAGCTTAGACCTGAGTGACACATAAGTACTTGGTGGGGATTAAACCAAATTTAAACTTGACTGTTTTGTCTGTGCTCTCTCTTCTCTAGTAATTTCTTCTTGTCCTCTATTTCATTACGATCCCCAGTTAAACAATTTTGACTTAAACATGGACAGTGCGGAATTGAAAAAGTTAAAAAAGAAAAGGGGGGCAAAGTTGGGAGCTGTTACAAAGGCTGTGAACACTTTTAACAATATTACACAACCAGGTAAGGAAGATTTAGAGTGTGTAATTCTTAAATTGGAAACTAAAAAGAAGGAAATAATAGCCATTAATGAGAGTATTTCAGAGTTAGTTGAATCCGAAATGGCTGAAGAACAATTGATAGACCTTTACGCTGATAATGATGATCAGGTAATCTCAATTGAATAGCAAATAAGGAGACTACGGTCTCGTTTGACTGACTTAACACCAAATAAACCTAATTCTGATTTTAATCAAAGTAGAGCTAACCTTCAACAAAATTTAAGTGGCATGCTAAATCCTGAGTCACAAGAATTGAGGGCTCAGTTACCCATTTTGCTAGTACCAACATTTGAAGGGGACACGGTACAATTCCCATCTTTCATTGACAAATTTGAGAGTTTAATAGGTAATAAACCTTATATTTCAACTGTTGAAAAGTTTAGCTACTTAACTAGTTTCCTTAAAGGCCCAGCCTATAACCTGATAGCCTATTTACCAGCCGTAGGGAATTCATATGAAGTAGCTATTGATCTCTTAAAACGTAATTACATTAATAAAGATAAGATTGTATATGAATTATCTCAACAAATTTTTGATTTTGCACCCATAAAAGATAACCATAGTGATATGGAAATTTTTTATACAAAATTAGAAGCTATTATAGGACAACTAGTTAGCAATGAGATAGATATTAAAGCTTCATCTTGGATTATACAAGGCATAGTTCTTAGGTGCCTTCCTTTGAGGGTTAAAGATATTTTAATTCTAAAGACGGGAGAAAATTATCCTAATCTAGAAAGTATCAGAAAACACTTTCCCAATATCCTAACTAATTACAAATTGAGAGATTTTCCAACACAAAATAAGACCCAGACTATGGATAAACCAAAGACTGTTCCCAGAGACCAACTAGCTACAGCCAAACAGACAAAACTTGATACTGTAGAATCAAATGTGACACGAACACCTACATTACAGAACTTTAATGTAACTGCTGCCTCAACTTACACACTACATTGCAAATTTTGTGCAAGTAATGAACACAGTAGTACTGGGTGTGACAAATATTCAGACTTTAACCAAAGAGCTAAAAGATGTGAACAGTTGAACCTATGTAAAAAGTGTACTGGCCAGGGACATTATAAGAAAGACTGTAAATCTAGGTTAAGATTCAAGTGTAAGTTTTGTAAAAGTTTACGACATGTCTCATCAATGTGTGATTCACCAAAGTGTCCAAACAATAGTACTCAAACTCAAAAGATACCTCCCCCAAACAAAGGTAACCAAGAAAATGCCACTTTCATGGGACATTCTGTTTGTTCAAACAACGTAACAAAAAACACTGAGATTCTTTTACCAACTATTACTTTGGACTTAGTGAATAGTGAGGGTAGCACCACTCCAGTGAGATGTCTTATAGACTGTTGTTCTCAACAAACATTTGTTTCACAAAATGTAGTAAATAAATTGGGTTTGACACCAAACCCGAATGAACAAAAACTCAATATTGCATCCTTTGTTAAGGATAACTCGGACAAAAATAGCTATAAGACAATTGACCTGGAACTACAGTTAGAAAATAAATTAGAGAAAATTGAAGCAGTTATTATTTCTAAAGTAGGACAAAACAAACTGGTTATACCCAAACTAGAACAAACCATAAATCATTTGTGAAAACACTACAAAATAGCTGATAGACATATCACTAACAACACAGTAGCTAACATTGAAATGTTAATGGGGGCAGATTATATTAATCTTATTCATAAGGGCATAGTAGAGATAGGTAATGGTATAGCTATTCAGACTCCATCAGGGATAGCCCCTTTGGGTGATCTATCCAAATACAACCTAGACCTAAACCAAAATAGTTCATGACCAACAAATACTATGTGCCTCAACTCAGTCCTACATAACACCTGTAAGAATAGCAACACTTTGAATAATATTATCTCAACTGAGAACATTAATTCATCATTATCAAATGAAACTTTGGATGAGGCAATTCAAACTTTATGGTTGCTAGAATCTGTGGGTATACATGACACAAATCAAACTTCAGAAGATCAGTTAATGGTAGAAAGATTTGAAGACACCATTCAGTGCAAAGACAATAGTTATTTTATTGAGTTACTTTGGAAAATAAATTTTCCAACTTTAAGAGATAATCTCAAAGTAGCTAAAGGACATTTATATAAAGTAATGAAAAAACTCAAACAAGATAATAATATAAAAACATATAATGATGTCTTCAAGAACAGCTACAGAAAGGCTTCATTGAAGAAGTAACAAATAACCCTTTTAAAAAAGATGGTTGTCATTATTTAACCCACAGGGGGGTTTATCGACAAGATGCCCCAACAACAAAACTCAGAGTAGTATATAACTGTAGCCTCAAAGACAGTGATAAACACAGTTTGAATGATTGCCTGATTGAGGGTCCTAATCTCATTTCTGACCTTGTGAAGATCTTACTGAGGTTCAGGTTAGATAAATATGCCGTACAAAGTGACATTTCAAAGGCATTTTTGAGAATAAATCTTAAAAATGAATATGATAAGAACCAACTTAGGTTCTTATGGTTCAAGGATCCATTTGATTTGAATAAAGGGTTCATAACCTATAGATTTAATGTTGTGTTGTTTGGAGCCAATTGCTCACCTAGCCTATTAGCATTGACAATTGGACATCATTTGAACCAGTTTAATAACTCTTTAACATTGAACTTCCTTAAGGAACATTTTTACGTAGACAATCTAATAGGCTCAACAACAACAAAATCTGAATTATCTGAAGTCTATGAACACTCTCAAAACATTATGCAACAAGGTAACTTTGAACTTAGAGAGTGGATTTCAAATGATGAGGATTTAAACAAAAAGATTTTAAAGGATAATAATGGTCTTACTGAGCCATCAGACAGAGTTAAAACTTTAGGTATGAACTGGTATTTGGAGGCAACTTCTAACAGTCATGATTCAATCTGTACTAAAGGTTTTAAACTTGATGAGGAAGCAAATACTAAAAGACAAATATTATCAGAGGCTTCCAAAATTTTTGATCCTATGGGTCTATTCCTGCCTTCAACAATAAAATCAAAGATTCTCCTCCAAGAAATTTGGAGGACAAATGTTGGGTGGGATGATCCAATAACAAATGAAAATCAAAAATCTTGGAAGAAGTTAGCTGCTGATTTAACAAAAGTGCAGAACATTAAAATTCAAAGGTGCTGTGGGTTTAGGGATAAGCCCCAGAGACTTCATGTGTTTGCTGATGCAAGCACACAAGCTTATGGGTGCTGTGCGTATCTTGTAAGTCCTACAGAAAGTCATCTAATTTATGCAAAAGGGAAAGTTGCACCTCTCAAACCTACCCGAACCATACCTCAATTGGAACTATTGGCTGCTGCATTAGCCATTAAAACCATTTCATTGCTTAAGGATGCTTACCATGATGTGAACATAACTCATATCCACATCTGGCTTGACAGTCAGATTTGTCTTGCCTGGATACGGAATGATAGCATTAATAGTAAGAATATCTTTGTAAGAAATAGGCTAAAAGAAATAGCTGAAGCTAATGAAAGCCTACAAGTAAACTTTCACTATGTTCCAACTAAACAAAATCCAGCAGACTTTCTGACCAGAGGTTTATCCTACAAGTTGTTGAAGTCAAACAAAACTTGGTTTATGGGACCTAAGTGGCTCTGTAATACAGACCAATGGCCTGTGGAACAAGTTAACTTGACATTAAATTTAATCTTTTCAAATGAAAAGGTTGAACCAATCACTAATTATGAAATTTATTCTGATTTCAACAAACTTGTCAGGGTTACAGCCTACTGTTTGAGGTTTGCTCACAACTGTTTAACTACAATTAACAAACAGCTAAATAAAAACAATCATAATTATACAGAAGTTGCAACCAAATACTGGATAGGCCATGCACAACAAAAAGAGTACAATAAAGAGTTAGAATTCTTAACTAATGGGAAACAAACAAAAGAACCTGTACCATCAGTAGTTGTGGATCTAAACTTGTTCAGAGATGAGGAAGGCCTTCTAAGGTGTAAAGGGAGATTAGACAAATCAAAACTGTCATACAAAAGCAAACATCCAATCCTTTTACCTAGATTTAGCTATTTGACAACATTAATCATCAGAAAAACACACAATGATGTATATCATATGGGGGTACCACAGACACTAACTACATTAAGAAAAACTTATTGGATACCCAAGGGAAGGATCACTGTTAAAACAGTCCTGAGTGAGTGTGTCACATGTAGGCGTATTCATGCTAGGCCCTATAGGAAACCAAATCCTCCTGCTTTGCCAGAGGAGAGAGTTACTCTCAACAGACCCTTTGAGACTGTAGGCATTGACTATACAGGAGCATTGACTGTAGGGGCGGGTGACACTGAACAAAAAATGTACATTGTACTGTTTACATGTGCTGCCTCACGAGCTGTTTATCTGGATGTTGTGGAGGACCTTACAGCAGAATCTTTTGCTGCTGTCTTTAAGAGATTCTGTGCACGACATTCAGTACCCAAGACAGTAGGCCTGTTCAAAAATCAACTTTTTCTTATTTGCATAGGTTTCTGTACATTTTCCCATGCTTTTTGACCTGAAAAAGCCGAAAATCACAACTATTTTGACCTAGGATGTTGGGAAGCATTGCCGCATGGAGCTTTAAATTTTCTGCCTTGAAATCGGCCAAAGCGCCAATTCCGGGGTCCCTTGAATTATGTTTTGCACTTTAACTTTTGATCTAAACAAGATAGAGCAACAAATTAGGTATCAAATGAAAGAGCATAAAATTAATAAATAATAATAATAATAATAATAATAATAATAATAATAATAAATAAATAATAATTAATAATAATAATAATAATAATAATAATTATCTATCATTTTTCAGGAAACAACAGAAACTCAATCAGAATCTAGAAAACCATCTACAAGTTACAACTTCACAATGGCATTAAGCAAGGAGCTGAGGGAGCTCCGTGGGCGCACAGTTGATATCTCAGAACCTCCACGTACTGTCCACAGGCAGGTGTCAACTGGGCCATCTACCAGATCTCTCACTGAAACTTTCCTGGTTGGATACCCTTCAGCTTTTATCAGTGGTTCCCAGCTTCCCACCAACAGACAGGCGTTCCAGTATTTCCTTAATCTTCAGAATTTACCGGAAAATGCAGGGAGGCCCATGGTTCAAGACCTTGCATATGAAACAGTTGAATCTATCATCCCATTCTGGCAGATGGCTAGGATCAAGACAATGACCAAGTACAACGCAATGAAGCTCTTCATGAAACTACATGAGAAACATCGTGCTCTGGTGAAAAGCAAAGGAAGAGCAAGTAACCCTGGAGGAAAAAGAGGAGCATTTGTGCTGGAATTAGACAGCCTGTTCGATATAGGAGCTCCAGATGCAATCCAGGAAATACAGAACAACAGACTGTTATCCAGAGAGAAGAAAGATGAGGATATCAGGTTCTACGAAGACCAAAAGACTGAGAGGAAAGGTCATATGTCTGGTCATGACAAGATTTTTGAGACAAGATCCCTGCAGCAAGCAGCGAGGAATGAAAGACTGCAGCATAGACAAGAACAAGGTAAAACTAATTACTTTGAACGTCACAAAAAGTTTTAAGTTTTACTCCATTGCGATATTTAGCATGTACTTAACAATTACTGTCTTAACATGTACTATTTTACAGCTGCAGCAGAACAAGAGGCAGTTGTTCATGTGGATGACATTACCTGGGGTGACTCAACTGACAACGACGCTAACACAGAGGACATGGATTACCATCAGCCTCGTCCTGGATGTTCTCACCATCAAGACACTGTGACTAGTGTGACTTTGACGTTTCCAAGGAAGGTCATGGAATGTGATGTCATCTGCAATACAGCTGATCGTCTTGGTTTATCAGACAATCAAGTTACTGCCATGGTTTCTGCCACCTTGAAAGCTGGAGGGGCTGATCTGGATAACTTCGTCATCTCAACCTCAACAACACGTCGCAACAGAATGCTGTCCAGGTATAATATCAGCCAGAGTCACATGTCCAAGTTTTGTGAAAACCCCCCACAGTACGCTGCCTTACACTGGGATGGAAAGTTGCTCAAAGATGTCTTGGGCAGTGAACCTGGAAGTACCTCAGAGACTTTAGCTGTGCTAGTGTCTGGTCCACCTTCATACACTGAAGGAAAGTTATTGGGAGTACCTGTCATCGACAATTCTTCTGGCACAGCTCAGGCTGAGGCTTCAATGGATTTACTGGAGACATGGGAACTTACGGATAATGTTACTGCCCTTGTTTTTGACACTACATCCAGTAACAGTGGAGTTCACAGAGGAGCTGCCAAACTGCTAGAGAAAATGCTGAACAAAAAGTGTTTTATCTGGCCTGTCGACATCACATCCTGGAAATCCTAGTAGGAGCAGTTTGGGAGAAGCTGTTTGGGAAGGTGAAGGGGCCAGATAATCCCTGGTTTGAGCATCTGAAGGATGTTTGGACGGACTTGTCCAAGGAAAACCCAAAGATGCTGGCTATCAACAGCAAATGGCTGAAGGAAAAGAAGAAGAACAGTGAAGAAATACTCCAAGACATTCTAACAGCAGAAAGGCTTCCAAGAGCCGACTACAGGGAAATGGCTGAACTGACAGTCATTGTTCTTGGAGGAACGCCTCCTCGAGGTATTCACTGGAGTCGACCAGGCGCCATTCATCAGGCCAGATGGATGGCCAGAAACCTGTACTCCATGAAAATGCTGATGTTTGCAGATCAACTTGAGTACGACGAAGACACTGTATCAAAGCTGGAAAGACTCAACACCTTCCTTGCGCTGTTCTACACTCCTGTATGGATGATGTCAATGTCTGCTGCAGATGCTCCCGTGAATGATCTAAGTCTAATCCAGGACATGTTGAAGTACAAGAAAACTGACCCAGAGCTTGCTGATGCAGTACTTAATAAGATGGAAAACCACAAATGGTACCTGACGCAGGAAGTCGTGCCATTTGCCCTGTTCAGCAGTAGATTGAGTGACACATTGAAGCACGACATTGCTGCCCAGTTACATGCCACTGAGAAGCCAGACAGCTTCAGAACAGGAAAGCCTCTATTCCAGAGAGTCACAGCTAAGACCACCCTGGTTGATCTCATTGGCCCAGAATCACATTTCCTGCTGGACACACTGAACATTGGATCCGAGTGGCTTCTGGAACCTGTCACGTCTTGGCCACAGAATGAGGACTACAGAAAAGCGTTGGACTATGTTAAGAATCTGAAAGCGGTGAATGACATTGCTGAACGTGGTGTCAAGATGATGAGCGACTTTGCAAATGTCATAACAACAGATGCCAAGCAAAGGGACTATCTCCTTCAAGCTGTGGAGTTCAACAGACGCCGCTTTGACAGCTTCAAGAAACAAACTCTCAACAACTGACTGTGTAAATGTCATTATGAAATTAATCATCATGTAATGCTTTCACTTCTTGATCGATTAGACTTGTGACAAAATGTTAATCTCAAATTTGTGTCATGAATAAGGCGCCTTGTCTGCCTTGAGTGTGAGAAAACGAATTTTGTGATATTTCTGAAATCTTTGTATGTACCAATGTGCCATTTCTTGTTCCAAGACTATCATAATTGTATAAGTTAGAAAGAGGATTAAAAACACTTTAATTTGGTGCCTATTTTGTTGCTCTATCTTGTTTAGATAAAAAGTTATAGTGCAAAACATGATTCAAGGGACCCCGGAACTGGTGCTTTTGGCCGATTTCAAGGCAGAAAACTTAAAGCTCCATGCGGCAATGCTTCCCAACAACCTAGGTCAAAATGGTCGTGATTTTCGGCCTTTTCAGGTCAAAAGGCATGGGAAAAAGTACAGAAACCTATGAAAATAAGAAAAAGTTGATTTTTGAACAGGGCTACCAAGACAGTTTGGACTGACAATGCTACATAATTCAAGGCTGGTGAACAAGTCATCCACGACTTGTTAAGCGATGAAATCACACAATTATATATACAAAATTCAAACATAAAGTGGAAGTATATTCCGGTTGCCTCTCCTTGGTACGGTTCTATCTGGGAGAGGAATATACAAACAGTAAAGAATTGCTTGAAGAAAGCAATTGGTAAAAAACAGATACACTTATTTGGTTGCTCACTCTCCTGGCTGAGATTGAGAACATCATCAACAATAGACCACTCACTTATGTGAGTGACAACATTAATGACCCGGAACCATTAACTCCAAATCATTTGATTCGGGGAGAACAAGTTAGTCTCCTGCCGGACTACAATAGACTCTTCAGAAGACCAAACTGGACTCAACGACATGATGAACTCCAGACTAAGTTACAACATTTAACTAGAGTTAAAGCTCATTTCATTAAACAGTGGAAAACTGAGTACTTGATAGTCTAAGGGAGAGACATAAACAAATGACTAAGAAGGATTGGTCTGACACAATTAAGGTAGGGGACCTTGTTCTCATACATGACAGTACTCCAAGACAATACTGGCCTCTGGCTAGAGTTTCAGAACTCAGACCAGGGGCAGACGGGGTAACAAGAGTGGTCAAATTAAGGACTTCAACGGGTGACACAACAAGAGACATTTCTCTTTTGTACCCTTTAGAGTCTGGACCCAAAACAATGGACTTTGGAGAACCTTCTCCACTGACAGTAACAACTAGAGACACTGAACTTCCAGTAACTATTCCTTTGACAGTAGGAGTGGTAACGCATCCTACTACAACATGACAGACACAAGACCTCAGCGACAAACAGCATTAAAGGCGCGACTATTTTTACAACAAAAAATAGATGCTGGGGAATTGTAATTTTATCTTCTAACTTTCATTTTTTCTTTTCTTATGGTAAAGACCATAGACAGTTTCATCCTATGATGTATATTTTCTCTTCTAATTAAATGCTACACCTTCTCCATGAGAAGGTGAGGATAGGCACTGTTAATCACATTAACAGGCATTTACAGTCAAATAGTTAGCTAGTCTACACTCAGACATAAAAATTGGTGACAATGACACCAAATTTTTATCTCCCGGGGCCCCAGTATATGGAAAACTGATGAGTGGGTAGTTGGGAGGTAACGAAAATGGTTCACTGAGTAGGTAGGTAGTTAATCTAACAATTATTAAATTCCTTTTATGTCAATAACTGGGTGGATGAAACCAATTGGTTGCTCACCAGAGTTATTCTCCACACTAGTATTTATATACTGTGTGAGAAGAGCGTGCTCGATAATAGATATACATTACCGCTCAACCAACCGAGGAAAAAACCAAGACAACGCTGGTGGAAAAAGCCCCGCGAAGAGGAGAACAAAGGAGAACGAAAACGGGGAACGGGGCGAGAGGACGCAACAGGGAGAAGGGACGAGAACAGACACCGAAGAAAGATCCCCACCAGCAAGTACGCTCTCGACAATTAAACAGGAAGGAGAAAAGAGACTCTCTAATAACTAGCAGTAAGTGACTAATTGTGTTTTTAACCCAGGTTTACATAGATTCATTAAATTAAGCTGGGTCAGACAACTTAGGCCTACATTGTGGCCTAAGACCCAGCATCAACTCATAGCTTAACAAAGGTGAAGGTAGATTGCCCTAACCTAATTTGGTGATGAATCCTACTGTGGACCTCAATTTATCCGCCCGCTCTGGACCATTTCCGGAATCTCTAGGCTGACCCCTCTAGGCTAGACTTGATCTACTCTATAGTTAGACTGGAGATATAAGGGGTGGGTTAATTGTGGACCAATTCATACAGAGCATTTTTCGCAATAGTTTGCCTTTGAGATATATTCACTCTCGATATACCTTCTTTGATGTTCGTGACGTATCTGATTGTTCATTATATTCTCAATTAATATAGTCAGAGCAGATTGTTTTGTAACTCTGAACATTAGGGAGCACATCTGTATCTCAAATATGTCTTTAAATTTGAATATACGCAGTTGCTTGAAGATTCATGATTAAAGGGTAATAGTTTTAATGGTTATTTTTTTATATGTTAATTAAATTACTGTTCTAATTATTTTCGGGTATTTCTATGCGAAAACAACCACCATTTGCTGCGCCACACAGCATGGCCAAGGGGAGAGAGAGAGAGAGAGAGAGAGAGAGAGAGAGAGAGAGAGAGAGAGAGAGAATGACTTCCTTTCTTGAAAACTGACCTCAGTGACTCAAACTGATTTACTCGAAGAAGCAAATTGACTCCATAAATTTTGCGAAAGCATTTTTCTGGTGAGGTTTTCACAACATAATAAATTGTAATATGTAAATACGACTCAAAGAGATTTATTTCTGCCTTCTTTCCTCTTACCTTCCTCCATGCATTAAACGCATATTTATTCGGGTATTGTTGTTGCGGAGACGAACTTATAATCGATGTTTGTGCATAAAACTGATGTACCTCTCGCGATCCTTGATTCGAAATTGCGGGCAATTCTTTACCCATTTTAAAGGGGTTCTCCAATATAAGAGAATACGTTTACCCGTTTACATTTGTAAGGAAGTTTCTATTAACATGACACCTTCTCGTTCTCACTTTGTTAAAATTTATATTTCGAAAGTACTGCAAAGGGAAGTACAAATTTTGTTATACAGTACATTCCAATGTACTATTTTTTTTTTTAAAAGAATTTCAGATGTTTAGTACGTTAGACATTTCATTCAGTTACGCTTGGCTTAACATGTACATAGTGACGAACTGTGAGCCTGAGCTCCGCCGCGCCATCTATTGATGGTAGGTGAAGTCGTACTTACAATACCCATTGACCTTTGCCTCCACATAATAACAAAGCTTTCACAGATGAAACACTGACTGCAGTTAATGCGCACTACAAAAGGAACGAAAAGTACCGTACTTTAACCGCCTGGATATGGAGAAAGGTCATCGTTATTAAAAATCATATGCGTGTTAAATTTTTACCTGGTTCTTTTCATACAGGTGAAAACTTTGTTACTTCGTACACTGAAGACAAACGTGAATAAACGAAACGGGTAACATGTGTAATATCTGAAATGCCACAAATTTGGGACAATGAAATGTCGAACACAATTTCTTCTTTTCTTTCGAGTGAGAAAAAAGAGTAAGACGATATTGAGCATCTGAAATAATTACTTCTTTTCCTCCATTTTTTAAGAAACTTCTATTTTATGTCTCCAACATTTCAAAATTAAGATAGCTCAAAGTGTTGTCGTTTAAGCTGCGCACATTTTCAGTGAATGGTTTTATAAAAGTCACGGCGGGAAATTTTCCATTCATTATCATTAAAAATGTGAGAAAGTTTTATAATTAGTAGGGCGGTGAATTATTATTATTATTATTATTATTATTATTATTATTATTATTAATGAACTTTTGACACGGTATCCTTGGAAGCAGGGACCTCTTGCTTCCCTTTCGGGAAGAGGCTATATTATCAAATGATCTCTCCATTATATCTGCACCGTGGACACTGAGATCATGCCGGGAAGGAAGCCAAATTTTTCTGAATCCACTTTTCTACAAGAGTTTTATGCATCCAGTGATCATTCCGCAGTCTGAGACTGAAACAGTTTAGTGTGAATATCCTATTCTTATTTGCTCGAACAAACTTCCCCCATTATCAGTGATTCTGAAAGCTTTCAGGTCGATCATGGGAGACGGATAATCGATGAGTGAACGTTTGGATTTTTACAAACATAATTTTTCACAAGCAGTAAACTTAAATTCATTACTGCTTTGTGTTGTTGTAGAACAAAGCTAAACTCTGAACTATTTACGAATATTTTGTTTTAAGCGTTTTAAAGCTGTGAGCAATGAAATAAATTTTAGAAGTTAGGAAAATCGGCATAGTATATGTCACAGATTTGTGACTATGTTTTTGTAAACAAGTAGAATTGTGATCCCATAAAGCTGATCTGACTTCCCAATACTACCCCAACAAAATACTACAAAACAACCCCAATACTACAAAAATACCTTAATACTAACATTGCAACAAGATTCAAATATTACACAAATTTGCCAGTTTTTTAACTTTGCTGTGGGAATGATTTCCTTATGACTTGATTACATACCCACATTCAAGTTTAATTCTCAATTTGTTCAAAATGAGCCAACGTGTTACAATGGAAGATCTTACTAATGATTAACATTTACAATTTAGTAACTACGTAGAACCCAATACCTAACTTAACTTCCTTAACAATAGTATTTCTTGTTATTATTACCCGTTTTAAGGGTGTACAAAATTTCTTAATAAATTTACACAGACCAATGAAAAAAATTTTGACGACTAAAATTGATTAAACTGCAATACTCCATATAATTTGTACCCATTACCATAATCTAGAAACAGGATTGGGCCATACCATGCAGGCCATACCAATGTTAGCATCAGTTGTTTCTCATTTTGTTTAATATTTTATGCGCCAGAGATTTAAATTTTTTAGAATTTCACACTAACTGTAGGAACCATATTTATGCACATCAAAGCCCTTGGGCTTAGTTTCCAAATAAATTATTTTTTTTCTTATTGGACAACCAACAATTGAAACAGATTGTTTTACTTGAGGATACTCCAGAGTAGTTTCCAATGCTCTTGCCTCTGGAACTTTATACTTGTGCCAGCTTGCAACTTTTCCTAGTACCCGCTAGGAATTTCTCTTGTCTGGCTTTTACTCACTGGTCTGTGGGTGTGCTCCTTATGTTTTCTACATCCGTCCAAGCTGGAGTTATTAGCAAACCAACAAGCTGTTCAGTGCCTCCACTGATTCTGCCATTAAATAGGATTCTATTGGTAAATTGATAAATACCCTTGCACCGAAACATTTACCCCACCATATTCTTAAATAACATCCAAATCTTTCCCTAAATACAAGAGCTATCTTCGGTTTATAACAACATGAGAATTTAACTGGTGTTACTCTATATTTCCACTTGCATTCTAACTCTTGGCCTTAGCGAATATGAGAAATTTGGCAGAAGTGGTATACCAACTTCAAATGAGTTACAGTGACTCCAAATCTCATGTAAAATGGGATAAGTGATGCCCATGCCTATTTAGTCCTGCTATTTATCTGAAGGAGACTAAAAAAGTTTGCAACTAACAATTTAGTTTGAAAGGTAATACATATCTGGTCATCTACAGTATGGCAAACTTCTCAATATGGACCTCAACTTACAATCTGTTTACGTAGATCTAAATTTCTCAAACATTCTACCCTTCCTCTGTGGGTCTTATACTTATTTCTTTAATTTTTTTATACACCATTTATTGCCTATTTCAGAGATTTAACTAGATTGCTGCAATCATAACAGTCTACCAGATTTACCATTTATCTGGCCCACATCGAGTTTCACAAGAACCATATTGTACTAAGTTATGTGGTAACTTTATATTGATCAGTTTTTTCACACCTGGCCAATTTTGGCCAATCAGGAACTTTGTGACAGGTATTCCCTCCCCGAGGCAGCACAAATTTACCTGCAGCAATCACAGTCACACTCGTACTGCCTTAGGCTTGCTCGACACAAACTGGACCAAAAACCACAAATATCCTTAATCGCAAACCGTGATACCCTGTATTTCGTTTAGAATAATATTTTTTATATACCGCGTGATTACAAATGAGCTTCCCGATTTTAAACATTTATTATGAAAAAACTAACAAAGCTACAGTGAAAAGCAAGATATACAAATAAAGAATATTTCAGGAAATTTTTATTTGTAATACTGAACACGTCAAAGATAGAGATAAAGTTAACGTGTTTTGTGTTCTTCCCGCTGATAAAGTTCCGGTCCATTCTTCTTTGCTGAACAAACAATTAACGGTATCATTTACTGCGATATGCTACAGCTGTGGCTGATGCCCCAGCTGCTAGAGGACAAAGCTGATGTGTGGGTTTAGCAGGATGGTGCGCCACCCCATTTCCACAATGAGGTTACAACATTCCTGAATGAGCAATTGCCCGATTGTTGGATGAGGCGTGGGGGGCCCATTCCTTGGCCGGCTCATTTGCCCGATCTAACCCCCATCTCCTTGACTTCTTCCTATGGGGCTATGTCAGAAATGAAGTTTTTGTTCCACTAATGGCAACAACTTGGGAACATTTGAAGGAAAGTATATGTGAGGCTGTTAGAAAAGTTCAGTATGATATGCTACAAAGTGTATGGAGGAAAACAGAATACCGCTTGATGCCTACAAAGCCACAAAAGGAGATCATATTGAATTTAAATTGCTTGTAAATAAAAGTTTTTGAGTTCTTTATTTGTATATTTTGCTTTTCGCTGTAGCTTTGTTATTTTTTTCATAATAAATGTTTAAAATTGGGAAGATCACTTGTAATCACTCGGTATATCTGTCGACTCAACAAGAAAAAATCTTCTTTGTAAACTCAAAATGAATAGAATTTAAAGAAGACTAAGCCTTATGGTCTAATAATCTCCAAAAGCCAACCTCAGAGTCTAAATCTGACAAACTTTTAGTACCTTATCTTTTCTTTGTTTTGCCGTCGCGAGTTAACTATACATTACATCTTTATAAGCCAGTTTAGTCACTTCGTCCTCATTCCTGCAAATATTATTATGGTTTTCAGACATATATATATATCGAGAGAGAGAGAGAGAGAGAGAGAGAGAGAGAGAGAGAGAGAGAGAGAGAGAGAGAGAGAGAGAGAGCCCACAAAGGTACCCGCAGGTGTTTTTCACTAAAATGAACTCCAATTATTATTAACTGATGAATTTACTCACTCTCCTATAAAGGATAAGTGACGCTTCACTGATTTAATCCACCCCAATGAAAATGAAACAGAAAAAGCCCGTTATTGGCGAACCGTTTCTCTAATTAGCGTTTTTAGCGTTTTCTCGTTTCTTCACAGTTTAGAGAATAAATTAATTTTATACATTATTATTTAATCAATAAACAGAGCCTTTGGATTTGGCTTTGCCTTTCATTCCCTTAAAAGCTAAGCGAAAACCTGAAATTATATATATGGTTAAGGAACCCACGAGAGATGTCAATATTCTAGATTTAGTTTTAAGTACAGACCTAGAGTTAATTAATATCTCTGTAGAAGATTACTTCACCACCAGTGATCACAGGCAAATAACATTTGAAATTAAAATTAATGTTCATAATTCGGAGAGCCTGGAATACGTTTGGGATTTTAAGAGGTAAATTTTGTGACATGAAACGGCAACTTTCACTTCATAATTGGGATGAGGCTTTATCGCGTGATGATATTAATGGTAAATGGGTTTCTTTTTTTATAATCATTTTAAACACTTAGAATCGAGTAATATTTCATTATGTAAAAAGAAATTGGCAAAGTCTGTTAAACCTAAATGGTGGAATGGAAAGACTTTGGAACAATCAAAACCCTACCAAGGTGTGGACGACCCTGCAAGACTACAGAACCTACAACTAGAGAATTGAAAGAATGGTTGCTGCGAATCCACGAGTGATTACAGGTGATATTTGCCAAACATTAAGACTGTCTAAGATCGATGTCTATTCCTTTTCTATACGCCAAAATTGAATTATTCGAAAACAACGCGCAACGGTATGTTTGGCGAAAATCAAATACTGCATTCAAGGAAAAAAACATCCTTCCTACGGTTAAACATGGTGGTGCCAGTTTGCTTCTTTGGGGATACTTTAGTGCTTCTGGTCCAGCAAAGCTTGTTGTCATCAATGAAATCTTCAATTCGAAGAAATATCAGGAAATTTTAAAAGAAAATGTATTGCCTTCAGTTTGGGAGTTGCAAATGGGTCGCAATTGGGTACTGCAACAAGGTAATGATCCAAAACACAAAAGTAAGAGCACCATGAAGTGGCTTCAACAAAAGAATTTCAAGCTTCTCGAATGCCCCAGTCCAAGCCCAGATCTCAATTTAATCGAGAATTTATGGTTTGATTTGAAAAAAACTGTCCGCAAGGGAAACCCTTCGAATCTGAATGAATTGCAACATTTTTTTTTAGAAGAATGGGTTAAAATTTCTACTGAGAGATGTTGAAACCTTGTAGAAAAATATTCAAAGCGAATCACTGAAGTCATTCAAGCAAAAGGTGAACACACGAAGTACGATATTAAATAATTTTGTAAGTAAATGTACAAAAACTTGCATTTTACCTTTATTTTTTATTTTCCTCTGATTCTTTGATGTTTTACATTATATGTAGAGTTAAACTAATTTTTTTATTTGTTAATTTTTCCAAACGAACGGTAAACTTTTCCTAACCATCCCGTGCATGGCACAAAATATAAGGACGAATATAACAAAAACTTTTATCTGTAGGAATACTTAAGAGTGCTACTGTACAGAGTAAACCAAATTAAATTGAATCCGAAGGAATTCTATAATTATGATAGCAATAAAAAGTAGCTTCGCAAACTATTCGTCCACTCATAGGGGAAAACAACAAACAAATTTACGATTATTTGCAAATAACGGAAGTTTTAAATAAATTCTCTTCCGTGTTTACTAACGAAAATATGAACAACATTCCCGTTCCCGTAATCATGCTCACTGATGATCATTCAAAGCGTCACGACTTTACCACAAGTGAAAGTGAAGTACTCTCAGCCATAGGTAAAATTAATCCTACTAAAACTCCAGGTCCAGATAAGCTCTACCTTGGGTACTTAAAGAAATGAACTGCGCAATAGTCTCTCCTCTTACATATATATTTAATTAATAATAATAATGCTCGTAATAATAATAAATCTTGTTTACTAATAAATCTTGCAGTCTGGAGAAGTTCTGTTCAATTGGAAACTTGCAAACATTACGCCAATATTTAAAAAAGGCTACAGTAATTGGTTAATAAAGTGACCCATACGAGATTATCAGCGAAACTTTATTCTCACGGAAATGGTGGTAATGTTCTCGAATGGAGCGAAAATTCTCTTTGCGGCGTAAACAAGGCGGGATCATTAATAGCAAAGCATCTGACTGGAGAAATGCAACTAGCCGCGTGCCTCAGGGATCAGTTCTGGAAACATTTCTTTTTATTATTTATATCAGTGACATCGACACAGGAATTATTGAGAGTATAATTTCAAAACTTTGCGGATGATACTAAAATTGGGGGATGAACAAAATAAGTGGCAAAACGTTTGCAGATTCAAGAAGATATTAATACTGTAAGTTGCTCGAGCTGGCAGAAATTTGGCAAATGAACTTTAATGTAGTTAAATTTAAAACGTAGAAACAGTGTTAAAGAAAAGTATTCTATGAGCGACAAGACACTAGTGTTACGGAAAAGAAAGATTTAGGTATTATTGTAGCCGACACACTTAAACCGAGTAAGCAATGTATCGAAGCGATTAGAAAAACATTAAGAAACTTAGGATTTATTGTTAGATCATTTGAACTTAAGTCGGAGAAAACAATGCTAGCATTATATACAGTAATTCCTCAGTATGCTCCCACCTGGAATACTGCGTTCAATTCTGGTCCCCGTATTTATGATATGACATAGACGGAATGGAGAGAATGTAGTGACGGACTGCAAAGATGATTCCCAGACTTAGAAACAATCATACGCTGCCCGTTTAGAAACGTTAAATTTATTCACATTTGTATAAAGGTGGATTCCACGAGATTTAATCCACGTGTTTAAAATAACTAAAGGTTTTGATAATATCGACGCCGAAAAATATTTCACCTTCAGAAATGCAGATAGAACTCGAGGTAATGGTTTCAAATTAGTGGGTAAACATTTTAATTCTAATGAAACTAAACATCTAAACATTTCTTCTTCAATCGTATAGTTAATTTGTGGCCATCCAGCGTAGTTCAAAGTAATTTGGTCGAGTCCCCTGAAAAGAAACTATATGTTTATCTTGTATTAAACATCCATTTAGAACAGTGGTTCTTAACCTTTTTACTACCATGCCCCCTCTAGGAATTGGTCCTTCCCTCCACGCCCCCCTTCAATCAAAATAACATTCTCAATAACTTCTCAATATTAGCCCATGCTCTCGTTAAGAGAATAACAAATACAATTAGAGAAATTCCTGTTTCTAGGGGGGCGCGCCCCCCCTGTTAAGAACCACTGATTTAGAACATATATTAGCGCATAAAAGTATTGTTTGGTGCCTTTTGTTTTCCTTTATATATATAATATATATTTTAGAAAATCACTGAACTAACATATTTATTACTCAAACGTTTCAGGAGAACAGCTGACATTTAATGAGGTGGAAGATTCATAACCACTGAACTTTGAATTATTTTTGAAGATACAGTATGCAGAGAGTGATGTTAAGTTTTTTGTTTTTAGCCATCGACCACACAAAAGCCCTTTTTTTTTACTGTTACTCAAAAGGAATTTTATTTAAAATAACCCAAAAGTGATCAAATAACAGAGAAAAACTTTTGTTGCCATTTCTTAGGATCATATTAATTCTTACTGTTCACTATTAAAAATAATTTATTATAATTAACTTTTAATATAGATTATAAAAAACTCTAAAATTATATTCGAATTTAATTTAATTAAATCCCAACTTCAAAAGGGATTAAATAATGCACAAAACCATCTTTGGCCATACCCAAAGATCATATTAATTTCAGTTGATGATTATTAAAAGTCATTAATTAATTTAATTGAAAAGGCATTAATTACATATCAATAAAAATGTTAATATAGACTATCATAGTATGGTTGGGATTTTGAATATGGCATACTTTCCTCGCCCTGATTGCTTCTAACTTAAAAATGTAGAAAAAAAGTTGAAAATACCAGAATGTTAGATATCCTCTAGGGCAGCGGTCACCAAAAGGCGGACCGCCGACAGATTGTAAATGGACCTCCGGGAATGATCCCTTGCACTGATTATGAATTTTGCTTTAAAATACAGGCCAACTTTACCATTTTTAAAGAATCAAAATCAAACTTTTTCTATTATTTTCGTTAAGTTTAAATTTAAGTTTTCATTTCAGAGATTAAAAATGGCGATTTTAATTTCATTTCTGTAGAAACAGTGGTGTATTCTCTGTGTTATCGCGTTTACCGGCGGTAAACCAACCTCAGAGAATTTAAAAATTATTTTTAGTAAATATTAAAACATTACTTAAAAAGCTCATCAAATAATACAATTCAAACGATAATTACTGTAGTTTTGAGAGCGCGATGAAATAACGATGCTCTCGATAAGCCAAAGCCACGGTTGATCGCAGTAATTGTGCGAGTACTGAAGCCTATAGTGGGGATGATGACGCAGTGGCACGACGCAGGGGAAATCAGCCAATCAGCGAGCGCCTACAGCTTGCTTGTTCATCGCTCATTTCTGTGAGTGCTCTGTGGTGCTAGCCAGTTCCGTTTGCTACTGCGTGTTAGAATGTTGTGTTTGCGCGCATCCGCTTTTATTATATTACTGTTTAAAGATTAAACATAAATATGGCAAGTGTTTCGATTGATTTGCCTTCTTTCAGGGAATGTGGTTATTAGTACAGGATCTGGCCTACAGTTCGTATAAATTTCTGGGTGCAGAGGTTTTGACGACTGATCTAGACTAATTTTGGGGCGGAGAATCCGAATTTTTCTATGCCATCGCACCAAATTGGTGCGAAAGTTGTCAAAATGACAAAAAATTGGCAAAAATGGCAAAATTTTATCAGTCTCGTATTTTTGTCATATTCTTGAGTTGAAAATTTTTTTAAGGGCAATTGTTTGTTTGAGGATCTGTGTTTGTAACATACTACTGCCTGAACCAAGAAAACTGACAAAAATGTCAAAAAATAACAGCAAAAATAGTAAAAAATTAAGTAAATATTGTCAAAAAATCGCAAAAATGAAATTTTGTGCTATTTTGGTGCATAAACTAGCTCTAACCAATCTTATCGAACTAAATAGTCAAGAAATTAGATATTAATAGCTCTACTAAAATTTCCTAACACAAAAACATGTACAAATGTCTAAATTTTGGGTTACAATGATTAAAAATGGTTGTAGAATATTTGAAAAAATAGACAAAATATAAAAAATAGTGCTAATTTTATAAAACTCTTAGGTTTGCATGTTGTAAAAGACTGTGAGATAAGATCATGTATTATTTATGATGATAGCATAAACTCCTTCATCACACCACAGTGCACCGTATGGCTTATTCTGCTGCTTAAGCACGTCCTGAAAGTTAATCATTGTTGTGAAAATGGTATCAAATTCAGTTGCTTGGTATGGCAGTATGGGAGTGAACGCAATAGTTGTAGGCTTCAAGCTATCTCCTACAAAAGCGCTTTTGACAGCAACAAAGCTTGGAACAAAGTCATCATTAACAGTATTTGAGTTAATTGAAGAGCCCTGTATTGTGGTTGTTCTATGTTTGTATCGCATCACAAACCACAGGAAATGGTCGAGATTAACAGTCTCTAGTAAATGATCGTTTGCCTTGTATTCAGAGACTTGGAAATCTTGACTTATTGTACCTCGTTCATGTCTTGGTCCAATCGAGATAATTTCTTGGCAAGGAAGAACGCTTTGTAACTTGCCAAGCCGGAGGGTTGACTCTGGAGCTTCACTGATCTTATTAGTATGCTGTTGTGTTGGTGCAGAGCTTAATGGAGCATTTTGGAATAAAACTAGCACCGTATCGTGTGTCGAACCAATTCCAGCCAAGGTATTTTCCAAGGTGTCAAAATTATCCATTGCTGCTTGAATTGGATGGTTTTGATCAAATACTGGAGGAACTGGAACGCTATGTGAACCACATAAAGATATTGTACGTTTTGCTAGTGCAAAATTTATTTTGCAAACTTCTTGATATCCTACAAAAATCTCCGTTTGTTTGCAATTTTAATAAGATCTTTAGACTGTGACAGGTTATGTATGTTTGAGCAAATCCGACATGCAATGGGGTGGGCTCCAAACCATTATGAAGGATGTAAAACAACATCTGGAAGATAGTGTCACACTTCAGCATCAACTGATTGTTGCTATCTGATACATTCCGGGTGGAAAACAAATGCTGAAGAAATTCCATCCATATTGGAGGACGTTCATTTTGGAAGCGTTTTAAGGCTAGATCAAGATCGTTTGGATCACAATAGCTAGAGCGTAAACCAAAACTGTAAGTTTTTAACTCTTTCCTTAGGTCCTTAGCAACGTTTTCGACAGATGATTTCCGCAAAGTTTCAATAATTCTTGCACTCTCAATCTGGACAGAATAAACCATCTGGGATTTTCGTTTGTTGCTAGGATATGTAAAATAAATGGTGTCCTTAAATTTGTCTATAAGCAGGCTCTTAACCAAATAGTTACTGATAGATTCATCCTGGTTCAGCATTTTATTGATCTCTTGTCTCAAGTAGGTGACACGGTATCCACAGCTTGTGAAGTCTATTTTTGAGACTATATCATTAAACGCTTCTTGAACCATGTCAGTAGAACCCATAACTTCATTTTCTTGCTGTCTGTTTTCCAAAATCGTCTATATTCTGCGATCACAGCCTGCAAAATGCTTCTTTATACAATTAATATGATAGAATACATCTGCAGCGAATACATCTTTGTATTCGTTCAACATCGCTACTCTGGTAAAAACATCGTCTTGGAACAAGCGAGCACAACTCAATAACTTTTAGGCACTACCTGGAGTACATATCCGAAACAAATCATAGTCAATGTTTCCACCTTTCAATTTGACTCGAGCTGAACCACAAAATACACACTTTCATATCCTTGATATGCTGTGTTTTAATCCTTTTGCTTGAACTATTTTCTGGAGGAGTTAATGCTTCCCCTAAGGAGGAATCGGAGGGTTCAGATTCAGCATTTTTAGACTTCTGGCTACGTTCAACGAACTTTTTATATGTTGCATAGCACGAAGTGCTGTGATACTGGATATAAGGAGTCTGACTCTCAGTAAGAGCTTTCAAACGCTTGCTTCTGTCATCATTTGAGTACGCAGAAGCCAACTGAAGCAAATTTTTTATTCCATGTTCTCCGCTGCTCAAATATTTCTCTCCACTTGGGCTTTTGTTCTTCTGGCACAAGATACATTTACCAAGGTTTGAGCTATGCTTCTTTTCTGGCACAAGTTGACATACATCCTGAAAAAATAAAATATACTAAGACTTCTTGCAATTACAATTATAATAAACTGGTTCTATTCTATACATATAAAAATTCATTTGTAACACATTGGTCTTTATATTTATGTTTTAAATATTCAATTCGATTATTACTTACTATGATTTATCATCTGTTGAATCACATAATGAATACAGGGATCCTCACTTTGTAGCTACTACCAATACTAAACCTGAAGCACAATAAATATTACTTAGTTACTGTAAAGAAATCAAATAGATCGATTCTATACGAAGTTCAAGTATTTTACAACAAGCAAGCTTAAGAATAACAAAATTAGTACTATTTTTTTATATTTTGGCTATTTTTTCAAGTATTTTACAACCATTTTTATCGATTTATACCAGAAATTTAGACATTTGTACATACTTTGTTTTAATAAATTCTTGCAGAGCTATTAATATCTAATTTTTTGGCTATTTAGTTCGATATGATTGGTTAGAGCTAATTTATGCACCAAAATAGCCAAAAATTTCATTTTTGCGATTTTTTGACAATATTTACTTAATTTTTTACTATTTTTGCTGTTATTTTTTTACATTTTTGTCAGTTTTCTTGGTTCAGGCAGCAGTATGTTACAAAAACAGATTCTCAAACAAAAAATTGCCCTTAAAAAATTTTTCAACTCAAGAATATGACAAAAATACGAAAAACTGATAAAATGTTGCCATTTTTGCCAATTTTTTGCCATTTTGACCACTTTCGCACCAATTTGGTGCGATGGCATAGAAAAATTCGGATTCTCCGCCCCAAAATTAGTCTAGATCAGTCGTCAAAACCTCTGCACCCAGAAATTTATACGAACTCTGGGCCAGATCCTAGACTATATATGAAAACCATTGAATGTAATTGAAGATTTAGTTAAAAAAAACATTTAGCTGCCGAGATCTGGCTGAGAAACTTCAAATTAAGGAACGTATATATATATATATATATATATATATATATATATATATATATGACGAAATGCGATAAACCAAAGCAGTTAATCAGGATACGCCAGCCACTGGGTAAAAATAATGTCGAACACGTTACGAAAATTCTGAAAAAAAAGGTAATAAATATTTTAGTTCAGTCTCTCTCTCTCTCTCTCTCTCTCTCTCTCTCTCTCTCTCTCTCTCTCTCTCTCTCTCTCTCTCTATATATATATATATATATATATATATATATATATTAATTTAATCATCAATGCATTCACAGTTTAAGTGGAAGTATGAAGAGTTAAACATCGTTTTACATAGAGCACCATTCCCATTTGAAGGTACGAGCAGCTCGCAGCAGCATTGCCAAGCAAATAGGGGTCAAAGTGCTGACGAGGCTTTCGTACGTGGTTCATCACCAGTGAAAAAAATAATGATCTGTGTTAGTCTAGTCCAGAGAACATCCATATCTGTTTGCAATTGATTGTAATTTTCGTTAGTTTGTATTGCAGACACCCCTAGTTATTATCAGTCCTAGTGCATGATTCTTCAGAAGCAAGATGCACCACGAGTTTGTGTTTCCTTTTTAAGGCAGCACAGATTTACTTGTATCAATTACAGTCACACTCATACTAACTTAGGTTTACTCCACATAAACTGGGCAAAAAAACCACAAACATCCACAATACCAGTATGTTGCGAAAAATGTCAAGTGGTTGCCATGGAAACGAAGGGAAAGGGGGACTGGGTGAAAGGAAACGAAAGAAAAGGAGGAGAGGGTAAAAGAGGAAAAAAATAGGGGAGAAAGGGGAATTTTTTTAATCACAGCTGTCTAAACAATGGGTTTGACAAGGGGAAGTGGTGTAAGATAAGGAGAGTGGTCATAAGAGAATAAATAACTAAAAATAAAAATTTACAAAAAAAAATGTACTATATGATAGTGGGGGAGTGGGGGGGAAATGGGTAGTAATATAAATGGAAAAAAAAATATATTTATATATATATATATATATATATATATGGTGGTGCGAGAGTGGGGGGTGAATGAGGGATAACATAAGGAGCTGAGATAAGGTAAAGAGATGGTGATAAGGGAAAAAATAAATAATTAAATAAAAATATATATACAGGGCGTCCCAAAAAAATGTATACACACTTTAAATAATTATAAAGGCAGTGTTTATTAAAATACATTTCATTTTCAAAATGTAATAGAATCTACAGACATTATTTAATTGTTTTGTCGACGCCTGTTTTCAAACTGACGTCCGTTCTGGTCCAGGCACTGCTGATAACGCGAAGCAATGGAATCGCAAACATCACGAAACATTTGTTTGGTATTTGTGTGCATTCTCGTTCAATGGCTTCTCTCAATTCAGCGACTGTTGCAGGTTTTATAGCGTAGACTTTGTCTTTTAAGTATCCCCATAAAAAAAAGTCTAGTGGTGTGAGATCTGGTGAACGCGGAGGGTATTCTACGAAACCCCTTCGTCCAATCCACATCCACATCGTGCCAAGTACCACTCGCAATACTCCACTCTTCGGTCCGGATCATCTTCATTAATAGCATGGACTAATCTTGGAATGTAACTTTTCCATTGACAGCGCTTCAAAATGCGTTGGACAGACGATTCTGAAATTCCTACCTCACGACTCGCTTGCCGCACAGATTTTCTTGGACTTTGGTGATACGTTTCCAGTACTCTTTCTTGCTTTGTGGGGCTTGTCGATGTCCGTGGTCTTCCGGAACGCTTCTTGTGGACATTCTGAACAGTTCCATCGGCTTCAAACTTATCTCTAATTCGAGTGATGGTAAGTCGCGTTGGTGGATCTGTTTGAAACTCCCTCCTAAACTGTCTTTGCACTTCAACTGCGTTTTCACACTTCCAGTAGCATTTTAGAATGAATTTCCTTTGTTCAAAGCTTAGTCTGACTGCCATTATTAATTCTAATGAGTTTAACTTGGAAAGAAAGAAACACCAATTGAGCTATCAGCTGTTAAAGTGTGTATACATTTTTTTGGGACGCCCTGTATATTCAGTAATGGCCAGAATGGATGCATCAGAGGCAGAAATATGGTAAAATGGTAATTTTTATTTATTTTGGTTAAACAATTGGTTTTAAATAGTCATATGACACAGTTCTAAATAACTAGACACAACTGAATGCAAAAATGTCGTATACACCTAGTATTTTGTATGTTTGCCTTTATTTTCGATCACTGCAGCAATTCTGCGAGGCATTGATAAACACAGTCTTTCGCAAAAGTCTACAGTAATTTCTTCTACCCAAACTGCTTTAATAGCTTCTTTTAAGGCAGTTTTTTATGTAGGATTCCTAGCAGCTCCTTTCCTTTTCAACAATATCCAACAGTTCTCAATGGGGTTGAGATCCGGTGAATTACTTGGCCAAGGACCAAGTATCCGTACACCATTCTGGTTTTGCCATCCTTTGGCAGTTTTCGTTTCGTGACATGGGGCTCCATCATATGGTTTATGCCTGAAGGGACAACAATAAACGGGAAAGTTTACCTTCAAGTGCTACAAGAGAAGCTGTTACATTTCATGGAGATTCACAGTTGTGGTTAGTTCCAGCATGAGTTTTTTTGTTTTTTCTTTAACATTTTCAAAGTTAGAAGACAAGAAATCATTTCAATAACAGATTTTACACGTTAGATATTTTGTATAATTTCATAAAATCGAAAAAGATAATTAAAATTTTCACAACATTTGCATAAAATAACATTTCACACTAATAACACTGGTCAACAAATTTTAAGGAATTTTTTGTATCTTTAATGAAAGTAGCCGATTCTTATGTATTTTTGCATGCTGAATTTGAAAATGATAGTGAAATTGTTTAATTAGTTCGCGTTTTTAAGATATCATGGTAATTATTGTGTAAGTACTGGTAAAAATTTATCCCACAACATATATGTATTTTAAGGAGCACACTCACTTCAATGTCGTTTCCTCTTGGCCTGTCTCTTGTACTCTGACTGTGTAGTGTCTCTTATTACTGACCAGCAGAAATCAGCCAGCATAGATGAATTCCACTTGCCCTGGTAACGTTTCTCAAGAGCTGAAATCGCTGATGAAAACGTTCCCCATGTTCGTCACTTACTTCACCAAGGTTTGCCGGGAGAAAGTCGAAATGGGAATGGAGGAAATTAATTTTTAGAGACATGTTACATCCCATTCTTTGGTACGCCTTCAACATATTATCCACCAATTCATCTGCATTAGGAGCTCTGTTGTTTCCAAGGAAATTTTGCGACACTGACTTGAACGAGACCCAAGCTTCTTTTTCTGCGCCCTCCAAAAGTGTCTCGAAATGTTCATCTTTCATCAGATTTCGTATATGAGGACCAACAAATATGCCTTCCTTGATTTTTGCCTCACTGAGTCGAGGGAACTTCTGGAAAAGATACTTAAATGCCTTTCCATCCTCATTGAGTGCCTTCACAAAATTTTTCATAAGCCCTAACTTAATATGTAACGGTGGTAGAAGTATTTTGCTTGGCTCTACTAATGGCTCGCACGAAACGTTTTTCACACCTGGCACTAAACGTTCTCTTAGAGGCCATTCCTTCCTTTCATAATGCTGTGACCTAGCACGGCTGTCCCACTCGCAAAGGAAGCAGCAGTACTTCGTGTAACCCTGCTGGAGACCAAGTAACATTCCGACCACTTTCAAATCACCACATATGCTCCATTTGTGAGCGTTGTAGTTTATGTGGTGAAGCAGATATTGCATATTTTCATATGTCTCCTTCATGTGGACAGAATATCCAATTGGAATGGCAGCTTTTTCGTTTTTGTTATGAAGTAGTACAGCCTTAAGGCTTAGCTTAGAGGCATCAATGAACAACCTCCATTCGTCATCTCTTTATGTTATATTTAGAGCATTCATTAAACCAACAACATCTGTACACACCACGAAGTCACCATGTTTGATGAAGAAAGTCTCCAACGTGGATTGCCTAGTGCGGTACATGGATATTTGGACATCATCATGAAGAAGATGCCACTGTTGAAGGCGTGAGGCGAGCAATTCTGCCTTAGACTTCGGTAAGTCCAAATCTCTGATGAGGTCATTCAGTTCGTGTTGGGTGATTTTATGCGGTTCTGTAGACAGTTCACTGGGCACAAAGTCGGTATCTTGTGATGTTGTGGGATGTGCAATGTCTTCATCTGTACTCGTTACAGGATGCTCTTCGTCATCCAAATCGAGGGTGTCTGAGGAGGTAGGAGGATTGGGCACAGGTATGTCTTCGTTATGGGGCACATGTCGAATGGCGGATGGAACATTAGGATACTTGAGGGTCCATTTTTTCTTCATACTAATTCCACGTAATGGCGGAACCATGCAGAATAAACAGTCATCCACGTGGTTACTTTGTTCCCTCCACACGACGGGGATGCCGAAGCCCATTGACCTCGGTTTCCCATTGTACCACTCAAGTAATGTAGTTGCACATGTAATGCAGCATATATGCGGCGCCCACGTTTTGTCCTGATCTCCTAATTTGCACTTAAAATAAAGGTGGTACGCTTTCTTGATGGCAGGTGTTAACGTCTTCTTTTGCGATTTTAATGTTACTTTGCCGCAAATATAGCAAAAGTTATTTGAGTCATTAACGCATTTACGTGGCATTTTGCTTATAACGTCAATGAGAAACTGATCGCAAGATTACGCTTTAACACGCACTACACTCTATATGTCATGAACTAACCACAGGTGCAAATTACGAGGAAACACTACAAAAGCACTATGTCAAAATGTGAAATAACGTGTCACCACAACAAGCGTCACTCTAGAACTGAGCTAAAGGGATTTACGATGTACTCAAGATGGCGCCAGACAACGAGGTTGCCAAACGAGCACATTCTACAGTGTTGCCATATGTTATGCTTCAATGATATATTCATTTCAATTGGGAAATAATGAAAACAGGGCACCCGTGTATCTTCTAAACGCGAACGAATCATGCAAAATGAAGGTCATTTTCGGATTCAGCGACGTCGAATTACTAAAGAAATGATGGTTTCATCGAAGATACATTTTGGCTGTTGATTAGTGTAATTAATCAAATGTAACTAGAGTATATGAATATTTTTTGGATGTAAAGCGATCTTTGATGAGAAATAGCTGGAATAGAAAAATCGTGAAAAATAAAGGATAATTTTCTTAAAACTGGTTACAACAATTTGAAGTTCACAATCTATTCCAGCGATTTCTCATGAAAGATCGCTTTACATCCGAAAAATATTCATATAGTTACATAGTTACCATCAGAACTTAAATTAATTTATCAAAAGGATTTACTAAAGCAATTTCTATATTTCAAATAAACAAATTTTCTCTCACAATTTATATACGGCAAGCAAAATAACCTCAATCAGTTCGAATCGACCCAGGACCCAGTATAAATTAGTCTTTAACTATTATTTTTCGACTTTGAACAAAAACCTTAAAATAACACTTAACTACCTTAAAATTATACACATATGATGGTCATGTGTCGACTTGACATCCTTAATTATACACATCTAGTCGAAGAATAATCTTAAAAATTACCCACTAGATACTGGAAAATTTTCTTACTTATACATATGTATACCTAGAAAAAATAAAGAAATGAGCCATCGGACGGGATCTCTAAATTTTAAATAAGTCTCTCTCCACGACTGAAGAAAACGAAATCTGAAGACAACGGAATGAGAACGGGCGCTATGAGAAGAAAAAAAAAAACGACTCAAGAATTTTGACTCAAACCGAGTTCAACGGTTGAAAGAGAGTCTGACTCCATGAAGATTTCGAAAATGACACGCGCCATATTGACTTATAGTTACAACGAATTTTTAAGAAATGTCAATCGGAATTTGCTTGTAAATGAGGTACACAATACATTTTACTGCTTAATTTACTGAAAGGAATAACTATTAATATTATACATACTATAAAACGGATAGCAATGTAATTTGGCCGAAATATAAATTCGTACGGAGAATGGGAAAATTCCTTATTTGAATTTAATAGGGCCACCGCTAGTCACCAAAATGTCATGTACCTCATTCAATTTACTGTTTTATTACTTATTTACTTTACTTTTCTGTTTTCCTCTTATCATTGCTTTTTCTTCTCTTTACACTCGCTTCACTGTACTTTATAACCACGGGCAGACGAGTAGCCATGGCCGGCATTATGATTTCGAATAAAGCAAAGGGACCGGGAATAATTACACACTTTTATTTGCTATTTACTAACTTTTTATTTATACCGAAACAATTTGACCAACAAAGTAAAGCGAGTGCGGAATTAGCGTTAACATTTAATCGCGGCGTGACTCAGCCTGTAGAGGTGGAAAGAGTACCAAAACGAGTACCAGTACGATTAAGAGTACCGTATTTTTTGAGTGGTTGAGTACAGTTTTTTTAGTGTTCGAGTACGAGTACGCGTGTAAGAGTGTGATTTCAAACTTTAACTGGTGCTTGGCTACAATTTGTAGCCAAGCACCAGTTAAAGTTTGAAACCACACTCTTACACGCGTACTCGCACTCGAACACTAAAAAGAGCCGTACCCGACCACTCAAAATATACGGTACTCTTTCTTAATCGTACTGGTACTCGTTTTGGTACGCGTTTTGATACTCTTTCCACCTCTAGTGCGAGAGACATAATTAATATTTTAAATGAACAATAACATTCTAATACGAAAAACCATCTAACCAAGTCACATCCCGCCCAAAGACTGAATTGGGCATTTCACTGTTTCTCTCGGCCCATTTCAGATGTTGCCAACTAGCACTTTATATTCTTAATTTCAAACAAACCATTATTAATTTCTTATTAAACATTATTTTCTTCTTTAATGAACAAAACATTATTAAATTCTTATAAACAAAACATTCTTAAATTCTTATTAGACATGATTATCTTTATTAAAAAAAACAATACCCCACAATATATATATATATGATGACTAGTGATGAGTCATACAAGTATCCTCTGAACGCATTCCCACTTATATCTCTTATCAATCCTTTGTACAAAAATAAGGCTTGCCCAGATACGAGTATATGCCTTCACACACACACACACACACACACACACACACACTTTTCACTGAGGCCAGTATTCCATACTAAATAATTTCCAGCTTGATAAAAGCGAATGGTATAGTGACACATCGGGATAGACAGAAATGGATCGACTTGAGAATTTCCCCTTCGAGATACACACGGTTGTTTATGAGATATATTTATGGAGATGGTGGGTGGGTGTGCGTGGGTGTGGGTGTTCTTCTATAAATTCTTGATGTTGTGTTAAAATTTAAATCGTCCAAGTACAACAGTGTGCGGACAAATCATTTTCGATCCCGACTATGACTTCGTGGACGGCTGTTTTGGAGGCTATAACTTTTTTCAGAGGAAACTACACCACACGCACTTCACACCAAAAGAAAGAGGACCTCGTCGCGAATGATTTGATGTAAACATTGAACAATTTCGTTCACTACAAAAAAGTTTAGAGGAAAGTTTATGTGGCCAAAATGTTATTCAGCTGAGTAAGAGGTTTGTGCCTGTGATGCTGGGTGGAGCCTCTTGTCAGCACCACCAAAACAAAATTTCTGCTATTTTACAATTTGCGTTGTTTGTGGTAAAAAATAATAAATAATTGTGTGCATCTAGTCACAGCACGCTCGTACAAATTTTATACTCTTTAGTGATAGCGAGGAAAAGCAAGCCAGTCCACAAATTTACATAAATATCACAGTTATAAATATTCTGAGCTTCACATCCAAAGCCAGCAAGACAAAATTTGTGAAGCTGCACTTAAAATGAAAGTGGTTCATGAGCTTAAAGTAAATGTTAAGTTCTCACTGGTTTAAAATTTCTGTTCAAAAGGTAAGATGAGCGTTAATTTTGTGCGAAATTTATATTTAAAGCAAAAGGGCGTTACCTATAAAAATCACTGATTAGTCTGAAAAATGCGTCCTGCATAAAAGCAAATTTGTTTTCTGGGTATAATAATAAACCTTAAGAAGAATAGGACAACAGTGACACAAAAAAAATTTAGCGTTAAAAATTTAAAGTTAAAAAACAAAATATTTTGCTGCAGCTCTTGGAAAAAATGTATTTTTTTATGTAGAAAAGAGGGGCCAAGGAAAAAAAATGCCCCTTTGTAAGAAAGAGAACCAAAATCAAGGTCTCCAAGGCACACGATGCTATTTTTTTTTTATATATAAATTTTGGAAAGATTGTGTAATGTGTAAAATGCATGAATGTGTAGTGAAGAATAGAGGGAGAAGTGTATGTGTTTCAGAGCATGCTGGACTGCTTATGAGGTAGATAAGACAGAAAAAGATCAGCTAAGGAGGACAGTGACTGGAGAAACGGGAGTTCCAGCACTCTCAGCACTCCCTGTCTCCTGCCTAACATCCCCCCCGGAGTACCTCCCTGGTCGACTGATGTCTACAATCCCCTCCTCCATATACATATATATATATATATATATATATATATATATATATATATATAAACAGAAAGAAAATATGGTTCTTTTGCATTATCCTCCCAACACTAATTTTTTTATATAATGTTGGTTTAGTTTTGGTTATGGTACTTTATTTTCCTTCCCTTATAAAAAAATTAGTGTTGGGATTAGGTTAGGTTAGGTTAGGTTTGGTTAGGTTATGTTAGGTTAAAAACAGCCCGCCGCAGGCGTTAGCCGTAGTTAGCCGGCTTCAAGTTAGGTTAGGTTAGGTTAGTGTTGAGCATGAAAATACCTTTCTTGCGATGTTACGAGATATTACTGCTTTCATGCCCTTCCACGATTAAAAATTAAAAGTGTTTTGCTAACGTACTTTATTTTCCTTCCATTATAAAAAAAAAATTAGTGTTGGAAGATAATGCAAAAGTACCGAAAATATATATTAAAACATACATACTGAAATCGATGCGAAAGAGCATATATACAAAACTCTTTTAGTACAGTATATCTTAATGTTTCATGACTGAGTGGGTAACATGGCGGCTCACAAAATTTGAATCTTTAATAGTAGTGATTCGAATTTCACCGCGGTAGGATAAATTTATTTCGGAGCAAGTGTAGTTTACGTCCCTATGTGGTGCCTAGTGTAGTTTACGTTCTCCTACATTATCCTAGTGTAGTTTGCGTTCCCCAAATTTGTTCGCATATACCTAATCAAATAAAACGTTAAAACTAACGAAAATAGTACGACTTAACCTAACCAATCGTCAATTTATTTATATATATATTTATATATAAAGTGACGACTGGTTAGGTTAAGTCGTAATATTTTTGTTAATTTCAACATTTTATTTGGCGGATTCATTTAAAAAATGTCTCCTAAAGATCCTAGTGTAGTTTACGTTCCCCAACTTTGACCTAGTGTAGTTTGTGTCCCTTTTTGCGTCAGGGGGACATAAACTACACTTGCTCCTTTATTTCTAATGTATTTAATCTTAAACTGATGTTAGTATTTTGTTCCTGATGAACATAAAATTGATAACATAAAATTGATGCATAAAATGTATATGATATGCATTAATACTCAGTTAATAAAAATAAATTGAAATGGTATTTAACTTACTTTTCCCCCAATAGATGGCTCTACCCACTTCGACTAACTATTTTTAAGGAATCACTTCACTAAAAAGTATTTTATTAGACAGCGAAGTTTGATGAAAATACTGTCATTACCTGTGGGCACCCTTTCGATGAATAAATTTCCCATATCTTCATTCAAATTCTAGTCTCACTGTACATATTAAAAGCTGCCGCTAAATAATTTTTTTTTTAACTTTTGAATTTTTAACGCTAAATTTTCTTCTTTTTTTTTTTGGTGTGTTATTCCTGTCCTGTTCTTTTTAGGGTTTATTATTGTGCGCACAAAAAAGACTTGCCGTTTTGCAGGACGCATTTTTTCAGATTATTAACACTTTTCCGAAGTCACACGCATGTCATGTGTATGTCTTCCTCTGACCTTGTCTTCATGGTTGTAGTATGCTCTTCCGATTGGATACAGGATAAGACTATTTTAATTAACATAGACAAAATTCTAATTTTCTCCACTAATGCAGTAATTTATGCAGTCTTTTGTATTCATGTCAAAATTTTCTTAATTCTTTATAATCCAAAGTTTAATATCTTACTGTAAGTCTTAAAAATACCTTTAATAGTCAGCGCCCGTAGCTCAGCGGGTAAACAGCGTTTCCCAACAAGCAAAGTGAATACACTGAGGTGGGGGGGCTTCAATCCCGATAGTGCCGGTAATAATAATCCAGGAGTTACGGCAATGGCCCGAATTAGTTGGCCTGAGTGCCGTGCAAGTTTCTGGTTCACCTAACTGACTATTATTAACCCTTTCATTGCCAATTTATAAAAACGAATGTGCAACCCTTCCAGCCAGGTTCTTGGAATTAAATTTTTAATTCAATAGTGAAACTTGAAATCTAGTTAACTCGGACATGGCGCTACAGGCAAAGATCTCTGTACACGGGCTTGGAATTTAAAAAGGTTAATAGCTGCAATAAAGAAAAATAACGATACCTGTAATATTACTAACTATAATATATGACGCGTTCGGTGGAGAAGGGGCGAACGCAACATTTTCGAATTATGCCACAAAATGCAGTTAAAGTTTGTAAACTTTAAACCTTTGTATTTTTCCGGTTTATTGAAATGTTGTATGAATTTGAACACATATTTGAGTAAAATATTGTTGTGTAATATGTCGATATAATAAAACGCCAAGAAATTTTACAATATTATTTATTGATAGCTTCTGATGTTAACTGGTGTAATCCATTATTTGGTCCTCTTCGTCGAATGTTGTAGTATTACCTGCTTCAACTGTTTCGGTTTCTTCCAGTTCCTTTAACAATCTTGTATAATAGTTCACTGCAGTTGCAGGCATTAGGTCTGATAATTCTTTGAGATCTTTTATTTTTCCTTAGTTATTGGCAGCAATTGGGAATACTTTGGTTACAGTGTCTGCTGGGCTAGATTGAATAAACTGACACTGTAGGATTTTTTCCCTTTCTGCAGTCTGACGGGATGGCTATTATCTGGGGTTGTGCGGTATGCAGTAGATATTACGTAGCCTTCTTTGTGTTGAAAGTCAAATATTAACTTTCTTGCATCTGTAAATTTAGTAGTTGTTGATTTCCTAATGACAATGCACGTTTTTAGGACGTCAAAATCGAGAAAATCAGCCTGTTTCATTTCTACAACTAGGAAGCGCTGCGAAACGGCTGTAGTTATGGCCGTAACATAATATTTTTTGGTGTAAATAATATTGCTGTAATTATTTTTTATATTTTGTTCAATTTGGCCAAATTCAGCATCATAGGGCATTGTCGAGTGACCAGAAAGTAGATAGATGTGTTCAATGTGAAGCAATGATGCGGAGTGAATTTCTCTGAGATACATTAAAACCTAAATTTTACCGTGAAAGAGTGCAGACTAACATCTAATTTTTTGCATAGGTAAATTACGCAAAGGTTTTAAAGGATAATTATACGACAAAAAACTAATTTTTCGAATTTTGTGGCGTTCGCCCCTTCTCCACCGAACGCGTCATATAAGGAAGAATAATTTCGTTATACTATAATGTTGAGATTATATTCTTCAAATATATTTCGCAATTCCATTAATTTGCAATTTGCTTTCCAAGTATTCAGCTCATTAATATGCAAGGCAGAACGCACATGTACTGTGTATAATAACATCATGGCTCCAACTATCATCTTTATTTTTATCATCAAACGTTTCGGATTTTGTTCCCAGCATCAGTGGCCTAAAATTGAATATGTATAAAATTTAAAAGACATTGCTTAATTATTAAAACTACATAAATTAAAGTTACTCGTGGCATTGAACAGCTAAAAATACTTCACGAACTACTTAATATATCAAAGTACATACTCATATTACAAATTTTTGTTTTTCGCTAGATTACGATTACCATTTAGATTGTTTGCATTAATTAAAGGAAAAAATATTTATATGGTTTAAAATTATGGAAATTATATACTGTGTTCGATATTTGAATGGTTCATCTTATCTAAAATTAATTAATTATCTCAATAGTATAAACACGCCAACATGCCAATTTAACCATCAAGAAAGGAGAAAATAATAATTCATTACTTTATCTTTATCCTGACATCCACCAAAACAGTACGTTCTATACATCATTATAAAGAAAATATATACCAATTGAAGACTAGGCGCCCATTTCCTTAGTACACTATCCACAAAATTATATAAGATATACATTACATCCATACTGGTTCACACACTTCTGGGATTAACCTTTAATTTTTGTAGTTTAATTACAGTATTCTTATCTGAATATGCCGTTGGGAAGCATGACAGCTTTTCAGGCAAAAGTCTTTGAGATTCACTAATATTTTAACGTAGAAAAATGTCAAATATAAATAGAATTTGTGGAAAACAAAATAATGTTGCATTTAGTTAACTCTGTCATTACAAATGAAAATTGAAATAATCTTTGAAATAAAAGAAAATGATAATAGAAATAATAGAAAAGAAAAATGGTGAATAATACAAATCACGATACAATCTTAAAGTTACAAAGATACAGATGAGTGAGACATATTATAACTATGGCGTAATATATTGGAAACTTTCAACATCTAATTTATATGGTTTATGACTGCACTCATTTTAAGATTGCAAATTTTGCATATATAATAGGTGATTTTCGTTGTTTAGTAATATATACAAGTTGCAAGAGGCGGGGCCACCAGCTTGACCTCCGTGTGAAGAGAGACCAACGTACGAAACAACATAAGGTAAGGTAAGGTGTGTATATATACACACACATACATTAGTAGGAGTTTATAAAGTGTTTCTTTAGTGAGTTGCGAAAAGAAATTAGTGATAATGCTTGTCTTATGTTTATGGGTATGCGTTCCAGATATCTGCCCCCTTTGAAGGAGAGAGAATTTCCTGCAACTTGCATTGAATAATTTGGCTTATGTATGAAATCATTGGGAAGCCTTATATTATGATTATGGTTGATCTGATGGGGGGTAATCGCCCTGTGAATGGGCGAAGTATAGTTTCTATTATTAGCAACTTTGTACATACTGATACCGACAGTAAGTTTATGCAGGTCATTTAGTTTTCAAATACTTAAGTTTCTGAACAGTGAAGAGGTATGAGATCGTCTATTATCAATGTCTGAGAGAGTTCGTAAACCTTTTTTTTATGGATTACTTCCAGCGGATACACTATATAATTCTTTGTACTACCGCATATTGCACGTGTGGATGGATAAATGAGTAATACATTGTGAGGAGGGCATTTTGGGGAATTGTTTTTTTTTGAGTTTAAACATTATGTTGAGAAATCTAGATATTTTTTATTTGGTATGTTGTGTGTGGCTTTTGAAATTTAATTTTTCATCTAACTTGATGCCAAGAACGTTAACTTCATTTACTTTTGCAAGAGGAGTGTTTCCAGTTATTAATGGAGTGTGCACGATTGCAGTTTTTTAGTTACAAGCATATATGCTGATTTTGTCAAGTTCAGTAAAAGCTCATTTGGCAAATGAGCTTTTACACACATCCATTTATAGCCATGACTTAATTGCCTATTCACTTCGTTCATTAGGTAATTGATATCGTGGTGTGTAGAAGTGAGTGTTGTATCATCTGCATATTGAATACAGTCCAGTGTTGTTGATCGATAAAAATCACTTACATGCATTAAGAAGAGTAAGGTTCCAAGGATTGATCCTTCTGGAATCCCATTTTCCAATATAGCATATTCTGATGAAATGTCATTTACTTTAACATACTGGTGACGATTAAAGAAATATGACTTAAATCAATTTAGCACATTTCCCTTTATGCCATATTTATTTAATATGTCTAGCAAGATATCATGTGAGAGTGTATCAAAGGCTTTCGACAGGTCAAGGAAAACTAAGAATTGTGTTTTTTGTAGTTTAGGTTTTAATAGATATTTTCTAGTAGTATGTTAATGGCGTTTTCTCTGGTGTGGCCTTCTATAGACACAAATTGTGTTTTTGTTAAGATGTCATATTTAGCTAAGAATTTGATTAGTCTATTGTATAAGATTCTTTCAAATACTTTACTCAGAGTTGGTGAGACGGAGATTGGTCGTAATTGGATGGAAAATCAGGGCTGCCTGATTTGAATACTGAACAAACCCTGGCTATCTTCAGGTGATCATGGAATACACCTTGTACTATTGACTCATAAGTCTTGTGAGTGGAGTTGCTATATCATTTGATATTAGTTTATATATTTTTACTGAAATTAAATTGATATCAGCGCTTTTATTTTTTAAGTTTTTTAATGTAGCTGATGTTTCGTTTGGCATAATTGGTTTAAAGGAGAAAGTATTTGGTGTGGGTTGTGGCATATACTGTTGGTAGTGACTGTCTAATTCTGGAATGGCAGCTGCCGTATTACTTCCTATTTTCGAAAAAAAATTGTTTAATAAATTGGTCATGTCTGGCCAATTGGCAATCACTGTAGTAAATTCCATCCTGTGTTAACAAAGTTACGGAATTTGTCTTTTCTTGTTTGGCGTTAACTAGGACCTTTAAAGTATTCCATAATCCTTTAGGATTAGATTTTTGTTCGGTAATTTTAAAACAATAATGGTCCGCTTTTGCGGTTTTTATGAACGAATTTAGTCTGTTACAATAATTTTTATATGTTTGTTCATTGATAATATCATTCTTCCATAGCTTATATAGAGAATGTTTATGGTTTATGCTTACAATGCGTGCTGGAGTGATCCACTGATTGTTATAGTTCTTTTTTGACACGAGTTTCGACTTTATAGGAAAGTTAATATTAAATACTTGTATATCCAGTAGTGTGTTTGAGAATGTTTGAAATTTTGTTTCTATTTTACAGTTATTTTTAATTATTCTCGACCAGTCAACAATTGATATCTCTCTGATAAATTTTAACTTATTATTATAGGTGTAGGGTGTATAGTCAATTTTTATTCTCTCCTGTACTTGTAAATAGCTAATTAGCATTGTATATGTGGGCAAATGGCTCGTAATGTGTAATAGGAGTACACCTGACGTACAATGAATGGGAGATCGCACCCAGATTTGGTCTAATAAAATGGAATTTTCTATGGTATTATGTAGTCTTGTTGGCTTAGTTATAGTGAAATTAAAGTAGTCATTTGTGGTAACGAGATTGTTGAAAAAGTTAGCATTATTGTTAGAATTTATTGATATTTCGACCAATAGATGTTTAGATCTCTCGCAGTGATGCAGTTATTGCTGATGTTATTAGAAGTTAAAGTTTTATCTATGCGCGCAATAAGCGGTGGCACGTTACCATTTGGTGGTCGGTAGATGTCTAATATTGAATAGGTGAATAGGAAATATTATTTATATATGTTAACTCCTCCGTCTATGACCTTGGGCGGTTCTTAGTTGACGGGGGTTCTGGTTAGGTGGCAGCAACAGATTTGTTACTCTGGAGTTGCTGGTACCGTATAGGGAATCGCAGTAGTTTCTCTTATACTACTTTCCGATTTCTTCTTGGAGTGGATCGGAAGATTCCGTGAGGCTTACTAAATCCTCTAAGGGTTCCCCGATTCTTCTTGTAGTGTATCGGGAAATTATTTTTCTCTATTTTAAGACTAAGTTCTCTGAAGAAAACAAGGCTCGAAGAAGACAAAGATATTCTCTTACTGTAGTTTACTGCTAAAATGTTACAGGTAATGCTCAGCCTCTAAGTCAGATCAGATAATCAGAATGAGAATGAACACTGAAGAAATTCTACACGTTTATATACCTAAAATTTAATGACATTATAATTTAATACTGACCTGTTTTGTTTTTATTCTCAATAGGCTGAATTATTTTGCAAAATATTTAAAGATAAGTTAAATATTTTAGCTGGCGTAATGTCTAGAAAGATAAGCAAGATATTTGAAGATGAAGCCATATTTTTATTTTAAACCGCATATTGACAGATCTGATGTTATTATGATCTGCCGAGTTAACTAAACCTAGAAATTGAAATATGCATTTCATTATGAATTATGATTAAACATGCATACGAGCCAAAATTAAATGCTTAAAATTTAAAATTAAATGTTAAGTAAAACATGACCCGTACTTGACCCGCTAGTCAGTGGTTCGCCATCACTGGGCCTTAGACGATAGCGAAGCTTTGAAACTTTTTTCTGATCATGGTGTAATTCCTACATCCTTAAAATGTCCAAAGTGCAATAGTGACTGTATTTTCAGGGAAGATCAGAATATTACCAATAAGGTAAGATTAGGTTAGGTTAGGTTAGGTTAGATTCGGTTAAGTTAGGTTTGGTTAGGTTGGGCTGTGTTGGTTTAGGTTAGGTTGCGTTATTTTTTTTTAATATAATGAAGTACTTTTTACAATAATTTTAATTTGATATGCACGAATTTGACTTCTGTTTTCTCTGCAAAGGTCAGGTAAACGCCCTGAAATTAGAAATGAAGGATCTAGCAAATAAGTACAATTCCCTCTTTGACTTAGTGCACAAAAGTAATAGTGTAATCAAAGACCTTGAGGCAGTAATAAAAGTTGTGCAACATAATAACGAATTGTTAAAGAGGGACAATGCAAAACTGGAATATAGAAATATGGAGCTCGAAAAGAGCATTCAGTATACACACGACGAGATAAAGGATCTTAACTCTAGTCTAAACTCGTTTACTAAAAATAATCGTAGCATAGAGATGATAAAAAATGAGCACGATTCAATTAAGAATAAGTTAAACAGCATAGACGATAATTCACGTGCCAATAACTTAATCATAATGGGAGTATCTGAAATGAATAGAGAAACAAACGGCGACACGAAGAAAAAGGTGGAGGACATAATAAAAGATAGACTGAATTTGGGGAATATTAAGATAAAAAATGCTTTTAGATTAAAAAAACAATTTCCACCACAAAAAGCAAATTCTAGAGTTAATGACACGACTGAATCTAAGACGCCCACTTCAGCTATAAAAATAATATGCGAGGATGAAACTCAGAGAGATTTAATACTAAAAAACAGAAGAAAGATGAAAGGATAAAAAATCTTCGTCAATGACGACGTATGTGAGGAAACACGTAAAATTCGTAAAGAAAAGCTCCCTAAACTCATAGAAGCGAGGAGACTCGGGAAAGTTGCCTACTTCCTTGGAGCGAAGTTAATGATTAAAGAGAGAGAGACTCCTCCAGCACGGAATGCTTCGGTCATAGGAGTTCACCTTGTTAGTGAAAAAGCATTCGAAGCTATGAGAACTAAGAAAACGCCAGCCGACAGTCGGCACACAGGAGGCCTGCGAATAACTCCGCATACAATCTCAACAGTCGACTTTCCCATTCTCGGCTCAACTGGGCGGTAACCCCTTATTCCAGTATTCTATATTTAGCGAAATTGTGTGAGAACTACTGTTAAATGGCTTTTATCGATAAAGACTTTCATAGTATATGTGCCGATATTAATCATTTCAATTCATTACCAAACAATTCTGTATCCAGTTTAGAGAATCTAGATCAGGAATCTGGTATAGGCAATTGCATGGTCTCATCGATAGACGAGTTTAATGCCTTTGTATTACAAAAAGATATTTATAAAAATCTTTCAGTACTAAATCTAAACATTCGAAGCTTACCTAGGAACTATAACTACTTATTGGCCCTCTTGAAAACTTCTACGGTCAAATTTAGTGTTATAATTCTCACGGAAACTTGGTTAAATAGTAGTATTAAAAACCTATATAATATAGATAATTACGTTGCTTATCATACTGTAAGAGATGGTCAGATTGGTGGGGGTATCTATGTGTATGTGCATCAAACTTACGACTCTAACGAAGTATTTTCTCTATGTAATAGTGACAATGAAAACCTGATTGTGAACAAAAAAGACAAAAGTAATGTATAATCTGTCCATGCAATATACAGACCACCTAATACTAATATCAATAGCTTTTTAATTCACTTAGATAACATGTTATGCAACTTTCATAAATCGAATGCCATAGTTGCAGGAGACTTCAACATCAATTTGCAATCTGAAGCAATCTCTCATAAATTTTTAAACTTAATGAATTCTTTCTATCTTAGTCATTCTATTACAAAACCCACTGGAGTCTGCAGCTATGGCAATCAAATAACAGAATCTACGATTGATAATATATTTGTAAACAGCAATGCCCTTGTAAACTCTGGAATTATAACCACTAGCATCAGTGATCATTTTCCTACTTACGCTATATTCAATAACATTGTTGAGGTTGCGGACAAAACAACTATTGACTACAGAATATTCTCAGAGGTTAACAAAAGAAAATTTATTGGGGCTGTAGAAAATACTCGACTTGACTGTGACGAACCTTCAAATAACCCAGATCATATGTTTCAGTTCTTCTATGACACCTTATTCCATATTTTTAATATTTGCTTTCCTTTAAGGAGAAAAACAGTTTCGCCCAAAAGGGTCGCAAATCCATGGATCACTCCAGGAATTATCACTTCAATAAAGAACAGAGATAAATTATTCAAATTGCAATTGCAGAGCAAAATTCCTAAAATACAATATACTCAATACAGAAACAAATTAACTAAAATAATCAAAATTGCAAAATATAACTATTATAACAATCAATTTTCCAAACATAAAGGAGACATGAAAAACACTTGGACAACAATAAACAATCTTCTCGGAAAACAAATTAAGAAAAATTCAATAGAGAAATTAAATGTTGATAATAAAGAAATCACTGATGATACTGCTATTGCAGACTCTTTAAATGCACATTTTACTTCAATAGTGGATAAGCTTCGCTCACAATTAATAAATAATGATCACTCACCTCTAGAATATATGCCACCCAGCCCACTAAATTCATTTTCTTTTGTTCCTGCTACCTCTACTGAGGTCCAGAATATTATTGGTAAACTAAAAAATACAAAAAATAACATTCATAACATTCCTGTACCTATATTGAAACTTGTTAAAGATAAGATATCTGTAACTTTGGCTAAAATTATCAATCAAAGTATTTCCAAAGGAATATTCCCATCAATGCTAAAAACTGGTTGTATAACACCCCTTTTTAAAGGGGGTGATCCTACACTAGCAACAAATTACAGGCCGGTGTGTTCATTATCTGTGTTCAGCAAAGTTTTCGAAAAAATTGTAAAAAGTAGAATGCAGCGATATTTAGAATCCTACAATTTATTATCTCCAAATCAATATGGCTTCCGTAATAATAGAACAACGGAAATGGCTATTTTAAATCTTATGGAAAATGTAAATATAGCTAATAGACCATAATATTCTACTTAATAAATTGTATTGTTACGGCTTTAGAGGGGCAATCAGTGATTGGTTTAAAAGTTATTTGTCCGATAGATATAATTTTGTATCAGTAAATAAGGTTTGCTCCACTAAAGCGCTTGCCAAACATGGTGTGCCACAGGGCTCAGTGCTGGGTCCACTGTTATTTTTATTATACATAAATGACCTTCCACGTTCATCTGATATACTGAACTTCATAATGTTTGCAGATGATACAACTCTCTCTTTTTCTTGCAAAGATGTTAATACAGCTATGAATATATTTCATTCAGAATTCATCAGTGTAATGAAATGGTTGACCACCAATAAACTCTTCCTAAATACCAGTAAAACAAATTTCATGATTTTTACTAATAAAAGAAATGTATATCTTGATGAACTTAATGTTAATGAAATCACCATAAAGGAGTGTACTGTAACAAAATTTCTTGGTGTAATGCTAGATAAGAATTTGTAATGGAGTGATCATTTAAATTATATCGCGAAAAAGATTTCAAGGAGCGTTGCTATAATGTTTAAACTTAGAAATGTAGTCCCTAAACAAGTTTTATTGACTCTTTATCTTCCTTATATAACATACTGCACCCTTGTTTGGGGAAACTCCGCTAACAACGCATTAAATGGTATCTTTGTCATTCAAAAACGAGCAATAAGGTTATTATCTGATGCTGATTTCCTTGATCACTCTAATGCATTATTTAAAGAGCTAAACCTACTAAAGCTCAATGATATAACCAAACTGGCACATTTTATTTTTATTTACAAGTGTAAGAGCAAAATCATTAATTTGCAATGGGTAAATAGATATTTTGTAACTCATCAAGAAATCCACTCGTATCAGACCAGAAATAGATCAAAGCTTGTTATACCTCATTTTAGATTGTCTTCATCTCAAAAACTACCCATTTTCATTGGATTGAAACTATGGAATGACTTGCATGCCGATATAAAAAATATTGCGGATGTAAATTTGTTTAAAACCAAGTTGAAATCCCGATTAATAATGGGATACTAACAAAAATCTTGGATTAATGTCCACTAATAATGTTTAATATTGTCCATTAATATTGTTTAATATTGAAATACAGGTTTTAACTATTAATAATACTTATTTACTTATTTATTTATTTATTATTATTAATTTATAACAGCTAGCTGCTTATTTTTAATAAGAGCCCAGTAAAGCCTAAAGCTTAAGGGCCTTATGTCATTGTAAAAATTGTAAATTGTAAAAAGACTACTGTATTTATTTTATTATTAATAAAGGTTATTCAATTCAATTCAATTCAATATATTTTTTTAGATAATTTCATTTGCTTGTATCTCAAAAACTATACATATGCACAGAAAACAGAAGTCAAATTCATGCATAACACATCAAAATTATCCTAAAATGTACTCTCTTGTCCTAAAATCAAGAGTGGTGTTAAAACGAATATTCACCGAAATATGCATGATATGATATGTGATTAATGATGATAGAACCAGCAGATTCAATTTAACAGCGTTACCCTAAATGACGCAAAAGCCATTTTCTACGCACATTTTTAATACAGAAAATGGAATTTTGTTTTAGTGAGTGAATCTAAATTAAATATTTTTGTTTACGTTCATTCTATAAATTTAAAATATTACTTGTAAGCAATGAGGATTAGTATCGCTGATTAATATAATGGTAAATTTATAGTATTACACCCGTCTCCCTTTGGAGGTGAAATTTATGTTTTTCCTATGGTTTTTGATGTTTTGAACGAATCTGACCTTCAAAACCGTCGGAAATAACTCGTTTTTTAGATACCCCCCCCCCCAGCCGGCAATGTGGGGGAAATCACAGAAAACGAGTCATTTCCGACGGTTTTGAAGGTCAGATTCATTCAAAACACATCAAAAACCATAGGAAAAACAAATTTCACCTTCAAAATTGACCTAACCTATCCTGACCTAACCTAACCTAACCTATCCTAACAACTAAACCTAACCTATCCTAACCTAAAAGAAAAACAGGAATTACCTTTAAAATCTAAGACAGAATAATCACAGTACCGTCTTTTCTTCGTTTTAAGCACAACGTAACTTTTTCTACAACGCCACAGTTTCTGGTCTTGACGATATGTGCACTCCATTTTACAATGTGGACACTTCACTACTGTCGGTAGAACACTGTGAGCACGCAGAAACTCAACACTTTTTCTAAATTTTCGTAGAAAGCGACAATACAGCGGTAATAATCAAACAAGCACGTGTCACACGAGCCACTCGGTAGCAAAGTAATTCAAATTCGAAATGGATGGAGCGCAGTGATTGGGCAGACATGTAACAGTCACACAAACGAACACACAAGCGAACGTACGAACACACAAACGAACGTACGATCACACAAACGAACGTACAAACACACACTAGATACACACCAAAAAAATGTTTATATCTCGAAAACGAAGCATTTGCGACGGAAACGCTATAGAAGGAAAGTGTCTTAGAATTAAAATTCTCCGGTAGCAAAGTAATTCAAATTCGAAATGGATGGAGCGCAGTGATTGGGCAGACATGTAACAGTCACACAAACGAACACACAAGCGAACGTACGAACACACAAACGAACGTACGATCACACAAACGAACGTACAAACACACACTAGATACACACCAAAAAAATGTTTATATCTCGAAAACGAAGCATTTGCGACGGAAACGCTATAGAAGGAAAGTGTCTTAGAATTAAAATTCTACTTAATGAACATATAATAATTGCTGGACGTTAGACGGGTGTAATACTATAATAATACCAATATAATTTCTTTTCAATAGTTTACTATTCCACATTTTGAAGAGCTTGCCGTAATTATGCACGTGGGGGAAAAAGAATGCAAAATTTCCATAACGTTATATTACGTTTCAAAAAGCTCCGAATATATAGGGTGTCCATAAATGATTACCCTGATTAAAGCATGCTATAAGTTTTAAATAAACACTCGTATTCAAACACAGTTTTAATCATAAGTAGATAAACATACAAAGTTTTGATACATAGTTAATGAACTTAATAAGCTTCCACATGTGCACCCCTAGTGGCACGTAAAATGTCTAAACGGTATTCACACTGACGCCACACATTTTCCAACATTTGTCGGTTAACTCTTGCAATTGCATCCGTAATGCGTTCTCGCAATGTCCTGATATCTGGAACAACTGTTGCATAAACCAAATCTTTAACATGACCCCAGAGAAAGAAATCCAGCGGGGTAATGTCTGGTGATCTTGGGGGCCATGGGATTGGCCCGTCCCTGCCAATCCATCTGTGAAAAATGCTCTGTATGAATTGGTCCCCAATTAACCCACCCCTAATATCTCCAGTTTAACTATAGAGTAGATTAAGCCTAGCTTTGTAAGAGGTCAGCCTAGAGATTCTGGAAATGGTCCAGAGCGGGCAGAGTAAATTGAGGTCCACAGTAGGATTCCTCACCAAATTAGGTTAGGGTAATTTACCTTCACCTTTGTTAAGCTATGAGTTGATGCTAGGTCTTAGACCACAATGTAGGCCTAATTTGTCTGACCCAGCTTAATTTATGTCCCTTAATTAACTTGGCTAAAAACACAACTGATCACTTACCGAGTGTTATTACTTATTAGACAGTCCTTCTTCTCTTTTCTCAATTGTTGAGAGCGTACTTGCTGGTGGGGATCTTTTTCCGTTGTCTAGCCTCTTCCTTCTCCCCGTTCCGTCTTGTTCTCTCGTTGGCTCGTTTTGGTCTCTTCTCCTTTTTCGCGGGGCTTTTTCCACCAGCGTCCTCTTGGTTTTTTTCAGTTGGTTGATCGGTAATGTATGTGTATTACCGAGCACGCTCTATCACATAGTATATAAATACTAATGTGGAGAATAACTCTGGTGAGCAACCTATTGGTTTCATCCACCCAGTTATTGACATAAAAGGAATTTAATAATTGTTATATTAACTACCTACCTACTCAGTGGACCATTTTCGTTACCTCCCAACTACCCACACGTATCAGTTTTCCATACCATCGATTTGGAAATGTTGCGTCGAGAGTTTCACGAACAACATGCGCCCAATGAGGGGGTACCCCATCTTGTTGGAAGATGACAGTTGGCTGCCTGTCCTGCAGCTGGGGGATGGCGTAATTGATGAGCATATCCAGGTACACAGTTGCGGAAACAGTGTTCTCAACGTTTCCAGTTTCCAAGAATTTTTTCATCCACGACTTAATTAACTTCACATCAGCTGGATTTTTTCCATACTTTGTTCTGACACCTTCACTGAACTCTGACAGGAGATTTTGTTTCTGCAAGCCATACAACACATCGTGCTTTCTCTGTCACAGACGCCATCTTAACTGAACAGCTACTACAGCGCTCCTAGCGGCGAATGCGGTAAACGAAACACACCAGCAGAGAAACTCTATGCGTGTACGAGATCACCTGTAAAAAGAAAACGGATGTAAGATTCGTCATTAAAACATGAGAGCATACTGTTTTCAGGGTAAACATTTATGGACACCCTGTATATAAGTTGCTGGATATGTTTATTTGTACATTGTGGGAAGAGCCCTAGGTTAATGGAGAGAAAACTCCGGGGTAACGCTTTTTTAATAAGAAGTGGTATTTCTAGAGGTACTTTTGCTCTTGAATCCAGTGGCGATATTCATCTTTTGGGGAAATGGATAGTTTTGAAGTTATTCAATTTTTAATTTTACGTCCAATGAAAAACTCTCTTGCATTCTGCAACGAATCAGCGCATTTGTTTCTTGACCGTTAGCCGGATGCTCATCAATTGTTGCTTTGTTTGTCATGGCGTGTGGCGGCTGCAATCTCTCGTTCGTTCAAGCACTTCAGAAGTATTTAGACAACGATGATTTGGCTATTAAACATGACGTTAAGTTAGGTTAGGTTAGTTTTAGTGTGCTTATTATTTTTTTTTGTTTACCCCTCAATTTCCCTCTTCTTCAAAGCCATGCCCACTTTTGTGTGATCCAGATTGTTAGAGTAGAAATGGCCTATATCTCGAAAACTAACCATTTCCTCAAGAAATGAATATCACCACTGGATTCAGGAGCAAAGGTTCCTCTAGAAATACCACTTCTTATTAAAAAATCTGGAAGCTAATTGTGCACTGCAGTAGTATAGAGTCAGGAATTGTTAAATAAACTCAGAAACCTGTCCGAAAACTTTATTCATTATGCGAACTACAGGGTGGGCCGTAAGTTTCCATACATAGGAAAAATTAAACGTTTGTTTTTATGTTTCAGATACCCTAAGAATATGCATTTGACGTAAGATCTTGTTCACTGATGAAGCAAATTTTTACGTCAATGGAGAGGTTAATCGGCAAAACATACGTTATTGGAGTAATGCTAACCCTAACTGGCTGAGTCCGACGAAGATGCAAGGTGCCGGTAAAGTGATGGTGTGGGCCGGGATATGGGGTGACAGAATTATTGGACCAATTTTTGTCAGTGGAAATCTTAATGCCGAAAGGTATCTTAACATGTTGCAAGAAGAGATTTTCCCATCCCTGCTAAACGAGGAAGGTAACTTCCCAGTTTACTTCCAGCAAGATGGAGCTCCACCTCATTATGGTCTTCACGTGCGTCGGTATTTGGATCAGCAGTTTCCGGATGCTTGGATTGGTCGGCGTGGTCCTGTGGAGTGGCCTCCCAGATCCCCAGATCTCACCCCCCTTGATTTCTATCTTTGGGGGCACTTGAAGGCCATGGTGTATCAGGAAAAGATACGAGACATAAATCATCTAAAGGAACGTATCACCAACGCCATTACAAGCATAACGTCAACTGTGCTAATGCGTGTTCATCAACAGTGGGGAACACGTATTGAAATGTGTTTTCAAAACAATGGCAACCATGTAGAGCATATTATATAAATAAAAATGGTTGTCCATAAAAAAATGTTTATTTTTCCTATGTATGGAAACTTACGGCCCACCCTGTACACAGCCGAAGTTTGATTAATACTTCACGTCCTTACCAGTTTTGTGAGTATTTTTAAACTTTTTTTAGCATGTTAACTGTTAATCATTGTTTTACAGGATAGGTTTTGATGAATATCTTACTCTAGATGCCCAAAATATATCTTGTGCATGAATATATATATATATATATATATATATATATGTGTGTGTGTGTGTGTGTGTGTGTGTGTATATATGTATATGCTGGGCAAAAGCTCAGTACACATATTTTCAGTCATCTCAATTTCACCTGCAACTTTTTATAATTTTCATATAGGACATCATCTCTTTGCTGAAATGTATATTTTCAGATCTTGAACCATGCAATATTTGCTTAAGAAAGGAAAACCGAATCACTTTAACATATTGCTTCCCAGTGTTAATCACTATATATGTATGTATGTGTGTTTATGTGTTGTGTATATATATATATATATATATATATATATATAATAATATATAAAATATTATATATATATATATATATATATATATATATATATATATATATATTATATATATATATAATATTTAGGAGAAATTATCTTATCTTATCTTATCTTATGTTTTCTCGTTTTGCCTCTGCTTAAATCAGTCTAGCCTCGGAAATTGCAGTGAAAGGTTAGTTAGTTTCATTATTCCAGTGTACTATTGTTAATTTTTCCAGTGTATTAATTTCACATTTACTATATGTATTTAAAAATAGCTTCTTAATTTTATATGTAAATCTGTATAACTTAGAATTTAACCCTCTTTTTTCAGTCTTTTAAAATTTGCCTTTATGAATAGGTTATAGAAATTTTCTTTGTCTTGTTTTTCATTCAATTATTGATTTTAATTTCACATTGTTATCATACAGCCTGAAGATGAGCGTATTGCTCGAAACGTTGCGCATTAAAGAAGACTTTTCATGGCATTTACATTTCTCCTTGTCATTGGATTTCTCCTAAATATTAAATTGAAGCTCTGTAGAAGCAACCCGCATGATTATATATATATATATAATATATATATATATATATTAGGGTGGTTCTTATTTGTATGGTAGAAATTAAAAATGTAAATTTTGGTTGGCTCACTATTCCAGTTTTTTCTAATTGGTATAAAACTTTTGCAATTGTAATTTCATGAAAATTAAGTAATATTTAAGGGTGCCGCATAAGGACCTACAGAAAATCAGTTGACAGCAGTTTTCTTCGAGCAGTAGAAGTGCGTAGGTATGTTTTGCGGTTCGGCATTTTGATTATTATTGTAAATTTAATTGCAATATGAGCCATTTTACGTGTGTATTATATATATATATATATATAGCCTATATAATATGTACAGTTGCGGTCATAACTCCAAGGACTCTCTTGAGAACAAAAAGCGACACCCGGCCTATATTTTGTGAATTTTATGATTTTTTTATGAATATTTTATGAATGAATTTTGTTTCAGAAACTATTTGATATTGCTCATGGGGATGCTCTCCAGCTGATGAGCATTCAGGAGGACAAAGACTTTTTGATTGCGCAAAGACAAGGTCGACGAGGCTGCATGGTATCACTAGATGAAAAAGCCAGAAGGAAAGAAATTAGCAAGCAGAAAGAAATTGCAAAATTTCAGAGAAGATTGGAAAAAAGTGAAGCAGAGAAACGAAAGTGTGATGACATTTTACAGTTTTTGTCTTCAAGCACGAGTGATAATGAAACAAAAGCAGTGAGTGCAGCTGGTAGTCCTGGTCCATCACATCCTACTCCATTGCCAAAGCGAGCGCGAAAGAATGTGATCACTCCGGAACTTGCCACTGCTTTGGATCGGTGCAAAGTAAGTGACAGGAAGGCTGTTTATATCACTGCCGCAGCCGCTTCCAGCTAAGGTAAAGATGTAAGTGGGTTGAACATCAATAGATCCTCCATTCAAAGAGCAAGAAAATTTCATCGCTCTAATCTAGCAAATTAAGTAAAAGAGGACTTCCATGTAAATGTACCTCTTATAGTTCATTGGGATGGAAAACTTCTCGCCGATTTAACAGGTAAAAAGACAGTTAAGCGCCTTACCATTTTGGTTTCCGGGTCTGGGGTCGATCAGCTTCTAGGAGTGCCAAAGTTAATGAATGGAACAGGAAAAGCAATAGGTAATGCTGTATATGCTGCCATCGAAGAGTGGGGCATCAAAAATCAAATTTGTGGCATGGCTTTCGACACGACTGTTGCAAACACTGGTCATAAATTAGGAGCGTGTGGGTTGGAACTTGTTCTCAAAAATGTATTTTCGCTCACTAGTGTAGCATCTTCAGGGCCAGACATACAACTCTTTAAGCGTCTCCAAACTGAGTGGGGTCTCATTGATCAAACAAAATTTCGGACGGGATTAAATGACAGGGAGGTGACTATGAAAATCACAGATGATTCGAAGGAAGTAGTTCTCGCATTCGCCAAGCAGCAGCTTAAAGAAATGCAACATAGAGAAGATTTCGAGAGTTACTCCATATGACAATTATGTTCTTGGGCAGCATTCCATCAGGAGAGGTTGGTTTTCGAGCTCCAGGAGCACTTCATAGAGCACGATGGATGGCACGCCTTCTGTATTGCTTTAAGATCTTTATGTTCAGTCGAACAAAAGAATACGTCGGATTATTCAAAATAACAACAAAAAAGGAGGAAATGGGACTTCGCGAACTGCTTTGCTTTGCCATTGAAGGAGGCTACATTCAAGCCTGGGTCTCTGCTCCCATTCCTGCCTCCGCTCCATAGAATGATTTGAAGTTTTTGTAAAGCCTTAAGAACTATTCTACAATCAATAAGAATCTATCTGATAGTGCTCTCCAAAGGTTTTTAGGACATATGTGGTATCTGAACGAGGAAATGATTGGCCTAGCATTCTTTGACCCATCGATCTCTCTCGATCAGAAACGGGCCATGCAGAAAGCACTAAAAGAAGTAAAAGGATCAGAAAATGTACCGAAGAGATTAATTTGCAGGTTTCGGATCTTGAAGCGACTAGGAAGCCCAGTTCATTCGTTACACGACAAACTAAAAACTTCTTCAATATTTTGGGTCTTTCTGTTGACTTTCTTAAAAAGGATCTTCATTTCTGGCAACAGGACAAAGATTATAAAGTGGCCGAGAAAATTGTCAGGGCATTTAAAGTGGTCAATGATGCTGCTGAAAGGGGAGTTGTTTTGATTCAAGAATACAATAATCACATAACTTGCGATGAAGAACAAAAACAATTCTTGCTTCAAGTTGTCTCTCATCATCGGGAAATGATGCCTGATGACAAAAAGTCTACTGTGCTTTCAGTCTTAAAATAAAATACGAGTCTAGTTCAATTTCATTTTCTATTAAATCAACTGAGTATCAGTGCTATTAACTTTTAAGAGCTATTTAATTTATTGATTTTGTTTTTGCTGTTCTAATATATCTAATATACTATTTCAGAAATGAAGCCTTATATATATTTTGAAGCCTTATATATATATATTTTGAAGCGGCGGGAAATTATAGGCCTATCAGTTTAACGTCTGTTGTAGGTAAGCTACTGGAATCAATAATTAGGGATCGTATAGTCGAACACTTAGAAGTGCATAATCTGGTCCGAAATACGCAGCACGGTTTTAGGCGAAACAAATCTTGCTTAACTAATCTTTTAGAATTTTTCCAAAGCGTGGTTAACGTTTACGATAGACATCGGGCGGTTGATGTAGTGTATTTAGATTTTCAAAAAGCGTTTGACACCGTGCCGCACAAAAGACTGATTGAAAAAACTAAGGCTCATGGAATCAGGGGTGTAGTAATAAATTGGCTAGAAGAATGGTTGCGAGGCAGGAAACAGAGGGTGGTCGTTGATGGAGCGGAGTCGTGTTGGGCTAATGTAGCGAGTGGCGTTCCTCAGGGTTCTGTATTGGGCCCCTTGCTTTTTCTTATATATATTAACGATTTAGATGTCGGCCTAGTCAGTACAGTTTCAAAGTTTGCGGATGACACGAAGCTGGGTGGTAGGGCGATTAATGACGAAGATAGAGGTAAAATTCAGGAAGATCTGAATAAAATCGTTGATTGGTCAGTCACATGGCAAATGAGATTTAACGTGGATAAGTGCAAAATTATGCATATAGGTTCGCGTAACGGTAATTTTGCGTATAGTATGTCAGGGAAAGGTTTAACAAGCGTAGAGCAGGAAAAAGATTTAGGAGTTATAGTCACTGGTGATTTAAAAGTAGCGAAACAAAGTACAGCGGCGGTCAATAAGGCGAACAAAGTGTTAGGTTTTATAGCTCGAAATTTTCAGTACAAATCGCGCGATATTATAGTTCCTCTTTATAAATCATTAGTTAGACCCCATTTGGAGTACGCGGTCCAATTTTGGAATCCGCATATGCGCAAAGATATAGACAGAATCGAAAGAGTTCAAAGACGAGCAACTAAGATGATTCCGTCTCTTAGGTCAAAGTCGTACGAGGATAGGCTTAAAGAGTTAAAATTGACTACACTCGAGACTAGGAGGTTAAGGGGTGATCTAATCCAGGTTTTCAAAATTATGAATGGGTTTGATAACGTAGATAGAGATAGCTTTTTCGAAATATCTCAATATAATAGGACTAGAAATAAAGGGTGTAAGTTGACAAGTAGAAGGTTTGAGACAGCAGTTGCGAAAAACTTTTTTACGCATAGAATAGTAAATAGCTGGAATAGTTTGCCGGTAGAAGTAATTAGTAGCACGTCTATAAACATGTTTAAGAATCGATTGGACGCGCATGTTGATAGAAAGGGTATAGTTTAAGGTAGTAAAATTAAGGCTTGTGGGGATAGATCCCACAGCTCAACACAAGTTTTGTGGGATATAGGGAGGCAGCGTCTTGGTTAGGGGATACTCTCTGTCCTTACACACCCCATTTAAAGAGATTCCTCTGCCGAGCGGTGCCCCCCATAGTACTGTGAGGTATTGAAAAACTCATGATCTTCACTTGCCCCACAAACACCTTTAAATGGGAGACCCATAATGGGTGCACACACATTTCTACATTACTGTACAGTCTTTACAGCCACACCTACACTTTTCCTCGTATGTGTATATATTGTAATGTATATGGTTGTAAATTTGACTTGGTCCGCAATCGATATGAACCGTGACTTGATGACTACCGTAATGAAATTGACTGGATTCTTTGGATCTGATATATTTGCATGTCCGTCATAAATAGATATAGAATGTAACATATTTGTGGATAGTAGTCTATTATGACTTGCTCCTCTGGATCGAGAGATTCTATCTTTAGTTTTAAATCGATAATTAATTATTTTTAAATTGATAATGTATATGGTTGTAAATTTAGACTTGGTCCGCAATCGATATGGACCGTGACTTGATGGATACCGTAATGAAATTGACTGGATTCTTTGGATCTGATATATTTGCATGTCCGTTATAAATAGATATAGAATGTAACATATTTGTGGATAGTAGTCTATTATGACTTGCTCCTCTGGACCGAGAGATTCTATCTTTAGTTTTAAACCGATAATTAAATATTTTTAAATTGATAATTATTTAGTTTCGTAAAAATTGGTCGTTGCCAATTTACCGGCAGTTTTTAAATAAGTTTCTTATGTTCTTGTGGTTCGGAACCCACGTAAAATTGTAGGTCCCCTCCGCCACCACGGAGGACATACACAATACACGATTACGAACACAGTTAGGTAGACCAGCCATGAGTGGATCCTAGGGTCTTTGTTGGTCTGAAACATTATAACATTATTATAACATATATATACAGGGTGTCCGAGAATTATCTGTACAAGTTTTGGCTGTTATTAAAAGTCAACCATGAAGTGTAGAAATTCCAGTGTTGTCCCATTTTATAGAGAATCTCATTACGTTTTTTCTGATACCAAGTTTTGACAAATTTTTTAGAAATTCCAGTGTGTCCGAAAATTATCTGTACAATTTCATCTTTTAATACAATTCTTGATAACACACGTAAAATTCTTAAACAAGATTATTTAGAATCTGTATTATCAAAAGTTTCTTTTATTAAAGTAACGTTGTTACAAACATTCGATATGTGCACCATCAGTGATTCGCAAAACATCCAATCGATAATCCAAATGTTGCCATGTACGCTGCAGCATATCCACATCAATTCGCTCAATAGCAGCTGTGATTCTTGCTTTTAAATCATCAATGTCTGTCACCCGCGTACAAAAAAGAAAAAACTTGTCAAAACTTGTTATCAGAAAAAACTTAATGAGTTTATCTGTAAAATGGGACAACACTGGAATTTCTACACTTCATGGTTGACTTTTAATAACAGCCAAAAATTGTACAGATAATTCTCGAACACCCGGTATAATATATATATATATATGTATATATATAGATAGATATATATATATATATGTAACAGTTTTTTGCGCACACCTACAGGTCACTACAATTGGTGTAGAACAATGCGGTTTTCACCATTCGATGCATCTTTTTATTGTACAGTGCCCATGCTAAAAAAAATTCCCTAACATAATTCCTTCCCCCCCTTTTAGGGGTGCAGTTCTTCCCATGCCTGTACACGCATTTTTTTAATTTTTCATTTTTAATCATAATTTTGGCACAAAATAAGTCAATATTTACTAAACATTTAATATCATTCGATTCACAAAAGATTTTTCGATTCACAAAAGATTTCTTTATCGATTCAATACAAAAAATTACATAATTAAAACGGGCAATTTAAATAAACACGAGTTTAAAGTTAAACGAGCCACACTCGAAATTATTTACCGTGACTTTTGTACGTTTTATTACTGTGGCTTTTGTACAAATAATTTTACGTATACACAAACAATTTGATAGGATATTGATTTATCATTCTATTTTTTAGTTGTCATAGAAATACGTTAATTAAGTTATCTGATTAGATGCGCTTTTATAGTTGATCATTTTTAGAAAATTATTTATTTTCCCCACTTTAAAATATTACAAAATTTCTATTAGGTATCCTAATATAATTATGCCTGTCGCTGTAAGTAAGAAAATAGCAATTATTTTCCATTTTATGAAAATTCGGACCCCCTCGGCCTACAAAACCAATTTTCCCCTTTTCTTTATCAAAAATTGTTGATTTTCGGAAGTCTTTTGGTTATAAATTTGTACCAGTCTATTGTTTATCTATAATAATAATAATAATAAAAAGACGTGTGTGTGTGTGTGTGTGTGTGTGTGTGTGTGTGTGTGTGTGTGTGTTCCAGCCATCAGCCATAACTCCAAAATGGAAGCAGTTACAAACATGAAACTTCACACACATATTGATTAGGTCCCGAGGTTGTGCACGTGGGTGTTAATAAATTAAATAATTAATTTTAAAACATTAAATGACGTCAGCAATATCATTACGAAACCTATGGTAAAATTATTGAATACCCGGTTAGTTCATTGAATGCCAGGTTAGGTCATCTGTACGCCCTTGACGATTGGTTAGGTTAAGTCGTGATATTTTCGTTGGCTTTAACGAAAATATCATGACTTAACCTAACCAATCGTCAAGGGTGTACAATTAACCTAACCGGGCATTCAATTAACGTACCCGGGCATTCAGTTAATCTAATCGGGCATTCAGTTGACCTAACCGGCCATTTAATTAACCTAATCTGGCATTCAGTTGACCTAACTGGGCATTCAATTAACCTAACCGGGCATTCAGTTTACCTAACCGGGCATATATATATATATATATACGGTATATATATATAGCGTTCAACATCCACCCCGGCAACGCCGGGTCGCTCCGCTAGTCTGTACTATTTTTATGTAGAAAAATATCAAGATGTATGGTAATATTCTATTATATTATATTGGTAATGGTTCTAGGACAGTTCATACCTAGGACAACTCATACCTAGGACAACTCATACCTAGGACAACTCATACCTAGGACCAGAAAAAAAAATGAAAAATTTATGAAAACATTTATTTTGTAAAATTAAAAATTAAATTTAAACATTTAGAATTCATGCAAGTTATTAATGAAAACATTTTGAAATGAAAACATTTATTTTTAAAATTAATGAAAACATTTATTTTGTAAAATTAAAAATTAAATTTAAACATTTAAAATTCATGCAAGTTATATGAAACAGCCTTCAAGAAAGACATTTTGTCGGAAGAATTGTAGTTTTCAAGCAGTTTTATCAACCGCTTGGTGGACTCTTTGTAAACTTTTTTGGAATTAATATCAACTCCCCGCTCGAAATCAACTTTTTTCTTCTGTGCCAAAGTCGCCTCCTTCTTCAGTAATTATTAATTTCCAAATATTTGGATGCTGGCATGAAACAGAACTTTGCATGGCATTGTGAAACCCTTCAAGGCTATTATTAGTTCGAGCCATGTCATTTAAAGTTCTCTCTGAAATATTCCATACGTCAATAGGAATGAGTGGAGCTAGACGACGTCTTCGAGTGCCTCTTCCTCTTTCGGCTCCGATGTAAGTGACTTCAAAGTAGGACACAAATTCCTGTGGTAAATTGTCGTCGTCGGCCAGCTCTTCGAATGCAACAATAACATCAGTCACTAGTAAAAAGGCAAGTGCTGTAAAGCACTCCATCTTTCGACGAAATTCTTCATCCGTGTTATATCTGACTTTATGACCTAGCTCGACAATTTTTCGGTAGAGATTTTGAGAAAAATGAAATAAACAACCTGTTAGGTCTATGTCAGGAAATCTTGAAATTAGGCTATTCATAGGGGCTTTTTCGAAGTCCATCATATAGCTTTTAGGCTGAATATCAGGCTGAAGAGCAACTAGCTTGGAAAACAACCGATCATATGTTGTTTCCTGCTTATTGGGCAACAACGCGTAAACTCTAGGCACACTAAAGTGACCTATTTGAATGTGGATTGTATACAGTTGGAAATATATGGAAGGACAAACTTTAAATGTGCCATCGCCCGCCCAGTTAGGGAATTTAACCAGATCATCTAGTCCTGTTGATGAAGCGAAGATTAACAATCGTTCCTCATCTTCTACCCATGAATCATATTGTAGAAAGGGTTCACCTGATTGGAGTTTGCAATACTCTACCGGAATGCTAAAACCGCATCTCTCTAATGGAATCGGGGGAGCGCTGCTATTTAGTTGTTACCAACGACGAATATTGCGCCCCAGACTTGATGTTGATGGCAGATGGGCCAATGCATCATCCCGCAGAGAAGAACATTCGGTTGCAATCACTGATCTTGCTGTCTCCTGTGACGACAAGGCATTTGCTTTTATAGAACTGAAGACGATTCGCGATTTTATTCTAGCCGCATCAGAGCTGTGATTGTGTTCTCCAGTTGAAGCTACTATTTTTAATGGGTCATCCACAGCCATCGTCTGAACACGTGCCCTACATTCCTTTACTTCACATAGCCAAAATATTCTTGACTTATCTGCATTTCGTCTGTGAAAATTATATATATAATTGTTTTCATCCACTAGCTTATTAGCACCACGCTGAGACTTCAAATAACATGGCATGTTGAAGGCTAATATAATTGGTAATCACTACAATGGTTGAACACGTTCACGGGTCGAACACTAACTGTTTTAGAAATTTGATAATAGGTAGTAAGAAACCTATCCCGAAGATAAATAAGATTTAGGTTGGTTGGTTTAATTTTAAATGCATTGGATGGTTGGTTTAATTTAGGTTGGTTGGTTAAAAATAAGTTATATAATTTTGTTAAATGCATCTTATTTCTAAATTTTTTATTTTGAGTTATCCTAGGTATGAGTTGTCCTAGGTATGAGTTGTCCTAGGTATGAGTTGTCCGGGTCTGAGTTGTCCGGTATAAGTTGTCCGGGTATGTGTTGTCCTAGTATGAGCTGTCCGGTCACGATTGGTAATATCATGATATTGACCCTTGTGAGGTAACAAAAAATATATATTGATTTTCTTGAATTTTTTTTATACCTTACTTTTTTAATCAAATGCGAGTCCTTGTGAGACACCAGTAAAAATAATTAGATTTCCTTGAGATTTTGCATATTTTATTTTTTAAGGAAATGTGATAGATTGAGGGGTGAGACAATAAAATTTGCGAATTTGAAAAATAAGAACCACCCTAATATAGACCTCGCCTAATAGGATCAAATCGGGGAAACAGTATTTGATTCTAATAAACGGGTGATTCCAATACGCGGACCCCACCCATAATCTAAGAAATACGTATTTTAATTACATTTTATTGCTAATAGTCAAACAAGGGAGTAGAAAGACGTCTTACATTTAAATTTTATTGCGAATGCTCAAACAATGAAGTTATTCCATATGTGGATTGTACACGAAAAATAATACTGCAATTACAAACGTCACAATCAGCTAAAGAGTTGTTTGATCGTGGTTTGGCGGACAGAATTGCTTGCAATTTTGTGAGACTCTGATTCATTTTTTTGCACAAAATTGATGTCTTCATACTCACGAAACATCATTGCATTTCGTAGAGTACGTGCAGCATCTAACATCTCTTCAGAGGATGGGATGACGACTTCTTCCTTTTCTTTTTCCTCTACATTTTCGTCTGGCGTGAATTCTGTTCTGACTTCCGCTATAATGTCGTCATCTGAGACCGGTTCCTTTGTACTAGCTACGGCATCCATTTCCAACCAGGCTTCCCAGTCATCTTTCGCCATGCCGTCGTGGGGCGACGCATCATCCTCAATCATTGTACCTCATTTTCGTCGATCTTCTTTAGAAGTCCTTTACGCCAACAATTTTGCATTCCTTTCTCCTTCACTTCATGCCATGGTTGGATGATCATTATCAAAACTTCAGTCATCGCCACCATTATATAGCTTAGAGGGGTTCCCAAACTTTTGGATGATTTCTTCTTGCAGATCAAACTCAAATCTGCGGACAGATTTTGGTATAAGAAAAAAAAATTAATGGAAATTTATTTTAATACAGTTAATGTTACTATTTTTCCAAAAGGTTAGAGACCCCCTGGAAGCTTCCTACAGACCCCTTTGGGAATCCCTGGACTCTAGGCTACCATTCGCAAACAGCTAGAATTTTCTGGAACATGATTCCAATAAATGGGTCGGTGATTCTAATAAGCGGGAAATTTTGCATAGATTTAGATAGGAATAAATCGGTCCCAGTTAATTTGATCCCATAGTGCAGGTGATTCTATTATAAGTGATTCTACTAAACGGGGTCCACTGTATTTATATATATATATGCTTTCTTAATAAGGAAAAATTTGTCAAAACATATAAAAATTTTAACAAGCGCTAATGTAAGGTTGTTAGGCATTGAATTACAGGTGAACAATGATTGCATATTAATTGTAAACTGCTATTTACCATACAACAACGGCAGTAATCTAGATGAATACATTGATTTGCTGTACAAAATTAAGTCATTATCAGATAACCCCAAATATTCTCACGGTATAATAATGGGGGACTTTAACGCACATGTGAACTCGGAATTCTTTGTAGAATTAGGTAACATGTGCGTGTCGGCCAATTTAAGTATAAGTGATGTAGATGTATTAGGGGTAGCCAGTGGTAATTTTACATACGTTAGTGATATGAGTGGTACCACCAGGTGGATTGATCATTGTCTCACTAGTAATAATCTAAAGGATCGAATTGTTAGAGTTCATATTCTGCATGATTTCCTTCTTTCTGATCATAGACCATTAGAAATATTAATTAACGTTACCAATTTATGCGCAACACGACTTAACAAGAACTCAATAGGTAAGAATAATCAATAGAATACAAAGCCAGAACAAGTCACCTCTTTAATAATTTAGAAATTTTGCACCTTGCCTGTAATAATCCTTACTCAAATGATTCTCACTGTAAACTCATAGATAGGTATTATGGTAAGATAATATCCCTGTTAAGAGAAGCAGGAAGCCCCCTGATTAAATCTTATAACTGTCATACTAAGATTATTCCTGGATGGAATGTTTTTATTGCCCTCCTGAAGAGGGAATCGAAAGACGCCTATGATTTGTGGTGCTTTCATGGTAGACCCAGATTAGGACCAGTATACATGAATATGTGTAGAAGTCGGGGTCAGGATAAGGCGGCCATAAGGCGATGTAAACAGGAAGAAGAGTCTATTCGAGCATCAAAAGCCTGTGAAGCTCGCATAAATAACGATAACAAATTTTGGAAATTTGTTAAGAATCAAACGGGTGTCAAAAATGTCCTCCCTCTGACAATCGATGGGGTGTCGGGGGAGGATGAAATTGCAAAGCTGTGGAAAAACCACTATTCTAACATTCTTAACAGTGTGAGTAGGGATAATCTCAAGAAAGATTGCAGCGAAACGATTGTGGGAGGGACAAGGGAAAATACTTTGATATCTTTTTCTGAAGTAAAGAGGTTAATTAAAGAGTTAAAGACTGGTTCTGCGTCAGGGGTAGATGACTTATCGAATGAGCACTTAAAATATGCAAATGACGTAGTATGTCTGCATATATATATATATATATATATATATATATATATATATATATATATATATATCATTGCTCCTATCAGCCATGCTTGCTCATAGCTATATCCCTGCAGAGTTCATGAGGGTGTATATCTTGCCCCTGGTCAAAAATAAGTACGGAGACATTCTGTCCAGCAATAATTACAGGCCTATTGCTGTCGCTTCCTGCTTCTCGAAACTACTAGAAAAACTCTTGTTACTCCGATTAAATGATTTCCTATGGACATCAAATCAGTTTGGCTTTAAAAGGTCCCACTCAATTGACCTGTAATTATGTACTTAAAGAAACAATATCTAAATACATTGACAGTAATTCAACTATTTATAGATGTTTCCTAGATATAAGTAAGGCATATGATAGGGTGAACCACAATATTTTATTTGCAAAACTAGAAGACAGGAAGGTTCCCATGTACATATTAAATTTATTGAAATTTTGGTATTCCCACCAATCATTCACTGTTAGGTGGGGCAATGTAATATCCGAGTGTTTTGGTTCCTCTTGCGGGGTGAGACAAGGCTCCTTGCTCTCCCCTATGCTGTTTAATGTGTATATTGACGGATTAATTGCTTCACTTAATGAGGCAACAGTGGGATGTTGTATAGATAACACAAGGATAAATAGCTTAGTTTATGCCGATGATATGGTGTTAATAAGTCCCTCTGTTAAAGTTCTGGATCGGCTACTAAAAGTCTGCAAAGTGTATTCGCAGAAACATGATATTCTTTTTAATGTTACAAAAACTAAGGTTATGCAATTTCATCCTGAAAGCTGTAATCAGCCAGCTGATATAAGTTTTAAAATGAATGGTGAAGTAATTGAGGAAGTACAAGAGTTAAAGTATGGGTCAAACTATTACCAGCTCCTTGAGTGATGACTCGGATATAAAAAAACAATCTCGAAGCCTGTGTGCTAAAGCGAATATGACCATAAGGAACTTTCGATTCTGTACATGTGAAGCTAAAGACACTCTCTTTCGTACTTTCTGCAGTAATATATATGGACAGCAACTGTGGGTGAATTATAAAAAAGGTTCTGGCAGAACCCTAAATTTGCTGTACAACAGGTTTTTTAGACTCTAACATAAATTACCCCCGAGATACTCAGCTTCGCAAATGCTTGCTACCCGCAATGTCCCTAGCTTCCCGGAGGTAACAAGACGAGCTCAACACGGTCTAATACAAAGAATTAAAAAAATCAACGAGCCCGATCATCCAAGCTATCCATGAGTCCTGCCATTTATCCTCTAAGGCCTAAGCTATGGACTTCTTGGTACGGAAACGTCTGTCTGTAGCTCCACTTAACTTTGACATTGCAGTATTATTTCTAATCAATTGTATATATTTCTATCCTTAGTATATGAACTGTCACTGTATCAATAATATTTGTCATATGGACTATAGTCTGCCAATAAACCTTTTCATTTTCATATAATATATATATATATATATATATATACATCTGTATTTACGCGATATATTCTTAGGTTTTAGTTTTTATCTCTTTTCTTAACTCTATGATTAACACTTTGCGTACCCTTAGATCTGTGAATGAAATCATTGACTCTAAAAAATACAATAAATATCAACTATGTGTGAGTGGATGTCTTAAGCGAACGACACAGTAACTGAAACATTTATTTTGAACTTAAATATCAGAAGCCTTCCAAATCATTTGGATGAGTTGACGGCCAAACTAAAATTGCTACAATATAAATTTACATGTATCATATTGACCGAAACTTGGATAAATGATAATAATAAGTCATTTTTTAATATACTAGACTACATGAGCAGTGGTATGCCCACATTTGGGGAGATAGAAATGGATCAATTTGAGAATGTCCTCCTCAGGTTCCTCGCCGTCTTTCATGAGGGGTCCCCCTCCTCCTTGGGTTCCTCACCTTCCTTTATGAGGTTTCATGGTCTTTCATGAGAGATATTTGTAGGTTTAAAGAAAAACGAAAAACAAAACCAAAACAAAAAAGAAAACAAACAAGAAAAACAAGCAGAATTGGATCAATTTGAGAATTTTCCCTTGTGTACTTCACCTTCTTTCATGAGGGTTCCCTTGAAGGGTCCTCTTTGGATTCTTCACCATCCTTTATGAGGCTTCACGGTCTTTCATGAGATATTTGTAGGTTTAAAACAAAAACAAAAAGAAAAAAGAGCAAGAAAACGAAAAAAGAAAAAATAAGAAAACGAAAAAGAAAAACAAATAAACAAACATTCCCTGTATTTGAGACAGGGATAGGTTAACCTAGTCTAAGTTAGGATGAGTAGGGAAAAAAAATGTATGGCTCTTTTTACGCAGCGTTCCGCTAGCGTTCCGGAACCAGCCGTGTCCTGTTTACGCTGACTCAGTAATCCCTCATAAGCACATTCCTATGCCACTTCTGGCAGCATTCGAGGAATTTCTGCGTGCAGGGTAGCAGTGTTTCTCACACATCAGACTTATGATTTTATATATATGTTAATATCAGGATCATCAATTTTAAATATGACAAGCGACTCCCGCATCGGTTTATTTATGTATTTACTGAGGTATGCTACCATCACCTTTTATCCTGTAGATGAATATAGCTCATGTATTGCAGAAAAATACGCGATAAAGGGGAAAGCATAGAGGACGATGAACAACAGCACACGTAAAAGATTAGTTGCCCTGACCTAAGCTCACTTAATGCTTTAAATACTTCATATAAATTAATCTCAGAATACACCATTATTAGATTTTCACTTCAACTATAGTTAATTTTTTAAAATATGTTCATTTCATTAATTCATCTATGAAACACTTAATATCTACAAAATTAGTATATATGTATATATATATATATATATATATACAGGGCGTCCCAAAAAAATGTATACACACTTTAACAGCTGATAGCTCAATTGATGTTTCTTTCTTTCCAAGTTAAACCCATTAGAATTAATAATGGCAGTCAGACTAAGCTTTGAACAAAGGAAATTCATTCTAAAATGCTACTGGAAGTGTGAAAACGCAGTTGAAGTGCAAAGACAGTTTAGGAGGGAGTTTCAAACAGATCCACCAACACGACTTACCATCACTCGAATTAGAGATAAGTTTGAAGCCGATGGAACTGTTCAGAATGTCCACAAGAAGCGTTCCGGAAGACCACGGACATCGACAAGCCCCACAAAGCAAGAAAGAGTACTGGAAACGTACCACCAGGTCCGGCGCAAGCCTATTTGGCGCCCTTAGCAGGACTGCAGCTGGCGCCCCCACCCGCCTCCTACTTCACGATTGGGTTTGCCCACAAAGTAATCAAGGTACCATATTGAAGAAACTATTTGCCTTACACTGATCTATTTTAATTTGCTAATACATACATTTATTATAAAATTATAAAATCATTTCACAGTTCAAGAAAGTGTCATGACCAATCAAAACAGCGAGTAAAGCGAGGCATATGTAGTAACAAATCAGAACGCTCAAAAGTGCTAAAATATGCGTGCAAAAAGGACATATCTACTGTTTTTTCCAAGCAAGAAGGGCATATGTCACATAAAAACAGTTATTCGCTTATTGACGACTCCCGGAACTCATATTAAGCCGTAAATAAGCCGAGTCGCTTATTGACGACTCCCGTCTGTGCGCGCAACATTTTTAAATCGCTTATTTACGACTCCCGTCCCTAAAGGGTTAAAGGTCGTGATAGTGAAAGTTCTATAATGACCCAATAAGATGAATAAGTTAATTATGTAAATATCAGTCAAGCTAAACTGGTGTACATACGTCGTACAACCTTTCATCATTTGTCTATGCTTCTCATTCCTTCATTATTTTTTTCATGTTGTTCTTACATAATACTATCAGACGTGCACAGGGCGGGAGGCGCTGGCCCCCCCCAGATCTTTGGCGCCCTTAGCATTTACTAACCTCGCCTAATGGAAGCGGCGGCCCTGCGTATCACCAAAGTCCAAGAAAATCTGTGCGGCAAGCGAGTCGTGAGGTAGGAATTTCAGAATCGTCTGTCCAACGCATTTTGAAGCGCTGTCAATGGAAAAGTTACATTCCAAGATTAGTCCATGCTATTAATGAAGATGATCCGGACCGAAGAGTGGAGTACTGCGAGTGGTACTTGGCACGATGTGGATGTGGATTGGACGAAGGGGTTTCGTAGAATACCCTCCGCGTTCACCAGACCTCACACCACTAGACTTTTTTTATGGGGATACTTAAAAGACAAAGTCTACGCTATAAAACCTGCAACAGTCGCTGAATTGAGAGCAGCCATTGAACGAGAATGCACACAAATACCAAACGAAATGTTTCGTGATGTTTGCGATTCCATTGCTTCGCGTTATCAGCAGTGCCTGGACCAGAACGGACGTCAGTTTGAAAACAGGCGTTGACAAAACAATTAAATAATGTCTGTAGATTCTATTACATTTTGAAAATGAAATGTATTTTAATAAACACTGCCTTTATAATTATTTAAAGTGTGTATACATTTTTTTGGGACGCCCTGTATATATATACACACACATATATACATTTTAACTGCAAACAACACACAGTATAATTAATGTAAAGAACGACGCTTGTGTAGAAGAGCGTTCCACACAAGATGAGGAGGGAGAACGAGTAAATGAAAAGGAGGTGCCTCGTTTTTCATTTGCTCGTTCTCCCTCCTCATCTTGTGCGGAACGCTCTTCTATTCTACACAAGCGTCGTTCTTTATATATATATATAATATATATATATATATATATATATATATATATACATATATATATATATAATTAAAGACTGATAATGGCGTTGTCGAAAAACATTTTGCGGGCAAAACTGCAGATAGAATTCAGGGTAATGATATCGAATTAGTGGGCAAGCATCTTATTTTTAATGAAACAACGCTTTTTCATTCAAGAGTGTAGCTAATTTGCGGATTCGATGGTCACTAACATTCAGTGGTTTAAAGTAATTCAATCGAGTTCTTTAAAAGAGATCAGATACCCACATTGTCTTTAGCCCCAGTTAGAAATATTTTTATACCACATAAAAGTATTAGCGAGTTTTCACTCGAATTTAGACCTCATTACTCTTTAATTTCCACTTTATCTTTTAAGTTCTTTACTTCCTTTTAACCTCTCTCCATTGCTATGCTTTAAAATTTTCATTTACCTTCTAAATTTTCATACATGTTAAATTTATCCATTCTTCTTAAACAGACATTCTCGTAGGAACCAGCCTGTCTGTTGCTGTTTGTAGTCTTTTGTATCCATTAGTATATTATGTATTCGTATCATTTAAATGAATTTTCCGTTTGAGCAATAACTTCAGTAAAATAATGACGTCGTAACGAACTCCAAGATCTCAACACGCAACACATCAAGACATTTATAGAATTCATTTGTAACTTCCTGAAGAGAAGATAAGTAAACATCTTATACATACTTAACATCTCTTGAAACGATTTGTTCGAAGACTAAAACTTGATTTATAAAATGACTTAAAATAATATTGGCTGATTTAGAATCATTACTACTGAATGTGAAAAACATCGTGCGTTTATTCGGTTCCGTAGGTCTTGTGTCTGGTTAACATTTATTGCACAGAGTGATGATGGTGTCTGCAATATTAATACTGAGGCTGAGTTTACAACTTTAATAAACTGGAAAAAATGTATTATTAGTGACTGATGTATACATATACAACTTAAATTTCCCCATAATTAATTTAACGAAGGTGGTTAGAATTAGAATGAAAACGCAGTCTAATACAAAACAAGAAATTTATTATCAGTACAGATACGATACACGGAAAATGGTTAAAAGTGCATGGTAAACAGGGGTACAAAGAACATATATATATTACCGTTTATAATAAAAGAAAGATGTAACAGATACATACATAATTAAATAAAGATAAGCATTACAAGGGAAGTATATAGTTGATACAGTATCCAAAGGGTACGGTGTCGTAGCTGGCAGGTAATTGATATATTTTCTTGTAGGTGTTGCGACACACTTTCATTCCCTAAGCTCCTTCACACCTCCTAGTTTCTGGGCTCGAAAATTATGTGTCGCCACAATCATGTGTGTGTCCCCGGTGAAGGCCGCAGATCCAGCATCGCTATCGTCGACTTTTGGGCCTGCTAAGATAACGAGTTCTTTAAGAGAGAAGAAGTTCACAACCTTCCGATTTGCAGGGTTTAAAGTGATGCCCTTTGTCTTCATGATGTACTTGAATTCGTCACGACTCTGACACGTACTCCATAAGTTTTTGGTCCAGTAGAGACAAAAGAATCTGCATAGGCACTTTCCCCATAATCATCATTGATCTCATCAGTCAGCTCTCCAAGGAATTCGCCAATAGGTGGCATATATTCGCCTTCTCTCTCCATGAATATCACACTATCTGTGTCTGCAGTACTCTCCGTCCAAGAGAATGCAACAGACTCCAAAGCTTGATACGTGCGTAAGCTGTTATGAAGCTGGCTACAGGTGTGTTTGTGACACGTGATATATCTGCAGCCAATTCAGTTCTGTTGTACCTTATTATGTAAGTGTTGCCCACATTCAAGATCTGCATGACTTCTTTATCAGCGACATTGACATAATCCCATACTTCGTTAAAACTTTGAACTAGATGGACGCTCCTCTTTTCTGTATTCTGTGCAAACTTGCCCCAAAGACTATTTAAGCAGAGCTTAGCACTAAAGCGCTTGCCAGGGTTTCGTTCAGTTTGGTCCCCTTCAAGCTATATCCCGTCACGATCACAATAGCGTTGTATATACGACAATTTTTCATATTCAGTCTCAAGGCCTCGCAGTAATCCCGATGCTTCTACTTTATCCTTCAAAATAGTATTGATATACTGTGTGAAGAGATTGGGAAGTTTCTGAAACCTCCACACCTCATAAACCTTCAGTATTTTGTAACCATGATGAATAGCTAACGCTAACTCAGGACTTGAATAAACGCCTCTAATCTTCCCCTGGTTGGGTGTGTGGCTACAATGCCCATTATTCTCCTCTGTGCACTTCACGCACAGGGAAAACATGAGTTTATGATCTATAACAACGGGCAACATTGGCATCCATAAGTCGCGAGGGGGGAAAATATCAACAAAGGAAAGCCCAAAGTAGTTTTCGTCCAAATTAGCTGCGAGTTTCTCAAATGCGCATACGGGGTACGGATTGTTCTTCATCACGTAAGGGTATAAAGAACAGAAATCGTAGTAATGGATCTTCACCCCTTCCGTAGCTGGAAAGTATAGTTTGAAGGGGTTTGTACGTCCTCCAAGCAAACTATCACAGCATTTGAGAGGCCCAGCACCATTGATGACTTGATGGCCCTTATTTCTTGACGGTATTGTTCATTGGTCTCCATCCATGCATCATATTCGTGTTTCCACAAAACCTTGTGAGTGAACTGGGATCTTATAAGTTGGTCGCGGGTACGGGTCCGTGCGAGGCTATCGGCAGGAGATCTGCCATGGCTATCTCCTATGATACCACACTCAGGACGTGGACATCCATGCTACCAGCATCCGTTAAAGCAGTACACTGACTTCTCACCAGTGGCGGGGTCCTCAGTTAGACCATCCTCCACCCAAAAAACACGGAAATTGATCTTAATTTCAACTTCTCCAGTGTTGCTAGCATGTTTTATATATATGCCGGTCTGTTGTTGCAGGTGAGTGAGCCAGTAAATAGCCTTATATCCATAACTGCGCGGGTTGTTTCGGGGAATGACGTCAAGTGTACCTTTAGGCATGAAATTATTGAAACGGGTTATGTACATCCTTCTAAAGGCTTGAAAGCATACTGTAAGTACGAGTACGTCAATCACACAACAACGATCATATTCATCCGCTATATTGTAAGGATTATCTTCATTAAAACTGTTGAGTAGCGCTGAAAATCTTCACGTTCGCCTGCACTCATGCTGTCGTAGTTAAAGCAATGATTAATGGGTGGCTGTCGTACATAATTTAAAGTTTCGTGAGTGAGGAATGTGTAAGGAAAGTACCCTTTTGAAACTTCGGCGTCTAAGCCCATCACCTTGGGTAGCTTAGCTAATTTGCAAGGTGTAAATAACAGAGTGTCTTTAAACTGAACATTTTCTTTTATCTGCAGCTGTATAAGCTTGTTCCCCCTTTTCAAGGGGTTACCCGTGAATATCTCAGGTGACTCATGTTCAAGCCGTCCTTGTAACGGAATGAGTGTCAAATTTTGCTGCGTTATTCGTAAGAATATACACTAATTTTTTTAACTTCCGCTAACTTGACAATATAGTTCACGAAGAATTTCACGGGCGTGTCGCTTACAGTCGTCTTAAAAATGTTTGTTCGTTTTCCACACGCACGGCACTCAAAACACTAAATGTTCATGCACTCGTCACAGATAGTCTGGCTTACGAGTAAGTGGGGAACAACCTCCTTTGTTTTTGGGTTTGTGTAAGTTTCTATGTCATAATACACGGTTATACAAGGCTTATTTTTAGGTTTGGCATCTTTCATATAACATACGTGCTTTACACCATCTGCCTTATATTTCTCATGGCATGTACAGCAGTGAATTTCACCACATTTATGCTCGAATTTCATCCAGCTATCCATTGTGTGAAACATACCACACTCGCAAATTCTTATTTTTCTACATGTGCCATTTGATGTATGGAATTCAAAACAGTTATTATTGAAAAACATGCGTTTACATACATTACAATCACGCTTCTCAGCTCCAACTACTCGACTTTCACATCTGGGAATTTTACACTGGTCACAAACCATACGACAGTCCTTACAATGATTTAACAGATTATCCGTAAACTCAAGGCAGCCCTTACACAAATCGTGATGTCTTCCATATTTTCGGCTTTTATCATAGTTTACGTAAAGATCTCTCATACATCTGATAGGAAGGTAAGCTGAACCCACCAGTCATAAAACAAGTAATGGTTTTGTGCGATCTTTCACGCAGCTTTTAAATACATACGTTGTTCTATCTTCTTGGTCCAGGCCAAACACAACAATCCTAACTTTCATCTGTTCTACTTTCGTCAGCTGTTCAGGGCCCGGTATCGTCTATGGTTGAGTTGGAAGCGAAAGTTTGAGTTCAGCTTTTTCAGGAGAAGAGACGGCACCTGAGCCGTCGGAATGGAATAGAAGAGGGAAAGAAGAGGCAGTAAAGTTGTTGAAGAGGCTCTTAACTAGATGCCCAAAAGGGCGCGAAGAATTAGAATTGGATAGGTTTTCACATTTTTGTCGGATGAAGGAATTTTTGGCGAGTCGAAGAGCAGATTTTGTACGATTCCGGGTAGAAATATAATGTGAGTGAGAGTCAGGAGTTGAATGGCGACGGTACCTTCTGAAAGCATCCTCTCTGTTGCGGATAACATTAGAAAAAGTAAAGTTAAACCAAGGTTTTTTTGTATTAGTGGTAGGAATAGAATACGGAATGTACGCCTCTATGCCCGAGAGAATCACCTCCGTGATGCTCTCAGCACACTCGAAACGGCCTTAGCACGGATGCATTAATCAGTCCATGAGAAATCACAGAGTTACTGCCTAAAGGCCTCCTAATCAGCTACGCCAAAGTGCTGAAGGCGTATCCTCGTGGGAGGATCCAAATGCAGAATTGGAGCGACAGAAGAGGAAACAGTTGTAAGATTGTGGTCGGAGGAGTACAACGGAGAGAAAAGTTTCACAGAGTAAGAAGAAGGATGAGAGGTAAGAAATGAATCCAGAATATTGGACCATCTCTAAGTCGATCGGGTTATGAGTCGGTTGCTGTACAATCTGCTCTATGTTATTTAGGAAAGCCAAAGTTGGGGGCGAAATTGAAATATCCTAAAATGAAGATTTCAGCAAACGGCGAGCGGGAGAGAATATATTTCACTTTGGAATTGAGGTAGTCAAAGAATTTTAGAGAGTCAGTAGAAATAGGAGAAAGGTAAACAACGCAGGTGTATTTAGTTTGAGATTGGCATGTAAACAGTAGGCAGAGGGTATAGAACGGAGGTTACGAGTTCGGAGATACGAGAACACGTTAGTTCATTGCGTACATATACGCAACATCCATCTTTGGAGTGAAACTGAATATAGAGAAAGTAAGAGGGCACAGAAAAGGGATTGCTGTCAGTCATCCCAGACACCAGAGTTTCAGTGAGGAAAAGACGATGAGGTTTAGAGGAGAGGTGTTGCTTAAAAGACTGAAATTTAGGAAAAGTCCACAAATGTTGCAGAAATTAATGAAAAGTGAATCAGGCGGAGGCCCAGAACATCATGAATGGGCGATAACAGATCCACCCCGCTACCCAGGTCTGCGTTCCCATCCTCAGAGAACTCCGAGGCTCTTGAAGTTGGTGCCTTTTTTAAATTTGAAAAGATTATGTGGTGTGTAAGATGCATGTATATGTAATGTGGCATAGGTGGAGAAATGTGTGTTTGAGATCATGCTGGACTGCTCACAGGGTAGATGAAACACCTAAAAAATCAGCTAAGGGGGACAATGACAGGAGAAGCGCGAGTTCCAGCGCACTCCCTATCTTCTGTCTAACCCCTTCCCCCCCACACACTTCCCCGGAGTACTTCCCTGGTCGAATGGTGTCTACAATCCCCTCCATGTTACGATATAGAGGTGTATAGTGAGATTGTTCAATTTAAAATGTTATTGGTAAATTACTGGGAAGAGCGGGTAACAGTACAACTTCTCTGAGAAATATTGGAGTAATAACAGAGTAACCCTCCAGGATTGTGATGTTGGCCAGGTTTGAGCATCGCGTTGAGTTTTATCAGGAGAAAAGACGGTAAAAGAATTTGCCTGAATGACAAAAAAGGATGGGTAGAAATAAAGCTGATGGAGAACTGCCTGAAAGAACAGAAAGAATACTACTTTTTTGTAAACAAGGGGCCAGGTATAAGGGATATATATATATATATATATATTATATATATATATATATATATATATACAGGGTGTCCCATAAGACCGGCATCATAGGAGAAATTCATATTTTTCTATTTCTACAAACCATAATTCATATTTTTCTTTCTACAGGCCATAATGTCTGTGAGCAAGGAAGAACGAATCCAAATAATTCTACTTATAGGAAATCGGAGTCAAAGAGAGGCCGCTGCTGAATTTAACAGACTGCATCCAGACCGCGAGCTAATAACACAGAGTTGTGTTAGCAGACTTGTTGCAAAGTTTAAGGAAACAGGATCCATAGAAGATAAACCACGCAGTGGACCTTCAAGGAGGTCCACTGGCGATGATACAGCGACTGCTATCCTGATTCATTTTAACAGAAGTCCCAATAAGTCTCTTCGGCGATTGTCCGCCGAGACAGGAGTGTCGAAAAGTAGCATCCAACGCATTCTTCAGGCTCACAAATGGCATCCAGATAAACTTCAGATCCTACAGAAATTAAGCGAAGATAATCCCGACCGGCGGATGGAATTTTGTGAATGAGCTACGGAACAATATGCTCGGGATGCCAATTTCCCGTCCACCATTCTCTTCAGTGACGAGGATGTTTTTTATGGAAATGGTGAGGTAAATCGACAGGACACCCGCTACTGGTCCCAAAACAACCCTCACTGGTATACCTCTTCAAAAGAACAAGGTGCATCTCGGGTGATGGTATGGTGTGGCATTTGGAAGGATCGCATCATAGGCCCCCTCTTTTTCAATGAACATGTCACTGGAGGCACCTACCTACGTATGTTCAAGGAAGAAGCATTTCCCAGTGTCTTGAACGAAGAAGGAAATTTCCCAACATGGTTCCAGCAAGACGGCGCTCCTGCACATTACAGCACCCAAGTAAGGGAATACCTGTACCAACAATTCCCTGGTCATTGGATAGGACGTCGAGGGCATGTGGAATGGCCAGCTAGAAGTCCGGATCTCACGCCACTAGATTTTTATCTCTGGGGCCACTTTAAAGCGCTGGTATACGCAGAGAAAATTAGGAGTGTTGAACATTTGCGGCAGCGCATTATTGGGCCATGTAACACTATTACTCCTGACATCATTCACCGTGTGCTTGCTGACTGGGTATCACGTCTGAATTTGTGTATTTAAAACAATGGTGGACATATTGAGCACGTTCTGTAAATAAAAGCTTTTGTTTTGCCTTTTTTTATTATTTTTCCTATGATGCCAGACTTATGGGACACCCTGTATATATATATATATATATCAGTCAACCTTTTATGGCTAGGCAACGTTGGTGTTAGTGTGTTGCGTGAGTGTTTTGGAATCTCCTGCACAGTGAGGTCTGGTCCTCATTCCCTCCATCGATTTTTGATGTACACACTTATGACTTACGATTCGTGACTGAGTCATGAGTTGAATGTAGTTTACGCGATGTGAAGATGGACGCTTTGGTCTAGGGCTCTAATACAGGGTTATCAGCGCCTTTTGTTAAAGACTTAATGCGACTCCTGAAAGCTGACGAATTATGCTTGCACAACCGTAGTGTTCTTTTAACGTTACAAAGCTAAGGACTTGCATCTCTGTACGAAGAACTCTAGTCATTCTTCCATTATCAGTCTCAAAATGAGAACTGAAATACCAGAATATGTACAAGAATTTAAATATCTAGGGTCGAACCAGCACCAGCTCTTTCAGTAACGAGCCGCGTATAAGAAGTTTGCGTGGAGCTAAAGTTGCTCTCTTTCACACATGCACAAATATTTAAGGATATCGGTACTGAGTGATGTGTTTAAAAAAGTGTACCTTTAGAATCATATATGCGTCTTTCGATCTCGCAAGTGATTGTTAATCAAACACCCGACGATATATATATACACATATACATACATATATATATATATATATATATATATATATATATATATATATATATATATACAACTAAAATAAAGCTTACTTACATTTTCCCGACGTTGGACCAACGATGATTTGGGAGCGGAACTGAATGATGTCAAATAAATTTTGAGCGACGTCCATATTTTGCTTGATTGAGGCTCCCCAACGTTTCCTATAAATATTGGATAAAGAAACAATATGGTACTATGTGACATGAAAAAACTGCATCATGTAATATATTAATATAATTATATTAACACAGAATATTCTTTGTTGGTTATATTATTTATTTTACTTCTTATTTTTATCTTTTTAGCACTAATGACGAAAATTTAACCTGCTCTAAACGTTTGTCTACATTGTTCAACATGTGTCATTCTCTTATTTCCCATAGATATATATATATATATATATATATAATGTTATAATGTTTCAGACCAACAAAGACCCTAGGATCCACTCATGGCTGGTCTACCTAACCGTGTTCGTAATTGTGTGTTGTGCTTGTCCTCCGTGGTGGCGGAAGGGACCTACAATTTTACGTGGGTCCCGAACCACAAAGCCCTAATTTTACTACCTTAAACTGATAACAATCTATCAACATATGCGTCTAATCGATTTTTAAACATGTTTATAGACGTGCTACTAATTACTTCTACCAGCAAACTATTCCAGCTATTTACTATTCTATGCGTAAAAAAGTTTTTGGCAACTGCTGTCTCGAACCTTCTACTTGTCAACTTACACCCGTTATTTCTAGTCCTATTATATTGAGATATTTCGAAAAAGCTATCTCTATCTACGTTATCGAACCCATTCATAATTTTGAAAACCTGGATTAGATCACCCCTTAGCCTCCTAGTCTCGAGTGTAGTCAATTTTAACTCCTTAAGCCTATCCTTAGTTGCTCGTCTTTGAACTCTTTCGAGTTTGTCTATATCTTTTCGCATATGCGGATTCCAAAATTGGATCGCGTACTCCAAATGGGGTCTAACTAATGATTTATAAAGAGGAATTATAATATCGCGCGATTTGTACTCAAAATTCCGAGCTATAAAACCTAACACTTTGTTCGCTTTATTGACCGCTGCTGTACTTTGTTACGCTACTTTTAAATCACCAGTGACTATAACTCCTAAATCTTTTTCCTGCTCTACGCTTGTTAACTCCTTCCCTGACATACTATACGCAAAATTACCGTTACGCGAACCTATATTTAAAATTTTGTACTTCTCGACGTTAAATTTCATTTGCCATGTGACTGACCAATCAACGATTTTATTCAGATCTTCCTGGATTTTACCTCTATCTTCGTCAATAATCGCCCTACCACCCAGCTTCGTGTCATCAGCAAACTTTGAAACTGTACTGACTAGGACGACATCTAAATCGTTAATATATATATAAGAAAAAGTAAGGGGCCCAATACAGAACCCTGAGGAACGCCATTCGCTACATTAGCCCAACACAACTCCGCGTCATCAACGACCACCCTCTGTTTCCTACCTCGCAACCACTCTTCTATCCAATTTATTACTACACCCCTGATTCCATGAGCCTTAGTTTTTTTCAATGAGTCTTTTGTGCGGTACGGTGTCAAACGCTTTTTGAAAATCTAAATACACTACATCAACCGCCCGATGACTATCGTAAACGTCAACCACGCTTTGAAAAAATTCTAAAATATTAGTTAAGCAAGATTTGTTTCGCCTAAAACCGTGCTGCGTATTTCTAACTAAGTTAAGCAATTCTAAGTGTTCGACTATACGATCCCTAATTATTGATTCCAGTAGCTTACCTACAACAGACGTTAAACTGAGTGGCCCATAATTTCCCGCCGCACCTTTATCGCCTTTCTTAAAGATAGGTGTTAAGTTTGCTAACTTGAAATTATCTGGTACGCACCCCTCAGAAATAGGCGCATTAAAAGTCTTTGTTAGCGGCACAACAATGCTGTCTTTTAATTCTTTTAGTTGTATGAGATATATAGAATCCGGCCCCTGTGATTTACGCATTTTCATTTTATCAATATAGCGCATTACTCCCCTTCACTAACCACCATATTATCCAAAATATTACCATTATCAAAAGGTATTATGTCTATGACCGTAGGGATATTCGTTAAATCTTCTATAGTAAAAACTGACGTAAAAAATTCGTTTAGCAAGGTAGCCATTTCCTTGTTTTCAGATACTAGATCTCCGTTTACACTTTTCAACGGCCCCAGGACACTTTTTACTGGATTTCTATTGTTGACGTATTGAAAGAATCGCTTGGCGTTTTCTTTATCGTCACGAGCTATGGAGATTTCAAATTCGCGCTTGGACTTTTTTATTACACTTTTCGCTTCACGCCTTAGAGATATGTAGTTGTTTCGTAACCACAAATTGTCTTTATCGCACTTATGTAGCCTATAAGTCCTATGTCTACGCTTTATAATATCTCCTACTCTAGAAGTAAACCACAAGGGCTTGTTATTTACTTTCGCACGCTTAATTTTGTACCGTACACATTCCTCATTTATAGTCCTAAATACTGTTTCAAACGATTCCCACATTAGTTTTGCGTTGGAGATCCCCATTACGTTTTCCCAATTGACGTGTGACAATTTATTTCGAAATTTACAAAAGTCTGCGTGCTGGAAGTTAGGAATTTTAGTCGAGGTAGCTGGTTTCGAGTGACTTACTGAGAGGGCAAACTCTCGCTATTGTTTAACGGATCTATTTCTTGAAGATCAGTGATTAGCCTATCATCCGTAGTTATTACTTTATTTAAAATACTGTCCAACCTCGTAGGCTCCCCAACCTTTTGAATAAGAAAGCTATCCTCAAGAAAATTAACTAAACGATTATCTTCCGCGTCTCCCTGCATTGTATCGTGATTCACGTTGGCGCAATTAAAGTCATCCATAACTAAAGCCTGCTCACTCCCTATTATTCTCTTTAGTTCACGATATAACGCTTCGTCCGTATCAGCTGTTTGATTAGGGGGCCTATATATAACCGCAACAACAAGTTTGAAATCGTTCAATTTAAGTTCTGCTATTGTCGAATCTATCGGTTCTGGAATTGTGTGCTTTACTTCTATAACGGTCGCAATATCATCTTTGATATACAACATAGCACCGCCTCCTCGCCTGCTTATTCTGTTTTTAACAAAAAGTCTATAACCTCTAATTTGATACTCCCCTACAAAGTCACGTGTTTCAGTGCTAAGCCACGATTCATTTATCGCAATTAAATCATAGTCTTTACAAGCAATTAAAGAAAAAAAATCGTTTATTTTATTTCGTAGGCTACGAGCATTTAAGGATAGAACCTTCAATTTGTTTGTAATTGCGACACCTTCGCGAGCGCAAGGGAAATTTGTGGAAATTACGCTGGGAGCGTTCGAGTTACGGCAGCCTGAAAAGGAGACAGTATTATATATTAGTGGTGGACTGGAAATCCGCATCCGCATCATTTTTAACATCCGCATCCGCACTTCTGACTGCGGATGTTATGCGGATATTACCTCTAATAAATTATGCAATTTACAATTAAATTAGCTTATAAAGTAGCTTATAAGGCCCAGTCATGCACATTTCATGTAAAGTATTAATGACACTGTACAACAGTGAAAAAAAAAACGGAAATGAGAGCGTCATTTTTATGGCTAATTATATGCGTAGATTGCGAAAATAACACTCATTTATTTGTATCACCCACCGATTTTATGAAAATGACCCTATTTCATTGTATCATTTTGAGAACCACTGGTTCTCTGAACGCATCTTTTACATTTTGTTCAGTCATGCATATGCTGTGGTGGTGGTGTTCGGCTCTGTGTTTCCACTTTGATTTTATGAAAAATTTCTTTCATTAATCATTTAAAACAAAATTGTCAGCCATATTTTATCATAAATCGGTGCTATAAGTGAGTATTATTGAATAACAGCTATCAAATTATGTATATTTCACCGACAACGTCTATATTATTCTACAGGTTTTTAGTGATGTTATGCTACAATGACTAGAGAGTGAAAAAAATTTCGCCAGACAGTTTTTGTTAATTTGTGGGAGAGTAACGTTTAAACAGTATAGAAGGAAGTTGACTTCTCATGTGAAAAAGCTTCATAAATTATACTTCGCATGCAAAGTTGATGATCAGGACAAGCACTGGGCACCTCATATCTGCTGTGTGAGATGTACAAGCTCGTTATCTGCATGGTTCGAAGGCACCGGTCCTGGTCTGGGATTCGGTGTCCCAATGGTATGGAGAGAGCCGCTGGACCATTCAACTGATTGCTATTTCTGCTGAACGAACATCACAGGTTTGAATCTTTTATTTCTCTGAATATTCGTCAAATTTGGTGTTTTTAGCATATTTTAGCATATCCTGCTCTGCATAATGTATTGCACAATTATGCTATCTTAAGTAGTCAACAATGTCCATTGTCTCACATTACAGGTTGCAACAGAAAAGTGAAAAAGGCTACAGTCTACCCAAATCTTCGTTCTGCTATGCGTCCTGTGGAACATTCTACAGATATACCATCCCTTGTCCTCCAGCTGAAATGCCGACCGATAACACAGACTCTGGCAAATCGGAATCAGACGGCGAATGCTATGAAGCTCAAGTAAGTCGAGTCCAAGAAAGAACAACATCTCATCACGCAGCCTGAACTCAATGATTTGGTCCGTGATTTAATACTTACCAAGCAACAAAGTGAACTACAGGCCTCACGTCTACAAGAATGGAATCTGCTGGCGGAAGACGTACGAATTACAGCATTCCGAAAGCGCTCCTTGGATTTGCAGGAATATTTCACAATGAAGAACAATCTTTGTTATTGCATTGATGTATATGGTCTGTTCGATGCTCTGGGTTTGTGCTATGAACCGAATCAGTGGAGATTGTTCATTGATGCATCTCTGTACAGTGTTAAGGGTGTACTGCTACACAATGGGACCACAATGCCTTCTGTTCCGATCGCTCATTCAGTCGTCTTGAGAGAAACGTATGACAATGTTGCTTTTATTCTGGACTGTATAAAATACAATGAACATGAATGGTTTATCTGCGCAGATTTGGAGGTTGTGGCTATTCTCAATGGATTGCAAACTGGCTATACGAAATACTTGTGTTTCCTATGCAAGTGGGATAGCCGAGCAAGAGCTGAGCACTACACACGCTCAGTATGGCCGCCGCGAGACAATTCCTCACCTGGATCTCACAATGTTATTCACGAACCACTAGTACGAAAGGAAAAGGTTATCTTGCCGCCACTTCACATAAAACTAGAGCCAATGAAACAATTTGCAAAGGCGTTGAAACAGGATAAGCCTGCCTTCAAATATCTAAAGGAAAAATTCCAAAAAATAAGTGATGCCAAGATTAAAGAAGACATATTCGTCAGCCCTCAAATTCACCAACTCTTGCTAGACGAACACTTTGAAGCGGTGATGGATGAGGTTGACTTGGCAGCCTGGCATGCTTTCAAAAACGTGTGCAGCGGTCTACTAGGAAAGACTAAATATGACAACTACGCTGCACCTGTGGATCAACTTATCAACTCATACCAACGTCTCAGATGTAAGATGTCATTGAAAATTCATTTTTTGCATTCATATCTCTCATTCTTTCCGAAAAACGCATCTGCTGTTAGCGACGAACACGGGGAGAGATTCCACCAGGATATAGCCACAATGGAGAGCCGATACAAAGGGAAGTGGAGTCCTGCTATGCTGGCCGATTTCTGCTGGAATTTAAAGGGTGACCAAGCAGAAGCATCACACAAACGCCAGCATAAATACAAATAATGAGTTGGAAACAGTATAATACGAGTTTTTTATGTTAATTTTGTGCATATATGTTGAAGTATAGCAATAATTAAACTGTTCCATATGATAAAGCCTATCTGTTTGTCAATATATTCTTATTTTTTGGTATGAAGATTTTAAACAGTCATTGCAAAAAACGTGACATGATAGAAAAAACTATTTTCAGATTTGGAATCAGCACACTCGAAATATTAAGAATGACCGAATGTTATTCCCGTTTTTTTTCAGAACCGAAAATTTGTTGTACAGTGTTATTAATGAACAAACAAATATATAAACCTCAAAATATAAATACCTGGTAACACAGAAAATTGAATGAAACTTGTTTCATTGGATTTTCTGTGGCTGAAACTCTTGAGAAAGTTATTATTTTATCATAATGAAACATTAATATTAATTTTAATTCTTATGCATTGCCTGCCATAATAGTAATATCACGAAATTTGAAAAATTATGTCATATATTCATAATTCTATATTATATTCATAGATTAACTAAATATCCGCATCCGCGGATACTGAAATTAAAAATCCGCATCCGTTCCGCATCCGCAGATGTTGAAAAACTGACATCCGGTCCACCACATATATATATATATATATATATCCACGTCGGGCTAGCATCATGAAAAAGAAAAACTATGGTATTTGTCATTTACCATTACTTATTCGGACTATAGTGGATTTAATTATCCCAGAAGAGTTCCTTGTTCCATGCACGGTCTGTGTGTATCATAAAAAACTCAGGGGATCATTCTTAGTTCATTCCCATATATATATATATATATATATATATATATATATATATATATATACACCGGGTGTCCCATTCGAAATGAAACAACTTTGAAACTCTGTAATTTTTAAAGTATTAATGTGAGAATGTTGAAACTTTGCCAGTTACTACAACATATACATACGTTTTTGTCATAATGTTTTTTGTTTGTTTCAGATTGAATTACGTTTACTTCACAAGAAAAAGCGAAATGTGTGTTATGGATGGCTGAGTTGAAATCCCCTACTCTGGTGCAACGGCGATTCCGTACAACCTTTCACAAAGAACCACCCGCCAGAAGAGACCTATATGCATGGACCAAGAAATTTGAGGAGATTGGCAGTGTTCTAAAGGAACACTCTGGAGGGCGAACAAGATCGGAAGATGTTGAACGAATACGCGGCGCCTTTGGCAGTAGCCCGAGAAAGTCCATCCGTATGCCAGTATCGAACTGCAGATTTCTCGTTCAACTGAAGAGCGCATCACAGAAGCGGTGGACTCTGTAACCCCTGAGATGCTGGGCAACGTGTGGAGGGAAATTGAGTACCATTGCGACCTGGTTCGTGCTACAAATGGTGCACATATTGAATGCATATAATAAAGAACTCTAATATATCTAAATGTTATAATTCACATATATCATATGAAACTTTATGACATTGACTATTTACTTTGTGAATATTGCATTGTTTGCATCATTCAATAAAATATTATAAGGTTTCAAAGTTGTTTTATTTCGAATGGGACATCCGGTATAACACGAAAATTACTTAAGTGATGATAAAAATAGCATAATGTGGATACTAAATATCTGTGATCACGTCCATATAGACAGCACACTAAAACTTACAATGATTTATTCTGGTCGCCTCTTGTAAACTGCCTTTGCATTGCATACGATATTTCTTAGTGTTGTGCAGCAAATGTAAAAGCAAGTACCTGTAATAAGAGAAAAGGTCAGTAAGATAAATACAAGCTATGTACAAAAACACAAGTCGAAATAATAGCATAGCATTATGTATACGCGAAATATAGGCTAATTGGCGTCTGCGTACATATATATATATATATATATATATATATATATATATATATATATATATATATATAAAGAACGACGCTTGTGTAGAAGAGCATTCGCACAAGATGAGGAGAAAGAACGAATAAATTAAAAACGAGGCACCTCCCAGGAATCGAAACCGGGATCATCCAAATGCCGGTCGGACATGCTAACCACTACACCAAGGTCCCAGATCAGTCAGAAGTCGTAATTTTCCTACATACGAGCGGAATCGAATGCCCTGAGGGGGCACCTTCTCATGCCGTACATATATACATTTCAACTGCGAACAACACACAGTATAATTAATGTAAAGAACGACGCTTGTGTAAAATAGCGTCCGCACAAGAAGGTGCCTCCTCAGGGCATTCAATTCCGCTCGTATGTTAGAGAATTACGACTTCTGACTGATCGGAGACCTTGATGTAGTGGTTAGCATGTCCGACCGGCAAATGGATGATCCCGGGTTCGATTCTTGGGAGGTGCCTCGTTCTTCATTTGTTCGTTCTTTCTCCTCATCTAGTGCGGACGCTCTTCTACACAAGCGTCGTTCTTTACATTAATTATACTGTGTGTTGTTTGCAGTTAAAATGTATATACACAGAGTGTCCCCAAAAAATGCTTACACATCATAGTAACATATCTATCAATAAGCAAAATAGGCGGATAGTAAATAGATAGCAAATAGGCTTCTTTAATGTTTAAATGTTCGAAATATCAGCCAGCAGCGTCAATACCTTCATGGTTGTGCTGCTTACTTTAATGTTTTAAATGTTCAAAATGTCCGCCACTAGCATCAATACATTCTTGACAACGGCGCACAACAGATCGGCATACTGTTCGGATTGTTCGGAGTGGAATGTTGGCACAGGCTATTTCAATTTCGTGTCTCAAGGCCTGTAGTGTCCTTGGTTTTTCAGCATACACAGTGTTCTTCAGAGTGCTCCACAAGTAAAAGTCTAAGGGTGTTAAGTCAGGAGATCGTGGTGGATACTCCGTACATCCCCTACGTCCTATCCATCTTCTAGGAAAACAAACATTGAGAAAATTTCTAACGTCATTGTGGTAATGTGGTGGTGCGCCATCCTGTTGAAAGTAGCACTCTTCTTCCAAAAAAAGAGCTCTGATTGAAGGTACACTGTTGTCTTGCAGCACTGATACGTAAGCAGCACCTGTGACAGTGTTGTGAGAGTAAAACTAGCGTGTCGTGAGTTACCCGGGTATAGGTCCTATGTCCCTATCGGGGAACGACCGGTTTCTCCCCCTCAGCATAGGTTTCCAAGGAATTTACGAAGGGGTCCGGGGCTCAGGAGTTCCCCCATCCCCTACGATGTTGGGAGGTGTTCTTTTCGGTCACGTGATTGACCCAGTGCACTGCGTCGATTAGCTGATCATTCCATTTCTAGGGCTAGGAGTCGAGTCGACGGGGAATCTTCTCCTCCCATGCCATAAGCCTAATGATAGGCTGTACTGGGTTCCCGGAGTCAAGGGGACCCGATAGGTCGTCTTTCGGGGTACGACAACACGTGAAAACCGTACCTTGCACCACGTCGGTTAGCCTATGATTCCGTGTATTTGTAAGGCACGGATGAGGGGGAAATCTCAAATTAAAACTTCTCCCCCACAGCCATAGGCCTAATGGATAGGCCTCGTATTGGGTTCCCGGAGTCAAGGGATCGCCGATGAGTCTAAGCGTGTACCGGGAACAACCTGGAGAATTTTGCGAATGGAGCTAGAAGCCGCGCAAAGTAGCCTCTGTAGCCGTTCAGCTAATTCTCGGTCCACGTCTCACGGGTACCTATCGAAGTTTGATCGTGGCTGAAAGGACCTATGAAATGGTAGATAGATTTCTTTTTGGTCAGGTGATTGACGACTGCACTGCGGCGATTAGCCGATGATTCCATTTATAGGGCTAGGAATCGGGGGGAATCTTCTTCCCCCCAGGGCCATAAGCCTATGGATAGGCTGTATTGGGTTCCCGGAGTCAAGGGGACCCGATAAGTCTTTCGGGCGGTACGACAACACGCGAAAACCGTACCTTGCACCACGTCGGTTAGCCTATGATTCCATGAATTTGTAAGGCTAGGAGGAAGCGGGGGACATCTTATCTAATCTTCTCCCCAGAGCCATAGGCCTAATGGATAGGCCTCGTATTGGGTTCCCGGAGTAATGGGATCGCCGATGAGTCTAAGCGTGTACCGGGGAAAACCTGGAGAATTTTGAGAATGGAGCTAGAAGCCGCGCATCGTAGCCTCTGTAGCCGTTCAATTAATTCTCGGTCCACGTCCCCCGGGTACCTATCGAAGTTTGACCGTGGCCGAAAGCACCTATGAAAAGGTAGGGCCGGGTGATCCTAGCCCGGCAGCAGACCCCTCTATAAACCACTCGTTGACTTATAAGTAGCGCGTCATAGGGCCTATGTCTTGGGCCAAAATTTTCCATCAATCGCGCGCCCAATGCCTCGGCTCGTCGGAGCAACTGTCTCCCCGGTGCCTATGGCGACCCATAGGGCTAGCGATCAGCAATAAGTAGAAGATGGAAGGTCGCAGATTGGGCTCTAAAGGCGCCCAAATCTTGTGAGTTTCAACAGGGAGGTAACATCATGCTAAGGGGTGAGATCGTGAGTTTTAGTCCCTACCCTCTCACGGAATCTACCGGTTGAATTAATTCCCGTAGCAATGTGATGTAGGATGCTGCCTAATCGAAATTCTCACAACTTACCCAATGGGTGTTGTAGACCTGTCCTCAAAGAAAAATGGCCCTATCAGTCCTCTGGAAGACAGACCACACCACACTGACACTCCTGGTTGATTAAGTGCTCGTTCTTCTGTTACGTTTGGATTTTCGGTGGCCCAGTACACATAGTTGTGTCGATTGATAGTACCATTAAGTTTAAAAGTAGCTTCATCGGACCAAACAATGAAATCAGGAAAAGATTGTTTTTCATCACACATGTGCAAAAACCACTCACAAAATTCTTTTCGACGATCTGGATCGTCCTCATTCATTGCAAGGAGCAGTCTAGGTATGTACGGTTTCCACTTTTCACGTCGCAAAATGCGATGAACGCTGGATTTAGAAACACCAGTCTCACGAGAACATTGCCTTGTAAACTTATTTGGAGAGTTTGTGAAGGCCTGTAACACGGTCTCAACACTTTCATTGTCAGTTGAAGTGCGACGTCTTCCAGATCGGCCTTTGTTGACGTTTTGCACTGTTCCATCAGTCTCAAACTTATCACGTAATCTTGTAATCATTTCTCCAATGTCTCTGTACCTCAGCCACATTCTCCGTCTTCCAGTAGTGCTTCAGAATCCACTTACGTTGCTCAAACGATAACTGCAATGCCGCCATTTCCTGTAACAAGGGATACTACTGTTATTTAAGTACAATACACCATTACTGTACTACTATACTACTATTACTAAGTACTATAAATATATTAATACATCAGCGCATATTACTATCATCTAAAGTGTGCATGTTGATATATATATATATATATATATATATATATATATATATATATATATATATATATATATATATATATATATATATATATATATATATATATATATATATATATATATATATATGTGTAAACATTTTATTGGGACACCCGTATATATATATATATATATATATATATATATATATATATATATATATATATATATATATATATATTAATATGATGTGTAAACATTTTATTGGGACACCCGTATATATATATATATATATATATATATATATATAAGAGTGAGGCTCATGGTGTAATGGTATCGCATCTGACCGGCAATCGGAAGATCCCGGGTTCGATTCCCGGGTGGTTACCTCATTTTTTCATTTGTTTCGTTCTCTCTCTCTCGTCTTGCGCGGAATATCTCCTGTACAAGCGTCGTTCTTTACGATATATATATATATATATATATATATATATATACAGGGTGTCCCAAAAGTCTCCATACATAGGGAAAATTAGCACTTTTTAGCAAAATGTAACTTTATTTACAAAACATTCTCTACATGATTGCCATTTCTTTGTAAACACACACGGATGCGTCTCTCCCACTCATGGTGAACTCGTATTAACACATTTGGTGTTATGGACGTAATTGCACTTCGAATGCGTTCCTTTAGGCGATCCATGTTCTGTATCTTTTCCTGGTACATTACGTCCATAACACCAAATGTGTTAACACGAGTTCACCATGAATGGGAGAGACGCATCCGCGTGTGTTTACAAAGAAATGGCAATCATGTCATGTAGAGAATGTTTTGTAAATAAAGTTACATTTTGCTAAAAAGTGCTAATTTTTCCTATGTATAGAGACTTTTGGGACACCCTGTATTATATATATATATATATACAGGGCTATTCAAAATGATTCATCCGATTTCAACTGAGAATACTTCCGTACCTATCAACCGTGCATCAACTGGGCATACACCACATGAAAGAGGAAATCTCCGAGTTTTACAAGATCACCGCGAGAGGGCTCCAAAGTCACGCCGTGGCCTAGCCTAGCAACAAACAGTCAGTGTGAAAATGGCGTTGGATTGGTCGCAGTGGGCCCCATGACTTGGTGCTCCACAGCTGGCCCCCTAGGTCGCCGGATCTTACACCGTGCGACTTCTTCCTTTGGGGGTACGTTAAGGATACTGTGTACGTGCCACCGTTGCCCACATCTTTGGATGAGCTCCGAACTCGCATTGTTACTGCCATAGAGTCAGTGACAACGGACATGCTGGAGCGAGTATGGGAGGAATTCGACTATCGTGTCGACGTTGCTCGTGTAACTAGGGAAAGTCACATAGAGCATTTATGAGGTGAGAGACAAAATTTGGACAGTTTTTCTTTTGGTTGATGTATCACAAATCACACTGTATTTGTAACATTAAAAAATATTCTCATTTGAAATCAGGTGAATCATTTTGAATAACCCTGTATATATATATACATTTTAACTGCAAACAGGCAGTATAATTAACGTAAAGAACGACGCTTGTATAGGAGATATTCCACGCAAGATGAGAGAGAGAGAACAAAACAAATGAAAAAATGAGGTAACCACCCGGGAATCGAACCCGGGATCTTCCGATTGCCGGTCAGATATGATAACCATTACACCATGGGTGGTTACCTCATTTTTTCATTTGTTTCGTTCTCTCTCTCTCATCTTGCGCGGAATATCTCCTATACAAGCGTCGTTCTTTACGTTAATTATACTGCGTGTTTGCAGTTAAAATGTATATAATGTTACGGCATGCGGGAGGTGCTCCCTTGGGGCATTGGTTTCTGCGCGTATGTAGAAAAATTACGGCATTTGAATGAGTGAGGCCCATGGTGTAATGGTTATCATATCTGACCGGCAATCGGAAGATCTCGGGTTCGATTCCCGGGTGGTTACCTCATTTTTTCATTTGTTTCGTTCTCTCTCTCTCATCTTGCGCCGAATATCTCCTATACAAGCGTCGTTCTTTACGTTGATATACAGGGTGTCCCAGAATTAACTATTATTTCAATGAAATCGGACAAATTTTTAAAAAACACACTTTTATTTATGTTTATCATGTTTAATATGTGTTAAAAATGTATAAATTTCTAAATTTTTTTCATAATTTTATTTTCATAATTTTTTCATTATCTGGTCCAATGAAAGACCGTCTGAAGTCATAGAATGGCAAAGAGACTCTCCAAAAGTTAACGTGTGGCTTGGAATGACCAAATCCAAAATTTATGGCCCATTCTTCTTTGCGGAAGCAACTGTAACAGGTACCGTCTACCTTGATATGCTTCAGCAGTTTCTCGAACCACAGCTTCTTGATGATGGCATTCTTGATAATGTTGTGTTTCAACAAGATGGAGCACCATGTCATTATGCTCTAATTGTTCGAGAATACCTCAACAGACGCCTTCCGAATCGGTGGATTGGACGTGGAGGACCTCGACCTTGGCCTCCGCGTTCTCCGGATTTGACACCCCTGGATTTCTTTGCATGGGTTTCATAAAAACAAAGGTTTATCGCCAAAAGATCAATGCTTCTTGTTGAAACACAACATTATCAAGAATGCCATCATCAAGAAGCTGTGGTTCGAGAAACTGCTGAAGCATATCAAGGTAGACGGTACCTGTTACAGTTGCTTCCGCAAAGAAGAATGGGCCATAAATTTTGGATTTGGTCATTCCAAGCCACACGATAACTTTTGGAGAGTCTCTTTGCCATTCTATGACTTCAGACGGTCTTTCATTGGACCAGATAATGAAAAAATTATGAAAATAAAATTATGAAAAAAATTTAGAAATTTATACATTTTTAACACATATTAAACATGATAAACATAAATAAAAGTGTGTTTTTAAAAAATTTGTCCGATTTCATTAAAATAGATAGTTAATTCTGGGACACCCTGTATATATATATATATATATATATATATATATATATATATATAGAGAGAGAGAGAGAGAGAGAGAGAGAGAGAGAGAGAGAGAGGACGGCTGGGATGCGGGTAGTATGTGGTGAATGGACTGTACGCTGATTAGAAGAGACACGGATACACGAATGTGAAATTGCTCTATCTACTTATTTAATTTCGCTCTTAAACTTTAGACTTTACTTGATTCTTAATTAAGAACAATGCATATAAAACCAGTTAATAATACATAAATCATGAATAAGAATTAACGATCAGGGTATGTATTAGTTTTTAATTATTATTATTATCGACGTAAAACCAAAAAACATTTTTATAGGTTTGTTGCCATTACCTTACAAAGAGTTCGATGCTGGACATGGGAGATGAACAACGATATGTAATGTACATTTAATTCTAGATTACACACAAGAAATGGCGAAGTAATAGAGTAATGCACAATAATCGTAGCTTTTTATTACTATTCTGTCATTAATCGAGATTTCAACCTGTTTCTAGGTGATATTACATTCAATTTACAATATTTTTTATATCAGTATTTAAAATCACTTTACAGCTTCAAATTGTTGAAAATGTGTGATTTTGAATTAAATATACGTTAGATTGATAAATAACGTGTTCTATTTCTGGAGTTGTATGAGCGGATTACTTGATGGATTAGAAATATCTATTTGCCTGTTTAATGTTATTGATTTTGATCTTACATTCGTAAATAAAGATAAAATGCGTTAGCTTTATTACAATAAAGTAAGCTGTAACAGGTTATATCAAATGGGTACTTAAATACTGCCATTTCGCGACAGGTTTTCCGGATCACTTTAACATATTGCTTCCCAAAGCATTCGGGAAGCAATATGTTAAAGTGATCCCTCCTGGAAAGCAATATGTTAAAGTGATTAACACTGGGAGGCAGTATGTTAAAAAGAGAAAGGTTGGTTGGTTAGAAAGAGGTTGGTAATCTAGGCTAACTAACGAAAATATCACGACCTAACCTAACCAGTCGTCAAGGGCGTACAGTTGACCTAACGATTGGTTAGGTTAGGTTAGTTTTTTATATTTACATATGGTTATTATATATGGTTATTAGTACAACACAAGTACATGGGAACATCCGAGATAAGTTATATATAACATAATATGTTATAAAATGTTATAACATGTTATAAATTTGAAATCAGAGGGACAGGAGGTTTCACGTTTTCAGATGTTCGATTTATGCTGATTTGCGAATTGCGTACACTTGCATAAGCATTTATGAATATCTTGCGAGGGGTGAACGCACTTGAAAAAAAAAAATATAAAAATAATACGAGAACGTATTTGCGCGTTTCTGAACGAATGCATAAAGTTTTTCATTTCACGAGCAAAATGAATATTTAATAAAATTGATATAGGATAATGGTCAAGATAAGATATGGACATATGGATGAAGTTGGTTGAATAATAATATTTGTACTTTATTAGAAAAGATGAATTTAGAGAAATACAGTAATGAATAAAGCAATACAAATCGAAATTCTATCCAAAACTCGCTTAGGCGATTTTGGTTTCTTATGTAAAAATGAACTTTCAAACATAAAAACCATACGAACATAAGTACTGCATGAAGACAATGAATCCATATAATGATGGTATAGGAATTGTTCATTGTTCATTTTTACAGTGCTCCCCCTTTTAAAATGATATTAACACAATAATATAATACAATTAATACAATACAATACAATTGAGAAAATAACATCCTAACTAATTCAAGTTAGATGACGAATTTTTCTTTACATTACAAGTTTTATACAGAACAAGTTAGTTCGGATGGTTGGGTACAATGCAGAGTAATCAAATTTTTAACATGACACTTGCTTAGAGTTATTATAAAATATAAAAAATTCAAAGATTAATACTTTAATTTGGACAAACAATTAAGTTAGACAAACAAAGATATTGTTAAATTTTTTTACAAAATTTTATTTTTCTGTGGGAAAAATTACATACATAATGAATAGTAGATAAAAGGGAAAAACGTAAATCGTACAATCTATAAACTAATTTTTATTGACTATTGTAGGTAAAAAATCGAATTACGTAATGGATGATGTATAGACCTGTGGTCTAGTGTGTATTTGTGTGTACTAAGTACAAAGTGTGTATCTTATAATTTTGAGGGACAGATTAGCTGAGAGGATTGTTAAATTAACTGAATAAACGCATGAGCAAGATATATTAGAAAGCAAAAATGATTAAGATTAAATTACATAGGTAGCATTTACACGCAGTTAAATAAAGTTTATCGTGATAACCAATGATTTTAGCATAAGGTTCGTGTATATATAGTGTGCATACGTGTGTGTGTGTGTGTGTAGAGATTTGGAAGGTTTTTGAATTAACAAAGTTTAAAAATAATGTATAATATTTTAAGATGGGTTTGGGTTTATAAAATCTTTTAAGTTTAAGTCAATTATTATTATTATTATTATTATTATTATTATTATTATTATTATAAAATCCTTTAAGCTCAAGGTCGATTATTATAAAATTCTAAATTTAAGGACAATTACTCACGATTAATTGAACAAAGAAATGAAAAATACAAATTAAAAATAGAAATCAACTATGCATTTTAATGAGCTAAACATAATTTTATAATATTCTTAAAAATAAAAGTAAATCGAGCCATAGATGAATTTCGGCTAAGAATAAAAAAAGTTATTGAAATGGAAGGAAAGCATTTCGAACAATCCTTTTCTTTTTAATAATTTCAGGTAAATTTTACATTAAAAATTATTTTTATATAAGAAAAAATATTAAAAAGGTTTAATAATTTTTGCATATTAAGTAGAAAAATCATACTCTTTCGTTAAATGTTGATAAAATTTGAATTATTTGCTATTTTAGTCTGAAAACTTGTTTGCATATAGATAAATACTTATGTTTTATTGTGTAGAAGTTTTATTAAAATTAAATGACAAAAATGAACAAACACAACTGAAATTTAGGGTATGCGCGGTCATACGGGTAAATTTCCAGACCGTACAGAGCAGGATAATTTAGGTACATGATCGATTAATTATTACACTATTTCTGTCATATAATCACAATAACTATAAAACTCGTTACAAACATTTGTAAAAACGGTTTTGGTTGCAAACAATAAAATACGTCATTTTACCTATATATTTATATACGCAACAATGACATGAAAAGAAAAGACAAATCGGTCAATTTCCTTCTTACAAACAAAAAAAAAGGTTAACTAAAGACGCAAACCGGTCAATTCAGGTTGAATTTAATTCTCTTTTACAAAAAAAAGGTTGAATTAAGTTCTTAAATTACATTTTTTTAAATTAAATTATCTTAAACTACAAAGAAAAAGTTGAATTCAATTGACTGCATTGAAATGACTTGGGACTTGAAAACTGACTTGGGACTTGAAACTGACTTGGGACTTGAAAACTGACTTGGGACTTGAAAACTGACTTCAGACTTGAAAACTGACTTGGGACTTGAAACTGAGACTTGAAACCAACTTCAAAACTGACTGAAACTAACTTCAAAACTGACTGAAACTAACTTCAAAACTGACTGAAACTGACTTCAAAACTGACTTCAAAACCTACTTGAACTGCTATCAAGTACTTCTGTAATCTCTGGGGCGGTTGTCCCTCTGGATGCAACCTTCTGACTTGAACTGCTATCAAGTATTTCTATAAATCTCTGGGGCGGTTGTCCCTCTGGATGCAACCTTTTGACTTGAACTGCTATCAAGTATTTCTATAAATCTCTGGGGCGGTTGTCCCTCATGGATGCAACCTATTGACTTGAACTAACTGAAATGGACTGCACTGAACTGCTATCAGTGGAGTCTACTATTCTCTGGGTTTGGTTGTCCCTCTTGGATGCAACCAATTAACTGAAACTAACTGAAAACGGAAAATGATTGCACTTGATCTCTATCAAGTGGAGACAGTTAACCTCTGGGGTTTGAATCGACGGGGGTTCTGGTTGGGAGGCAGCAACGGATATTTTCTCGCGATACTTTTCTTCTATAACATTCTAATTCTTTTCTCTCGCTATAGGGTCGACAGTTGTTAATTCTTCTCTTTCTATAATACTCTGATACTTTCTCTGATACTAAAATTATCGACTTTTCTTTTATAACTTATTGACTTTACTGACTAAGTTCTTCTGAAGATAGCCCAACTCGAAGGGGAAAATAAAAAGTTTCGCTTACTGTGAGACGTAAAGGAGGATGTGCTATTTACACACGCGAAAGGCTCATAGCGGAAATGGCTATAAGTACCTCAAACAACTACGTAGAATGTGTAGCAGCAAAAATTGAAAAACTAAATATGGTACTAATTGTAATGTACAGACCCCCAAACACGCTAACCTTAAAACTTTCAGATTCCATTACAAAGGTAAGAAACTGGGTAAAAGATCTACACTCTCCAACCCCAAATATTTTTCTCTGTGGTGATTTTAATTTCCCATTCATGAAATATAAAAGGATAGGAAAAAGTGTATATGTACACCAGGACAAAGGGGACACACAAGAAGACCAAGAGCAGGTAAAAATGCTACTAGCTCTAGCTGATGAATTTATGTTAACGCAAGAAAGAACAGAAAACACAAGAAAAAACAACTGCCTAGATTTGGTATTCACAAACAACAGTAATCTAATTGATAATGTAGAAACATCCCCAACTATGATATCGGACCACAACATCATTGAAATAACAACTAATATAAAGGCAACAGGAAAGGAAAGAACACGCACAACAGAAAGAAGCAAATTCGAAATTTTTAATTTTCACTCCAAAGCTATAAACTGTGAAGATGTGACATCCAGCATGGAAGTAATAGATTGGAAAACCAATTTCGAGGCCAAGACAACGGAGGAGATGCTAATGACGTTAGAGGAGAAGACGTTAGAAATTGTGGAAAAACATGTCCCAAAGATACAACAAAGAGGAAAGAGAAGCAGGTTCGAAAGACAAACGAGGGCATTGTTTCGAAAGAGAAAAAGAGTGACTGCAAAATTAAGTAATTGTAAAGATAACATCAGAAAAATATTAAATGATAAACTGCAAAGTATCGATGTCGTCATACAGGAACTAATCGAGAAGCATACAGAAAAAGATGAAGACGACACTATAGAAGCGATAAAGGCTAACTCAAAGTACTTCTATAATTTCGCAAAAAGAAAGTCGAAAAAAATGCGACTATCGGACCTTTAAAATATATTAAGAGCTCAGTACGAATCATCTTTCAGTATCCCAAAAACTGACAAATTGATATGCGATAGAAACGCGTTCTTTGAAGAAGAACCACAAGGGGAAAGTATAACGGATTTCGACTTCACGACGGATGATATTACACAAGCCATAGGGGAAACTAAAAACACACTCAGCGGCAGGACCAGATAAATGGAATGCCACACTGATCAAAAACTGCAAGAATGCAATCGCTGAGCCCCTATACTGGATATAGAGACGATCACTAGACACGGGAGAAATACCGGGCATCCTGAAGAGCGCGAACATAGTCCCAATATATAAAGGAGGAGATCGATCCGAGGCCGAAAACTATAGGCCAGTATCGCTTACATGCCATCTCACTAAAATATTTGAAAGAACAGTTAGACAGAAAATCTATGACTTTTTGGAAACTCAGAAAAAATTCAATGATAACCAACACGGGTTTCGGTCAGGCAGATCATGCCTATCACAACTAATGGAACGCTACAACAACATTATTGGTTCACTTGAAAGTAATGAAAACTATGATGTACTATACACAGACTTTGCTAAAGTGTTCGACAAGTGTGACCACGGAATCATAATACATAAACTGAAATATATGGGATTAACAGGAAAAGTAGGGAAATGGATATATAATTTTCTTAGTGAGCGGCGGCATGTCGTTACAGTACAAGGAGTATCTTCATCAGAATCAGAGGTCCTCAGCTCAGTACCACAAGGAACAGTATTAGCTCCACTAACTGACATAGATGCGGACGTTACCAGAGACAGCACAGTAACATCCTTTGAGGATGACACAAAGATCAGTAGAAAAATAAGAAACGCAGAAGACATAGGGTCTCTACAAACCGACATAAACAAAATCTACAAGTGGACGGAAGACAACAATATGAAGTTTAACACCGAGAAATTTCAGCTATTACGGTACGGAAAAAAAGAAGACCTAAAATCCATGGAATATTATACCCCAAATGGACAAGAAATTCAGAGAAATTCCAGAGCAAAAGATTTAGGGGTTGTAATGACAGATGATGCGAAATTTGAAACACAAAATAAGATAGCAATAAATAGAGCAAAGAGAATAACGGGACAGATATTGAGAACCTTTAAACGAAGGGAAAGGACTGTAATGATTCCTCTACTGAAAACCCTGATAATACCCAAATAGGAATACTGCTCGGTCCTAACATCCCTATATAAAAAAGAAGACATTAGACAGCTGGAAGGGATCCAGAGAAGCTTTACAGCCAAGATCAATGGTACAAAGAACTAAATTACTCCGAAAGGTTACGCGAACTAGACGTATATTCACTGGAAAGGAGAAGAGAGAGGTACATCATTATTTACACTTGGAAAATAATGGAGAAACTAGCCCCTAATCTTACTCTGAACCCTATAACTCCCCAAACAACGGTGGAAAGTAGAAACGGTAGACTGTGTCGTATTCCCAAATTGAAGGCGAGACAGGGAACATCCTTAACCCTGAAAGAAAATAGTTTTGTAGTGAGAGGACCAAAACTGTTTAATCAGTTGCCCAAAGACCTAAGAAACACGAAGGGAGTTGCAGTGGAAATCTTCAAAAGAAGACTAGACGCCTGGCTCAGAACAATCCCCGATGAGCCGGGCGTACCTGGCTATGTGTGGTGGAGAGCGCAAGAATCCAACTCACTACTTCATCAGGCCAGCTCGAGAGGAGGGGCGACAAGCTTCACCTTCGCGAAATGAGAAATCATCGCGCGAAACCTTTGTAAGGTTGTAAGGTATATTATTTTTCCATAAATATTTTTGTCCTTCTATTGTTCAGCTAATTACATCGTTTAATTACGAGATGTTTAGGAAGGTGTTTGCTTATATCGCTTTCACCTTTCTTCATTTCCCTCCTTTATCATATTCCCTTTCTATTTATTCATTTGTGCTGCACATTTTAATGCTACGTGCACCATTTGTCCTGTTTTAATTGTTACAAATGAAAAAGACCGTAATATTCGATTTAAGTTAGCCGGAGAGTGAGTTAATTAATGCAGTTTGACGTGATTATAAATTTTGTGTACTAAGTTTTATAGTTTTCAGAATTTTTTTAGATGAACTTTTTTCCGGAACTGTACATATATATGCTTTCTTTGGTTTCCGCCGCCCGAATTGTTCATTCTGATGAATGCCAATCTTTTCGCCCCATCCTAGACCTACTTTTAAACGAGAATATATATACATATATATATATATATATACAGGGTGGGCCGTAAGTTTCCATACATAGGAAAAATAAACATTTTTTTATGGACAACCATTTTTATTTATATAATATGCTCTACATGGTTGCCATTGTTTTGAAAACACATTTCAATACGTGTTCCCCACTGTTGATGAACACGCATTAGCACAGTTGACGTTATGCTTGTAATGGCGTTGGTGATACGTTCCTTTAGATGATTTATGTCTCGTATCTTTTCCTGATACACCATGGCCTTCAAGTGCCCCCAAAGATAGAAATCAAGGGGGGTGAGATCTGGGGATCTGGGAGGCCACTCCACAGGACCACGCCGACCAATCCAAGCATCCGGAAACTGCTGATCCAAATACCGACGCACGTGAAGACCATAATGAGGTGGAGCTCCATCTTGCTGGAAGTAAACTGGGAAGTTACCTTCCTCGTTTAGCAGGGATGGGAAAATCTCTTCTTGCAACATGTTAAGATACCTTTCGGCATTAAGATTTCCACTGACAAAAATTGGTCCAATAATTCTGTCACCCCATATCCCGGCCCACACCATCACTTTACCGGCACCTTGCATCTTCGTCGGACTCAGCCAGTTAGGGTTAGCATTACTCCAATAACGTATGTTTTGCCGATTAACCTCTCCATTGACGTAAAAATTTGCTTCATCAGTGAACAAGATCTTACGTCAAACGCATATTCTTAGGGTATCTGAAACATAAAAACAAACGTTTAATTTTTCCTATGTATGGAAACTTACGGCCCACCCTGTATATATATATATATATATATATATATGTATAGAAACGACGTAACTTAGAGGAGTGTTCTGCACACGAGGAAGAGAAATAACGAACAAATGAAAAATGAGGTAACCGCCCGGGAATCGAACCCAGGATCTTCCGATTGCCGGTCAGATATGCTATCCACTACACACGGGCCTCCATCAGTCAGAAGTCGTAATTCTCCTACATAGGGCAGAAACCAATGCCTTGAGAGGGCACCCTCGCAAATCGTGAATATGTACATTTAACTGCAATGACCACGCAGTATATTAATGTATAGAAACGACGTAAGTTAGAGGAGTGTTCTGCACACGAGGAAGAGAAATAACGAACAAATGAAAAATGAGGTAACCGCCCGGGAATCGAACCCAGGATCTTCCGATTGCCGGTCAGATATGCTATCCACTACACCACGGGCCTCCATCAGTCAGAAGTCGTAATTCTCCTACATAGAGCAGAAACCAATGCCTTGAGAGGGCACCCTCACAAATCGTGAATATGTACATTTAACTGCAATGACCACGCAGTATATTAATGTATAGAAATGACGTAAGTTAGAGGAGTGTTCTGCAGAACACTCCTCTAACTTACGTCGTTTCTATACATTAATATACTGCGTGGTCATTGCAGTTAAATGTACATATTCACGATTTGCGAGGGTGCCCTCTCAAGGCATTGGTTTCTGCCCTATGTAGGAGAATTACGACTTCTGACTGATGGAGGCCCGTGGTGTAGTGGATAGCATATCTGACCGGCAATCGGAAGATCCTGGGTTCGATTCCCGGGCGGTTACCTCATTTTTCATTTGTTCGTTATTTCTCTTCCTCGTGTGCAGAACACTTCTCTAACTTACGTCGTTTCAATACATTAATATACTGCGTGGTCATTGCAGTTATATATATATATATATATATTATATATATATATATATATATATATATAAAAGAGAGGAAAGATGTTTACACGAATTTTTAGATGAACTTTTTTCCGGAATTGTACATACAGTATATAGGCTCGCCTTTGCTTTCCGCCCGAATTGTTCATTCTGGTGAAGATCAAGCTTTACACTCCACCTTAGACCTACTTTTAAACGGGGAAATATATATATTATATATATATATATATATATATATATACATATATGAGAGAGAGCGAGAGAGAGATCCCTGCTAGGGTGCTCTGGGTACCCCTAACAACCGTGGAAAGATGTTTACACGAATTTTTAGATGAACTTTTTTCCGGAATTGTACATATATAGGCTCGCTTTTGCTTTCCGCCCGAATTGTTCATTCTGGTGAAGATCAAGCTTTACATTCCACCTTAAACCTACTTTTAACAGGGAAATAAATAATATATATATATATATATATATATATATATATATATATATATGAGAGAGAGAGGGAAATAAACACACAGATAAACAACATGATCGAGTGTTGCAATACAGTTTAACGGGATCCTCTGGTTGCCCCTACGAACCGTGGAAGGATGTTTACACTCCACCTTAGACCTACGGTTTAACACGGATCATTAGGTCATCCTGGCTACCAACCGCGGAAGGACGCGCCGCCGCCGGGTCTCGAGCCCGCCTACGCTCCACCTTAGACCTACAGTTTAACACGGTCGCCGGAGCCGAACGCATATAATCGTAATATTTTATGGGCGTTTAGACGGGTGTGTACGTGCCAAACGAAGTATACACTGTGCCAACTGGCTGATGATGCCTGGAGGCGAACAAGCGAACACCTCTCCTCCTCTCTCTCTCTCTCTCCTTCTCCTCTCTCTTAGGTTAGGTATACCCCTTTGGGGGGTGAGGCCGTCCCAATCTATCCCCCAAAGAGGTCTCCCCAAGCGGGAGTTCATTGCAACTTGGGGGATAACTCCGCCTCCAAGTTGCATAACCCCTTGTTGCTCTTGCAGCAACCCCCTCCCCCTTTAGGGGGTGCCTTGCAACATGGGGAAGGAGGTTGGCACTGGCACTATGGGGTGCCTTACAACAAAGGGGGAGTGTTGAAACTACGATGTGCCTTGCAATAAGGGGAGGAGGTGGGGTGGGGGAGTTCGGCACTCTCGCAACATTGATCGACATTTGCAATTGCATTGCACTCTCCCATTTTGCGCCCATACTACTTCTCTCATTAAGAGCGTTTACACACTGCTTTAGTTCTTTGTTTTCTTTCTTTAGCTTGTTTATTCTCGCATCCTTTTCTGTCAGACAATTTAAGATAAAGGATAAATAGGATTCCATGTATAACGCCAATTGTTTAGTATCAGTATTGCAGGTAAACGTCTGGCATTCCCTCCTTTTTCTTGCTTGAAACTCGTCAATTCGTTGACGAAAGGGGATCTCTCTGGAGTAGACAGCGCTTGTTGAAGAGGGAGAATGCAAATCTCTCTCCTGTTCCCTCAAAGAGACTCTTTGGATAGAGGAGCCGAGGATGCCTGTTGTCGTTTCCGTTAATGTTGTTGATCTTTGTTTCCTCTCTTTGTCATTTCTTTTTTATTCACTTGAAGCTTAGATATACTGTATGTTAATGGTTTTTTGGAGGACTTAATGAGCGAATTTGATTCGATATTTTGGTATCGTTCTTGCTTTATATTAAATTTTTATTCAAACATGTAGTTCGTATGTTTCTTATTTCACGGTCACGGGCACAATTTGAGGCTCTGTGGGCTAAGAAGGTAGTACCGAAGGTCACTAGAAAAAGTCAGTAATATTTTTTATGTAATATTATTTTTATGTAATGACTGATGATGCGAAATTTGAAACACAAAATATGATAGCAGTAAACAGAGCAAAGAGAATAACTGGGCAGATATTAAGAACCTTTAAACGAAGGGATAAGAATGTAATGATTGCTCTACTGAAAATCCTGATCATACCCAAATTGGAATACTGCTCTGTCCTAACATCCCCATATAAAAAAGAAGACATTAGACAGCTGGAAGGGATTCAGAGAAGCTTCACAGCCAAGATCAAGTGGTGCAAAAAACTAAATTACTGGGAAAGGTTACACGAACTAGACCTATATTCACTGGAAAGGAGAAGGGAGCGATACACCATTATTTGCACCTGGAAAATAATGGAGAAACTAGCCCCTAATCTTACTTCGAACCCTATAACTCCCCAAACAACGGTGGAAAGTAGAAAAGGAAGACTGTGTCGTGTTCCCAAATTAAAGGCGAGACAGGGAACATCATTAACCCTGAAAGAAAATTGTTTTATTGTGACAGGACCAAAACTGTTTAATCAGCTGTCCAAAGACCTAAGAAACACGAAGAGAGTTGCAGTGGACATCTTCAAAAGAAGATTAGACGCCTGGCTGAGAACAATCCCCGACGAGCCGGGCGTACCTGGCTATGTGTGGTGAGGAGCACAAGAAACCAACTCACTATTTCACCAGGCGAACTCGAGAGGAGGAGCGACAAGCTTGACCTTCGCGAAATGAGGAATCATCGCGCGGAACCTTTGTATGGTTGTAAGGTAAGGTGTATATATATATATATATATATATATATATATATATATATATGTTAAACACAGACCGTGCATGGAACAAGGAACTCTTCTGGGAAAATTAAATCCACTATAGTCCGAATAAGTAATGGTAACTGACAAATACCATAGTTTTTTTTTTCATGATTTTAGCCCGACGTGGGCAACGGGTCTCTCGCAAAGAGATCCCATAAATATAGCTTCCCTCACCAGCTATCTGCAAAGCAGACAGGATCCAGCTTTGGGACATGGATCTAGGGTTTAAAGCAAGCCTAGATCCCTACATTCAGAACCTCTATATAAGTAAAAGACTCGTTGCATTCACGTCGGGTTGAATAAAAAAAGAAAAAGGGGGTAACTATTGTATTTTTAGCCAAAAAAAAACAAAACTTAAACCTCAACCGGGACATTGAGCGTCCACTTTTCAAGGCACGTAACACGTCCGTTTAATATACACAAATTCAGAATGGTTCCCTGAGACAATTATATGTTAAACACAGACCGTGCATGGAACAAGGAACTCTTCTGGGAAAATTAAATCCACTATAGTCCGAATAAGTCTGTGTTTAACATATAATTGTCTCAGGGAACCATTCTGAATTTGTGTATATATATATATATATATATATATATATATATATATATACTGTGTGTGTGTATATATTATATATTATATTATATATAGCGAGCAATTACGACACTAATACCTCATACAATTCTAAAACTTTAAAAAATGAAATTCTGAAGTTGCAGAATACTTTTGTTGTTTGTTCGATCGACAAAGCAGTAAACAATTATGCTTCTGAATGGAAAAAACTGCGTTAAAAACTATGTATGAGTTATACATTTACGAAAATTTTGGGAGGATGACGCCTTTTTATGAGATTTATTTGAGGGTACTTATCAAATTATCTAAACTTCATTTTATATTATTGGTAAAACATTTAGCCAGATCAATCTGGTATTTGTAAATTTGTTTTATCCAGTGAGCACTAGGTTGATTAACATTAATTTCTTTAACATAAATATTATGAGTCTCTTAATAGACTAATGACGAGTAAGATACGCTAAATTTAGTGTATCTATGGGCATTCTCCATATGAAATTAAAGATTCCATGAAATGGATTTTTAATTTTGTACTAGACTGAAATGAAAATTTTTTCCTCTGGAGGCTTGAAACATTGTGGCTAGCATACATTTGAGAAACTGAACAACTTGAGGTAACTTATGTAGCAGTTTGAACAGTTTGTTATAAAGCATATTTATGGTTCTGCAAGGTCCTTTTTCTATATTTCTCCCAGATCTGCTGACCGATAGGTTTGAAAGAGTGTTTTTAACTTCACTTGCACAAAATTGGCAGTTCCTTATAGTCCTGTTTGTTTTAGCACAGAAGCTTTGATATTTTATTCTTATGTCTCAGCTGTCATTTAAGGAATTGGTGATAAACTGACTCAGATACTTAAAGTCTTGGATTTCCTTCATTAGATCACCTCTCATTTTGACTCTGATATCAGATGAATAGTTCGTGTTTTTACGGTGGAGTTGCCAACCTTAGTTTTGGTAGCATTAAAAAGAATATCACGGTTCTGCAAATACTTTCTCGGACTTTCTCCTGTTCTTCTCCACACTCTTTCCCGTCCATCGGATGTTCGAAGATTAAATCTTGATTCGTCCGTGAACAATACTCGTCTCCATTGGACCACAGTCCAATCGACATGCTCACGAGCGAAAGCAAGACGAGCATTGCGGTGGTGTGGGAGCAATTCCGGGCCCATTGCTGGACGTCTAGCATGTAAGCCACTTTCCATAAGTCTCCTTCTAACAGTTCGCTCCGGTGCACTGACGTCTCGAGACCTTTCCAGCTCATTGCGAACGTTTGAGGCAGTCAAGCGACGATCTCGCAAAACACTCAAGATGATGAAACGATTGTCACGGGCAGATGTGCAGCGCGATCTTCCAGAACCTGGTCTTCTGGTGTACTCTCCTGACTCCCCATAACGTTGGTAGACACGTCGAACCGTTGTTCTTGGAATTCCTAGCGCATCGACGACGTAATGCTGGCTCCGACCATCTTCAATTAGGGCGACGACTCTTGCGACGTTCACGGCACTGAATCCAATGTAAATGTCCAATTCTGAAACTCAAAAGAATTAGAAGTCTATCTGTTTCTAAACGCAAATGCCTACTCCCACGAGTGGAAGAAAAAGTGGCACTAGCAGTCTAGGAGCAACTGAATGTCAGACTGTTAAATTCTTAAAAGAAGTCGAAAATTCGTTACAGCTAGTGTGTTCACAGCTGACGTTGATTTGTCTTGTTATTTGGTTGCCTCATAGACTATATTTTCGAATTTTAAAACTTTTATAAACAGAAGCTTGCCCTCTGTTTTGCTTTTCGCGATATTCCAAGTGGGCCAATTTTTCTGCCGCTCAGTTTATAATTCACAAGTTTTTAGAGGACAATTCAGACCTTCAGGCTACACACACACACACACACACACACACACACACACACACAGATGGGCAGTAATGTATTTCATAAATACTTAAATACGTATTTAAATACTGCATTTATAAATACTTTTTTTCAGGATATTTAAATGCATATTTAAATACATTATTATTGTTGTATTGTGTAATTATAAAAACATAATTTCAAATACATTTTTAAATACATTTGCAAAAATATCATAGTTTTTTCATTATTGGGAGTATTTTGGTCTCATATTTTTTGTAAATCGAGAATTTAATTATTTTTCCTGTAACTATTCCAAATTGTACTGTGTTATGTTTATTATGATTTATGTAATCCCTTCTTTCTGTCTTCTCTCTTTGGATTGCCTTTGTTGCGGATAGGAAGCCTCAAACTACTATAACAATAATAAACACTGAAAATGGAATGTATTTGGGATGTATTTAGATTGTATTTAAATACATTTCTGAAGTAATATATTTAGCATTTAATTATATTTCAGTTCAAAGTAATGTAATTAATATTTAATTACATTCCAGTTTAAAGTAATGTATTTGGTATTTAAATACAAATATGGTACTTACAGGTTTTGGGGCTTAATCTCTCTCAAAGTATCTCCTTCTAAAGCGACACACTTTGCCCAACGATCTTGCGACTGTTGAACAAATTTATGAAAGCACTTTTCGGAATGGCCAAAAGCTGCTCCGTCGAATTTCTTTTAATGGTCTCAACATCATCGAATCGGTGTCCTTTCAGGGTTTGTTTGAGTTTCGGAAGCCAAAAAAAGTCGCATGGAGCCAAATTCGGCGAAATTGGAGGCTGCTGTACTTGGAGGAGGGGTGGGGTAGTATTTTTGGCCACAAATTGCTTGACAAATTACGACGAGTGAGATGGCACGTTATCGTGATGAAGCATCCAGTCCCCGGACTCCCACTTCTGCAGCCGTTTCCTCCGAACTGCTTCACGTAGACGTCTCAAAACTTCAATGCAAAATGGATTGTTTGTCCCTGTGTGGAGCATAGACATGGTGCACAACATCTTCACAGTAAAAATAAAGTAACATGAAGAAATCGCCGCGAAACAAAACACGTTTAATTAACTTTAACGGCTCACCGCAGTGGACTGACGCTACACAATGAAGTGCAACCCTATCAGTCAACTTGTTTCGACATGCAGAAACATGTCTAGCACAGTCACAACTCTAGCGTGACCTTGTTCTAAAAATAAGCACCTTGTCCGATTACTTCTTAAACAGACCTCGTATATATATATATGTAATTATAAAAACATAATTTCAAATACATTTTTAAATACATTTGCAAAAATATCATAGTTTTTTTCCATTATTGGGAGTATTTTGGTCTCATATTTTTTGTAAATTGAGAATTTAATTATTTTTCCTGTAATGTTATGTTTATTATGATTTATGTAATCCCTTCTTTCTGTCTCCGTCTTTGAATTGCCTTTGTTGCGGATAGGAAGCCTCATATACATATATATATATATTAATCCCCTCTTCTATGGCCTTGGTTTGTTCGAAGTGAACGGGGGTTCTGGTTAGGAGGCAGCAGCGGATTTGTTACTCGCTGTAGTTTATTCTATACTGTACTACTCTCCGATTTCTTCTTATAGTGGATCGGAGGATTCTGTGAAAACTTACTAAATTATCTGACGGTTCACCGATTCTTCTTATAACGTATCGGGAAATTGTTTTTCTCTACTTTATTGACTGAGTTCTCGGACGAGAGCACGACTCGAAGGAAAAGATAAAAAAACTTTCTTTTACTGTAATTTACTGCTAAAATGTACAGGTAATACTCAACCTCTAAGTTAGATTAGATTTTTACAGGGGGAGAGGTTCGACCTCTTTCGACCATGGCTCAGGCCGGAATTTAAAAGTGAGGAGGCCCTCAGCCTCCTCGAGGAGGGCTCCAACCTCCTCACTGAAAGGCTGTTAACAAGGGAGTGTCTCTTATTTTACAAATACAAGCATCATATAAGTCTAAATGTTGTGGGACTGCAGTTGAAGGTTAAGTTCCCCCCCCCCCCGTTTAATGGAGATCTACGTTAAGCCTAATTTTAAACACATGATCAGAATTTTGAAAGATTCCAAAATAAAACGAAAAAAATAAATAGCAAAAAAAATAATAATCGCAATATCGCCGAGTATACGTCCTTAAATGACGACAATTTCGGAGTAGTACATTGAGTACAATCTAAGTACATTGTAATTTTGGTTTACTACAACTATGATTATAATTACGAATTAATTCACATTCACTTATTATCGTCCATTACAGTTTCATTAAAGTACATTAATTACATCATATTAAATTATTACAGTTAATTATAGTTTCATTAAAGTACATCAATTACATTATATTAAAATATGACAGTTAATTACAATTAAACAGTTAACTATAGCTTTGTTTTGTTTTTACAGTGTTTCATATTTATAGACAATTAAGATGTTAGGAATATAACACAAAGTACATGGGCACATACGGTATATATATATATATATATATATATATATATATATATATATATATATAAGGGGTTCCAAAAAACCTTAGGCCTCACCCCCATTTGCAGCTTACATGTTTTCTTATATCGAAATAGTTTTTAGTGATTATAAAACTATATAAAAATCTTTATTTATTGTAGGTATTAAAATTACTCTAGCTGATAAAATGCTAATATAATGGCTACTCAATTAATTGGTGATTCGGAGAGGCAACGTGTGATAGATCGCATACGAGCAATAACATTTCGGGAAGCTCGTGATGCTGGAGCCACCTTTATAACACGTTCATGGGTTGCCAAAAAGTTGCGAAGAAGTGAGGACTTCGTCAAAAGAAATTGGAATAAAACTTTGGAGGAATGTGAAATGGATACAACCAAATCTGGGCGCCCAAATTTGATTTGCCACTCTCTCAGGAAACAAAGGCCATCATTGAAAGCTGTACGCGTAAGCGGAAAGACAGCTGTGCTAAACTTTCTAGAGAGATCGAAATGTTGAGAGGAAAGATCGTTACTGGTGAGATCATTCGACTGTACCGTCATAGGCAAGGTCTAAAGCATTGGGATGAACTTCCAAAGCCAAGAAAAACTCAACTTAACATCGATGACAGAATGTGGTTTGCCCATTATTTTGATGATTGGGATGTGGATGATTTCATGCATTTAGCTGTCTCCGATGATTTTTTTGTTTACGAAACACGTCGGCCTAACTACCAAAATGATCGAGTGTGGGCCACAACACCAGATGAAATCGATGACAATCAGCATTATCGCGAATTATTAAAAAGTCCAGACTGTGTTGGTGTGTTTGTTTTCTTCACTGCAAAGAAGCTCATGTGGGTGCTGAAGCCAAATGGTCAGAGTTGGGGTGGACAGTATTTTCGTGATATTATTCTATCCCAGCATGTCATTCCTTTTCTAAGAAACCCAAACAATGTTATGGATGTCGATCAGGTCACACTTCTGCACGATAAGGCCCCCTGCTTTAAGGCATTAGCCACTCAACAGTTGTTGCGGAACCATGAGATCGAATTCTTTGGAAATGAAGAATGGCCAGGAAATTCTCCTGACCTGAACGTCTGTGAACACATTGGATCAGTTATAAAGGACAAGGTTGAATGTCTCTTGTTTCAAGAACATGCAGCAAATCGATTTTCGAAGGATACAATGACGCAACACATTGAAACTCGTTTAGCAAATTTGCGTAACGATCAAGATTTATTCACGTCACTTTTGGCAAGCTACCCAAAGCGAATTCAGGCTGTCTTGGAAGCCAATGGCGGGAACACCAAGTTTTAATTGTTTCTCATTAAGTGCAGGATTAAATTCTCTTTTGTAAGGTATGTTTAGTTTTACTGTACCTCTAATGGTTTAGGTCATTGGGGGGGGGGGCTATGGTTTATTGGAGCCCCGTATATAACATAACACATATACTAATGTTTTATAAATTAGAAGCAACAAGAGAGAAGATTTTCACCTCAGAAGAACTCGCTTTTGCTGTTGTCAGCGGAATTCGAACACTCGTATAAGCATTTATGAATATCTTGCGAGAAGTGAAATAATTAAAAGAAAAAGTAAAAAGAATACATGTGGACGTATTTACATGTACGTAACTATGTATGTAATCATGATCATCAGGGGACATGTTCGAATGCACAAAGTATTGTACACATATTGGTAGTCGCACAATAGGTTGACAATAGGTTGACAGTTGGTAGCTGAATGAATAATTAGTAAAATTAGCAAAATATAAAGGTCAAGAAAGGACATGGATGTATGAATGAACAACATATAAATAATGACTTATAGAGTGTAAAGTTTTTATTATTATGTCAAAGAATTTACCATACATTGTATACTAGAGATATGATGAAGGGAAATTAATGACGGGAAAATGTGAAGGGAATTAAGCTACTTTATGACGTCATTTATTCAAATTATGCCATATGTCAATTCATAATTAATAAGCCATAGTTATTTAATTTGTTCGTACAGTACAAGTCATTATTGGGAGAATTTAGAAAAGATGAATTAGAGAAATACAGTAATGAATAAAGAAGTACAAACAAGGGTTCCAGTCATGCCATATGCAACGTGGATGCATAATCTAATAAAATTTAGGGATGGAGGGTTAGATGCAAGACAACCATAATTAATTATAATAAATTATCTACCAAATGAGAAATGGAAATATGGATACGACTAAATCATAGAAATGGTAGGTCGCAAGGTTGTGACACTGAAAAAAAAATAGAAAGGAACAAATAAAATTTTTATCCAAACTCACATCAGGCGACTTTGTTTCCTCATGTATAAATGAATATTCGAACATAAAAACCATAGAAACATATATAAGAATTATATAATGATTATATAGGAATTATTCATTGTTCATTTTTACAAATATATATATATATATATATATATATATATATATATATATATATAAAAGAGAGTAATGAATGATTCTTATATTTATTTTTGTAAAAATAAATAATGAATAATTCTTATATTCATTTTTGCATATAAAGTCCATACTCGCGTGACACACTAATTGTACAATATAAAACGCAAGTTTTGGGAAGAAATTTTTAATTTCTTCCTATTTTATTTTTGCTGAATAATTGATGAATTATTTCGTTTTTAAACTACTTAATCATTTTTTTAGATTTAGCTTAATCATGAAATCGTGTTAAATTCTGTAATGTTCATTTTCTTTATACCTTCTCTCTTAATTGTAAAAGATGAAGTCATGTCTTGCTTGACACTTACAGTAATTTTAAATTTTAAGCATTTAATTTTGGCTCATATGCATGTTTAATTTTAATCCATAATACAGTAAAATGCCTATTTCAATTTCCATCTTTGTTAGTTAATTTGGCAAATCATGATAACATCAGATCTGTCAATATGCTGTTTAAAATAAAAATATGGCTTCATCTTCCAATATCTTGCTTATCTCTCTAGACGTTGTTTCAGCTAAAAATTTACCTTATCTTCAAATATTTTGCCAAAAAATTCAGCCTATTGAGAATAAAAAACAAAACAGGTCAACATTAAATAATAATGATGTCACCAAAATTTGTGTATATAAATTCGTATAATTATTCAAATTGTCATTCTGATTGTTCCGATTATTCTAATTTGGCCTAGAGGCTGAGCATTACTTGTAACATTTCAGAAGCAGTAAAAGTGAGTAAGAGGACCTCTTTGTCTTCTCCTTCGAACCCTGCTCTCTTCAGAGAACTTTGTCTTAAAATAGAAAAAATAATTTCCCAATACGCTACAAGAAGAATCGGGGAACCATTACAGAATTTAGTAAGTTTTACAGAATCCTCCGATCCACTACAATAAGAAACCCTTGTGCATATAAAAGAAACTACTACGATTCCCTACACCCAGAGTGAGAAATCAGTTGCTGCCATTTAATCAGAACCCCCGTCAACCTCGGACCGCCCAAGGCCATAGACGGAGGGGTTAACATATATATATGTATATATACATATATACAGTATATGATGGTGGCGCTGCAGGGAGTGATAAGGGGTGATGGGGTGAAAAGGGGGAAAACCAATATATATATATATATATATATATATATATATATATATATATATATATATATTGTGGATATATATATATATCTTTATTGTGTGTATTTATATATTTGTTGTGTATATACACACACACACACACGAGTGAAAGTGTGTGTATATATATATATATATATGTATGTGTATATATATGTGTATATCAATATATATATTTATTGTGTATATATATATATATATATATATATATATATATATATATATATATATATATATATATTGTGTGTATACATATATATATTTATTTATTGTGTGTGTGTGTATATATATATATATATATATATATATATACACACACACGAGAGAAACTAAAAAAAAAAAGAACTGTCTAAACTGCTGTCCGTTGGCGGCAGTAGCATGACCGCAAAATGGGAGTGCAAGAATGTTGCAATGTTGATAAATGTTGCAAGAGGTTATGCAACAAAGTGGGAGGGGTTATACAACAAGGGGGTTATGCAATGAAGGGGGAGGGGTTATGCAATGAAGGGCGAGACGTTATGCAACAAATCAATGCTGCGAAGGGGTAAAAGGTTATGGAACAAGTTACTGCTGCAAAAGGGAGAGGGGGAGGGAGCTTTAGTGGGAGAAGGGAGGAAGACCTCCCCCAAAGGGGTAACCTTAACCTAAGAGAGGGAGAGAAAGGAGAAGGAGGAGGGTCTTTGGGGGAGAAGTTGGGTTGTCCTCACCCCCCAAAGGGAAACCTAACCTAAGCCTTAACTTAAGTAGGAGATAGGAGAGAGTTCTTTATTCCACCAGAGTTCGTCGCATAATGAGCGTCCAGGGGCCAAACAGCTGTTATATAGAGGGTCTTCAGTTGCCAGATACCACTTATTTATATATGGAGGGGTTACCAGAGAGCACTATATATTTATTTATTAATATAAGGCGGGTTACCAGATACCACCATTTATTTTAATTATTATTCAGGTGTACCTTATTAGGGTGAGTTGCCAGATTGCAGCATTTATTTTAATTTTTATTTAGATGATTACGAGTTATTTATTTATTTATTTATTTATTAAAGGCAAGAGTGACTTTCTCCTTAAATTTGTTCAGCAGGAGAACTACTTATTTAAACGAATCCCAATATTAACAATAAAAGAAATACAATTAAACCGAATTAAATAAAACACCATTACATCATTCTGTTTATTTCGACGAATTATTGGAATCAATTTCACAAAATATATAGAAAATAAATATACAATAGTTCATTCTATACAAACGATGTAATATATATGATGAAGAAATTAATAATAATCGGAGGAACGAGGAATATATATATATAATCAAAAAAATTACTCTAAGGCCAAACCGAAAGTATCTATTTACTTTTGACAATCCTTTCTAAATATCTATATTTTTTTATAAATAAAAATCCGCCAAATCAGGAAGAGGATTCCTTTATTAATTTATTTTGAATCAAAATTAATTCGTACATTCACGCTAGTATATTTATTTAACAATAAAAGAAAAATGCACCCAAAATAACAATACACACTTTAAACGCCGTGTGTGTATATATATATATATATATATATATATTAACGTAAAGAACGACGCTTGTATAGGAGAATATCCGCGCAAGATGAGGAGAGAGAACGAAACAAATGTAGGAGAATGTATGTAGGAGAATGTATGTAGGAGAATTACGGCATTTGTTCGAGTGAGGCCCGTGGTGTAATGGTTATCATATCTGACCGGCAATCGGAAGATCCCGGGTTCGATTCCCGGGTGGTTACCTCATTTTTACATTTGTTTCGTTCTCTCTCCTTATCTTGCGCGGAATATTCTCCTATACAAGCGTCGTTCTTTACGTTAATTATACTGCGTGTTTGCAGTTAAAATGTATATAATGTACGGCAAGCGGGAGGTGCCCTCTTGAGGCATTGGTTTCTGCGCGTATGTAGGAGAATTACGGCATTTGTTCGAGTGATGCCCGTGGTGTAATGGTTATCATATCTGACCGGCAATCGGAAGATCCCGGGTTCGATTCCCGGGTGGTTACCTCATTTTTTCATTTGTTTCGTTCTCTCTCCTTATCTTGCGCGGAATATTCTCCTATACAAGCGTCGTTCTTTACGTTAATTATACTGCGTGTTTGCAGTTAAAATGTATATATATATATATATATATATATATATATATATATATATTTATGTAATGAACTTGTACATTTATAAAAATCTTACAAACATACTAAATAATTATTTAAAAACTAAAAATTTTGATTCATACAAAATTTTAAATCTCTAAACTTGTCCGCGATCGTTTCTTTGAAAACAACTTTTTTTTATTCCGCAAAGGTCCATTTGACCTAAATCCGTCCAATACCACACAGAGAGAACGTCTCTCGATTCCTATTTATTGTTTTCAATATTGTAATTACTAATGATCTTAAATTGTATTATATATATACACATAAGCATCACGTGATTGTTTTCCATGAACAAATTACACAGGCTTGCAAAATTGAGGGTCCTAAAAACTTTTTTGAAATTGTATGCTGATTTTATAGGAATTTGAGGTGCTAAATCCAAAAACGGCCTCAGATTTGCTCCATCACGTATAGTTTTTTCACAATTTGCTATGACGTTTTTATGTTGTAATATGTTACTGAATAAAATAAGTAGTGAAGAATTACCACATGAAACCTATTTCCTGACCATTTCTGAATTTATTTATTTTAAAAAACTATAAAACTTGGATACTTACATCTTTACTTAGTGGAATGGCTTAGTAGTCCCGTTTTCTTTTGCCAGTGAAGCTGCGCCTGTTGCATTTCCTTTTGTGCGCTGCTTCCGGATTTTCACGATGCAGCATCCAGCAATAATCCCCCATCATATTAACGTTCCAACGGCCTTGGTATCTCTTTTCCATCTCCTTAATGTCTTGATGGAAACGTTCTCCCTGTTCCTCACTTACTGCACCTAGATTTTCTGGGAAAAAGTCCAAGTGTGCATTCAAGAAATGAATTTTGATACTCATTGAGCATCCCAAAGCTTTGAATTTCTCCAGCATGTTTTCAACAATGAGTGCATATTCAGGGTCCTTATTATTCCCAAGGAACTTAGTAACCACACTTTTGAAGGAATTCCAAGCCTCTTTTTCTACTTCAGTCATCGTAGACAAGAAGTTTTCACCTGACAGCAGTCTTCTAATGTCTGGGCCTACAAAAATATCTTCTCTTAATTTTGCTTCTGATAGGTTAGGGAACTTCTGGCAGAGGTACTTAAAGCATTCTCCACTTTTTTCTAATGCCTTAACAAACTGTTTCATAAGGCCTAGTTTTATATGAAGAGGTGGTAGAAGTACTTTCTTTGGGTCAACAAGATTTTTACGCAAAATATTCTTGCTTCCAGGTTATAGAGATCTTCTTTGCGGCCAATGTTTTTGCTCCCAGTGTTGACTCTTTGCTCTGCTATCCCATTCACAAAGGAAACATGGGAACTTAGTATATCCTCCCTGCTGCCCCAGAAGCATGCACAATACCTTAAGGTCTCCACAAATCATCCAGTGATGATCATAATATTTTATCTTTGTAAGAACCAATTCCAAATTCTCATAACTTTCTTGGAGATGTACCGAGTGACCAACAGGTACAGAGGCATACTTGTTCCCATTGTGCAAAAGAACAGCTTTTAGACTTCTTTTAGAAGAGTCGATGAAAAGTCTCCATTCATCCGCTTTGTACTCAATGCCAAATGCCTGTACCAAACCATCAATATCACTAGAGTAAACTAAATTGCCCTCATGTGAAAAGTAGTGAATAAACTCCTTTTCTCTTCTTCTATAAAAATATATCGATGTTCCAGCTGATAATAAATTTCTTTCTTTTAATCTGGAGCCTAAGAGTTCAGCAGATTCCTTGGATAATCCCAAATCTCTCACTAAATCGTTTAGTTCAGATAGAGTGAACAACTGGGGGTCTTGACTTCCTATATCACACTGAAATTCTTCATGATCAGTATCTGAACCAGAATTACTAGGCAAATCTTCCAATGTTTCTGGTGGAAGCGGAACTGGAACTTCTGGCCCATGAGGAACAGGTCGAAAAGCTGATGGAAGATTTGGATAGAATATGGCTTTCTTATTTTTTGAGTTATAGCCTTTAACATCACAAGAGCAAAAATAGCAGTCATCACAGTGATTTTTTGGCTCCCTCCATACCATTGGCACACCAAATCTGAATGCTTTCTTTTTGCCTTTACACCATTTCCTTACATCCTCTACGCAAATAAAACAAACTTTGTGTGGTGCCCATGGTTTGTCTTGGTCTCCTAGTTTCATTCCAAAGTAGGCATGGTACACTTGCCTAATAAAATTTGTTACGTTTCTTTGATGTTTCTTGATCACAAATTCCCCGCATATGTAGCAGAAGCTGTCGGGACTGTTGACACATCCACGGCTAGCCATAATTCACAACTTACTACAGTACCCAGAACACAGTAAGAGTCTTGAATTTAATTTAATAAAGGCTAAATAAAGCTTTCTTAACACTATCAAAACACGCTAGTTCGCTCATATAAAACACAAAAAACAACTCAAAATCACTGAAAAAATTCGCTTCGGATGAATCATTGTGCGCACGTCATGAAATCTGAGTAACAACTGACTCATACGGCTTGGCAACCCAGTATTTATAGTCTCTTAGAAGTTTCTACTAATTTCCGGAAATCTGGCATTTTCTCGAAGTCGCTTCACAAAAAAATCGAATTTGTGAAATAACTTTGTGTCGTATGACATTTTTATTGTGTTTTCCGAATTCAACACACAAAAATACATTGTAAACAGCTAAAATTATGTAAAAAGTTTTTCCATCGCAGGCCTGTGTTATTTATAGTCTAAATTAGCCTTTGATTAAGTAATGAATTTCCTTATCATATTCCCATATGCAACAATATATATATATATATATATATTAATATATTATATATATATATATATATATATATATACACCGTATATATGTGTATATATATATATATATATATAGAGGGTGGTGCAAATTACAGTAGTAATAATCGGTTTTCCTTCTCCCCGAATTGTTCATTTTCACAAAGATCAAGCTTGTCACCCGCCTTAGACCCACAGTTTAACGTTGAATCCGAAATACGCTCCAGCACGGGCGGCTGAAATTACAATGTCATCGCCCGGACTCGATCGCTCAACCTCCGATCAAAAACCCAGCGTCTTAACTATTAGGATACCTAGGGTGCCCATTTATCTACCAGCCCAACCAGACATTCATTTTCACAAACTAAACACATTTTAATCACACTCCTACGCGAGAGAAACATATGCCCAGTAGAAAGTCAAGTCGAATAGATGTATCCAAATTCAAAAGCCGAGAGTAGTATTACCGCAAATAATAATAAATTTCAGCGAAATCAAAGTAATTGATAAAAGAATTAAATGAGAAGTCTATTATTTTTATAAATAAAATTCCGCGAAATCAAAGAAGAGGATTCCTTTATTCATTTGTTTTCTTCGTACTTTCATGCTAGTCTATTTAATTAACAATAAAAGAAAAATGCATGCAATATAATAATTACACACTATATATATCTATATATATAATTATATACATTCTTAAATAAATCTATATGTACGTTTATATTATTTTTTGTTAGTAAAATTCCGCGAAATCAAAGTTAAATAACTGAAAAATATTATAAAAAATAAACAAAATACATTTACATTAAAACAACTTCGCTGAGGGAAAGCGTCTAACTCACCATACAAAAGAAACAACTGTTTCCCCGATGGCATTCTAAACACCGCAAATGTCCCTCGACCCACTTTCGGCAAGACCACCCACGATGAAACCACCGCTCACTCACTCAATTTTGTTCCCCTGCTAATACAGTATATATAAATCTATTTTATAATTTATTTTTCTTTGCGTGTAATTTGTGTGGTATCTTCTTCATAGTTGTGTTAAAACTTTACATTGTTTCTGTTATTGAAATGAAATAAAATGAAATGAGTGAATGAAAATGAAAAAATGGAAAGGTTTATTATTATTATTATTACGTGCGATGATTCCTCATTTCACGAAGATTAAGCTTATCGCCCCTCCTATCCAGTTGACATGATGAAGTAGTAAGTTGGCTTCTTTTACTCTCCACCTCACATAGGTACACCCGGCTCATCGGGGATTCTACGTACCAAGAAATTACAATATCACCGTCCGGACTGGATCTCTCAACCTCCGATCACCACCCCAGCCCAACCAGACATTCATTTCACGAACTAAACACAATTTAATAACAAACCTACGCGGGAATTGGCAAGTAGAAAGTCAAGGCGAATAGTTGTATCCAAAATAGGAAGTTGAGGATCGAATAATATGACCGCAAATAATAATAATGCAAAATATTGTCGTGGTAGAGATTGCAAGTGGCAAATGTTGATCAATGTTGCAAAGGGGTGAGGGATATTCCATGAAGAGTGGGTTCCAAAATGGAAAACCCAGAATAGTGTGGGCGCAAATAGTATTGCAAATGTTTGAAACCATCGTGGTAGAGATTGCAAGTGGCAATTCACTCATACACCTTGAGATATGAGCATTAAATCTATGGAGAGAAGATAAAGACCCCTTTAGTCGACCAATCAGTAAGTTCAAAGTGTGGACCTGTAATATAGGTATCACGATTGGTACACAAATTTAACATAGATCCGCCCAGTTACATTGACAACCAATCATCAAACTTACGAACCGCCTATGAGTCTTTTGGTGGTCGTGCTTGGGGATCATGCATATAAAAGTGAGTATTTTCAGTTGGGATTCACAGTAGTTATTTTCACCAGTGAATAAACAGTCCTTCCGTCATGAATCAAGAACTTTACAGTTTAACGGATTTATATCAAGATGGAGACACTGCAACGGTGTCTACAATTAATCTTTTTGACGCAGCCAACAGGGATGCATTATTTCCAATGCAAAGCGATGAGGATATTTGCAATGACGGTCCTTACGATCCGACGCAAGGGACTGCCGTAGAAATGTAAGTAATTATGTGCCTGTAATTTTATTTTTTTAGCCAATTATTCGCGAACTGGTTATTTATTTAGTGTGCCTGTCATTAGGAGAAAGAGCACTGTTCTGGATTATTTCATCATATATATGGAGGGTTGTAGTAATTCATCTCATCACATTAAAAATGCTTCATTTAAAGAGTAGGTATCCGCAATTATAGATTAGTTTGCAATTAATATTAAACTAAAGTCCTGTTTTGATTCGTTGGATTTTTTATAGCAATCCTTTGCAAGTTTTAAATAATTTTATAAATTCCATAATATATGTTATTCGGCAGTTTCTCTTAAAGGACGTTCTCTGAGCGTTTCAAAGATATCTTCACAATACTCTTACTATATGTATACTGTGCATATGTTTTCAATTGGGTTTTTATTAAAAACGATTCAGTATGAACTAATTACATATTCTATCTCCTTTAAGGTCCGTTGAGGATTTGACTGGTGTTATAAAATCTTTTCGTCTTGAAGAAACGCATGTCGTGGACCTGAATACGGAGGTAGAAGATCTACCAAGCAGTGAACCCAGCGAATGTAACATAATTAACGAAAAAATATAAGTTTTTTGTTTCGATCTTTTTTTCGGGGATGAAGACAATGCATTTTCCTCAATTTATTAAATGAAAGAAATCATGTTTTCAGTACAATAACCATCTTAAATAAGCTAAGGAATATAAAAACTAACATTACTAGATACAAATATATATATATATATATATATATATATATATATACACCCGAACAAAACATCATACTATACAATAGGGTAGGTTGATTTTGGAACTGTGATCTTGGACTAGTCTAGATAGGAAGGTATTAATGTATAAAAAACGGTGCACCAACTCAAATTTGTGAAAATGATTGTTTTTTGAGGATTGTTAATTATTTTTAAGTTGTAAAATTGCCGAATTTTACGCGTAAAATCGCGCGCGCGGCATTCGCGCAATGTAAACAAACAAAATATCGGACCTTATTTCATCAAAATAATCAATTAAAATTCGGCATTTTTAACAAAACGATGCTTGAAACTTATTGTAAATGCATTATAGATGTTTATTACTGTATTATTTTATATTTTTTAATGATATTTACCTATAAAATGTGTATTAAATTAAGTTATTTTATGATGCGTTCATTTAATTGTTTATTTTCAGATATTTCATAAAAATGGGTAAAAAACGGAAGTCTGCAGTGTTAACTCGAAGTGATAGTGCCAAAAATTTCAGTGGCCAGCCTTCCCCTTTGGATAAAACAGAGCCTCCTACCCTCCACTAAGTTATTCAGTACAGTTATTTCCTCCAAAACAGCCACCCGGACTTGAAAGACTATGATATTGCTAAAATGATAGCAAAGGATGTGATTGAGATTTGGCAGGTAGTGAACCCGCGGCTGTCCCTCTATGAGGAATATTATGTTGTGAAATTGGTGGATAAAGTGTGCTTCAAGAAAGCAAAAGAGATAAACAGGAAATCTCTTTCTACAGTCTAGGAGCAGAATCTGGAGGAAAAGCTGGATAAACTTCTTGACATTTCTGCTTGCACCTGTAAGCTACCTGTTCGTCCCTGTGATGACAATGCTGTGAAGTGCAAGAAAGAAAATTGTCAAACACAGCACATAATCCGCACTTGTCCTCCCAGTAAGAAGGTAATGCTATTATTTTTTTAACTTTTAAATAGCCTAACTTAGTGCGATTAGGTGTCTTTTAAATGGAAGGAAATTCAATGCTTGTAATTGAAAAATATCCGCATTTTCCTCCTGTAATCTTCCTTTCCCCCGCCCCCTGGTAATAGAAATTAAAAATCAATTTTTTTTCAGGATTTTATCTCTTATTTTAGATCCGCTATTTAATATACTTTAATATTTCAGGTTCCAGTAGAGGAGAGGGAATACTTGAGGGATCAGAGGGCCAAAATAGGACCCAAGGGCTCTTTCCAGCTGGGATCTGTGGATAAAGCTGCTGTGAAGAGAGACCAGAGGGCTGCAGCTGAAGCAGAAAGATTACAGAGCCAGATTCAACAGCAGCAGGAAGTGGATTTGGCCGCTTTTGCCTCCACACCTTCACCAGATATTTCTTTTGAATCCATCTCAGGAGAATCAGGAGAGGTAATGTATTTTTTTCTTATATCTTATCACATTTTTACCCAAATTTATCCATACTTTTTGTCCCTATTTCCCCCATTTTCCCCCATTTTCGCTTTAGTAATTTATTCTTTTTTTCGCCCATTTTCGCCGACTTTTTACCTGAATTTTTACCCCCTTTTTCCCCTATTTTCCCACTTTTTCCCCCCATTTTCGTCGATTTTTACCCATATTTTCCCTACTTTTTCCCCTATTTTCCCCAATTTTCGCTTTAGTAATTTATTTTTATTTTCATTTCAGCCATCTGGTGGTGAAGCTGAAGAGTTCAAGCCAAGGAGGCACCCTAGCGTAGGTTACAGGTTTTTGAAAACCCCTAGATATGCCATGGAACTGATCAGGGGTGATGTTTCTTCCAATCTTGGGGCAAGTCTTGCTAATGCCTTCCTCTTGGACTTACAAGCTATGGACCTGCTTAAGCCTGGCCTTGATGTGAAACAGATAATAGTTGATAAATCGAAAATGGACAGGGAAAAGGCTAGAATTAAAGTGAAAAGTGATGAAAAGCACAATGAGGGTCTGGAAAAGTTAGTCTGTATTGGGGTTGATGGTAAAGTTGACAAGGACACTGCTGTACAGAGAAGTTAAGGATGAAAATGGGGAGACTAAGCTGAAGAAAGGAAAGGGACAAGAGCACCATTTGACTTTCACAAAGGAGCCGGGAAATGAAAGTGGAACATATCTTACTCACAGAGTCACCCATCCCAATTAAAGGTGCGACTGGAGTTCTTCTTGGTGAAGAAGTTGCTAGTGTCTTGGAGGAGTTTAACAGTGTTCATACCCTGAAAGCTGTCCTCCTTGACAACACAAATACAAACACTGGCTGGGAGGGAGGCCTTGTAACAGCTCTGGAAAATAAAATTGAGCGGAAATTGCACACCATTGGCTGTTCACTCCATCAGAATGAGCTTCCTTTCAGAGCTGTTTTCAAGCATTTTGATGGCAGTACCAAAAGTCCCACTGCTTTCACTGGTCCGCTGGGAAAACTCTGTGAAATTGACTACCAAGATCTGCCACAAGTGGAATTCACCAAACTCAGTGGCCCCCTGGATGACATGGAATTTGCTGAGGAGACACTGAATGATCTCAGTAGCGACCAGAGGCTTCTTTTGGAGTATGTGCTTAGAATTTCCAGGGGCAAAGTCAACCCAAGATTTTCTGCCTGGAAAATTGGACCATTAAACCATGTAAGATCATTGACTTTGGCAATTAGATTGATGTGTCTGTGGACCAGAGGTGCTTACCCTCCAGAACTACAGGATAAGCTTTACCAGGCCATCAAGTTCATTGTGGAAGTGTATGCAGTCAGTTGGTTTGAGATCAAAAGGGACAGCAAGTTCCACAATCAGCAGCTGTACATCTTCAACATGATCCAGAGGATCAAGCAGCAGTCTGAAGAAATCCAGAGTGTTGCTTTCAAGAACCTGAAGTACAATGCTTTTGCCTTGCTGCCAGAGAATGTGCTGTACTCCATGATGAAGTCTGATGACTTGGAAGTGAGAGAAGCTGCTCTCAAGAAAATTCTCTCCATCAGGTAAGCATTTATTAATTTAAAAAAATGTGAAAAACAAAAATGAAGCCAGTACATCCCACAAGTATTACTAAGATATCCTTGTAACCGGAAGGGATTCCATACAACTTCGGGAATATGAATCTGCTCGAGAAATTTTACAATAGCTAGGTCACTCCAGGGTTTAGTACCGAGTGAATCAAAATAGTACATGCGTTCCCTATTTTCGAAATAGATTGCAAACCAATGAATCCCTTCACTACCAATAACATGTGTTCACAATAAGACTACCGCAATCTCTCGTATTTGGAAAATTCAATGTTTCATTCTTAGAAAACACAACGATAAATTTGGAACGTGTGATTCGTTCACTATTCATTACTCTCTGAAGTGTATTCGCATCTATTTTAAAAGTCAGTGACAACGCTCCTAAATCTGTCAACTTCTATTAGGACTTGTGACTCGAGGTATACTAGTGCACTAATAGGCGCGTCGTCTATAGGCTTGGCGAATTCCAATCTGACTGAGATGTTTCCACTCTGTTATCCCAAACCCGAGCTCATCACAAGCACCTGCAATATGGGCCAGATTACTATATGCTCTCGCGCAAAGCGGGAATAGAGTTCTGATGAATAATCCATATCCATAGCCCCGCCCAACGCAACGCCATTGATGTATTGAGTTATATTTTTAAGACTAAAATTCTCGAATTTAAAGGCACTCTTTATATTTTCAATTCACTGAAGCATGGTCCTGCATTCCAACTAATATCCTTTTAGGTAGATTTCCGAGGGCGATGTTTTCTATCTGTTTCGAGGCCAACCTTGCTGGCACCGTGCATAGTTTGATCTGTGCTCTGTTAATTGGGTATTTTACTGTGGCGTGTAGTAAATTTTTCTCAATTTCTATTTGTTTAGGTGAACTCAGTTTCACTCGCCGTACGTGGAGGTATGTGTCCATAATGTGAATCACAACTTGTTTTACTCCCTCTTCTTGATCAGTTCTCAGATTTAAACAGATCTCAGGATTCGTGCGGGTGAGCTTTATTTTCATATCCACCCCATTCACAAGCAACTTCTCCTGGAATATGAAGTCTGTATGCAGGCATCCAAAACACTCGTATATCTTCTTTTTAGAATTTTTAAATTTGTCTTTTATAGTACTTTCGTCTTTAGCTTGATAATAGCCCTCGGCACTTTAAAAGGTATACTTCGCTTCTTTGGAATAGTTCAGCACATTTTACAGATAGGATCCTAGGTGGTAGTACCCCGTTTCTGCTGATATGTTGAACTGATTTAAATATACAACACACTGGTTGAATACAGAGTGCAGAAAGTTTGTTTCAGGGTATACAGCATATTTGTCACCGCAGTCCGTTTCATCAGAATGGGCTATACGTAGTTTAGCGTACATGTGCACAGAGCTTGGGTCAAAAAAGTAAGGGTCTGAGCTGGGCATCACGAATTCTATAGGGCCACTCTGGGAACTAATTGTGTTTAACGGGTTAATTGTAATAAAGTCGATGTGTTCAATAGAAACTTGAGTTGGAGGCATGTCAAAGAAGGACAGCTCCGATTTAAAACATCGTGAACTACACGGATGGATGAAGCGTACCATGACGAGTTAGAAATAGTGCCTCCTCTCTCGGCAAGTAGTAAACAAACTATGCTTCACGAGATCAATGTCCTTAGCATATATCAGTCAAAAAAATAGCCAACCATAGGTTTCATTCGCTTAGAACACTTCTTCGATGCCCTTTTACGTTTAATGCCACGTGGTGGTAACCCCTTCTTTCGGACAGCCCTCTTCTTCTTCCCACCACCACACATTTTTCTCTTTGCATCTTTGACGATTTCGTCCCGTGTACGCTTTAAGTGCTTTTTAGAGCTTCTTTAGGTTTAGCCCCAGCCAATATGTTTTCTGCCGTGTTAAGACCTCATTCTAGCGCATTCCTCCCGAGGTATCTGGCACCCCTCTTCAGCAATGAGACAGCCGTACGTAGTATGGTTGAAAAAATGGATCCAATCCACTACCACGCTGATACCTCGATAGACTGTGAAACGTTCTCTGTCTATTATAACTCAGTGCATCGAAAGTGCATCTTCACTGTTAAGCTCCCATTACCGATTGGGATATTGGTTATTAGATTAGCTGCGACATTCACATAATGGGGCCTGTCATATGTAATAATCAAACTCCTTCCTTTATGGTTGGGGATGAGCGCTATGCGCAGCAGGTGTGCCTGGGTATCCCCAACGAACTGGTGCTCCACTATATTGCTGTAAATATAGCACATGTCTTGGGGCTTATAGCCTTCAATCATTTTCTCCAATTTCAGCTGATACATTAGGCTGGACAAGTCGTGTTGTGCGTCGTGAAATGTATCTCTTTGGATGACTGATCGATATCGTCCATCGGTCATATTTTTCAACACCCTTTGGTCTTTAAGATTTCGGTTAGCCTGCGATTTTAGGGACAGAGTACATGCATGGGGATCATTGTTTACGATTTCGTTACTAAATCGCCCGAACGATTTTAGCTTTTTAAACTTACGTTTAACTCTCTCACAACAAACTCGACTGCACCGTAGTGACCCGGCCCTAGTGTTACTTCTGTATTGTAATACCGTATATCCCCAGTGAGGGCGGTACGCTTGGTTTCATCCTGAGTTACACCGGCTTTTTCACATTCAGTACAGTCTCTAAGAACCGTAAAAACGGGTTCTTTAAATTCAATACTTAAAAAAAGGTTATTCAGCTGAATTTCACATATACCCACCTTATACATATCACGACCCATTTCAATGGGTCCGTGAAGTTCTGTTACAAAGTTGGCTAGTGTGTTGTTAGGGTGTACAGACAGGGACGAGGAGGACGGGAGTGTGGCGTAGAAATGGTTAGGCGCCATGTTGCTTACTATTTAAGCTTCATTATTGCATCACCTTTTATATAGGTGTTGAAGCTTTCTGGGTACTCTAGCCATTTCACCAGGTACATTTTTCTCTTTCCTAAATCTTTGCTTCCTAAAATTTTTTAAATATTAAACATATTTTTTTTCTAAATTAAATCTCTTTCTGCAACTCTTCGCGGTAAAAGCCTCCTGAGATTTCTTCCCCATTCAAATCTTTTATGTAATACAACATTATCTCGTCTTTAGATTTAATAGCCCTAACTTTAAAAATCTCACGTGTCCATCCTTGCGAAAATCCCTTCGCGAATTTATTTCCCGACGCGACAGCCTTACATAATCATTGATTTTGAAACGTGTAGAGTGTTGTGGTGGTGTTCCATCTCTTCTCACATCAGGCTCTGTGCGCGTACCTTTTTCTAAAATCTCGTTAGGTGTTGTCCTAATCGTGCGATGGTGTGAGCGGTTGTATGATGAGGCCAATGATTCCAGAATGTCTAGAAATCTGTATGTTTTTATGTGTAAAATAGGTGCATGCGTTCCTTTATGGTACGTTCAACTCTTTCACCTAAAGATGCCTTATGTATAGAAGCGGTAGTGTAGTAGCTGATATTAAATTTCTAAAATCTCGTTAGGTGTTGTCCTAATCGTACGATGGTGTGAGCGGTTGTATGATGAGGCCAATGATTCCAGAATGTCTAGAAATCTGTATGTGTTTTTATGTGTAAAATAGGTGCATGCGTTCCTTTATGGTACGTTCAACTCTTTCACCTAAAGATGCCTTATGTATAGAAGCGGTAGTGTAGTAGCTGATATTAAACTCTGTCAACATGTTCTGAGAAGCCCGGCCTATAAATTCTTTCCCCATATCCTTACAAAAATAGCCACGAACCCTCTATTCTTTCAACATCGACGTTTTGGTGGCTTTAGCAACTGTTTCAGGCGATTTATTTTTCAGAGGAATTAGCCACAGATATCTAGAGAATACATCTATTATGAATAGGATGTAGCAGTAACCATCGTTATACACTGAATATCTTTGCATGTCTGTAAAATCTGCTTGCCAAATAGAGTCAATCGATGCCGCTGTTGTCTTGGCTGTTTTAAACCTTTTCCTCACAGGCTTATGAAGTGTATAAGCGTCCTACTCCCGCAAAAAAATCTCAACACCTTTTTCTCTACTCCATCATTGTAAACACTTCTGTACGGTCTATCTACGCCTCCGTAGGATGCTGGGCTAGAAATATCATAATAGCGTCTTCTTAATATGTTAGCCATTTGCGTATTTTAGAGGCACGTGGGTAGGGTTGATCGCTGTTTATCCTCTCCTTTCTCCTCTTCAGAGGTGTTACCGCCGGGGGTGATGGCGTTTTCAATTGTGGCACGTGCGATGCATGTTCCAAGTCTTTTAACCTGTTCAGATTTCCTATCATTATTTTTGGGACATTTATTTGTTCTGATGGTAAGGGCCCCACTTTCTCACCAGATCATGGACGATGTCTACGATATTCGATCCCTGTACCTTTGCTCCTTCCACAATGCTTTCACCTGTATCGGTCCATTGTATGTTGGAATCCTCATTCAATAGATTATAAAGACTTAAACCTTTATTCCTCAATGTATGTGGGAGGGTGCTTTTTAATACATGCTCGATATGTTGTGCGGCCGACCCGTTAATCTTTGGTTGGTCAGCTCTATCGTCGTCGGACACAGGCCCTATATCACCATTCCCATCGGTGTCCGTGCTGTGCCTATTAACCACGGGAATCTCTGTCGGATTCTTATCATTTTCGTACTCGTGAAGAAATTTCTGCAGAGCTTCTTGGTATAAAATTCTTTTCTCATCAGGTGTTTTTCACGGTTTAATATCGCTAACAATTCCCTTTTCATTCTTTTAAGCCTGCTTTTATGGGGTTCTAGAACAGTGTCTGGATTCTTTGAAATTTGGAAGCATACACTTCGTGTGGAATCACTACCACTTTCTTCATTATATTAATCTAGTCAGTAAAGGACCCAAAACTGAAAATAAGATGGGGAGGCATGACCCTCCTCTTTGTACAATAATTCGTTTTTTCTTCCCCACAGTTTGACTTTTACGAGCGAGTGCACGTATTATGTTCAACGGCGTTGGCGAGTCTTCTGAGGAGGTTTCATTGATACATTGCAATTTATAACGTTAAGACATATTTCACAGATACATTTTAAAAAGTAGGAGTCGATATTTTTAGTAAACACCTGTTGCATTGCCCGGATCAGTCGATGATAGATTTTTATTAACTCATGGTATTTCTTTAGCCTCTTTGTCTTTCTGGAATTTACACCGTTTCAGGCCCGTTTGGAAATATATTCGTTCTTAGATGCACCCTAAAAGTGTTTCGCGGATGAAGGTCACAAAGCAAATAACCGTAACGCTGGCTTGCAGCTTCTTTATAAACTTCCAAAAACTCCTTCCGCTGATTCGGGAACATTTGATTGGCTAATACCCCAATTTGTGATACATCTCTACGTTGCGCGAATAAGACTAGATATTGTGTATTTAACTACACATCGCGCATGTATCTATTTTTAAAACATAGATTCTGATTGATGAAGAACATACTTATGTTAAGATGTTGGGAGAATACTGTAAATGTCTCGGCAAACGTTTTATCCATCTCCAACATGAGATTGTCAATTACAATGAATGTATGTTCATTTCCCTTTAACAAATTAATGTCATATACACGTTTGTGGAACAAAATATCATCTTGGTACTCGTTGAACAATGATTGATATGTCGAATAGTACCACATAACTTTATCCACAAATTTTGAGAACATCAATCCCTTTTAAGCATAAACACAGTTTTACCACATCCTGTAGGGCCAGATATAATACATGTGGATGGGCTCGTGAACCTGAATTTTTCTACAGAATCCATTTCTAACACGTTACACTCCTAAGTGGGTCATTTACAAAATATAATAAATATTTAAGTGATGATCCTTATATTCTACAGTCTTGTTTTTCTCTTCTCCACCAGAAACGTGAATGACGATGAGGTACAGCACCCCATCATCGATATTACAGATGAGCCCGACGAGTGTGTAGTTGTGATCACGTACTCCATCCCCATTGCCGAGTCCACACCAACGATACCTGTAGCACGCGACAATTCAAAGTGGAGGCATGATGAAGAGCCCTCCACGTCAGGTATAAAGCGTGCCAGTATTGCGCCGGTTGTTAGACCACCAGTAATAGAGCACCAACCCTCTACGTCTTACGACACAACCCCAACAATAGTACCTTCCTCAAATATACCCACTTATTCCTATTCAATTCCAGGTACATCCTCCACAGCAGCAGCAGCTTCTCGTTTTGTAGAGGATGGCATAACATTCAAGTTGGTGCGCACCGATACCCATACCCCAGCCTTGAATAGAAATCGGTATATAGTCAGGGCTGATCCTAGATCCATGTATAGCAATGGTGTTGAACACGAACTACGGCGCATAGTTGAAAGTATTGTAAAGTTTGCCCTTCAGAACCGCGACGAACATGAAGTCAGAACGCGGCTGTCCTTCGGGTTCGGGTCAGATGACGGAGATGTAAATGCTTTTTTGTTAGTAATACCATTCAGACGCTTGGCAGCTGTAGATATAGAGTATATATTAGGCCGTATAATGCAGGCGGCTGAAAGTAGTATAGCCTTCAATATGGACAACTTCACGGGAAATATTGACCGTGTATTCCGTGTTGCGGGTCATACTGCCACACCTTACACTCTTAACTTCAATTCTCAGGCTATTTATAGACGGCATATAAACGTCGATCGTGGTTGCGGCTTTATAGCAGTAGTACTAGCTCGTATGTTTACTATACTAAATACACGGACCCCAAAATTTTTGTTGTCTACGGCAGTGGAACGTGCCGTAAACTAGCTGTTGACTGTAAACTTGAGTTTGACTGTAATATGGTTCCTGAGGAGCTGAGAAGGGTAGAACAGGAAATGAATGTTCGTATAGTTGTATTTGGAATGGATGATCGTCGTAGGACTGTGTATGTTTTTATAACCTGTGTGAGAGATCGTACAAGACCCCTACTTATTTTAGGACTGTCAGGGACAACGTATCTCCACATCCGTAATGTAAGGGGCTTTTACGCGAGTTATGATTAAAGTCGAAAGTATCGACGACATCATGATTTGTGTAAGGGGTGTATCGAGTTTGCGGATGATATACTGAAACATTGTAAAGATTGCCACATGGTATGTGAGCAGTGTAAATGCTCCAAATGTGAAAGCCGTGTAGTTTAAGCTGAGAAGAGGGATTGTGATGAGTGTAGACGCACAATTTTTCAATAACTGTTTTGAGCTCCATAAATTAATTGGAACGTGCAAGAAAATGAGAATCTGTGAATGTGGTGTTTCATATGATGGATAATTGGGGAAAATTCACGCATAAATGTGATGAAATTCACTGTTCTACATGTGAGAAATATAAGGCGGTTGGAGTAAAGCATATATGTTATATGAAAGACGCAAGCTTTAAAATAGCCCTTTTATAACTGTGTACTATGATATAGAAACATACAGGAACGCTGAAACCAAAGAGGTTATTCCACATTTACTTCTAAGCCAGACTATCTATGATGAGTGTATGGAGATCGAGTGTAATGAGTGTCACAAATGTGGTAAACGGACAAACGTTTTTAAAACGATTGCCCACGATAGCACTGTGAAACTCTTTGTGTCCTATATTGTCAAATTAGCGGACAAGCTCAAAAAAACAACTCTGTATATTCTTGCCCATAACGGGGCAAAATTTGACACACAGTTTCTTTATAAGGAGCTGCTTCAACATGAGTCATCTGAGATATTTGCAGGTGATCCTTTGAAAAGAGGAAACAAACTTATACAGATGCAAATAAGAGGTAATGTACAGTTTAAAGACATTTTATTATTCACACCTTGTAAATTAGCAAAGCTATTCAAGGTGATGGGCGTAGCCGCTGAAGTTTCTAAACGACATTTCTCTTACACATTCCTCACTAGCGAAACTTTAAATTACGTATGACTACCTCCACCCAAACATTACTTTAACTATGAATGTATGAGTACAGAAGAACGTAAAGATTTTGACCGCTACTACAACAGTTTTAATGAATCTAATCCCTATACTATAGCTGATGAATGTGAGCTTTATTGCGTGAATGATGTGCGCGTGCTTAGAGTATGTTTCCAGGCTTTTAGAAGGATGTACATTGACCGTTTCAAATGCAACCCGTTGCAAGTCGCAACTACGATCGCCTCATTGTTTTTCCGTGTTCAAGAATAACTTCACGCCTAAAGACACCGTAGCCGTCATTCACAGAAACAATCCCCTCAGTTATGGGCAGAAGGCTATTTACTGGCTCATACACATACAGCAGCAGAAAGTGTATACATAAAGCATGCTCGCAACACGGGGGAAGTGCCCATTAAGGTTAATAGTCGTGTTTTTTGGAATGATGGTCTAAGCAAATACCGTACCACTGGTGAGAAGACTGTGTACTCCTTTAACGGTTGCTGGTGGCACGGATACCCCCGTCCTGAGTAGGGAATCGTAGGAGATATCCACGGTAGATCTCCTGCCGATAGTCTTCCGTGGATCCGCACCCGTGATCAACTTATAGGCTCCCAGTTCACTCACAAAGCCTTCTGGGAGCATGAGTATGATGCACGGCTGGAAACAGTTGGACAATACCGTGAAGAAATAAACACGATCAAGCGTTCAATGGTGCTGGATCCTCTCAAATGCGATGATAGCTTGTTCGGAGGGCGTACAAATCCCTTCACGCTATACTTTCCGCCTACGGAGGGCGTGAAACTCCTTACTACGACTTCTGTTCTTTATATACAGTACTGGCCAAATTATTAGGAATTTTTTTAAAATTTCATTTTTTGGTATAAAATGTTAAATTAAACCAATTTTAAACGTTGAAAAGTTATTTATTTCTACACAAGAATACATGGTCATTATTTAGCAATAGTTTAGTACTTAGTTTGACCCACCTTAGCTGCCATAATGGCTGCGACACGCTTCGGCATGCCATGAATCAATTTTTTGCATAATTCTTTAGTCGAACGAAGCGTGTTTGTTCGTCAGTTGTCGTTTGGTTGTCGTGCGATGCGGGTGTGTTTTTCTTTCTTTTACGTGTCATTGTAACTACCGTTTAATTTAAATAGTGTATTTACCCAATTTCAGCAATTATTTGTTACAGTTTTTAAGTGAATTTGAAAATGGGGCGAAAGAATGACACGAGTCCACGGAAAATTGGGCAAATACAGGTTTTATTAACTTCTTCTACATTTAAACAAAAGGAAATCGCTGTCAAACTCCATGTTTCACCACAGTCAGTACTTCGTATTAAGAAAAAAATGGTATTTGGAGAAAATGTAGGCCCCAAAAGGGTTGGAAGATGCGGCAGAAAAAGGGTAATGACTCCAAGAACTGATAGACAGATTGCAATTTTGTCTCTTAGAAATAGAAGAGCTACTTGCAAAAACATTTCCAGTAGTCTAGCGGCTGATGGCATCAATATTAGTCGTAGAACAGTCAACAGGAGGCTTCTAACTGCCGGCTTCAAAGCATACCGCCCAAGGAAGAAGCCCAGGCTCACTGAGGCTATGAAGAAGGCACGTTTTGCATGGGCAAAGGAACACATTAACTGGACTAGTGAGGATTGGGAACAGGTAAGATTAATATTTAACATTAAATAGAATGTTAATACAGTAAATACAGTATGCATAGAAGTGTATTTACAGTACGTGATAAAACTGCAGTAAAAATATCTGTAAAGCAGCAAGTCATACTGTACTTCGTTTAACTGTACTTCATACGCTATGCACTGACTCTTTCACAGGGCTTTCTTTGATTGCAGGTGGTGTTCTCCGATGAGTCAACGATTGCCGTGCTTGACGATCGTGTTCAAAGTGTAAGAAGGAGGCCTGGAGAAGAATTTTTGCCTGAGTGTCTGATGAAAACGGTGAAATTTCCACAAAAGATCATGGTTTGGGGAGCAATTTCTGTGCATGGAACTAGTCGTTTGAGCATTGTTGAGGGGAATATGAACCAAGTCAAGTATATAGAAGTACTAAGAAGACGTCTACTGCCTCAAATAAGGGAATGGTATGGTAATAGACGTTGGATTTTTCAACAAGACTCAGCTCCATGCCACACGGCAAAGTCGGTTAAAAAATGGTGTCATGAAAATAGTGTTCGGTTGCTCCCATGGGCTGGAAATTCTCCAGACATGAACCCAATCGAAAGTTTATGGTGTATTTTAAAGGACGTAATCCATGAAACGCCGATAACAACAAAACACCAACTCATAGAGCGATTATTCAAGTCTGGTTTCACTCTACACGTATTAAGGAATTATGCAAAAAATTGATTCATGGCATGCCGAAGCGTGTCGCAGCCCTTAAGGCAGCTAAGGGGGGTCAAACTAAGTACTAAACTATTGCTAAATAATGACCATGTATTCTTGTGTAGAAATAAATAACTTTTCAATGTTTAAAATTGGTTTAATTTAACATTTTATACCAAAAAATGAAATTTTTAAAAAATTCCTAATAATTTGGCCAGTACTGTACCTACGTGATGAAGAACAATCCGTACCCCGTGGGTGCACCTGAGAAACTGGTGGGACCTGACCTGCCCACCATCTAGGTGTTCTCAACAAATTTGAACGGATACTATTTCGGCCTTTCTTTCGTAGATGTACCCCCCTCCCTCCCCGTTATAGACCGCAAGTTCATGTTTCCCCTGTGCGCGAAGTGCGCAGAGGAGAACAATGGGGAGTGTATTCGTACAACCAACCAGCGTAAGATCAGAGGTGTATATACAAGTCTTGAGCTGGACCTAGCCGTTCGCCATGGCTACAGAATATTGAAGATACATGAGGTTTGGAGGTTTCAGAATCTACCCAACCTTTTCACGCCATATATAGATGCTTGTTTGAAGGATAAGGTTGAAGCATCAGGGTATCCGCGAGGAATTGATACCGAAGATGGAAAATTGGCTTATATTCAACGTTACCGTGACCATGAAGGTATAGACCTTGACGACCGTTCCCAAAGTGTATAGAACCCAGGCAAGCGCTTTACTGCAAAGTTGTGTCTAAACAGTCTTTTGGGAAAATTTGCACAGAATACTGGCAAAGGGAACGTTCATTTGGTGCAAAGTTATAGTGAAATCTGGAATTATGCCAACGCTCCCGATAAAGAGGACATGGAGATCGTGAATGTAGGTAATACTTACATAATAAAGTACAACAATACCGAATTCTCCACAGATACCTCACGGGTTACAAACCTGTAGCCAGTTTCACAACGGCCTACGCACGCATTAAACTTTGGGGCCTATTGCATTCTCTTAGATGGAGGTTTCTGTACGCCGATACAGATAGTGTGATATGCACAGCGAGAGCGAGTGATACATGCCTCCTATTGGTGAATTCCTCGGAGAGTTGACTGATGAGATCAAGGATAAGTACGGAGACATCGCATACGCCGACTCTTTTGTCTCAACAGGGCCAAAAACTTATGGGTTACGGGTGGGGATGGGGGAGGATATGAAATATATCGTGAAGGCTAAGGGTATTACGCTCAACCAGGCGAATCGGCGGGTCGTTAACTTTGATTCGTTGAAGGATCTAGTGTGCTTGGATGATGATGAGGGCGACCAGCCGCCCCAACTAACTGTAGGTACCCACAATTTTCGGGCACAGAAGCTGAGGAGCGTGAAAGAACTTAGGGTACAAAGGTGTGCCGTAACACCTACAGGAAACGTTATCAGGTGCCTGGTACCTATGATACGGTACCCTTTCGATACCATAATCTTTGACTGTTATATATGTCCATTGTTAACGATATATTTATTTATTACACGTATTTGTAAATATATATACCTTGAATATTTCGTTTATTAAATAAATCGTGTTTCAATTAGCGTTTCACTTCTCCTGTGTGTGTGTGTGTGTGTGTGTGTGTGTGTGTGTGTGTGTGTGTGTTTACAGGAGAAAATTCTAAGCTCCGCCCAGCTTGTTTACATGAGAAAGTTCTAAGCTCCGCCCACCTGTATGATCGGTCATGTGACTCCTGCTACTACCTGGGCATATCTCTTCCTGCGTGCTCAGTTGGCCGCTGCAAGCCCTGGATCTCAGACGTGTATTTTCCCACGTAGACGAAAAATAGTAATGGCTACCTTTAATATTGCGTGTTCGACGTTTATGAAGTGATATTCGGCAAACTGTGAAGATAAAGTTCTTGAATGGCTCCCTATTCCACCCTCCTTTGATACTTTTAAGGCTACATTGATTCGTGGGAAGGAACAAGAGGTACAAATACTCTACGGCTATTGTGGCGAGAGTATTGCAGGACTTCGTGGTACAAGTGATGTATTGAACTATGTTGTAAGACTAAACTTTATAAAAGCTTACATATACCGTGAAGTAGGAGAAACAACTCGTGCAGAAGAGAAGTAACGGATATGGTTAGTGAGTCTTGTTGATGAGTGGTGCGACAAGCGGTATTATGTCATGCTTCATCATACCAAGTATTCGTACCCTGTGACTGAGAATGTAAATCTTGTCATCATGGAGAATCTTAAGTATTTTTACCACTACATTAATATAATATTATATCATGACGAGGTTTGTAGTGAGGTTGTGGCGAAAGGTCTGCGTGAGTATTTAACAGAATTTAGAGATGAGTATCGCATGCTAGGCAAAAAGAAAAAATATGGTCATATGTTTCTCTCAAATAGTGCGCCGGAGTGTGAGTAAAATGTGTTTAGTTCGTGAAATACACCCTAAGCGAAAATTTCTGGTGCGTATTCTGGGGATTGGGAGTGATAAAACATTAAAACCGGTATTGCTTCATGTATCGGAAAATTTCTCAAAACACCTACCCAGTATAATGGGATACAAGTATTCACGTTCGAACAACAACGCCGTACACGTTTCATCAGCTTATTGTGTGACTCACTCCTCCTGGCTCAAAGTCATCTCAGAGCTTGAACCGAGTGGACGTGCACTCCTCGAATACGATGGAACTTCCTTTGAGAAGCATTCTCAATGCCGTGTACGATGTGTCCCTGACGAAGTAGTTGCGCGTGTTCAGGCGTGAAACCGGTGCCATTAACTATGTACTGGAAACGACTTGTAGACAAACAAACTCTGGTAAACGGAATGTTATTTATTTAAGTGTTGAGGGGATGAATAGAATCTTCGTGGTAGTTGAGAAGTGGAGTGAGGATTGTTACAAAATTCCTGCAGGTGTAGGTACAAGAAGAGAGCAGATTAGTGATATCCCCTCATACGCCATTGTTTGTACGTTGTGTATAAATAACGATCAGCCATGCATTGATATACGACTGATGTGGAAGAATGCTTCTGATAACGTTCTTGTCCCTACGTGAAACCGTTTCATCCTCGACAGAATGTGTGAATTAGTTGGTTCCCGCAAGCTGAAGCCTATATTAGACGCGCGTATTACGGATATGGTTTATTTTGATACGGTTCTTGAATACGCATACACCGCTCTGCTTATTTAAAAGGTTTAGACTCTTTGAAATATCATGAACTTTGGTACAAAGTACTTGAGCGGTACAGGGCTGAGCTCACCTTCACAGTTCACCCTGAAGAACTATTTCTTTATATAATGAGCAGCTGTTGTTACGACTTAGAAGATTATTTCAACTGTCGCTATGCAGTGTGAAGAAGAGTTCACGATTGAAAAGCTCGGATCTGTAAGAATAAACTCTCGTTTGGAAAGGAGTGTTTATAAACTTGTATTTAATAATGATGTTGTGGCTAACGATGACCTCTTTGTGCGTGCTTTTGAATGTATTCTAACCGTGTTTAAAGATAACTTGCCAACCGAATGTAAAGTGGGCACAAAAATAGTAGTGAACGATTTGAAGGCCATTTACAGCGAGTATAGGTATCCCTATAACTTGAGCGGTGAAATCATGTTAAATCATATTTACTGCGTTGTGCAAAGCAATAATGATGACTGTTAGAGCGTGCCACTTTTAATAAAAGTTTGAAATTTTGAGGTGCAATATTGTCATGTGGTGATCCCTGCTACTTTATTGGCGAATATGAAGTTTTAACCCATTCTGAAAATATTTGATCCCGGATCGGGGGCATTGAAATTTTGACCCCAGCCTGTGACGACATCAGACCGATTTTTCATATGTATTTGGCCATAAAATCTTTATTTATTAACCGATTCGAATGATTCTTGTGTTAATTGATTCAGAATTTAAAGTTCTTTAGTTATTAATGTTATTATACTTATTAATATTAATTGTTATTAGTACGTATTAATGTTATTAAGGCATCTTAATTATTAATGTTTTTGTATTTCTTTTCAGATCTTTTATTGTACTTCTTTTCAGACTATGGATAATAATGCTTATTCGCTAAGGCGAAGTGAAGTAAATGTCAGTGATGATTCCAGTGATTTTATTATCGGAAAACGTTTGAGTGACATAAAAACTGGTAAAGGCAGTGTGTTGCCATGCAATGGTGATGTGTTGAAGTATTTTATTTGTTTAACTAGAGGAGAATACCAAAATGCTTCTCAGGATGAAGTGATTGCGATTGCTTTGAGGAAAGTGAAGGTCGTCTTGGATATGGCAAGCATTCCTACCAAAAATGTAATAAAGAATCCTCTGCCTAAAGCCAAACTCAAAGATTTGATAAAAGAGCGTTCTTCACTAGCTCGTGACAGAGGTAAACCTAATTTTGAGCAAAAACAAAAAGACTTTCTAAGGAAGTTAGAGAAATTATTTGATATCGCGGCCAGTGACGCCTTAGATAAGATAAAAAAAGACAAGGTTAAAGACGAAAATAAAAAAATGATAGACATAACATTTCTCGAAGATCAAAGGACAGAGAGAAGACATTGTCTGGGAAATGTTGACAAAAGTTACGAGAAAAAAGTCGCGAAAAACAACACGAAAGGAAAGCTACAAAAAATTTGAAAGAGAAGAAAAAGAAAGGACACTGCAGAAATTCCAAGCACTTGAAACGCCATCGAAAACCAACTCTTCTTCATCGACGTCCAGCAGTGACAACGATAACGATGACGAATTCACCGTTCCTAAAAACACAACCAAAAGACAGAAGATTTTTCGTTCCGAAAACGTACCATCCATGGCAGATCGCCTTAACATCTCTTTGGGACAGAGGACAGCAATGACGGCAGCAGTAGCCTCTGCTTATGGAATGGATCTAAGCAAGCTGGCCTTATCTAAAAGTTCTGCCAAGTGTGCAGCAGAGATGGTTCGAGATCAAGCATCAAGACAAATAAAAGAGGATTTTATTGCCCCACTTTCTCGGTCATCCACTGGGACAGTAAGTTGATAACAGATAAAGCAGGAGGCAAATCGGAAAGACTTGCCGTGCTGGTATCGGGTGCCCCAAATGCCAAAGAGGGTAAGCTGTTGGCTGTTCCTGAAATCCCAAATACTAGTTGCGAGTCGCAGGCTATTGAAACTTTTGATATGATCAAAAAGTGGAACTTAGAGCGCCATGTTATTGGGTTTGTTTTTGACACTACAAGCTCCAACTCAGGGCGCCATACTGGAGCCTGTAAGAGACTTGAAGAATATCTATGTAGGAAAGTATTGTGGCTTGCTTGTCGGCATCACCTATATGAGCGGATACTTAACAGTGTGTTTGTAGAAATATATGGAGGAAGCACTTCACCAGATTATGAAATTTTCAAAGAGTTCCGGGAGGAAAAGTGGCAAGGCATTGACACAAGCATAAAAGATTTCAGAACACTGAAAATCAAGGACAGAAAGCTAAGGTCTAAACGGCAAGAAGTCTTAGATGCATTAACCGATTTGCTGACTGAGAATGCATTCAAACGTGGTGATTATCGGGAATGCGCTGAGTTGACAATCCAAATTTTAGGTGAAGTACCCCCAAAAGAAGTACGTTCACTCCATCCAGGCGCAGCTCATCGTGCACGATGGATGTCTGCAATCCTATATACCTATAAAATGTATGCTTTTCGATACAAGGCTGGCTACGATGAGAATATGATGAAAATGCTTGAGCAGATATGTCTTTTTAATGCATTGTTCTACGCTAAAGCATGGCTACATTCAGACAGCGCCGCAGATTCTTCTTTTATGATTTAAGCTTATATCACGATCTGAAACCTATGAAAAACATAACAGTGAAGTGGCAGGTGCAGGTTTTAAAGCCCTTGATAGGCAAATGTGGTACTTTGTGGAAGAAGTGATACCACTCTCCTTATTTTCACACAAGGTCAACAATGCAGAGAAGGCTAAGATTGCCAATGCCTTAAAAAAGTCAGAGAAAAAGATTTGTGACATGAAAACTGGCCATCCAGTCTTCCCTATACTGAGGGAAGGAACCAAGCTTTCCGACCTTGCTGGTCCAAAATCATGGCATTTTCTGAGGTTCTTTAAATCAAATGGGGATTGGTTGAGAAGACCATTAGAAGAATGGGAGAAACACGAGGACTATATTCGCTTAGCTTCTTACGTGCGAGACATGAAGGTAATAACGATAAGGTTGAAAGGAGGGTGAAACTTATTGAAGATTATGCTAAGAGCCCCACCATTAATGAACAGCAACGCCATTTCCTCCTTCAACTTGTTGGAAATGAAAGCCGCCTTCTTCCAGACATCTACAAGAAGAGCAGTTTGCGAAACTACTTGAAAAAATAAAAGGTGAGTGTTCCATATACTGTTTTATGCATTAAAATATTTTCAGTATTTAATCTGGGTTAATATTATGAATTATTATTAACAAGTTCTCCTTTTTCAGGGTCTTCGACGGCAACCGAATTGGCAATAAACTGGCAAGGAGGGTTCAAAGGAATGTTTTTTATATTACTTTTGTATGCTTTAAAAAAAAAAAATGGGGTTTTGATCATGTCATTGACAATTTTGACTTTTCATTCCGTTTCTGTGAAAGGTTTATTTCAACTTTGACATGTTGAAAATTGTTCCCACCCATCGGAATAAGCCTATTTCTTATTATTATGCTTTTCAGATGGCCCATTGCCGCGAAGCTGATCTGGGATGATGCTTCAGGGTGGCGGTCACCCCCACAATGCCTCCTGTATTGCACCAAATTTGTCTAATTTTTATAGATTACCTGAGTTTTCGACCAAACACTTATAGTAAAAGCTACTGTTTTGGTATGAAAAAGAAAGTATTTCCAATTCTGCATCAATTGACACCAGAATCATTCGAATCGGTTAATAAATAAAGATTTTATGGCCAAATACCTATAAAAAATCGGTCTGATGACGTCACAGGCTGGGGTCAAAATTTCAATGCCCCCGATCCGGGTCAAATATTTTCAGAATGGGTTAAAACTTCATATTCGTCAATAAAGTAGCAGGGATCACCCCATGAGAATATTGCACCTCAAAATTTCAAACATTTATTAAAAGTGGCATACACTAGTGATTGTAGACTTGATTACGTGCGAGTTTAGTGTTTTAGTTAAGCGCAGTAGAACAAAGTGAATGTATTATGATGTACATTTATTTTCAATATATTTAATTATTTAATATATATATATATATATATATATATATATATATATATATATATATATATATTTCTCCTGCACTGCTATATTGATGGTTATACTCCATCGTTTTTGTATTATATTATTTTTTATTTTATTTTTTTTATTATATATATATTCCTCGTTCATATTTCTTATGCTATTATTATTTTTTATTGCATATATTCCTCGTTTGTATAGGATTGTGTATTTATTTTCTATATATTTCGTGAAGTTGATTCCATTAATTCGTCTAAATAAACAGAATGATGTAATGGTGTTTTATTTAATTCTTTTGGTTGTATATATAAACGATATTATTATTTAATTATATATATACTAAATGGCTGGTTACGCCTTCTAAACCGACTGACGGATTTCTAAGCCAACTGTCAAGAATATATGCTTTAATTAAATAAATAGTGCAATCTGGCAACTCAACCCTAATAGTGTACAACTGAACAAGCCACTTACGCCTTGTAAGCCAGATTAAGCCTTCTAAGTCAACTGGCTGATTTACACCTTATAAGACAGCGGGCGCTCGGATGAACTGTCATTATGCGTCTGGCTGGATCCAGACGAACACCACTCCTTCTCCTGTCTCTCCCTCTCTTGGGTTAAGGTTACCCCTTTGGGGCGAGGTCATCCTCCCTTCTCCCCTCAACGCTCCCTCCCCGCTTTGCAGCATTAACTTGTTGCATAACCCTTCCCTCCTTTGCAGCATTGATTTGTTGCGTAACCTCTCCCCTTCATTGCATAACCCCTTCTCCCAATCATTGCATAATTGTACACCCTATTGCATAACCTCTTGCAATATCCCTTTGCAGCATTATGGCACTCTCCCATTTTGCGGTTATACTACTGGCGGCGACGCTGCAGTCACTGAGCGTACAGATCGCTGCTTCATGGGATTGAGACTGTGACACTCACGTGTAATCGCGCTGTAAACATGGCCGCACCACTTTCGATTTACACCAAAGAAGAGCAGCGTTTTTTGTTGGCTGAGGGCGTAAAAAGGGCTGAAATTCACAAAAGATATCTGTACAGTATGGTGATCAAGTTTTTCCACAGAGGGAGCGTGTACAAATGAATCGAAATTTTAAAAAATGGCCGAACAAGTTTCGCGAACGCAGAACTCTAAAATTATATTCGAATATGGTTTAATTAAATCCAAACCTCAAAAGGGATTAAATAATGCGCAAAATCATCTTTGGCCATACCCAACGACATTATTAATTCGAGTTGATGATTACTAAAAGTCATTTGTTCATTTAACTGAAAGATATAAATTACATATCAATAAAAATGTTACTATAGAGTGTAAGGGTGGCCAACCCGCGGCACGCATGGCTATTTCTCGTGGCACGCGGACGACGAAGAATTAGCTGCGATTGATTGTAATGAACAAGCCAAATTTTGAAAAATAATTTATTTTATAATTTACGGACGCTAAAATATTCAAGTTGGCACATTCCACAATTTCAAGTCAAATAGTGGCACGCCAAAGAAAAAGGTTGGCCGCCACTGATTAATTTAGAGACTATCATAGTATGGTTAGGATTTTGAATATGGCATACTTTACTCGCCCTGATTGTTTCTAACTTAAAAATGTAGAAAAAAAGTTGAAAATACCAGAATGTTAGATATCCTCTTGGGCTGCGGTCACCAATAGGCGGACCGCCGACAGGTTGTAAATGGACTGCCGGGAATGATCCCTTGCACTGATTATGAAATTTATTTTAAAATACAGACCAACTTTGATATTTTTAAAGAAACAAAATCAAACTTTTTCTATTATTTTTGTAAAGTTTAAGTTTAGTTTTCATTTGAGATGTTAAAAATGGCGATTTTAATTTCATTTCACTGAAAATAATGTTGAAAACAACGAAAAATAAAATAAATAATTACATATATATATATATAATACACAGTATATACCATATGTACCATATGTACACCACCATATATGTATGCTGGTGTAGGAGCGGGTTATAATAAGGTAGAATTGGGGATAAGATAAAGGGTTGGTGATAAGGCAAAACGTTAAAGACATGAGGGTAATGATGGATTGGTGAGTAGGGGTGATGGGGGAAGAGAATAAAAATAAAATTAAAAATATTTTGGTATACATATATATGTAACGTCATATAATGAACTTTAGTGGCTAGCGTTACTATGAAGCTTAGAGGCCACCTTTACTATGAAGTTTAGAGGCCACCGTTTTAATACCAACAAACTTAAGTCAATAAATACGAAGAAACACAACAATTAAGCCTAAACTGCAAAATAAATATGTGCGTGACCTCGTAGTATGAACTATATGTAGATGCCACCGACAAGACGTTGATGCAATAATATAAACATATGATACAGTGTAAAAAATCGGGGAAAAGTAGGAAAAAAACAATTTTAATCTCCCAAAGGGGTGTAGGGCGTTGATAAGGGGGTGGGGAGCCTGATAGGGGAAGATTAAAAATTGTGGGCGTGGCAGAATTATACACATAAATTCTCAAGAAAGTTTCTGTCTCTCTCTCTCTCTCTCTCTCTCTCTCTCTCCCTCTCAGGCCTCATATAAATTATTATTATCATGAGTATTATTTTTATTTTCCCGTTAGATGTCGGTCAACGATGGATATCACTATTGTTCTTCTATCCTTCATCCTCAAGGTCAGCTACCTCCAGTCAGATGCCACACACACATTTTTCGCTGCGGATAGTATCCGAGACAAATGTATTTTGCAAATTTTTGGAACAGTTTCTACGGTAGAAGAGACTTGTTCCTCGGAGATGCACTTCATCTTAATGACGTTGGAGCTGCGAGTTTAGGAAGACTATTTCATAATACTGTCTTTTCTTTTCAGGCTGCCGTAACTCGAACGGTCCCTACGTAATTTCCTTAAATTTCCCTTGCGCGCGCGAAGGTATCGCAGTTTCAACAAACAATTTGAAGGTTTTATCCTTAAATGCTTGTAGCCTACGAAACAAAATAAACGAATTTATTTTTTTAATTGCTTGCAAAGACTATGATTTAATTGCGATAAATGACTTTGTAGGAGAGTATCAATTTAGAGGTTGTAGACTTTTAGTTAAAAACAGAATAGGTAGGCGAGGAGGAGGTGTCATGTTGTATGTCAAAGATAATATTGCCAGCGCTATAGAATTCATACAAAGAATTCCAGAACCGATAGATTCGACTCCAGCAGAACTTAAAATGAACGATTTCAAACTTGTTTTGCCGTTATATATAGGCCCCCTAATCAAACAGCTGATACGGACGAGGTGTTATATCGTGAACGAAAGAGAATAATAGGTAGTGAGCAGGCCTTAATAGGGTGACTTTAATTGCGCTAACGTGAATTACGATACAATGCAGGGAGACGAGGAAGGTAAACATTTAGTTAATTTTCTCGAGGATAGCTTTCTTATTCAAAGGTTGGAGAACCTACGAGGCTTGACAGTATTTTAGATTTAGTAATAACTACGGATGATAGGCTTATCACTTATCTTCAAGTAATAGAACCGTTAAGCAATAGCGATCACAATATGGTAGAGTTTGTCCACTCAGTAAGTCACTCGAAACCAGCTAACTCGACTAAAATTCCTAACTTCCAGCGCGCACACTTTTGTAAATTTAGAAATGAATTGTCCCACGTCAAATGGAAAAATCGTAATGGGGACCCCTCCAACGCAAAAATAATGTGTACCGTACAAGATTAAGAGTGCGAAAGTAAATAACAAGCCCTTGTGGTTTAGTTTTAGAGTAGGGGGTATTATAAAGAGTAGAGATAGGGCTTATAGGCTACATAAGTGCGATAAAGACAATTTGTGGCTGCGAAACAACTACATACAGTATCTCTAAGGCGTGAAGAGAAAAGGGTAATAAAAAAGTTCAAGCGCGATTTTTTAAATTTCCACAGCTCGTGACAGCAAAGAAAACCCCAAGCGATTCTTTCAATACGTCAATAATAGAAACCCAGTAAAGAGCGTCTTTGGACTGTTGAAAAATTCTGGCGGTGAGCTAGTTCCTGAAAACAAGCAAATGGCTACCCTGCTAAACGAATTTTTTACGTCAGTTTTTAAACAGAAAATGTAACGAATATCCCTACGGTCATAGATATAATACCTTTTGATAATGGTAATACTTTAGATAATATTGTGGTGAGTAAAAGGGAAGTACTGCACTATATCTGTAAAATGAAAATGCTTAAATCACAACTAAAAGAATTCAAAGAACGCATTGTTGTGCCGCTAACGAAGATTTTTAATGCGTTTATTTCTGAGGGGTGCGCACCAGATAATTTCAAGTTAGCAAATGTAACACCTATTTTTAAGAACAGAACGGCGATAAAGGTGTGTCGGGAAATTATAGGCCAATCAGTTTAACGTCTGTTGTACGTAATCTACTGGAATCAATAATTAGGGATCGTATAGTCGAACACTTAGAATTGCAAAACTTGATTAGAAATACGCAGCACGGTTTTAGGCGAAACAAATCTTGTTTAACTAATCTTTTAGAATTTTTCCAAAGCGTGGTTTAAGATTACGATAGTCATCGGCCGGTAGATGTAGCGTATTTCGATTTTCAAAAGCGTTTGACACCTTACCGCACAAAATCTCGTTGAAAAAACTAAGGCTCATGGAATCAGGGGTGTATTAATAAATTAGATAGAAGAGTGGTTGAGAAGTAGGAAACAGAGGGTGGTCGTTGATGGAACGAACGAAGTCTTCTTGTGCTAATGTAGCGAGCGGCGTTCCTCAGGGTTACATACGTATTGAGCCCCATGCTTTTTCCTATATATATTAACGATTTAGATGTCGGCCAAGTCAGTACAGTTTCAAAGTTTGCGGATGACACGAAGTTGGGTGGTAGGGAGCGAGGTTAAAGAGAGTAAGTAAGTTTACGTACTTGGGATCGACAGTGGCTGAGGACGGTGAGCTGGACACAGAAATAACACACAGAGTGCAATCTGGTTGGAAAAATTGGAAGAAAGTTTCAGGGGTGTTGTGTGACCGAAGAATAGGCGCAAGGGTTAAGGGAAAGGTGTATAAGACTGTGGTAAGACCGGCTATGATGTACGGGGCTGAGTCTTGGGCTATAAAGAAAGATCATGAGAAAAGACTAGATGTAACGGAGATGAGAATGCTGAGATGGATGTGCGGAGTGACAAGGTTGGATAGAGTAAGGAATGAAAGGATAAGGGGCACAACAAAGGTTGGAGAAATCTCGAGGAAGATACAAGAAAGTAGACTGAAATGGTATGGACATGTGATGATAGGGGACGAAGATTATGTGGGTAAGAGAACGATGAATATGGAGGTGCATGGCAGAAGAAAGAGAGGCAGACCGAAGCGAAGGTGGATGGAGAAGGTGAGGGACGATTTGAGGGAGAAGGATTTGTCGGAGGAAGAAGCCCAGGACCGGGCTGTGTGGAGGAGGCTGGTCAGAAACGCCGACCCCGCATAGAGGCGGGAACGGGCGAAGAGAAAGAAGATAGAGGTAAAATCCAGGAAGATCTAAATAAACTCGTAGATTGGTCAGTTACATGGTAAATGAGATTTAACGTCGATAAGTGCAAAATTTTACTGGTGATTTAAAAGTAGCGAAACAAAGTACAGCAGAGGTCAATAAGGCGAACAAAGTGCTAGGTTTTATAGCTAGGAATTTTGAGTACAAATCTTGCGATATTATTGTTCCTCTTTATAAATCATTAGTTAGACCCCATCTGGAGTACGCGATCCAATTTTGGAATCGGCATATGCGAAAAGATATGTATAAACAAAATGTAAAGAGTTCAAAGACGAGCAACTAAGATGATTCCGTCGCTTAGTTCAAAGTCGTACGAGGATAGGCTCAAGGAGTTAAAATTGACTACACTCGAGACTAGGAGGCTAAGGTTTGATCTAATCCAGGTTTTTAAAATTATGAATGGGTTCGATAACGAGAAAAAGAGATAGCTTTTCCGAAATAGCACAATATAGTAGAACTAGAAATAACGAGGGTAAGCTGACAAGTAGAAGGTTCGAGACAGCAGTTGCTAAAAACTTTTTTACGCATAGAATAAAAATAGCTAGAATAGTTTTCCGACAGAAGTAATTAGTAGCGCGTCTATAAACATGTTTAAAAATCGATTAGACGCATATGTTTATAGATTGGGTATAGTTTCAGGTAGTAAAATTAAGGCTTTTGTGGTTCGGAACCGACGTAAATTTGTAGGTCCCAGACACCACCACGGAGGACATGTGCAATATACAATTACAAACACAGTTAGGTAGAGCAGCCATAAGTGGATCCTTGGTATTTGTTGGTCTGAAACATTATAACATTATAACAAACTAGTACAGTTCCCGCCGCTTCGCTGACGGTTAGACAGGCTAAACTACAAAAAAAGAACCCAGCCGTGAAAATTTTGAGCTTCACATTGTGTCAACATTTCTGAATCTGGTATCTCCCAAAACCTCCTCACCCCCATTCATACAACTTGGGGGCTAACCCCCTCCCCCATTACCCCCACCCCTTCCCATTACCCCTCCCATCCCCCATTACCCCCACCCCCACCCTTCCCCCATTGCTAAACTACAGAAAAGAACACAGTCATGAAGATCTTGAGCTTCACATTGCCGCCCGTAATACAATTTCTGAATTTTTTTTGCAATTTCTGAATTTTTTTCTTACAATTTTTTCTCACAATTTCTGAAAGTGTGACGGACAGACGGACAGCTCTCTTATTATAATATAGATGCTAACAAAAATCAAATGTGATTAAAAACAATGAATACGAAATATACATTCTTAAGTTATTGTAAATAAAACACACACACACACACACACACACACCTTTCATAGCGAACACTATTTCATACAAATGCTATCAAGACCAAGTCATGCCCTGGCCGTAGTTAACACTAAGTCTCTTTGATATTTTATGCTTCATTTGTTTTAAAACCAAGGTGATATATAGATATATATATATATATATATATATATATATATATATATATATATATATATATATATATATATATATCTTTCGTTCTCTCTCTATCTCACACACACACACACACACACACACACACACTTCTCACTGAGAACAGTGTCTATACTAAATCAATTATTTCCATCTTCATAAAAGAACTTATATAGACGCTTCCAGGTAAACAGCAATGGATCGAATTGAGAAATTCCCCCTCGAGTTCCACACAATTGTTTATTGACAGGAAATTTTTGGAGGCTAACGACACAAGATCCTCACTCCATTTTATGAGATATATTGGAGGGTAAGTGGAGATAAGCTTTCCAAAATCCCCCACCATAGGTTTCCATTGCTACCAACTGATATAATTGTTGGTGAGACAAAACATCATGACCAGATAGGAAATCCAAATCAAGCACAGCTGTTCGTGCGTTCAACCATACCCTGGACGGGGTCTATCATCATGTCAGACGAGGATGTTACACACACACACACACACACGTGCGCATCTCCGTATAAGCGAGGCACCGAATTTTTTAACTCCATATATTTAAAAATCTTATTGACCCAACCAAATCTAACCTAACCTAACCTTAGTACCATCGAACCGAGAAGTGCGTAATATAAACTTAGTACGAACATATTATGTTAGTTTATGCAATGGTACTATCTTGTATGTAATTTCTATGTGTGCATAGCATAATTGTAAAGCTAGTTTTTGTATTTCCTTTCCTATAAAGTTTCATTGACTTCATTTCCACTCTCAAGCTACTTTGATCAAACTTTTTTCAAACCCGTCTCTGGCGGGAAGGGAGCGGAGGGAGGGGAGAGAGCCTAATGCGTTTCTATCCAGTATTCTACTGCAGCTAGAGTAATTAAAAAATGCACTAGTTTAATAACAGGAATCTCCCCGAATGAACCGAAAGGTCTTTGAGGCTTCTTCTTTTCTTTGTAACGCCTTGTAACTCTTTCGAACATAATTGAGGGCTCTAACGGTGTTTTCTGTTGCCATTAAATAGTGAAGTACTCGCTAATCTAGCCTAACCTAACTTAACCTAGCCTAACCTAACTTAACTTAGTCCTAATAAGGACTAACATATCTTTTTCCCGACAAGAAAAATGTTTCAAGATTTTTTACATAAACTTTTTAATGTTCCGAAGTACCAAAAGCATTACCTCACAATAAAATTACCCCACTACATCTGTCAGTTATTACACACTCGACATCACTTACTCCCAGTTGTCATTCATACACACAACACACACACACACACACACACACACACGCTGACATAGTAGACTAGATATTCATTCATGTAATTTACATATAAATGGAATGATTTTTGCACCAAAAATTACATGTCATTTTTCTTATATTTCTTGAAAGAATATCCAATTTTTCTTTTTTTTTTCCTAATGATAGAATTCTTTATTTAAGTTTTTATTGAAATTTCAAATAAAATAAAATGCCGAATTTCATGTATAATATAGTTTACATTGGCTCTATTCAGGGGAATTTCAATAATTTTCCATTTCTCCGAACTTCATTTTTCTCTTTTATTCACCAAAATTAGCTCACCTGTTGCTCGAGAAGAGGGTGGGGGTGAAGGGTGTCTTGTTTTACGAATAAATAATAATAAATAAATCGTGTGAATAAAGAAGAAAGAATAAAATACTCGCTGCAGATTATGACAGTGAAAAGGTTGAACATTACGATACTTTAGATTGCGTCATGCAGACACCTTGCTTTGAAAATTGACCCTTTGTTTCATTCATACGCTAAATAAATAATATAAGGAAGAGAAAATAATAATTAAAAAATTAAAAGGAATAAAACTAAGCTACCCTTATTTGCCGCCAATATATATATATATATATATATATGGGGTAAATGATGTTTTAAATCAACTTCATTATTTGTTAAAATTAAAAAAAAAAAAATAGATGGTTTTAACGAAGGAAAAATGCTTCAAGCATCTGGTATTCATGAATTGTCCTATCGCTTAAATGTAAGTAACTCAGAAAATTTGCATGCAATTATGTCTTACTATAATTTCACAGAAGGCGCTTTCTATGCAAATTACTTAAGCTCTTATTAAGAGCAGACGACCATCTTCGTGCCAGGTTATGAAACAATACTGATTGTTCATTAACCAAAAATTTAGTGTGTAGTGTTCTGAAAAAGGGGGATGGTACAGTTTTACAACACTTAAAGAAAGAGTTCATTTGTAACAAGCGAAAGAAATTAAAAATTGGGTGCATTATTTACATGCGAGTTCGAAGTAGAGAAGATTGTAAAAAAAACAAAAAACAAAAATATGAATTATAAAGGGACTTAAACTGAGTGTATTGATTATATTCTTATGTGACAAAACATATTTTCGAACGAGAAAGGAAGAAAAGGAGGAAATATCCTGTACAAACAAATCCTGTTTCGTCAATAAAATCCCTACCATTTTGCCTGTTTTCCTTTTAAACTTTTTCATAACACCCATACAACATTATTTGCATATTCCTTTGCGCTCTTTTCTTGCATCATTCAATTATACGTGAAAGTTTTGCTTATTCATGGAGGCCTCTTCATCCTTGCTTTCTTTTACTTGCAAAATTGCCTTATTTATTTGTATGTTCACTTTTATTTTTATATACATGTGTATACGACTGCATAAGTCGTGTCCTTCGTACTCGCGTATAAAAGACCATGAAATATAGAGACGTAGAAATGTCAAGGATTTAAGTTTACTAACGATACACAGAGAAACTGTTTTGTTGACAAACAAAAATAAAGGTGCTATAACCAAAAACATTTTCATTTTAAAAAACCCAAACGAATGTTTCGTGAAACAACATGAATTTTGCTGCAGTAAAGAAATCTTTAGTTGACTGAGCCAAATCTGCGTATCTGCCTTTTTTTAAACAAGAATTTTCTATTACACAGAGAAAAACATTTTTTGAGTAAAAATTGTATTTGTTTAAACCAAAACTGATATTTAAACAATTACTTTTATATCACATAAAATTTTTTTCATATTAACGGGGGGGCCACCACATATTGATGATTGGTTAGGTTAAGTTTTAATATTTTCGTTAGTTGAAAATTTCTAATAAATCATATTTTTTAAATAGCAATATTTTTTAAAATATTTTTTTATACAATTTTCTGAAAAAAAATTAATTTTTTTAGGCCATTTTTCAACTAACGAAAATATTAAAACTTAACCTAACCAATCATCAATATGTGGTGGCCCCCCCGTTAATATGTAAGTACCATTTTTGTGTGTTGATTTTTTTAATTTGAAAAGTATTTATTTACTTTAAACAATTTTTTCTTGTTTAGATTAAACGTGAATTATGTTTGTTTTGGAGTTAATCATATTTAGATTTACCGCATATCTAACCGAATTTCTTGAAATTTTATTTTTACATTAGTTTCTTTATTTGACATTTAATTCCGTCTTAGCTATAAAACATTTCATTATGTACAGTCCCCTGCAATTGTTACGGTCCACTTTCTCCGAGATGTGGCACAACGCAGTCCCTCTTTCTCCCCCACCTTCACTCCCTCCCTCTCGGGCTACGTCGTAGCCAATGTCGTAACACCGCTTCCCGTTGATCAGCGAAGTTAAGCGACATTGGGTCGGATAGTAGTTGGATGGGAGACCGTCCGCTGCGTCCAGACTATGTAGCGACCCGTGGTTCGAATTCTACGTAAAGCTCTAGGTCCCCTCTGTCATATGACCTTAGATGTTGCGAAGGAGGTTAAACAAAACCAATAATTATTATTACCCTCCCTCTCCTCCTTCCCTCTCCCTCTCGCTATCACCCCATCTCCTTCTCCCACTCTCCTTTCGTTATACCTAAAACGACGATATTACGAGACCAAACCCTCTACATGGAATCGCACAATAGCTGAAATTAATCATCATAATATAGAGGAATACAACACTTATTTGTAAGTATTAATATCGAATCACGATATGACAAAAAGTATTGCATCACGAATGATCCAAAAATTCGAAGGACACTGTAATTCGGCGTGTCAGATTACGATTTGAATAGCATCTAATTTTAAACTGTGATTTGAACCCAGCGACGAAATATATTAAATAATGTACAAATGTATATTAATATATATGTAAAGATTAATAATTCTAACATTTATTTTTGCATATAAAGTCCAAACTCGCGTGACACTCTAACTGATAAAAAATGCAAGTTTGGAAACATTTTTAATTTTCTTTCTATTTTAGCTGTACTAAGTAATTGATGAATTATTTATTTTTTAAATTACCTAATCACTTTTTAGATTAAGATTAACCATTTAATCGTGTTAATTCTGCAATGTTAATTTTTTTATACATTCTCTCTTAGTTGTAAAAGATGAAGTCATAACTTGCCAAAACTCTAAATTAACGCTTAATTTTAAATTTTAAACATTTAATTTTGGCTCATATGCATGTTTAATTTTAATCCATAATAAGACGCATATTTTAATTTCTAGTTTTAGTTAACTCGGCAAATCATGATAACATTAGATCTGTCAATATGCTGTTTAAAAGAAAAATATGACTTCATCTTCAAATATCTTACTTATCTACCAGTATGCTGTTACAGACAAAATTTACCTTTATCTTCAAATATTTTGCCAAAAAAATTCAGTGTATTGAGAATAAAAAACAGAACAGGTCAACATTAAATAATAACGATGTCACCAAATTATTATATAAACTCTTGTAATTTTTCAAATTATCATTCTGATTATTTTGATCTGACCTAGAGGCTGAAGTGTTACCTGTAATATTTTAGAAACAGTAAAATTCAGTAGGAGGATCTCTTTGTCTTCCCCTTTGAGCCCTGCTTTCTCCAGAGAACTTAGTTTTAAAATAGAATAAGTAATTTCCCGATACGCTACAAGAAGAATCGGGGAACTGTCAGACAATTTAATAAGTTTTCACAGAATCCTCCAATCCACTACAAGAAGAAACAGGAACGAAGTACAAAAGAAACTACTGCGATTCCTTACACGGTGCCAGCTACCCGTGTGAGAAAATCTGTTGTTGCCACCTAACCAGAACTCCCGTCAACCAAGGCCATAAACGGAGGGTTACCATATATATTACAGGATAACTGTCCTGTTCATACTGCTAGTATCATCAGACGGTGGTTTCAGGAACAACGAGATGTTGAGCTACTGGACTGGCCCACCAAGGGGTGTGACCTAAACCCCATTGAAAATGTGTGTGCAAATGTGGTTAACGCTTGGGAGCCTGGGCACGAGCGGACATCTTGGCACCTGCTGCAACACACCATGGCCGAGTGGGAACTTTTCCGCACGAACCCACAAGTCATCTACAATCACATGGCATCTGTTCCAAATAGGCTACGAGAGGGCATTAATAATAATGGAAGATGGACCAAGTATTGAGTAATTATGTATAATAATGTTATGGTTGTGATGTAGTAAATATATATTTATTTACTCGAACACTTGTCAGTTCTTTATAATTTGAACATTATGTTTTGTATGTTCTTAAGAAAATCCCTATATTTACTTGATTCGTGTTTATTTTTGTAATAAAACATTGAACTATGTTATCATTATCTCTCCATGGATAGACCTTTTCCTGGATAATCATTTGTTGATGATGTATAGACTTTAAACAGAATGTTATTGGCTGGAGGAAAAGTCGATACTACAACTTATCTTACACTTTAACTATAACATGGCCACATCAAAATCGTATGATTAAAAGCTTTTAAAGTATCCAACGTTTGTGAAATAACCTAACTACTCTATTCCCTAAATTTAGGAATAATGTATAAATAAAATACATAGTCGTCCTAGTATTACCACCAAAACTACAATGAACAATATATTTTTTCAGTCATTGGTCTTCAAAAATTAAAAATATTACTATGACATAGCTGAGAGGGGAGGAGGAGAGAGAGCGGGAGGGAGGGTGGGGGACTGGGGTTTAAGAGGGACTGCGTTGTTGCCACATCTCGGAGAGGGTGAAGCGGAATTATTGCAGGCGACTGTACGAGTACATTATGTACTGTATACGCAGAAATGAATATATAAATTTTTATACCTTTACCAGATTCGAATTACTTTTCCCGAGATCCTTCACGCAACGTATAGAGTTTTCTTCTATTTACGTCACTCGGAGCTGCGGGTGCGTTCAGCAACTTCAATATTTATAATTGTTTATCCATTACATTATTAAATAATTTTTTGTGAAAATGTTTTTATTTACATTCAAAAACTTTATATTCAAAAGGAAATAAAGAATGCACCTTTTTTTTAAACTATAACAGCTAACATTGACCCTCTATAAATGGATGCATGCATGCATTGGTTGTTGTTTGAAAACATAACTTGTATTGGTGTTTAGCATTCACAACGAAATTCTACAATGAAGAAAGGGAGCCAGCAAAATGCTTATGATTTCTAATTAAAGCAATTATTATATTTTAACAGTTGCCGTATTTAATTAAGATAAATGTGGTCAACTGAATGTGTTCTGTTGTTTTCAAGAAAAGCATTTTTTGTTGTAACAAACCAAACCAACAAAATGTATATGATGACTGTAAATAAAGGAATTATGTTTTAGCTACAGCTTTCTTTTATTAAAACAAAATGTAGTTAACGAAACGTGTTTTGTCGTTCAAAATAAATTATTTTTTCTCCATGTCCCCAGTTACCGCAGAAACCAGCACATGCGTTTTGAAAAATTCATTTATCTGGGATAGTATTTGACGAAACAATGCATTCATACACTGTAAAAGCCATTGTTCTTAAGTTAAAAAGCACTGTCTTGTTATACAGGGTGTTCGTAAAGTCCAACATCATGGGCAAAGTTTATTGTCTATAATATGTTTAATTTTTATGAAGCTGGACTTTATAGACACCCTGTAGTAATAATATTCATTCTCCCCTAATATATATCATATCTGCTGAAATATGACTTCTTATTCGAATCCGAATTCGAATCTATAGAACTGTATATCTTCGAATACAAATATACAGTTCGTATACAGATATACTGCTCGAAAGGACTGGATAATGTATATCTTCGAATCCGTATCCGAGGACAGCTTCAACATATAACTCGCATTAAACCATGGCTTCTGCAATATACATTGTTTTATATCTGTTCATGCAAATGGCATTCCAGTGATATTAATTAAAGTTACTTTACATTAGACTAACATTACTGATGTATTAAAATGTCAATATACATATTTTATTCGCTCTTCGGTATATATATATATATATATTCTGCGCCTGAAATTATCTAAAAAAAAATATTTTTTTATTAAAAATCAGCAGTGAATAAAACTGAGAAGATCAGATTTTCTTTAAAAAAAACAATCGATTATTCAAATAATTTTCGATTTCGATTCCAATTCCAGAGTTCAAATATATATATATATATATTTGAATATATATATATATTTGAATATATTATTTGAATAATCGATTGTTTTTTTTTAAAGAAAATCTGATCTTAGTTTTATTCACTGCTGATTTTTAATAAAAAAATATTTTTTTTTAGATAATTTTAGGCGCAGAATTTAATTTTGGCCTTTCTTAAATGCGGAAAATTAACCAAAACTAAGATATATGAACCGTAGCCTAACTAAAATAAAAAGTAAACCATACGTGTCCGGCTAGGTTAGCATTTAACGAAAAGTTTGAAATGTCGTTTAACATCGTTAGGTTAGATTAATTTAGGTTCATGATCCAAAATTGGATCACTCTGGAACCCTTCTGGGAAATTACATCCACTATAGACGAATAAGTAATGATAAATGACAAAAACTATAGTATTTGTCATTTATCATTACTTATTCGAACTATAGTGGAGGTAATTTCCCAGAAGAGTTCCTTGTTCCATGCACGGTCTGTGTTTAACATATAAGTTTTTCAGGGGACCATTCTGAGTTTGTGTATACTAAACGGACGTGTTATGTGCCTTGAAAAGTGGACGCTCAATGTCCCGGTTGAGGTTCAAGTTTTGTTTTTTGGCTAAAAATACAATAGTTACCCCTTTTTCTTTGATGTATTCAATCCGACGTGAATGCAAAACGAGTTTTTTGTGTATATTGAGGTTCTGAATGTAGTAGGCTAGGTATAAGCTGTAAACCCTAGATCCTGTCCCAAAGCTGGATCCTTTGCAGATAGCTGGTGAGGGAAGCTATATTTTGGGGCCTCTTTGTGAGTAACCCGTTACCCACATTGGGCTTTCCATCATGAAAAAGAAAAAACTATAGTATTTTTCATTTATCATTACTTATTCGAACTATAGTGGATGTAATTTCCTAGAAGAGTTCCTTGTTCCATGCACGGTCTGTGTTTAACATACAAGTCTCTCAGGGGACCATTCTGAGTTTGTGTATGCATATATATATATATATATATATATATATATACCTCATTTTTTCATTTGTTTCGTTCTTTCGCTCTCATCTTGCGCGGATAATTCTCCTATAGAAAGCGTCGTTCTTTACGTTAATTATACTGCGTGTTTGCAGTTATAATGTATATAATGTTACGGCATGCGGGAGGTGCCCCTTTGGGGGCATTGGTTTCTGCGCGTATGTAGAGGAATTACGGCATTTGTTTGGGTGAGGCCTGTGGTGTAGTGGTTATCATATCTGACCGGCAATCGGAAGATCCAGGGTTTCCTATACAAAGCGTCGTTCTTTAGGTTAATTATTCTGCGTGTTTGCAGTTATAATGTATATATATATATATATATATATATATATATATATATATATATATATACACACACACTCTGTATATATATATATATATACATATATACACACATACACACACACACACAGTATATATATATATACACACACACACACACACACACAGTATGTGTATATATATATATATATATATACACACACCTTACCTTACAACCTTACAAAGGTTCCGCCGCGCGATGATTCCTCATTGCGAGAAGGTCAAGCTTTTCGCCCCTCCTCTCGAGTTGGCCTGGTGAAGTAGTGAGTTGGTTTCTTGTGCTTTCCACTTCACATAGCCAGGTACGCCCTAGTAGTATGACTGCAAAATGGGAGAGTGCAAATGCAATTGCATAATGTTGCAAGAGTGCCACCCCCACCCCGGCGGGAGGAATGAATCACCCTGATGAAACGTAAATGGGTTTGTTCGAACTCGTATGCTCCGTGAGGAATGAGTCACACCACAATTTAATGAAACGTGTACGGCGCTGTTCGAGTCGTTGTATCCCATTATATTGGGCAGGTGTCTTGAGAAATTTTCCGATACAAGAATTAATTTCAGATTTAATGTTTTATCACTACCACTTCCCCGAATACGCACCAGACATTTTCCTTCAGGGTAATTTTCACGAACTAAACACATTTTTTAAATGTTTTATCACTCCTAAACAGCTTCACAAACCGGGGCGCTATTAGAGAGAAACATATGTTCATATTTATCCTTTTTGTTTAACAGCCGATACTCATCTCTAAAATCTGTTAAAAACTCACACAACCCATTAGCCACAACCTCACTACAAACCTCATCATGATATATATTAATGTAGTGGTAAAAATACTTAAGATTGTCCATGATAACAAGATTTACATTTTCAGCCGTAGGGTACGAGTAATCGGTATGGTGTAACATGATATAATACCGCTTATCACACCACACATCCACAATACTCACTACCCATAACTGTTGTTTATCTTCTGATCGTGTTGCTTCTTCTACCACGCGGTGCACGTGAGCCTTTATAAAGCTTAGTTCTATAACATACTTCAGTACATCGTCTGTACTGCGAAATCCTACAAACCCCTCGCCAGAATATTCGTAGAGTATTTGAATAGCCTGACCCTTCGCACGATACAATGCAACCTTAAAAGCTGCAAAGGAGGAGGGTATAGGAAGTTTTCCAGTATCCACTACATCTACGCACTTGGCAGAATACCATTTCATAAATGTTGAACACGCGATATTAAAGGTGGCCATTACTATTTTCTTCTATGCGAAAGAATAGTCTGAGCTCAAGGGTATACAGAGGTCAACTGAGTACGGAAGGGTAGATGCCAGCTCAGGTTGCAGCGTGATTCACGTCGCCGTTCTTACAGTGGGTGGAGCTTAACTTTTTACTGTACACACACACACACATGCAAAGTAAAACGCTAGTTGAAACATGATTTATTTAATAAACGAAATAATCAAGATGTATATATTTACAAATACGTGTAATAATTAAGTTAGCAATAGACATATCAAAGATTATGGTATCCAAAGGGTACGGTGTCATAGGTACCAGGCACCTGGTAGCGTTTCCGATAGGTGTTACGGCACACCTTTGTGCCCCTAAGTTCCTTCACGCCCCCCAGCTTCTGCGCCCGAAAATTGTGAGTGTCTACAGTCAGTTGGGGCGGCCGATCACCCTCATCATCCAAGCACACTAACTCCTTCAGCGAATCAAAGTTGACGACCAGCCGATTCGCTTGGTTAAGCGTGATACCCTTAGCCTTCACGATATACTTCGTTTCATTCCCTATCCTCACCTGTACCCCATAGGTCTTTGGCCCTGTTGACACAAACGAGTCGGCGTATGCGTTGTCCCCATACTCATCCTTGATCTCGTCAGTTAGCTCACAGAGGAACTCCCCAATAGCAGGCATGTATTCACCCCTCCTCGCTGTGAATATCACGCTATCTGTATCGGCATACAAAACCCTCTGCCCAAGAGTATGCAATAGGCCCCAAAGTTTGATGCGGGCGTAGGCTGTTGTGAAGCTGGCTAGAGGAATGTTTGTAACCCGTGATGTATCTGTGAACAATTCAGTATTGTTGTACTTTATTATGAAGTATTACCTACATTCACAAACTCCATGACTTCTTTATCGGGTGCGTTGGCGTAATCCCAGACTTCACTATAACTTTACGTCAAATGAACGTTCCCTTTACCGGTATTCTGTGCAAATTTTCCCCAAAGACTGTTTAGGCACAATTTTGCACTAAAGCGCTTGCCAGGATTCTTTACAACTTGGGTACGATCAAATTGTATACGTTCGTGGTCACGGTAACGCTAAATATAAGATGTTTTTTCATTTTCGGTTTCAACCTCTCGCGGATATCCTGACGCCTCAACCTTGTCCTTCAAAAACGCGTTTATATATGGTGTGAAAAGGTTGGGTAGCTTCTGAAACCTCCACACCTTATGTATCTTCATTATTTTATACACAGGGCGAACAGCTAGGACCAGCTCAGGGATTGTGTATACACCTCTGATCTTACGCAGGTGGGGTGTATGGTCACAATCACCATTGTTTTCTTCCGCACACCTCACGCACAGGGGAAACATGAGTTTGTGATCTATAGCAAAGGGTAAGCTCGGCATCCATAAATCGCGAGGGGGGAGCACGTCTACGAAAGAAAGGCCGAAATAGTGCCCGTTCAAATTTCTTGAAAAGTCGTTGATGGAGGGTAGACTAGGTCCCACCAATTTCCTAGGCGCACACATGGGGTACGGGTCGTTCTTCATCACGTAGGGGTATAAAGAGCAGAAATCGTAGTAGTGAAGCTTCACACCCTCCGTAGGTGGAAAGTAAGCTTGAATGGGTTTGTACGCCCACCGAACAAGCTATCACCGCATTTGAGAGGATCCAGTACCATTGAACGCTTCATAATGTTTATTTCTTCACGGTACGCCTCGTCTGTCTCCATCCGTGCATCATACTCATGCTCCCACAAGACTTTGTGAGTGAACTGGACGCCTATAAGTTGATCGCGGGTGCGCGTCCACGCAAGACAGTCGGCAGGAGATCTAACGTGGATATCTCCTACGATTCCACACAGGACGGGGGCATCCATGCCACCAGCAACCATTAAAGGAGTACACAGTCTTCATGTAAGAGACACGGTTTTCACTTAGACAATCAATCCAAAAAACATGGCCATTAACCTTAATGGGCACTTCCCCCGTGTTGCGGGCATGCTTTATGTATACACCTGTCTGTTTCTGTAGGTGTATGAGCCAGTAAATAGCCTTGTGCCCATAACTGCGGGGGTTGTTTCTGTGGATAATGGCTAAGGTGCCTTTAGGCATGGACTTATTCTTGAACACCGTAAAACATAATGAAGCGATGGTGGTTGCGACTTGCAGCGGATCGCATTTGAAACGACATATGTACATCCTTCTAAAGGCCTGGAAACATACTCTAAGCACGCTACATCATTCACGCAATAACGCTCACATTCATGAGCTATATTATAAGGATTACGTTCATTAAAACTGTTGTAGTATCGATCAAAATCTTCACGTTCATCTGTACTCATACAATCATAGTTAAAGTAATGTTTGGGTGGAGGTAGACCTACGTAATTTAAAGTTTCGCTAGTGAGGAATGTGTAAGGGAAGTATCCTTTTGAAACTTCAGCTGCTACCCCATCACCTTGGGTAGCTTTGCTAATTTACAAGGTGTGAATAATAAAGTGTCTTTAAATTGTACATTACCTCTTATTTGCATCTGTATTAATTTGTTGCCTCTTTTCAATGGTCACCTGTAAATATCTCAGAGGACTCGTGCTCAAGCAGCTCCTTATAAAGGAACTGTGTGTCAAATTTTGCCCCGTTATGGGCGAGAATATACACAGTCATTTTTTTGAACTTGTCGCTAACTTGACAATATAGGACACAAATAGTTTCACAGGCTATCGTGGACATTCGTTTTAAAAACGTTTGTCCGTTTACCACATTTGTGACACTCATCACACTCGATCTCCATACACTCATCACAGATAGTCTGGCTCACAAGTAAATGTGGAAACCTCTTTGGTTTCAGCGTTCGTGTATGTTTCTATATCGTAGTACACAGTTATACAAGGGTTGTTTTTAGGCTTGGCGTCTTTCATATAACATACATGCTTTACACCATCCGCCTTATATTTCTCATGGCATGTAGACAGTGAATTTCATCACATTTATGGTAAACTTTCCCCAATTATCCATCATGTGAAACATACCACATTCACAGATTCTCATTTTCCTGCACGTGCCAATTGATTTATGGAGCTCAAAACAGCTATTATTGAAAAATGTGCGTCTACACACATTACAATCCTCTTCTCAGCTTCAACTACACGGCTTTCACATTTGGCTTTTACACTGCTCACATACCATGTGACATTCTTTACAATGTTTCACTATATCATCCGCAAACTCGAGACACCCTTACACAAATCATGATGTCGTCCATATTTTCGACTTTTATCATAACTCGCGTAAAGGCACCTTATATTACGGATGGGGAGATATGTTGTCCTGACAGTCCTAAAATAAGTAGGGGTCTTGTACGATCTCTCACACTGCTTTTAAAAACATACACAGTTCTACGACGATCATCCAGTCCAAATACAACTATACGAGCATTCATTTCCTGTTCTACCTTCTCATCTTCAGGACCCATGTTACAGTCAAACTCAAGTTCACAGTCTACAGCTAGTTTACGGGCACGCTCCACGACCGTAGGCAACCAAATTTTTGGGTCGTGTATTTAGTACAGTAAACATACGAGCCAAGACTACTGCTATAAAGCCGCAACCACGATCGACGTTTATATGCCGTCTAAAAATAGCCTGAGAATTGAAGTTAAGAGTGTAAGGTGTGGCACTATGCCCGCAACACGGAATACACGGTCAATATTTACCGTGAAGTTGTCCATATTGAAGGCTATACTACTTTGGGAGGCCTGCATTATACGACCTAATATATACTCTACATCTTCAGCGCCAAACGCCTGAATGGTACTACTACCCAAAAATCATCTACAGAGCCATCATCTGACCCGAATCCGAAGGACAGCCTCGTCCTGACTTCACGCTCGTCGCGGTTCTGAAGGGCAAACTCTACAATACGCTCTACAACGCGACGTAGCCGTGTTCAATACCGTTGCTATACATGGATCTAGGATCAACCCTGACTATACCGATTTCTAGTCAAGGCTGGGGTAGGGGTTGCGGTGCGCACCAACTCGAACGTTATACCATCCTCAACAGAACGGGGAGCAGCTGTGGAGGATGAATAAGGGGTATTTGAGGAAGCGTATGTGTGGGTTGTTGCGTAAGACGTTGAGGGTTGGGGCTCTATTACTGCAGACTCAACAGAACGGGGTGCAGCTGTGGAGGATGAACAAGGGGTATATTGGCGGAAGAAGCTGATGTGGGGTTGGTTGCGTAAGACGTTGAGGGGGGTCTATTACTGCAGACTCAACAGAACGGGGGCACTGTGGAGGATGAACAAGGGGTATATTGACGGAATGCTCTACTGTGGGGGTTGCGTAAGACGTTGAGGGTTGGGGCTCTACTACTGGTGGTCTAACAACCGGCGCATCCTGACACGCTTTATACCTGACGTGGAGGACTCTTCATCATGTCTCCGCTTTGAACGTGCTACATGTCGCTGGTGAGGGTTCATCGGAGGGTATGGGCACTGTAGATGCACGGTCAACGGGTTCATCCGTGATATCGATGATGGGGGCTGTACATCGTCGTCATTCACGGTTCTGTGGAAGAAGAAAACAAAATATAAGGAGCAGAACTCGTTATTTGTAATATTCTGTAAATGACCCACTTAGGGGTGTGACGTGTTAGAAATGGAATCTGTAGAAAAATTCAGATTCACGAGCCCATCCACATGTATTATATCTGGACCGACAGGTTGTGGTAAAACGGTGTTTATGCTTAATATCATTAAAGAAAAGGGGAAATGTTCTCAAAATTTGTGCATAAAGTTATATGGTGCTATTCGACATACCAATCAGTGTTCAACGAGTACCAAGATGATGTTTTGTTCCACAAGGGGGTCTATGACGTTAATTCGTTAAAGGGAAATGAACATACAGTCATCGTAATTGACGACCTCATGTTGGAGATGGATAAAACGTTTGCCGAGACATTTACAGTATTCTCCCACCACCTTAACATAAGCGTGTTCTTCATCAATCAGAATCTATTTTTAAAAATAGATACATGCGCGATGTGTCGTTAAATACGCAATATCTAGTCTTATTCGCGCAACGTAGAGATGTGTCACAAATTGGGGTATTAGCCAGTCAAATGTTCCCGAATCAGCGTAAGGAGTTTTTGGAGGTTTATAAAGAGGTCACAAAGCAACGTTATGGATATTTGCTTTGTGACCTTCACCCGCGAAACACGTTTAGGGTGCTTCTAAGAACGAATATATTTCCAAACGAACCTGAAACCGTGTATATTCCAGAATGACGAATAGGCTAAAGAAATACCGCGAATTAATAAAAATCTATCAACGACTGCCTCGAGCATTGCAGCAGATGTTTGTTAAAAATATCGACTCTGACTTTTTAAAATGCATCTGTGAAATCTGCCTTAATGTTATAAAATGTAATGTTCCAATGAAATCCTCTCAGAAGACTCGCTTACGTCGTTACAAGAACATAATACGGACGCTCGCCCATAAAAGTCAGACTGTGGGTAAGAAAAAGCGTATTATTGTACAAAGAGGCGGTTCGTTCCTCCCATCTTATTTTCAATTTTGGGCCTTTACTGACTAGATTAATATAATGAAGAAGGTGGTTGTGATCCCGCACGAGGTGTATGCTTCATTACAAAGGAGTCCAGACGCGGTTCTAGACCCCGTAAAAGTAGGCTTAAAAGAATGGAAAGTGAGTTGCTAACCCTATTAAACAGTGAAAAGGCACCTGATGAGAAAAGGATCTTGTACCAAGAGGCTTTGCAGAAATTTCTTCATGAGTACGAAGATTATAAGCATCCTACAGAGCTCCCGTGAGGCACAGCTCGAGTAGCGCTGAGCATAGCGACACAGGGCCTGAGCAACCAAAGAGTAGCGGAACACAGCACATCGAACATGTGCTAAAAAACAGCCTCCCCCATACATTGAGGAATAAAGGGCTAAGTCTTTATAATCTATTGAGTGAGGACCCCATCATACAGTGGACCGACAGGCGAGGTCATTGTTGAAGGAACAAGGGTACAAGGATCCAATATCGTTGATATTGTTCATGATCTGGTGAGAAAGTGGGATAGGCCCTCACCAACAGGATGGAGGCATATTAAAGCAAGACTACAACAAATAAATGTCCCCAAAACATTGATAGGTAATCTGAATAGGTTAAAAGACTTGGAACATGCATCGCACGTGTCACAACTGAGTACACCTTCGCCCCCAGCAGCTGCAGTGTCTCTGAAGAGGAGAAAGAAGAGAATAGACGGCCAACCTTATCCACGTGCCTCTAAAATACGCAAATGGCTAACGTATTAAGTAAGCACTATTATGACATTTCTAACCCTGCATCCTATGGTGGCGTTAATAGATTGTACAGAGGTGTTATGGTGTAAGGAAAAAAGATGTTGAGAGATTTTTACGGGCCAGGATGCTTATACACTTCATAAACCGGTGAGAAAAAGGTTTAAAACAGCCAAGACAACAGCCGCCTCGATTGACTCTATTTGGCAGGCAGATTTAACAGACATGCAAAGATATTCAGTGTACAACGATGGCTACCGTTACATCCTATTCATAATAGATGTATTCTCTAGATACCTGTGGCTAATTCCCCTGAAAAATAAATCGCCTGAAACAGTTGCTAAAGCGGCCAAAACGCTGATGTTGAAAGAAAACAGGATTCCTGGCTATTTTTGTACGGATATGGGAAAAGAATTTATAGGACGAGCTTTTCAGAACATGCTGTCAGAGTTTAATATCAACTATTACACTTCTAATTCTATACATAAGGCTTTTTTAGCTGAAAGAGTTCAACGTACCATAAAGGAACGCATGCACCGATATCTTACACATAAAAACACATACAGATATATAAACGTTCTCGATTCATTGGCTTCATCCTACAACCGCTCACACCATCGTACGATCGGTACAACGCCTAACGATGTTTTAGAAAGAGGCAAGCGCCCGAGAAGAGATGGAGTGCCGCTACCACCACCACCTTCTTTGCGTTTCAAAATTAATGACTATGGAAGACTGTCACGTTCGGGAAATAAATTCGCGAAGGGTTTTGAGCAAGGATGGACACGCGAGATTTTTAGAGTTAGAGCTATGATGCCTAAAGGTGAAATAATGATGTATTACGTTGAAGATTTGAATGAAGAAGAGATCTCGGGAGATTTTTACCGCGAGGAGTTGCAGAAAGTGCCATTTAATTTAGGAAAAAATGTGTTTAAAATTGAGAAAATTTTAGGAAGCAAAGGTACAGGAAAGAGAAAAATGTACCTGTTGAAGTGGCTAGGTTACCCAGAAAGCTTCAATACCTATATAAAAGCTGATGCAGTAATGAAGCTTAATTAGTATGCAGCATGACCCCCAACCACTTCTACGTCACACTCACGGCCTCCTCATCCCTGTCTGTACACCCTAACAACACACTAGCCAACTTTGTAACAGAACTCCATGGGCCCTTTGAGTTGGGGCGTGATTCGTATGAGGTGGGGGTATGTGAATTTCAGTGTGAAAAAGCCGGGTTAACTCGGGATGAAACTATACGTATCGCACGGACTAAGGTTACTCGGCACTACAGTACAACAGTGACACTAGGATCGGGGCGTTATGGTTCGGCTGAGGATGTTGTGAGAGACTTAAACGTAAGTTTTAAAAACTGAAATCTCACGAATGATTTATTATACGAAATCGTAAAGAGAGGAAACCATGCACATACTCTAGTCCTAAAATCAAAGGTTACCAGAAATCTTAAAGACGGAAGAGTGCTCACAATTATAACCGAGGGGCGTTATCGAGCAGCCTTCCAAAGAGACACCTTTCACGAGACACCGCATGACTTGTCCAGCTTAATGTATCACTTGAAGATGGAGAAATTGGATGTAAGCTCTCAGCCTCCAGACATGTGCTAGATTTACAGCAATATAGCGGAACACCAGTTTGTTGGGGATACCAAGGCACGCCTGCTGCGCACAGCACACATCCCCAACCACAGTGGAAGGAGCTTGAGTATTACATATGACAGACCCCATTATGTGAATGTCGCAACTAATCTAATAACTAATATCTCAATATATATAAGAACGATTGAGGGCAAAAATTTCCCATTCGGTGACGGGAGCTTAACAGTGAAGCTGCACTTTCGACGCACTGAGTTATAATGGCCACAAAGCCTTTCACGGTGTACCGAGGGGTGAGATACCAGCGTGGTAGTGGACTTGGGTCCATTTTTTCATCCATACTACGCAGGGGGGCCAGGTACCTAGGGAGGAAGGCGTTACAAACAGGTTTTAACGCGGCAGAGGACATATTGGGTGGAACTAAGCCTAAAGAAGCTCTAAAAAAACATTTAAGGCGTACACGGGTTGAAATCATCAAAGACGCGGAGAGAAAAATGCGTGGTGGCGGAAAGAAGAGAAATGCTAGGAAGAAGGGGTTACCAACACGTGGTGGAAAGAAAAAGCGAAATGCTAGGAAGAAGGGGTTACCAACACGTGGTGGAAAGAAGAAGAGAACTGTTAGGAAGAAGGGGTTACCATCACGTGGCGTTAAACGTAAAAGGAAACCAAAAAAGAAGTGTTCAAAGCGTATGAAACCTATGGCTGATCATTTTTTTAACTGATATAAGCTGAGGACGCTACTCTCACGAATCATAGATTGACTAATACTCGTCGAGGGAAGGTGGCACTATTTCTGACTCGTCATGACACGTTTCATTCATCCGTGTAGTTTACAATGTTGTAAATCGGAACTGTCCCTCTTTGATATACCACCTACTCAGATCTCTATTGAACATAGTGACTGTATTACAATTAACCCGTTAAACACAATTAGTTCACCTAGTGCCCCTATAGAATTCGTGATACCCAGCTCAGGCCCTTACTTTTTTGACCCGAGCTGCATGCACATGTATGCTAAAGTACGCATTGCCCATTCTGACAGAACGGATTGCTATGATAGTTATGCTGCCTACCCTGAAACCAACTTTCTGCACTCCATATTCAGTCAGTGTGTCGTATATTTAAATCAGACTAACATCTCGGCAGGCACGGGGTACTATCACCTACGATCGTATCTGGAAAATTTCCTCAACTTTTCAAAAGAAGCGGAGGACACCTTTTTAACCGCCGAGGGGTATTACCACACTAAAGATGAAGATGGAATAAAGGATAAGTTTAAAAATTCTAAAAAAAAGATATACGGGTGTTTTGGACGCCTGCATACAGACTTTACTTTCCAGGAGAAGTTGCTTATGAACGGGGTAGATATGAAATTGAAGCTTACCCGCACGAGCCCTGAGATCTGTATAAATCTGGGGGCTGACCAAGAAGAAGGCACGAAACTGTTGTGATACACATCATGGAAACGTATTTGCGTATACGCCGTGTGAAATTAAGTTCCCCGAAACAAATAGAAATATCCAATTAACAGGGTACAGATCAAACTGTACACGATTCCCGCAGGGGTGGCATCGAAACAGCTAGAAAACATTGCTCTTGGAGTCCTACCTGAAAGGATTTTAATTGGAATACAGGACCACGCCTCGACAAATGGAAATTGTAAAAAGAGTGCGTTAAAATTCGAGAATTTCGGGCTTAAAAATATTACTCTATACGTAAATGGCATCGCTCTGGGTCGGGTAATGAATATGGACTACTCATCAGATGCTGTGTTCCAGCTCTGTGCGAGAGCTTATAGTAGTTTGGCTCATAATACGGGTGTGTGTGATGAACTTGGTTTCGGAATAACTCAGAAAGAATTTGTGGAACAGTTTAGTATTTTCTCATATGACATTACGTCTGACTTAACTGCTGGCGTAAATACGCATTTAAACGCCCAACAGACCGGCACCATTTCGGTGAGGCTGGAGTATGCCAAACCTATGGACGCCCCTAATAGTGTACTAGTATGCCTCAAGTCGCAAGCCCTAATAGAAGGAGACAGATTTAGGGGCGTTATCACTGACTTTTAAAATGGATGCGAATACACTTTAGAGAGTGTTGAAAAGTGAGTTTCGCGCGATCAAAATTTATCGGAGTGTTCGCTAAGAATGAAATATTGAAGCTGCCTAGCACGAGAAAATGGTACGGGGTTATCGTTAACACCGACATTGTGGGGGTGAGGGGATTCATTGATTTGCAATCTATTTTAAAACTAAGGAAAATGTACTATTTTGACTCACTCGGCTTTCCAACATGGTATGACTCGACAATTGTGAAGTTCATAGCACAACTAGATGTGCCAGAGGTTATTTGGAATCCATATCGTTTCCAAGGATATTATACTGAAACATGTGGATTGTATTGTATTTTGTTTCTCATGCATATGTCGCGTGGGAAGGGATTTATGAATTCTTTAAAATTATTCGATTTATACGACGCAAATATGAATGATAAATATGTGTGCAGAGAGATAAAAAAAAGGTTCCCATATGTTAGTACCCCCTGTAATGTGTAAGATCTATATTGTGTAAATCTGTATATACATTTGTATCCATTAAGAATTGGGACGCTGACCCTTTTTGTACATGTTTTTCTACTGTTTAATAAATTAAAATATATTGTGTTTTGTTCTTATCCTCAAAAAAAACTTACATAATCTCCTCCATGACAGCGCACTCGCTTGACCGGATGTGTGTCAATACCATGACTTCTGGATCGCTGGGTAGGCTAGGTGGGGTGGTTACCACTTCACTTATCACCCTTTCGTCAAAAGTGTTTATAATATGGTCTAGCTCTGTCTCGGTCCTGTAATTAAAATAGATGCATGAAATTGGATGCGGCTAAAAGTATTGTGTCCACCATATATATGTGTATATATATATATGAGTCATAGGCGATGATTAAGTATGTTTTTCAAAACACCCTTATTCCAATTTGGCAAAATCCTACTGTGTGCTGCATTATCTTAAAATCCAAAAGAAATGTAAAAACACTATAGCTTCAAAGCTCTTACATTATTTTCTCTACAGCCTGACGCTCGCTGTCTCGTGCCAATACCACGACTTCTGTATCGATGGGCAGGTTTGGCGGGGTGACTATCACTTCATTCATTCTCCTTTCGTCAAAAGTGGCAATAACACGGTCAAATTCCGCCCCGGTCCTATAATTAAAATAGATGCATGAAATTGAATGCTGTTAAAAGTATTGTGTCCACCATATATATATATATATATATATATATATATATATATATATGAGTCATAGTCAATGATTAAGCATATTTTTCAAAACACCTTTATTGCAATTTGGTAAAATCCTACTGTGGTGCTGCATTGCGGTGCTGCATTATCGTAAAATCCAAAAGAAATGTAAAAACATACTATATAGCGGCAAAACACTTACATTATTTCCTCTACAACCTCGTTGTCCCGCGCCAATACCACGACTTCTGTTTCGATGGGTGGGTTTGGCGGGGTGACTATCACTTCATTCATTCTCCTTTCGTCAAAAGTGGCAATAACACGGTCAAGTTCTGCCCCGGTCCTATAAGGTTAAGTGAAAATAAAGAGATACAATAAGAGAAAATACCGCGTATTTAAGAAGCAGATAATTCTTAAAAGTTTTAATATTTTTTCTAAAAACCTACCTGTACAAGAAATGTACAAATATGAAAACCCAATATATATATATATATATATATATATATATATATATATATACTTACGAAAGAACCAGGCAATATTTAAAAAAATTTAAAACGTATTTATTGCAATTTGGTGATTTCCTACTGCGGTGCTGCATTATCGAGAAAAATGAAGTTCCAGGCTCAATTGTGTTAGATTACGGTAGGTTAGGTCAGGTTATATTATAAACGAGAAAAATTCATCTTTAAATTATCGAGAAACAGAAAACAATGTGACTAATTTTACGTTGTATAAAAATTCAGAACAAAAGGAAATTAGATTGTCATTTTTAAACGAGAAGCAATACAAACTAATTTTCAATGCTAATAAATGAATGAGATTTGTTTGTTAGGTTATGTTAGATTGGTCAGGTTATAGTATAAACGAGAAAAATTCATCTTTAAATTATCGAGAATAATCACGATGGAAACGATGGGGCTAATTTTACGTTGTAGAAAAATTCAGAACAAAAGGATATTAGATTGTCAATTATAAGTTACTCACATCCCAGCAGCACAGCGTTTTCATTGGACGGATCTTGCATGTCGCCACAAATTTCTATAACATCCTGTGTTGCTGGGAGGCCGCCCGATCTGCAGCGTCGAAGAGATGTGCCACTGCATGGGAATATTCGGAGTCGCATTCCTGTAAATCGGGCGAAGCGTACAGTTGATCCATGGCTTGTATAATGCACTAAAATGCGAGAAACTGACTCTCTGTGTCGTGATTTGGCGTTTATAAGGAGGCATGCGGCCTGCCCACAAGAGCGAGCCTTGGCACCCTATTGGCTTGCGGTGAAATTTGGGCGGGTATTAGAACTTAGGCATGCATTTTCGACCAACCCGAGAGCCTGACCCCTTTCCAAAGAACCGTGATTGGGTGTTCCACGAAAGCTGGGCATGAATTTTGCAGCCCGCGCTGCGTACAAAGCTGTGATTGGGAGACCCCATCACATCTGGGTGGGGCGTCTGTTCCGGTGCGTTGGTCACCATCTGCTACAAATTTTATTTTTCTGTGATGTACCATATCGTTCAACAAATATTGATTTAGGATTTGAGAATCAAAACATCTGCCTGTTTGAATTGAATTTGATGTCCCATGAGGGCTTTCTTTATTTCCCGATCGACTAAATTTAAATTTCTGCGAAAATGTCTTATATTGTCACAAAACTTTTCTGTGGTGGAAGCATTCCTCTGAAATCTTTGCTTATTTTTTGATTAGCATTTACGGGCTTGCTCGGGTATATGGTCACTTACAGATTAGGGGTGGCAAAGGTCACAGATTCAAAAACATTTTCTGTGTTGCATTGTGTCACACTGACCATTCCACAAATTGTAAATAAATTTAAAATGAAAAAATCTCTACCATGCGATATATATATATCCTTTGATTATTTCTCCAACAATACAATTTATTTTTCTGCGAAAAATAAATTTACTGTAGAAGAAGAATTCTTGATCCTTACGGACAAACCACGTATTTGCTTATATACCCGCATGCTGAATAGAAAACACATATGTATTGTGTGGGCTCTTCCAAGGGTAATCTGTTTATCGGTTTTTACGGCCAAATTGTGATTAGAAAAAGATGTACGTATGGTTTCAGATATGTTATTGAAGAGACGTGTTATTTGCTCTGAAAGGCACTAGCTCGGCCCTTGTTTTGTATGATAATTTGGTAGGCCTAAAACTTACTTAAAAATAGAATAATTACAATTTATATTTAATTTTCTCATTTAGCGAGTTGATGAGAATAGATTGTTCTTTCGACATGTGATCAGCCTTAGGACCGGAGAGTTGTTTAAACAAATCGACTAAATAAATAATCGAGATAGCTGAGAGAAAAAATATTTTTCAAAACATGTAGCGACCTTTTTGAGATAGATAAGGCGATGTTAGTTTAATTAAATACGTGATTGTCATTATTTTGTAATTTTCCACAAAAATTTCCCGAGAATCTTCGGATGAAAATTTAGCTGCTCTGACCATCGTTCGACCTTTATGGTCGGTTGGTACCAATGGGGTTCTCTGAAAGGGGGAATGAAACGAGAATAAGGGAGTGAGTGAGACAGATTGGGCGGCGGAGAGTGAAAAAAAAATTTACGCCAGAAACAAAAAAGAAAAAATAATTTCCACAATAAAATTAGTGTTAATTAAAAGTAAAAACAGATCTAAGATTGAAAGGATATAAATAAATAATAATAATAATAATATTAATAATAAAAATTTTCAGTTTCTATATACTGTACCACACGGCTTTCATGAACTCTAAACCAGTCAGCATTTCCAATAATGCAATTTTGGATCATAGGCTCATTGCATCGAAATGCAATATTGGTTGGAAAATATAAGTCAGCCAACAGGCCTCAATTTAGTCATACACACACTGTCTGACGACTATTTTTGCATATTGTACACATTACTTACTGCATATGATTACTTCTACTTCCTTTTCTGTCTCTGTATGTATATATATATATATATATATATATATGTGTGTGTGTGTGTGTGTATGTGTGTATGTGAAGGGGTCATTAGGAAATTATTTTCTTTTTTTAATTGACCAGCCTTAGACCCACGGAGAACATTGTGGGGCCCTGAGTAGCGAGTCCAGCCCGGGGTGCGGACCCGGCTCCTTTTAGCACACTGTGACACTTGGATAGGCACAGTGCGCCCAGCAACCGGACGGAGTGATGCCGAATCCGTTCCTTTTAGCGCACCGTGACATTGGGCGCCCGGACTCTTCGCGCCAACGCGCGATGCATCAACTGGTGCCCGGTGCGATGAAGCCCTGAGGCACTGCCTGATGACAGCTGGAGACACTGGCTGATGATGCCCTGAGGCACTGGCTGATTAAGCCAGCTGGCTGGCTGATTAGGGGCCTATAAGAGAGCGGCGGGCGGATGAAGGAGTCATATGAGCTTGGCTGGCAGCCAAGCGGACACCCTTTCTCTGGGTTCCCTCCTCTGGTCTCTCCACCTTCCTCTCTCTCTCTTCCTGCCCCTTTGGGGGGTGAGGCCGTCCCAACTTCTCCCCCAAAGGGGCTCTCTTAGGTTAGGTATGCCCCTTTGGGGGGGGTTCAGCTTGGGAGATAACTCCAAGTTGCATACCCCTTGCAACCCCATTTAGGGCTTGGCAACAAAGGTGGCACTCCCCTTTGGGGGGTTCAGCTTGGGGGATAACTCCAGGTTGCATACCCCTTGCAACCCCATTTTGGGGTTGGCAACAAAGGGGAGTGGGGGTGGCACTCTTGCAACATTATGCAATTGCATTTGTACTCTCCCATTTTGCGGTCAGACTACCCGCCCGGCTCATCGGGGATTGTTCTTAGCCAGGCGTCTAATCTTCTTTTGAAGATGTCCACTGCAACTCCCTTCGTGTTTCTTAAGTCTTTGGACAGCTGATTAAACAGTTTTGGTCCTCTCACCAAAAAACTATTTTCTTTCAGGGTTAAGGATGTGCCCTGTCTCGCCTTTAATTTGGGAATACGACATAGTTACCGTTTCTACTTTCCACTGTTGTTTGGGGAGTTATAGGGTAAATAATGGTGTATCTCTCTCTTGTCCTTTCCAGTGAATATATATATATATATATATATATATATATATATTATATATATATATAATATATATATATATATATATATATATATATATATTAGGGTGGTCTAAAGACTTAAAAGTTGGAATTTTAATTTAGACACATATCCTTCTAATACCTTTACCGCAAGAATGTCTTCAGGCAAATTTTAGTTTCTTTTCTCAATATTCAGGGGTCCCGCAAAACTTCAACTTCCCGGTCATCACAAAAAATTGACACAATTATCTCAAATAAGCTCATGGAAAAGGAAAGGCATCATTGTAGATTCTAAGTTTATTTCAGGAAGACAGCTTTTGACATGGAGGGCATATCCTTCCTGTGCTGAGCTACAACTTTAAGGAGGTACTGCTTCTGGGTCTCATCCTTGGTGATGGAGGAGTTGCATTGTGTGATCAGAACAATACCCCTTTCGGCGCTGTCGTTCACAACCTTCAGTGAATCGACGGAGGCTATGAATTGTTGGTAGGTTTCATCTTTGTTCCAAGAAGAAGGTGGCTTGGCGAGGAAGGACTCCGACTCCTGACAACCATTCGGGAGAATGAGGTCAAAGATGTTCTTGGTCTTGGCAGTCACGAAGTCAGGAAGCGGTGTTTGAGGAGAGAATCTCTTGCCATCAATTCTCTTCAGTCCCTTCCGCTCTCTCTTCTTGAGATTTTCCACCATTGCAACTTTCTCCTCTTTTCCAATCCGGTCATCAAAGAATGCAAGACCGATCAATTCCTCGGACACATACCACAGGTGGCGTTTGAACGCTGTGAGGGCAGTGTTCGCCAGCTGACGATTCGGAATTCCGCTCTCAAGATCCTTCATGAAATCCAATCATTTTTGGGGCATATGATGCGATCGTTGCTTGATGCCAGTACCTGGTGTAGAACAGAGAAATGAAGAGGATGAGATTCCGCACCGCACACATTTCGTGAGCAGTGAGGGTGAACTGCTCTCTGAAGAGGAAGATCTTAAGAGCATAAATGGCCTTTGACATCCATCTGGCTTGGTGGAAGGCCCCAGGTGCCCAGGACCGGATTAAGCATTGTTAGGGCCGGGGGCAATGAATATTTTCGGGCCGGTGTCACTAGAAAAACACAATTTTTTACCTGATACATCATACATGAGTGATGTGATCAGCTGACTGGGATCGATCAACAGAAAACGAAACAAAAACAAAGATGTGATTACAGAAAATGTATACTTTGTTCACATAAATAGGATACTAAACTAGGTTTTGTAGAAGCGGAATCTAGAAATTTTTTTCTTCCTCACGGTCGACCAATTATTTATTTCAACGGTAGATTATAGCGTTTACATAGTTTCTTGGGGTCGGTCAGCATCTTGGGGCCGGTCAGCATCTGGGGCCGGGGGCAAATGCCCCCTTTGCCCCCATTATAATCCGCTACTGCAGGTGCCCTAATCTTCGTACCTCCCTCTGGAATTTCCCCCAAGAAGGTGTATGACAGGACAAGGAGTTCCTTGTAATCGTCCCTGAGGTGAGCCTTTGACTCGATTCCCACCTTCAGGTCCTTCAGCGCCTTTTCTCTGAATCCTGCCAGGGGACCAGAGAATTCTTCCACGATATTCTCTTCGTGCGTTGCTGGCTTCCAGCGGGTTCCATCAATGAATCTCCACTGCTCTTGGAACCGCATGAACAAGGGGATATTGGGGCCGCTGGATGGTTCGTACTCCTTCTTGAAGACATCAGAGAGAACAATTCCAGGATATGGTGACGGCAAGCGATCCAAATAATCTCCCGGTTGATGGCAGCCTGTATCTTCGTGCAAGCTCCCTCAGACAGACCAGTGTTTGAGGCCGTGGTGTCGAACACCAAGCCTCGCACATGATCCATGAGGTTTTACTCCTGAAGAGCAGTGATGCAAGCGTTCGACTGGTTCACACCTGTGCTGCTGCCAATCTTGGGGACCCCGAGAAGGATCTCTTGGTTGCCTCCTGTGACCAGGATGGCAATCCTGTCAACCTTCTCGGACTTGGACACATCAGGAAGAGGCTTCGAATCCTAGTGGAGGAGGAGTGGGGTTTTGGGAGGGAGGTTCAGGTTCTTATTTGTCTTTGCGAATGCTTCCCTATTGGCTATCTTGTGTCGTCGAATTGAACTTCGTGAGAGCGTCATCTTCTTCAGGTTCTGCCCCGATGCCTTTGCCAGGGCTCCAGAAAGGCCCATGGCGGCCCTGTCGGAGATGTTGAACCGATCCATGGTTGCAGTCACTTTTGGGCTGAGCAGAACACGTCGATTCTCCTTCCTTCGTTGCAGTGACCTGCCATCTTTGAGCGTAAACTCGGCGTCATTCTCTTCTGTATCTGTTTCTGAGGAGGAAGGCAGTGCCATCTGCGAGGAATCAGAGACTTCAAATAACGCCTTCTTCTCATTTTCACTTCTCTCCTTCTGTTGCTTAATCACCTCCTCTCGTTTCCTCTTTTCCGCGCTGACTTTGGTGTGAATAACATCGATCCCGGTCATGGAGGAGGATGTTCGACCTTCCCTTTGGCTCACCAGGAAGGCCTTATCCTCTTCATTTGACATGATAATCATCGCATCTTTGTGAGCCACATCAAAGAGATCCTCGAGCTGGTCACAGAACATTGCCTCTTGAGTACGACAGTAGGGCGGGTCGTACTCAGGTGACAACATGAATCTGAAGGAAATCCTACCATCAGGGGTGTCTAAATTATGTGTTTTTACATGGGGAATTCAAATATGAGCTTCTTTTTTGGATAGGATAACTCGAACCTACATCATTTTGTATTTCTAAATTGCCAATTTTACCCTTTTGAACCCCTTTATAATATATTAAAAGATATAAGGTAAATCATTTATATTGACAAGGCCAAATCAACTTTACATATATTTATTAATAGGTGAACTGCATGTATATCACTGGATATAATTACAAAGATCATTCTCCTGACATCTTGAACTTTGCCAGGTTGCACAAATCCTGCTTTGACTCAGACTTGGACATCAGCTTCATCCCTCTTTTCCTGTGAGAAGTACTTAGCAGAAGCCTCAGTCACCATTTTAACAACCCTCTCAATGCTTTGTGTGTGGCAAGGCCAGTTGCGCACCTCCATGGGGGTGTTGATGAAGTTTTTCACCTCTGAGGTGCTTAGAGAGCAGGTGAGAGGTGGCTCTGACACACCTTCTGACCAGCTGATCAAGTCACCGATGCTGGAAGCATCACAATTGATGTCAGGTGTCCTTCTGCTCCTAACAGAGGAGTCCCCCAGCTGAGTGTCCGGGTCCCCCTCTCCCCTGATGGCCAGGATTCTCTCCACCCCTTCAATCCTCTCCTTCTGATCCTCAGAGCAGAGTAGTGTTTGGAGGATGATTTCACTGTGGGCATACCAAGCAGATCTTCTCACAGTTGGCATCACAATATCCAGCACCTCCTTTCTCTGGGACTTGAGGCAGTCCAGCTGAAAGAGGATGTGCCTAGGCCCTTCGATCCAGGAGTGCTTGACCTTCACGTTGAACCAACATGGGTAATACACTCCAATGATGAATTCCACAATGAATTGCAGAATCTTCAGGTTCTTTCCTTTAAGACCGTGCTTTGACACCCAGAGCCTGAGAAGTCTGTTCGCTGTGGTGAGCCAGCGGCTGTGGTTTACTGGTCCTATCTCTAACAGAGCCAGCTCTGCAGGAAGTACTCCATCCCTGACTGCACAGACAATTTTATAGCCATAGTATTGATCAGTTGAGAGACCTTGAATGACCTTGTCAGGAAGCTTGATCAGTGGAGGGCCAACAGAGATTCGGGTGAAGTTTGGATTGATATCAAAGTCTGTAGCAGAATCAAAGAGCTTTCCTATTGGCCCGGATAATTTTTTGTCTGACAGAGTAGGGCCATCAAGGTCAACAATGAGATGGCGCAGGGGAAGTTCAACAGTGTGCAGGTTGCACACCAACCAGACCAGCTTTCTCCCCAGGTGCAGCTCCAGCTTCAGCATTACTCCAGCTTTCACACCAGTGTTGACATTTGTTGAGTCTCCTCCAATGGCCAACAAGGTCTTATCATAACCCCTCTCTTTCAGCCAGGCAAACAGGACCTTAGCAATCTTCTCCGCATGTGACTCCTCTTTAGTTGCTTTCTCTGGGGTAAAGTGGAACAGATAGTAGCTGCCAGGCTCACTAACAACACTATAGTGTTCTTCCTTGATCTTTGCGGGAAAAGATTGGTCACTGCCCTCAGCTTCCATCATCACATTGGTCAGGTCAATCCGCCCATCAAAGAGGATGCAAGAGATCCCCCCTCCTCCCTGCACTTCTTCTCGAACTGTTCCCCCAGCTCTCTCATCAACTTCTCCTGTGCTCTCTTGACCTTGCTCTTATCATTAATGAAATGGGCCTCATACTGCTCAGTTGTACTAAAAATGAACCACCTAATTTTAGCTCAAATCAAAGTTGTTAATTAATTTTGCTCAATGTATCACTATAATATGCGTAGAAATAGCTTTTTCTAAAATATAACAGAATAATACTCACATGTGAACAGTAACAAAAAAAATATCAGTAGATAATCGCTAAATCTATCCCCTCACTGCAAGCCGAGGTGGTAAAATAGCTTCATAAATCATGAGTCACTTCAAATATTTCACAAAACGTTTTAGAATGTTCTGAAACGTTACATTCTAGCCTCTGAGAAAGGTGGCTCAGAAAATGGCCTTATGCGCGCCAGAAACCGTCAAAATATTTCATATACCAAACTGTATGATAATTACAATTAAGTGGAATGGCACACCTTTTTATTTGAGTATTTAAATATTATTATTATTATATGAATTACATTATATGTGTTTATATGAATTAGTTAGAACAATGCTCTATGAGAGATAACGTGAGCAGCCATGATAGAAAACGTGAGAAGACATATTCTGGGGTAACTACAATAGTAAAATAATCAACAATTTAATAATAATCAACTGCAAAATGATGTAGGTTAGGGTTATCAGAATTAAATATTTTCTTCAGAATTGTGTTCTATACACCAAAATATGTCATTTGAACACCCCTCTCCATTGATTTAAAAAAAATGCATAGTATGACCCGCCCTAGTACGACAGGTCTCGGTGTCTCGATTGCGATTTTTCTTGAGCTTGTACTCATCAATCATTTTCAAAAGTTTGGCTTTGCTGTAAACCAGGGTTGATGTTGGAATTTTAGCCTTTTCCCATATCTCTAGCACTGCTTGAATAGATGCTTTTGCTGCATCTGTTTTCGTTTGCTTTATGACAGAGTGATGGAAGTAATATTTCCTAAGCACTTGGCCTCTGGAATATCTGGGTCTGGGTGGCCAACAAGCCAAAAGGCTGGCCCACTTCGTGTCACCATATCCATTATCCAATCAAAAACACTACCTGTGGACACAAAAAAACAGAAATTAGGTCTCATAAGCGTAACTATAGAAAGATATAGGGTACAACTAATAATTTTCAAAGAATTAAAGGAAATTGGCTATTTTGCTAGAATTTTACGAAACTAAAATAACTAAATATTTTGCGGGACCCCTAAACATCATCCTAGTTTCTTCAAATTTTACATTTAACTATTGTACATGAAGTGCAACGAGGGCACTATGTGCTTCATAGGTTCTGATAACTTTCAAATTTTCACCCTAAATTTGGACCACCCTAATATATATATATATATATATATATATATATATATATATATAATAATTACATTGAAGTTATACTGAACTGTGTTATGTAAAAATGAATTAAACTAATTTAACATAATCTAACTTAACCAAACTTTTAAAGGAGCAATTTCTAACAAACATTAATCCTCATAGTTTTTAATGTATGGTCAAAACCCACTTTGTAGCATTTTGTCGAGTAATTGTTTGACAAAGGAATTTTGTGTAATTAAAAGCTCTGCTTTTATCACTGCGCATTTTTCTTATTCTTGTTCCTTTGCGAAATACTATTACCAGAGACTCTCGAAAATATCTTAATTGTAAGATGTAATGCTAACATGTAATTTTAAAAGTAATCGACACTATTCATTTTTAATATATTGCAGAAATCTGTATTGCTTTATGAATAAAAAAAATTGCATTTTTTGTTATTTATTTTTATTTTCTAATCTGTAAGTAGAGTATTGCCAAGCAGAGAAGATTCAGTATGCTGATGGTCATCATATCTGAATTTATATTTAACAATATGTAACAATATTTAACAATTTAACAATATATATCTTATATTTAACAATATATGGCCACAATTATAACCACAAACATCAGTAATCATTTTCCTACATACGCAATACACAATAACATTGCTCAGGTTGCAGATAAAACAACTATTGATTACAGAATATTCTTAGAGGTTAACAAAAGAAAATTAAGTTGTGTAAAGTGCTCTCCACCATCATCTAAAACTTTGCTCGTGAGCAATTAAAGTTAATTTTTACTTTTAAAAAGGTATTATTTGGGTTTGCTTTTTAGTTGAATATCATTGGTGCTCCTTGAGAAAAGTAAAGGCATTAAAGTGCTCACTAAGAAGAAAAGGTTAAGAAACCCTGCTGTAGACAATACTCGATTTGACTGTGACGAGCCTATGAATGACCCAGATCATATGCTTCAGTTCTTCTATGACACCTTATCCCATATTTTTAATACTTGCTTTCCTTTGAGGAGGAACATACTGTAGTTTCGCCCAAAAGTGTTGCAAATACATGGATCACTCCAGGAATTATCACTCCAATAAAGACAGAGATAAATTATTCAAATTGCAATTACAAAGAAAAATTCCGAAATTAAAATATATTCAATATAGAAACAAATTAACTAAAATAACCAAAATTACAAAATATAGCTATTAGCTATAACAAACAATTTTCCAAACATAAAGGAGACATGAAGAACACTTGAACAATCATAAACAGTCTTCTCGGAAACCAAATTAAAAAAAATTTAATAGAAAAAGTACATGTTCATAATAAAGAAATTACCGATGATATTTATATTGCAGACTCTTTAAATATACATTTTACTTCAATAGCGGATAAGCTTCGCTCACAATTACTAAATAATGATCACTCACCTCTGGAATATATGCCACCCAACCACTAAATTAATTTTCTTTTGTTCCTGCTACTTCTACTGAGGTTCGGAATACTATTGGTAAATTAAAAAATACAAAAAATAACATTCATAACATTCCTGTACCTATATTGAAACTTGTTAAAGATAAGAGATCTGGATCTTTGGCTAAAATTATTATTCAAGGTATTTCCAAAGGAATATTCCCATCAATGCTAAAAACTGGTTGCATAACACCCCTTTTTAAAGTGGGTGATCCTACACGAGCATTATCTGCGTTCAGCTAAGTTTTTGAAAAAATTGTAAAAAGTAGAATGCAGCGATATTTACTGTAAAATCCTACAATTTATTATCTCCAAATCAATATGGCTTCCGTAATGATAAAACAACGGAAATGGTTATTTTAAATCTTATGAAAAATGCAAATACAATATACAGGGTGGGCCGTAAGTTTCCATACATAGGAAAAATTAAACGTTTGTTTTTATGTTTCAGATACCCTAAGAATATGCGTTTGACGAAAGAGCAACGAATTGAAATCATACTGATGGCTGGGTCGGGAAGCAGTCGCATGGTTGCAATGAACTTTAACAGACAACATGGAACGAACATCACACACGACACTGTGGCAAAACTTATTAACAAGTTTCAGAAAACTGGAAATGTTGCAGATCAACCGCGAAGTGGTCCAAGACGTACAGCCACCGATGAAGACACAACAGCTACGATACTTACAGCGCTTACACGGAGTCCCATAAAAAGTACACGACGGTTGTCTGCAGAAAGTGGTGTCAGCAGATCGAGTATCAGGCGCATTTTGAAAGCAAACAAATGGCATCCATACAAATTGCATATGGCACAGCATTTGAGTGAAGACGACCCGGATAGACGGATGGAATTCTGTGAATGGGCATTAACCAAAGTGAACGAGGATGCAAACTTTTCAACTAAGATCTTGTTTACTGATGAAGCAAATTTTTACGTCAATGGAGAGGTTAATCGGCAAAACATACGTTACTGGAGTAATGCTAACCCTAACTGGCTGAGTCCGACGAAGATGCAAGGTGCCGGTAAAGTGATGGTGTGGGCCGGGATATGGGGTGACAGAATTATTGGACCAATTTTTGTCAGTGGAAATCTTAATGCCGAAAGGTATCTTAACATGTTGCAAGAAGAGATTTTCCCATCCCTGCTAAACGAGGAAGGTAACTTCCCAGTTTACTTCCAGCAAGATGGAGCTCCACCTCATTATGGTCTTCACGTGCGTCGGTATTTGGATCAGCAGTTTCCGGATGCTTGGATTGGTCGGCGTGGTCCTGTGGAGTGGCCTCCCAGATCCCCAGATCTCACCCCCCTTGATTTCTATCTTTGGGGGCACTTGAAGGCCATGGTGTATCAGGAAAAGATACGAGACATAAATCATCTAAAGGAACGTATCACCAACGCCATTACAAGCATAACGTCAACTGTGCTAGTGCGTGTTCATCAACAGTGGGGAACACGTATTGAAATGTGTTTTCAAAACAATGGCAACCATGTAGAGCATATTATATAAATAAAAATGGTTGTCCATAAAAAAATGTTTATTTTTCCTATGTATGGAAACTTACGGCCCACCCTGTAGATAAAGAGAACAAAGAAATAATGATGTCAATATTAATAGATTTGAGTAAGGCGTTTAATGTAATAGACCATAATATTCTACTTAATAAATTATATTGTTACGTCTTTTAAGGAACAATCAGAAATTGGTTTAAAAGTTATTTGTCCAACAGATATCATTTTGTATCAGTAAATAAGGTTTGCTCAGTTTTGGGTCCACTGTAATTTTTATTATATATAATGACCTTCCACTTTCATCTGATATACTTAACTTTATAGTGTTTGCAGATGATACAACTGTCTTTTTCTAGCAAAGATGCTAAGTCAGTTAAGAATACATATATTTAAATTTATCACTGTAATGAAATGGTTGACAAAAAAACAAAGTTCATGATCTTTACAAATCATAACTACTAAAGCTCGATGATGTAATTAAACTGGCATATTTTATTTACATTTACAAGTGTAAGAACAAAATTATTAACTTACAGTAGGTAAATACTCGTAGATATTTTGCAACTCATCACGAAACCCACTCATATCAGACCAGAAATACATCAAAGCATGTTATACCTCAATTTAGATTGTCTTCATCTCAAAAATTACCCCTTTTACTGGATTGAAACTACGGAATGATTTAAAAGTTGATATTAAAAATATTGTTTAAAACAAAATTGAAATCTCAATTAATAATGGCATACCAATAAAAATTTAGGATTAATGTACAGTTGCCTGCATATATAATGTTTCTCGTCTCACAGGCGACTCCGGATATGTGGAAACCCCGCAGCGATAGTCAAGGTACCCCAACTGGGGGAAGATAGGCAGGGTGGAGGGGGACAACCTAGTCGAACAACATATAACATTGACATACAAGTAAGGCGCCGTTCAAAAATTAAGTAACGCTATTTTTGCTAAAACCTGTCACCCCCCCTGTAACGTTCCTTAACGTATGGGGTGTGGGGTAGTGGAAATGTTATATAACATCTTAGGAGGTACCTGGTCTAGCGTTACAGAACGTTCCTGGGAGATCTGGGATATCAAGTTTTAGCAAAAATAGCTTTACGTAATTTTTGAACGGCCCCTAATTATAATGTAATGTCTGTGTTCATAAAGTTAAACGATTAATATGATCGTGAACAGCGTTGAACTCCATGTTTACTAGTCTTACACAGTAATAAGGTTCCATTATGATTACTGCAAGTCTATATAAATATATACCACGATAAACTTTTTATATACTAGTGAATTTGAACCAAAAATAGACATTACACTTCTTGGTAATTTTATTGACAATCGGAATAGTATAATTGTCGGGGACTTTAACTGCCCTAATATTAATTACGAGAATTTTACTGGTAATGAGGAGGGTTTGAGATTGGTTGAGTTTATGGACGATAACTTTTTACGACAGATAGTTACCGAACCAACGCGCGGCGACAATATTTTAGATTTGGTGATGACGAACGGCGAGAATATAGTAGAAGGTTTAGAAGTAGGCGAGAGTTTAGGATGTAGTGATCATCAAATTCTTAGGTTTAAGTTAGCGATAAAAAATACTCAGGATAGTAACGTAATAGAAGTCCCTGATTTTCGTAGGGCTAATTTTGATAGTTTTGCTGATAGGATGAGAGTAGTGGACTGGGATAACTTATTTATGGGCAATGACACAAATTTGCGTTTGCGTGGGTGGCGTTTAAAGAAAGTTTTAGGAATATTGAAAGGGAGTTTATTCCTCGTAGGCCCAAGCGCGCTAGAAATCGTGGTAGGCCGAAGTGGTGGACTAGGGAAATAGGAGAGTTTATAAACGAGCGAAATAGAGCGTATAGACTTAGTAAGCGCAATGGCACGGCAGATAACTTTAATAGATATATCGAGCTTAGACGTCAGGTTAAAAGATCAGTTAGGAATGCCAAGCGTAATTTAGAGATACTTGTAGCTGCGGATAGTAAACATAATCCAAAAAAGTTTTTTCAATACGTTAATAATCGTAAGCCGGTAAAAGATAACATAGGCCCTCTAGTGAATGTTAATGGCGCTTTGGCTTCTGACGCTCAGGCGATGGCGGGTATTTTCAATAACTTTTTTGCGACAGTTTTTACCGGAGAAGACGTAAATAATGTCCCCGAGGCGGACGATATCGTTCCATTTAGTAGCGAGACTATTTTGGATGAAATAACTGTTTACGAGGCTGAGATTGCGCATTATATCGATAGGCTAAAAGTTAGCAAGGCTCCAGGCCCTGACGCGTTTTATCCCAGACATTTGAAAGATTTGAAAGAAGTTATCGTAGGCCCCTTAGCGAAGATTTTTAATCAGTCACTCGAAACGGGGATTATTCCTGAAGACTTCAAATTAGCTAACGTCACGCCTATTTTTAAAAAAGGCGACCGCGCAGTAGCTAGCAATTATAGGCCCATTAGCTTAACGTCAATTGTCGGTAAACTTTTGGAATCCGTAGTTAGGGATCGTATTATCGATCACTTAAAAAGTAGAGATTTGATTAATAGTAGTCAGCATGGGTTTCGACGCCATAGGTCTTGTTTAACTAATTTGTTAGAATTTTATAACGAAATAGTGCGCGAATACGATAGGCATAGAGCAGCTGACGTTATTTATTTAGATTTTAAAAAGGCGTTCGATACAGTTCCGCATAGGAGACTAATTGCGAAGGTTAAAGCGCACGGTATACGCGGTCAGGTAGCTAACTGGTTAGAAGAATGGCTTCGTGCTAGGAGGCAGAGGGTCGTAGTTAATGGTAGTGAATCCGGGTGGTTAGATGTAGGTAGCGGTGTCCCACAGGGTTCAGTGTTAGGCCCATTGCTATTCGTATTGTACATTAACGACATAGATGTAGGATTGACTAGTAACGTGTCAAAATTCGCGGACGATACTAAAATAGGCGGTAAGGTTGTTAACGAGGACGATAGAAATAGGATCCAAGACGATGTAAATAGGATTATGGAGTGGACAGATAAGTGGCAGATGCAATTTAACGTAGACAAATGTAAAGTTTTGCATATAGGTTCTCGCAACAATAATTACACGTACACGATGGATGATAGGGAGTTAGCGAGCGTTGACGAGGAAGTAGATTTAGGCGTACGCGTATCTAAGGATTTAAAGGTTAGGAACCAGTGCCTGGAGTCTTGCGCAAAAGCTAATTGGATGTTAGGTTTCATAGCGCCCTAGTCAGGCCTCATTTAGAATATGCCGTTCAGTTTTGGTGCCCGTACTTGCGTGAGGATATTGATAGGTTAGAAAGGGTTCAGCGTCGCGCCACGAAACTTATTCCGTCATTGCGCAATAAGCCTTATGAAGATAGGATTAAAGAGTTAGACCTGTATTCACTCGAAACTAGAAGATTAAGGGGGGAGCTTATTGAAGTTTTAAAAATCGTTAATAACATCGATAACGTAAATTTTGACAAATTGTTCACTTTCGATAATAGTAATACTCGCAGTAACGGATTTAAGTTGCGTGGCAGACGTTTCATTACTAATATCGCTAAAAACTTCTTTACGTTTAAAGTAATTGATAAATGGAATAATCTTCCCACGTCAGTCGTTCATTCTACCAGCGTTAATATGTTTAAGAACCGTCTTGACAGACATTTTAAAAGTATTAACATTGTTTAATATAAATAAAACAAAGTTGGCAACAGGAGCTCTGGTGGTGGTGCTCGGGGATGAGTCTGTTGACGATGAATGCCAGCTTGTGACATGCCAGCGTGTTGATGCCAGCAATAAAATTATTAAAAAAAAAAAAAAAAAAAAAAAAAAAAAATTAGACTAACACGAACGTAGATGTACCACGTAGCGTAAACTAACCCACTTTTTGTTTAACTTTACCTACTTTTTTTATTTTGCATGTCTGTAACTCTCTTTTCTTGCATGTTTGTAGTTTGCATGGTATGACTGTGAGTTAAGACTGTGTTTGCATGGTTTGTAAGCGTTCTTATTTTACTTCTTTTCATCTTTCACCCCTCTCTTATTCTCTCCGACTATTTTTCTGACTTGTCGGCAGTGGCCGGCGGTTGATGATGGTGAGACTTTTTTCCTCTTTTTCTGAATGAATGTTAACCCACGAGTGATAGGTGTTGCTCCTTACTTAACCCCTTATTCTCTTCTCTTCTCTTAACCCCCTACTCTTTCCTTTCTCTCGGGCTAACCTTAGAGTGGATCTTATGGTCTTTGTTAGCCTTAGCTTCTGTAGATCTGTAGATCCTCCACACTCCCTCATTCCCCTTCCCCACCTACCAGTCTCTCGTATATTAAATCATTATGTAACGATAATAACAAAGCTGCTTGTTATGTATGTATTGACATTGAGCGAGAAAAATATTGAGACAGTGAGAGAGAGAGCGAGGTAGAGGGGCAGAGTTAGTGGGAAATGGCTTATCGATTGTTACACAAAGAACTTGTTAACAGTTTCAATCTGAATAACAGTAACTGATTATCAAAATCACATAAAAATAATCCACGGTTATACTAGCATAAACATACAGTATTTATATATACTTATAAATTCATAAAATATTATACAAATGTTTGTGAAATGACGTTGATGGGCCAAACCGTGGTATTGACATGGTTACTTGCTGTCACCGTCCAGGAGAGACTACATATGGGCGTGTCAATAAAAACCATAAGGTGACGGTTGCATGAAGCAGGATATCACCACCGATTTGTGGCTGATGCCTATTATATTAATAGTGTTTTCCAGATTGTATTTTATATTATCAATATGGAGAGATAATGATTTAATCACGTTGGACAGATAAACCCATTAATGTTTTCCAGATTTCCTGTTGCATTATCAATGGGGAGATATTATTAGATCTTCACAAGGAATATATATATATATATATATATATATATATATATATATATATATATATATATATATATATATATATATACAATAAAACATCAATTCTTTATTATAACAAATATGCAATGGTTGAAAATGTTTTACTAAATAGTTTATCGTACAAAATGATAAAGTCATACAAAATGTTCACAATTTATCATAGACTAACATAAATGGCACTGCTATACCCGGTTCATAGTTAGTAATTGGTCCATCCCCCATTATTGTTATAAAATATTGTAATCTGTGAGTCATAGATGCAACATGATTATGCATGATGTGCGGGTTCCTTCGGAACATATTCCACTCAGCCATACTGTGATCCAGCAGCTGGCAGCTGGTCCGTTCCTGCCCAGGCTCCCACGAGTTCACCACATTCCCCCACACGTTCTCAATGGGGTGAAGGTCACACCCCTTACTAGGCCAGTCCAGTAGTTCTAGATTTCGCTGCTCCTGGAGCCACCTTCTAACAATCCTGGCGGTGTGGATGGAGGAGTTGTCCTGCAAATGGATTTTTAATAATAAAAGTAGAATTATAGCTCATCCATACGCTTCATCAGTAACCCACTATTCGAGATAGGTTTTAACCCCTATGTATTAGGGGTTTCTCTCAGCTAAATGTAATTGTGTGCCGTTATACAAATAATACAGTCTGCAGTTATCAAGAATAAAATCTTAGTGTTGTCATTGTACTGAAAGAGTTAGAGAACAATTTTATGGTCATTATTCGTCCCATGTAAATGTGGAAACCTGACATACAAATGTGTGTAATACATAAATCTTACTCTAGTAATAGTATAATATTCTATAACACACAAATACAACATACCTGCATAAAGATAATCTGCTCAGGATATGGCAAGGCATACGCATGCGCGCGTACAGAAGGCAGCATCACCTCCTCCATGATCTCTATATACTGATCTTTCCGTAAACCTTCCGTGGATCTAAGTCAGCTCTCCTAGTCCTTGCAGGTGCATCCATTCCCACACATTCGCCGTCACGTGCCCACTCCGTGCCACTTTGTAAATATTTTGGCGGGCATATGTCTTGTTGTCCTGTCACCAACACCGTAGACGGCGGTGAGTTGGAGACGCAAACGTCTTCTCGTCAGAGAAGATAACTCTGGTCTAATATGAGAGATCATCATTTCTATGCTGGCGAGCAAACGAGAGCCTGGCCTGTCGATGTCGTTCCTCCATCCTCTCGATCCACTGACACGCCTATACGTAGTATCTCCCGGATGGCGACTGCTTTGTTGATAGGATTGTTCTGCACTTCGTTGATTATTCTCCGGTCTTCTTCTGGGATGGTCTTTCTTGGTGCCCATACTTAAGACGATCTAGCAGATTCCCTGTCTCCTGCCACCTCTGCACCCAGCGTCGAACAGTAGGCTTCGAAATTCCCAGTTCCATGGCTATGTCAGCTACAGAGAGGCCTGCTTCCCGCATACCAATTATCAGGCCTCGCCGTGCAATTTTACCTTGAGCTGGATTCATTTTCAGAGTCAAAGTTCGTCATACGGTGTAGAAATATGGTATGAGCATAGATCATGCCAGTAACCATGTCAACGCCTTGGTTTGGCCCATCAACGTCATTTCACAAACATTAGTATAATACTGTATGAGTTTATAAGAATATATACTGTAAACCAGGTTAATTTCGCGGCAGCAAATTTTCGCTCTTTCATTTCCTTGGATTAGTTCACGGCATCATAATTTCGCGGTCAACAGTTACTAGTTATAATCTTACATATTAAAATGACGTCCTGAATGACAACATTATTCTGGACTGTGATTGGTCGAGGTTGAGGTCGTATTTCAAGGCAAGTTTTACCTCTTGGTATGCCGAAAAAGTTTCAGCAGCATTCAGTGTAAATGAATCTCTCGGTAAGATAGATTTGAAACTCTCCACACTGAAACCTATTCATACTAAATGTATGTCTCTGCATGAGATAACCTACACAAAATGAGGGAGACCATTCGGAAGGGTTGGGAAATTAGCGGCATTCATGACATTCTTGTTATACAGTAATAATACAGTATAATTTAAAATGTTTTTACTGCTTTTACGGATCACCTGAAGATCAGGGCCCCCAGTCTCAATTACCAAATATCTTCGTTAAAACTAACGAAAACATCACGACTTAACCTAACCAATCGTCAAGGGCGTACAGTTGACCTAACCGGCCATTCAATTTAACTTATTATTATAGTTGGTACTTTAAAGCCAAAAACAAGAATACATGGGCGCCCTGATCTTCAGGTGATCCGCTCTTACTTTACAAAGTTTTATTACAGTATGCTGAATTTACTTTTCAAATAAAGTATGTTAATGATCTAATTTTATTTTCTTACTATCTTCCAAAGATTAGTTTAAATTGTCAAATTTTCGCGTGCTGGATATTTTCACCTATGCGAAAAATGCGAAAATTTCCTGTAGGCGAACACTTCGCATTCACTAGTATATAAAAAGTTCTATTGTAGTAGCTGTTCATATAGATTTGCTGTAATCATAATGGAACCTTAAGTTATTACTGTATAAGACTAGTAAACTACATGGAGTTCAACGCTGTTCACGATCATATTAACTGTTTATCTTTATGATCACAGACATTACATTATAATTACCTGTATGTCAATGACTACACATTCAATTGTCCTTTAGATATATATGTCTGTGTTATATGTTGTTGGACTAGGTTGTCCCCACTCCAACCCACCTCCCCCCAGTTGGGGTACCATGACTAACACTGCGGCGTTGCCACATGTACGGAGTCGCCTGTGAGGCGAGGAACATTACATATGCGGGCAACTGTACATTACTATTGTTTTTTCATCTCTCGTGTGTAATCAAGTATTAAAGATACATAACTTGTGATTGTTCATCTCTTATCTCTCATGTATAATATTGAGTTTTATGTATGGTATTGGTATAATACCTTCAATAATGACTTTACATTTTTTTTGTGCAAGAGGAAACAAGAGCGAATGTTTGCGAAAACATCTCCCCCCCGCCATAGAAGAAGAGAGCCAACATCAAGGTCCAGGGTTTTCGAGATGCCTAGACACTCTGCGTTTGAAAGATTGGGAGTCACAGACAGGGGAAAAGATGGACTGAGGAAGATTGTGCCAGAGTTGACCGGTTAAGTATGATACATGAAAGACTGGAAATACCGATTAACTTTTGCATTAGAGACTTGGACAGAAAAGGAATGAGAATGTATCGAAAATCTGGTATTGCGTACTCTCCTTAAAGGAGGAGGCATGCAGTTAGAGAGGTCAGAAGAGCAATGTCCGTTAAATAGCGAGAGTAAAGAAAGAGTGAGGCAACATTGCGGCGAAGAGGGAGAGAGATTGAAGACAGTGAGTAAGAGGCGGGAAATTGATGAGACAAAAAGCCTTTGATTCCACCCAGTCAAGTACGGCTGTGTAGGTTGAGCCACCCCATACATGAGAAGCATACTCCATACAGGGACGGACAAGACCCGTGCACAGAGAGAGCAACTGGGCGGGGTTGAAGAAACCACCAAGGCAGCACAGCACACCTAACCTATTAGAAACTATTTTAGAAAGAGGGTATATGTGATCTTTCCAGGAAAGATCCTGGGGTTCTTTGGAAGCTCGTGACAACCAAGCTATTTTCCTTCCAGTAATGAATAGATCCCCTGCCGGTCCTTTAATTTGGGGACACTACACTATATACAGTGTATATAAAAATATATATACATATATATATATATATATATATATATATATATATATATATATATATATATATTATATATATATACATATCTATATATAAAAAGCGGGTTCCAATGATATGGAGAGAACAAAGAACTCACTCCACTGATTGATGCTTCCGTTTAATGAAGATAAGTGAACATTTCCCAAAATCTAAACAAGAGATTCAATTTCTTAATTTACTGTCAGCCGTGCGACCCCTTTCATATAGTGACGATTTGCCAGTACCAAACCCACCAAAGACATGTTGGAGAAGCACAATCCTAAGGAATGGAGTCTTTTATATCGATTCATCATAGTTCAGTTTGAAAGCTGTACTATCGCACAACGGTAATATCTATCGTTCGGCTCCGGTTGCACATAAAATTCATATGAAGGAATCATATGCAGATACTTTTGAAACATATTGCCTATGATAAACACTCCTGGCATATCTGTAGTGATCTGAAAGTGATTGCACTTCTCCTTGGCTTACAGTTTGGATACACAAAGTTCTCTTGTTTCTTCTGCGAGTGGGTCAGCAGAGCTAAGGAGAGTCATTATGCACAGAAAGAGTTGCCACTTCGACAAAATTTGGTTATAAGACAGAAAACTGTTGCCCATCAAACACCAGTAGATCCAGCAAAAGTGTTCTCATTACCTCTCCATATCAAACGTGGCTTGATAAAAATTTTTGTAAAAGCCATAATTAAAGACGGACCTGGGTTTCTTTTCTAAAACAGAAGTTCCTTAGAATTAACGAAGCGAAAATCAAAGAATTTTGTGGGCCCGCCCACAGAACAGAGAAGTGATGACAGACACTGCATTTAATGAGTTTTGAATGAAGCTGAAAGAAAGGCGTGGAAAGTTTTTAAAGTGGTGACTACGAATTTCCTCTGCAGCGACAAATCAGAAAACTATGTTTCCCTGATGGAGAAAATGCTTATTGCTTACCAATAAGCAATAAGCCCATCGCTGTCAGCGATGGGCATAGTGAAAGACTTCATCAGGATATACCGGCCATGGAAAAGCAGTATCAAGGAAAATATAGCCCCAGTATGTTGACCGACTGAACACTTATAAGAGAAGCCCTTAGTAATAGTTACAGTATAAGCGAAAATCAGCTGCAAAACAATTTAGGTAAGATACTCTTCCTTTTTGTACGATTAAATATACCCAAAAAAATTAAGAAAATCTGTCAATTTTCATTTGCATTTCCTACAAAATCCTGCTGTTGAAAAGTATGGCTTAGTAAACTAATGAAAAATTATATTAATCGGCGAGTGCTAGTCTCTTCAGCATTATAAATCTAACGTATTAAGTGCTGTCTTGTTGAAAACTAGTGAGAGTTCAAATTAAAACAGTGCATGTTCGGCAGCATATATATATATATATATATATATATATATATATACATATATACACACAGGGTGTCCATAAATGTTTACCCTGAAAACAGTATGCTCTCATGTTTTAATGGCGAATTTTACATCGGTTTTCTTTTTACAGGTGATTTCGTACACGCATAGAGTTTCTCTGCTGGTGTGTTTCGTCTACCGCATTCGCCGCTAGGAGCGCTGTAGTAGCTGTTCAGTTAAGATGGTGTCTGTGACAGAGAAGGCACAATGTGTTGTGTGGCTTGCAGAAACAAAACCTCCTGTCAGTGTTCAGCGAAGGTTCAGAACAAAGTATGGAAAGAATCCACGTGATGTGAAGTTAATTAAGTCGTGGATGAAAAAATTCTTGGAAACTGGAAACGTGGAAAAGGGAAAGAGCAGTGGTAGACCATCAGTTTCCGATGGGACGGTGGAAAACATTCAAACTGCTTTCACACGGTCACCAAGGAAATCGGTGAGACAAGCTTCATGCCAACTAAAGATACCGAAGTCTACGGTGCACAAGGTGTTACACAAACGTTTGAAGTTACACGCCTACAAAGTAAATGTTGGAAAATGTGTGGCGTGAGTGTGAATACCATTTAGACATTTTACGGGCCACTAGGGGTGCACATGTGGAAGCTTATTAAGTTCATTAACTATGTATCAAAACTTTGTATGTTTATCTACTTATGATTAAAACTGTGTTTGAATACGAGTGTTTATTTAAAACTTATAGCATGCTTTAATCAGGGTAATCATTTATGGACACCCTATATATATATACTGATATGTTTGGTTTGCTGTTGTGACGGTTACACGTGTTTCGATCGAAGTCCGAATAAAAGCGGTATTACAGTAAAAATCCTGCCATTAATCAGTTTTAAACGGCGATGATATTGTGAGTTAATTGATAGTGCATACTGGTATTTCTTTTTATAAAAGTAAAAATCGCGGCATATACCAAAAAAAAAGTAAATAAAAACAAAGTGAATTAATATATACAGCATTTTTTTTTCCGAAAGTCTCTTTGTGAGGAAAGTTTTGTTTTTGAAGTGCCCGCAAATATCCCCCCATTATCTCCCGCAGCCACAGTCGAGAGGACCAATCAGTGAGAAGTATACAGCGTGCCACATCCCCCATCCTCAGCCCTCGGAGTAACGGAAAATTCTTTCCCTCACCCAGCTTGAGTCATCCCCCACCCAATACCTCTCATAATACCCCTTTTTGATTCACTTCACCAACATGGAAATTAATACATACCCGCAACTCTGTGGTATCTGTAAGGATGCAACAGATGAGAGAGGGGCGATGAGGTGTGATTTTTGTGAGCTACTTTTTTATTTTAAATGCCTAGAATTGGGAGATGAAAAAATCTCCCTTATAACGAACGCAAAGCAGTTTAATGGGATAAAATTTTTCTGCGAAAACTGCGTGACCGAATTAAACTCTTTTACAGTATTTAAAGCAGAAAGAGACTACGAGAAGAGAATGAAAGAGGAAAGTGGGAACAAAGAACAGTGGAAAACGGAAGAAATGGAGAAAGGCGAAATAAAAAAAAATCAAATACCGTCACAAAACGAGGCCGAAAACACAGGCGACAAAGAGTGTAAAGACGACACACAGCATAAGGGCAACGAAGGACACAAACACAACTAGCACAAATAGCACAAATAGGACAAGACAAGAGGGCAGTCAAGAAAACGGAGTGAAACTGTCCCCCAATAAGGAGCAAAAAACAAAGGCCACGAGTAAATATGGGGAAGGAATTATATGCAAATATTATATAAAAGATAATTGCAGATTTAAAAGAGGACAATGTAAATATGAACATCCCCCAATATGCAATTTCTTCTATAATAATGGTCATTGTAAATTTGGAGACAGATGTAAATTCTACCACCCGGACATTTGCAGGACTCACAAAATATGGAACCTGCAAATTCGGGAAAAAATGCTACAATCAACATCTCCCGACGGACTCAAACAACAAAGGAAAAAGTTTAAATGACAATAGGAATAACAATAACAATAGGAACAACAATAGGAACACAATAAGTGAACAAGAAAATTTTTTCAACATCGCGGACACGTTACGGATGCTAAATGTCATCCACATGCAGTTGACACACTGGAAATCCCCGAGCCAAACCGCTACCAGGCAAGAAGCTACCAGTACAAGTAGACGGAAACCGATCTCTCCCGGAGGATCATAGGGCAACGAATCAAGAGATATCGAAGGAAAGCGAACTTGAAATGCACAAGGGGAAACGAAAAACAGAGAACATAAAAATTGTCCTGGCTAATATTCAAGGAATAAGACCAAACCAATCACTCAACAAAGTTTCGTACCTGAAAGGATTTATGGACGAAACATCGCATGCCTCACAGAAACTCATCTTAAGGATTGCCAAGGAAATTGTGAAAACTGCGAACATTGTATTGATAAGAAAGAGATAATATAGAGGGCTTCAACTTACTAAGAGCGGATAGAACGACGAGACGTAAAGGTGGCTGTGCTATATATGTACAGGAAGGCCATATGACAGAGACGATAATAAGAAAATCAAACAGCTATGTGGAACTCCTAGCAGTGAAAATAGAAAAACTAAACGTTATAGTAATAGTCATCTATAGACGTCCAAGCACCCCAACCGAAAAATTCTCGGAGGCCATTGATGACATCAGAAAGCTAATAAAGGCTATAAACCCCCCCATCCCCCAATATAATGATCTGCGGAGACTTTAACTTCCTATTTATAAAATACAAAATGGTGGATAGGAATATATATATTCACCAGGACAAGGGGGGCACAAGAGAAGACCAGGAGCAAGCAAAAATGTTGATGGCTCCCACAAATGAGTTTATGCTGACACAGGAGATCAGAAAATACCAGAAAATAATAACTGCCTGGATCTGGTATTCAAGAATAACACGAATTTGATTGCTGCTATAAAAATAACCCCAACCATTATCTCAGACCACAACTTAATCGAGATATCAACAAATATGACGACAGTATTAAAAGACAATACACATATTGAGGAAAGAAGTAAATTCGGGCCTTTAACTTAAACTCCAAGACTATAAATTTGGAAGCAGTCAGCTCGCACATGGCCCAAGTAGAATGGAGAACAATTTTCGAGAATAAAACAACTGAAGAAGTGCTAACAACCTTGGAAGAAAAGACGCTAAGAATTTTAAAAAAATATGCTCCGAAATCACAGCCAAAAGGAAAGAGGAACTGGCTAGAGAGACAAAAGAGAAGACTTTTCCGCAAAAGAAAGAGAGTGGAGGCGAAGTTAGGCAACTGCGGAGATAATGATAGTAAAGCAATAAAAGAAAAACTGAAGGGTATCGATAGGGATTAGGGAAATACAAGCCCTGATTAAGGACCATACAGAGAGGGAAGAGGAAATGGCGGTAGAAGCAATAAAGGAAAATCCAAAATACTTCTATAGCTATGCAAAAAGGAAAACAAAAACGCGCGCCGCTACTGGGCCCTTAAAGACAAGAAATAATGAACTAAGCGACGATCCAAAAAAAATATCTGATACATTGAGAGCTCAATATGAATCAGTTTTCAGTACCCGAAAAAGTGACAAAGCGATACCTGACATAATTGCATTCTTTGAAGAAGAGTTGCGAGGAGAGTATATGACAGACTTTGATTTTACCCCAGAAGATGTAGCGAGAGCTATAGGACAAATGAAACCACATTCACCTGCAGCTCCGGAAAATTGGAACGCATTATTGATTAAAAACTGTAAAAATGAAATAGCTACACCTTTATACTGGATATGGAGAAAATCCCTAGACACTGGGGAAATACAGAGCATCTTGAAAAGAGCAAACATTGTCTCTATATATAAAGGAGGGGACAGATCTCAAGCAAAGAACTATAGACCAGTGTCATTGACGTCCCACCTCACCAAAGTATTTGAAAGAATAGTTAGAGAGAAAATTTATGATTTCCTGGAGACACGGGAAAGATTCAACGAAAATCAGCAAGGATTCCGATCAGGTAGATCATGCCTATCACAACTACTGTAATAGAACACTACAACAATATCCTAGATGCATTAGAAGGCAATGACAACTACGATGTTATATACACAGATTTTGCTAAAGCTTTCGACAAATGTGACCATGGTATAATAGCACATAAAATGAAATATATGGGAATAACAGGCAAAGTGGGAAAATGGATCTAAAACTTCCTCAGAGAACGTCTGCAGGTTGTCAAAATTCAAGGTATATCATCATCAGAATCGGAAGTACGCAGCTCAGTACCACAAGGTACAGTACTGGCCGCACTTCTGTTCATTATCATGCAGACAGACATAGACAGCGGAGTAAACAGTAACAGTACAGAATTTGGTTTTTGTACTTCTGAAATATGAAATAGAGGTACTCTGGTCTTTTTTAAAAACCGGCTTACACTATAATATATATATATATATATATATATAATATATAATATATATATATATATATATATGTTACACTCTTCTTCTGGGTTTGTTCCCGTGTAACAGAAAGTACTCTCGATAATGATGATGATGACCTGAAGACGTCGTATCAACTCTTACTTCCTCAGGCACTGTTACTTGAGTGCGCGGTATTTAAGGGCTCGTGGGTCACAAGGAAACGTTCAGCAAAGTTTTTCTTTTACTTTACTTGAATTAGAGTGCTATTACAGTTGAAATTAAATTTATCGAATGTCAAGTCTTGTTGGATCGACTTCAAATCAAAGTTATTTTACTACTTAGTTATAATTTATCCCAAGACTTCTTAACGCGACTCGAGCCCTCTCTCAAACCTGGAGGCTAGTCTGGCGTGCTCGATCTAATGTTATCTATTTGCTTCTCATCTATACGGATTGGGCCTTCGATGCCGCGATCCGGAGATTCGAGTCTAACCATCGCGTGCAGAAATCTGATTTAAGGGCGTGCAGCGCCTTCTTTTATATTAGAAAAACCGGAACTTCCACCACATCAGTCACGCGAGATGGCGACGTCATCAGCACGAGTTGCCTACGTTATGGTTCTTTGTTGCACCTCACTTTGCGTATGACTTTTTATTTGAAAGGAAGTACAAAAAGGATATTTTAGATTTCAAATGGGACGTATCCTGGAAAAGACAGTCACTTTTTTCGTTTTAGGAACGTATCTAGGTGCACATTGTACATCAGTTATAAAAAATTAAATAAATGCTTTCTTTGCCTGGGTCGGGGCCATGAACTTGACTATGAATTTTACAGCATCGGGTGTTGTCTCGTTTAAATGAAATAAAACGTTTCTGATGAACTGGAAATAAAAGGAGATAATATAACATATATATATATAGTAAAGAACGACGCTTCTTAGAAGAGAGTCCGCACAAGAGGAGAGGAGAAAACGAGCAATGAAGAATGAGGCACCTCCCAGGAATCGAACCCGGGATCATCCGATTGCCTGTCAGATATGTTAACCATTACACCAGGCACTTCCACAAATCAAACCTCGAAACGAAACCTCGGGAAATTATTTTTCTCTATTTAAAACTAAGTTTTCTGAAGGTTCCCCGATTCTTCCTATAACGCATCGGGAAATTATTTTTCTCTAGTTAAAACTAAGTTCCCTGAAGGGAGCAAGGCTCGAAGGAGAAGCCAAAGATTTTCTCTGGCTCTAATTTACTGCTAAAATGTTACAGGTAATGCTAAACCTCTGTTAGATCAGTCAGATCAGAATAAACATTGGAGAAATTTTATGGGCTTTTTATACTGAATTTTTTTACTGACATCATTATTATTTAATGCTGATCTGTTTTTGTTTTTTATTTTGAATAGGTTGACTTACTTTGCAAAACATTTGAAGACAAGACAAATATTTTTGTTGTATCAATGTCTATACTGCTGAGCAAGAGGAAGCCATATTTTTATTTTAAACCGTATATTGACAAATCTGATGTTATTATGATCTGTCGAGTTAACTAAAAATTGGAACTGAAATATGCCTTTCCATCACGAATTACAAACATGCACATGGGCAAAAATGAAAGGCTTAAGATTAAAAATTAAACGTTAAGCAGGATATGACTTCATCTTATCTTTTACAACGAAGAGAGAATGTATACAGGAAATGAACAAGATTACATTATTAAGCTAAGTCTACAAAAATTATCAAGTTGTTTAAAAAGAATTAATTGACCAATTATAAAATAGAAAGCAAATCAAAAATGTATCCAAACTTGTGTCAGCGTTATACGATCTTCGACTTTATACAAAATGATTAAGTGGTTCACAAAGAAATAATTCACCAATTATAAAATAGAAAGCAAATCAAAATTTTATCCAAACTCGTGCCAGCGTTATACGATTTTGGACTTTATATGTCAAAATGAATATATGAATAAGAATATAAGGATTAAATAAATATACGAAGTATACGAATGAACATAAGAATTACATGAATGAATATAAGAATTATATGAATGTAGGAATTATCCATTGTTAATTTTTACATAATTATATATATATATATATATAATATATATATATATATATATATATATATATATATATAATATATATATACACACACTGCAATATATATATATATATATATATATATATATATATACACACTACAATATATATATATATATATATATATATATATAATATATATATATATATATATATATATATATATATATATATATATCTCTTCCTTCGCCAAACAAAGTTGTAGAATTGCCTCGCACTTTTATGTCAGAAATACAGCAATGGTTACTCATATTATTGTATAATAATGTATTGTCCTATAATAAAGGTTAAGAAGATAATTTAAGATAAACAGTTAATTATAATAATACTAATAATAACAGTGATTATTATTATTAATATTCATTGTTAGGGAAAATAAAACTTATTTATTTGTCTGAAATCAGCTAATGGGTCAGAACTGCCACACACACACACACACACACACACACACACACATATATATATATATATATATATATATATATATATATATATATATATATATATACTGTATATATATATATATACATATATATATATATATATAAAATAAATATTATATAAAATTATCCATGATAATAATGATAATATTTACTGATTATGATGATTACAATGTTACCTCGTTACTATGCGAATTTTACAGAACTGAAATATATATGTAAGCTACCCTTAGATTAAATAAATGAAATGTAATTTAAATAAAATTCGTTAATATTTTCTATTTCGTAATACAAATATTAGAACAAAACAAAATTTGTTTAGGAGTTTACTGTATTTATTCTAATTTTATTTTGTGTGTTATTGGCATTAATTAATATATTAAAGCGAAACAATGAATCTACACACAGTTGGTAAAAAGTTATTTTTAAGGCCTTCTACTGTATTTTCTGAGACCATACACGTCTTCGTATAGGTTAATTAAGAAGGTTGTCTTTTGGGTATTATGGAATTTTATCTGAAGGTTTTTCCTATTAAGCCAAAATAATCTCTAATATTCAGATTGCAAGGATCGCGTGTCAAGGTCTTGTTGCCATAAGGCCACGGTCGGCGTTAAAGGGTTAAAGAAATCTTTGCTATTTGTCAGACACTACAGTTCTTCTTATATACATAATATATACGTTGTTTCCATTTACTAGTATATATATCAGCAGAAATCTGATGCACCAGAAATGTATCTTCTGCACGAACGCTTCCAGAATTTTTAAGATAAAACTAACGGGGACCACGAAACCGGACGCACTGGAACGCTGGCGGGACGCGGCGGAACGCTGTGCTGTGTAAAAAGAGCCATGAATTTTTTTTCCTACTGAACCTACCCTTAGGATAACCTATCCCTGGTCTTGGGAATGTTTGTATGTTTGTTTGTTTGTTTTTCTTTTTTCCTTTTTCTTTTTTCTTTCTTGTTTGAAACCTACAAATATCTCTCATGAAAGACCGCGAAGCCTCATAAAGGAACCCAAGGAGGAAATTCTCAAATTGCTCCATTCTGCTTGTGCCACGCAACGGGCCGTCGACTGCCAGTCTAGCCAACCGTAGACAGCCCGCTGCACAGAGATTTGAGGAGGTTTAGCCATCAGCGCGTTGATGTCTTCGGTTTAACGTCGCCTTTTCTTCGCGTTGACGTTCCACGTTTTTTCGTTAACGTTGACGCGTTGATGTGTCCCGCGCTGGAGGATACAGCCACTGTTAGAAGCTTCCTCGTCAGCTGTTAACTTTTGGTTTTAATACTGTGTGTAGATTCAGTTATTACTGTGAATCTATCAAAAGAACATTCTCTGTAATTTTTTTCTTATCCTTCGCCTACAATTTTGTGTTGCTTTCTTTGTTGGAGTTTTCAAAATGTATTGTCCGCCTGTCTGCTAAATTGCTATAATATGGACTCTGTTTCTTCTCTTTCTTCTTCCTTTAACTTACACTAGAAATATGCCTAAAATCTAATACAGAAATTATTATTACTTGTTTCAGTACGTGTCTTATTTTTTATTTCTTTTAGTCAATTTTTAGTTTGTTTGTTTTCAGTGTATTACTGTTAGATTTATCTTACCGCTTATTAACGTCAAGTATATTGTACTGTGTTATAGGATTTATATCCTGCCAATAAAGCTTATCATTATTGTCATCATTATCATATATATATATATATATATACACTGTGTATGTATGTGTGTATATATATATATATATATATATATATATATATATATATATATATTAGGGTGTTTCATAAATTAAAAGTTTGGAAACATTTTAATCCACATGGATCCCCTTGTTCCATTTGCTGAGGAGACTGATAAACCGAAGTATTAATTCAATAGTTTAAAGTTTACGGGTCCCCAGTTTGATGCTCTGGCAGATCATAAACGGAAAAAATTAAACAAAAATCTGTCAATGAATTTTTATTCACAAACGAGTACCATTTCACTACACATTTTCACAAAGATACAAAAAACATAACCACTTCTTGCGAATCATTTGTCCATGAAATCCTTTTTGGTTTTATTCGGGTATTTCGCCCTATGCTGCATCACAGTTTTGAGCAAATACTGCTTCTGCTCTTCGTTCTTCGTCAGAGAACAGTTGAACTCTTTGGTGAGCGCGATGGCTCTTTCGGCCCGATCGTTGACGACAGAGATTTTGTTAACAGTTGCCGCTGCTTGCTTGAAGCCCTCTACTTCAGTCCACTCGGCAACTGGCTTTTTCAAGAATTCTGTGTCCAAGTCGAATGCATGGAAGAAAGCCATCGTCTTTCCTGTCACGAACTCCGCCAGGTGTTTCGAGGCAAGATTCCTGACGTTCTTCCCTTGGGGTCGCTTGAGTTCCTTTTTCGATGCGGGCTTACCCAAACCGACGACCATCTGAGCCTTTTCTTCATCTGCCACATCTGCGTCGAAGAACGCCATGGCAATAAGAGTCTCAGAGATGTACCATAGGTGTCGAGACATGGCTTCTTGCGCAGCGTTAACACACGAATATCCCGACATGGCAAAGGCTTCCGCGTCACGCAGAAATTCCAGATCAACTGCGGCAGCCTTGCTTGAGGTTGCAGCACGAGTCCAACCTCGGATGTAGACGAGGGACACGAAGAGACCTACGGCTCATTGTCAGGTAGGAGCTTACCGTCCCAATGCAAGACAAGAGGCTGACCAGGACAAACTTCGTCGGATTGATAACTTTCAGCAGCCACCTTCCTGAGAGCCTTGCGTGTGCGGTACATGGTACTGGCAGAAATGGACAGTTCATCCAAGTCAAAACCTAGTGATTTAGCCGCTGCAGCGTACGACATAGCTGAATCGCGGTACGAAATATTCAGCCGATCGTAGGTAGTCGTCACATCCTGTGAGATCAGATTCCTGCGTCGCTTCTTGGTATTTCCCTTGGAGGAGGATGGAAAAACTTCCACGGTTGGGTCAACGACATCTGAGTCAGTCTCTGACGAAGTTGAAATCACTAAAGCCCCCGTATCTTCTGCAGCTCCTTGTTCCTTCCTGGCCTTCTCCTGTTGTTCCTTAATCTTGTCCAGCCTCTTCCTTTTCCTAATCTCCTTATAGTGAAGCTTCATGTCAACAGGGCCCATGCTGCAGGAATTTGGATCTTCACGCTGCATGTCGAGAAAGTGGATGTCCTCCTGATTCTTCATCATTTCCTTAGCCTGTGAATGAGCAATGTCCATGATCTCCTTCGCTATTGCCTCCTTGAACATCGCCTCCTTCACTCGGAAGGACTCTGCTTTATGTGACTTGTGCTTCACAAGCCGGTCGTATTCCTTGAGAAGGGATTCCATCTTCCTCAAGGCCGAATCTCGACGCATCATGGGGATTCTCGCTCTCTCCCAAAATATGAGACAGGCATCCAGGCACAGGTTCAGGCATTTAGTACGTCCAAATTTTTGCTCCTTTTGGTGGTAAAAGTACTTTTTGAGTACTTGCAACTGAGTTGGAAGGCCACTTGATGTGATGTTCGCATCCGTCTGGCCAATAAGAAACACTTCTGTTTTCGCTCTGGTAGACACCTGGAAAAGAAAACAAACTAAATAATTTCACATCGTAATTAATTTCATTAATTAAATAAAGAAAAGCAGTAACTGGGACTCGAACCAGTGTCATAGCCGTTTGGCGGCATCGCTCAAGTCGGCGTACACAGCACGCTATCCACTACACCATCTAGGGAGTGGATAGCGTGCTGTGTACGCCGACTTGAGCGATGCCGCCAAACGGCTATGACACTGGTTCGAGTCCCAGTTACTGCTTTTCTTTATTTATAAAACTGATACGTGTACACTACGTTCTCTTTGACAATTCATTAATTAAATAAATTTCAATACCGCAGTAAAATTACATTAATTAGTATCATAAATAATTACCAGCTTAGTTGTCCAATATGCAACAGACTAATTAATTTCATGTAATATTAATAATAAATATCACTACCACAGTAAAATGACAGAAATTAAATAATAATAAATTTCAATACCACAGTAAAATGAGATAATTAGTAGCATATATAATTACCTCCATAGTTGTCCAATAGGCTATACAACACGAACCGCTCAAGTGACGAAGAAAACCGTCTTCACTGCAGGCAGGCGAGAAATGAACTGACAAAAAGTCGTCAAAATTGGGGACCTCTAAATGCAGCGCGATCTGGTTCAAACTTGCACAAACGTGTTTTCTTGTTCTTTAGAATACGGAGAAACGTGTGGATTAAAACTCCAAGCTCATTTTTATTTTACCCTATAGGTATGAAACACCCTAATATATATATATATATATATATACAGAGTATATATATATATATATATTATATATATATATACACAGAGTATATATATATATATATACACACATTATACAGTGTGTACATATGTATATATATGTAGACATGAACAATGAACAATTCCTATATTCTTATATAATTCGTATATTTGTATAAATCCATAAATCCGAATCTTTAATGTATATTTGTATAAATCCAGAAATCCGAATCTTTAATGTATATTTGTATAAATCCGATTTTGGATAAATCCTTATCTTTAAATAGTCCTTATATTTATTTTACCGCTTTTTCCTAACTTCCAGCACGCAGACTTTTGTAAACTTCGAAATAAATTGTAACACGTCAATTGGGAAAACGTAATGGGGAACTCCAACTCAAAACTAATGTGGGAATCGTTTGAAACAGTATTTAGGACTATAAAATTAAGCGTGCGAAAGTAAATAACAAGCCCTTGTGGTTTACTTCTAGAGTAGGAGATATTATAAAGAGTAGAGATAGGGCTCATAGGCTGCATAAGTGCAATAAAGACAATTTGTGGTTACGAAACAACTACATATCTCTAAGGCGTGAAGCGAAAAGTGTACTAAAAAAGTCCAAGCGCGAATATAAAATGTCCATAGTTCGTGACGGTAAAGAAAACCCCAAGCGATTCTTTCAATAAGTCAACAATAAAAATCCAGTAAAAAGTGTCTTGGGGCCGTTGAAAAATGTTAACGGAGAGCTAGTTTCTGAAAACAAGGAAATGGCTACCTTGCTAAACGAATTTTTTACGTCAGTTTTTATTATAGAAGATGTAACGAATATCCCTACGGTCATAGACATAATACCTTTTGATAATGGTAATATTTTGGATAATATTGTGGTTAGTGAGGGGAAGTAATGCGCTATATTGATAAAATGAAAATGCGTAACTCACGGGGGCCGGATTCCATATATCCCATACAACTAAAAGAATTAAAAGATAACATTGTTGTGCCGCTAACAAAGATATTTAATGCGTCTATTTCTGAGGGGTGCGTACCAGATAATTTCAAGTTAGCAAACGTAACACCTATCTTTAAGAAAGGCGATAAAGGTGCGGCGGAAAATTATAATCCAATCAGTTTAACGTCTGCTGTAGGTAAGCTACTGGAATCAATAATTAGGGATCGTATAGTCGAACACTTAGAATTGCATAACTTAGTTAGAAATACGTAGCAAGGTTTTAGGCGAAACAAATCTTGCTTAACTAATCTTTTACAATTTTTCCAAAGCGTGGTTGACGTTTACGATAGTCATCGGGCGGTTAATGTAGTGTATTTAGATTTTCACAAAGCGTTTGACACCGTACCGCACAAAAGACTCATTGAAAAACTAAGGCTCATGGAATCAGGGGTGTAGTAATAAATTGGATAGAAGAGTGGTTGCGAGGTAGGAAACAGAGGGTGGTCGTTGATGGAGCGGAGTCGTGTTGGGCTAATGTAGCGAGTGGCGTTCCTCAGGGTTCTGTATTGGGCCCCTTGCTTTTCTTTATGTATATTAACGATTTAGATGTCGGCCTAGTCAGTACAGTTTCAAAGTTTGCGGATGACACGAAGCTGTGTGGTAGGGCAATTAATGACGAAGATAGAGGTGAAATCCAGGAAGATCTGAAGAAAATCGTTGATTGGTCAGTCACATGGCAAATGAGATTTAACGTCGATAAGTGCAAAATTTTACATATAGGTTCGCGTAACGGTAATTTTGCGTATAGTATGTCAGAGAAGGAGTTAACAAGCGTAGAGCAGGAAAAAGATTTAGGAGTTATAGTCACTGGTGATTTAAAAGTAGCGAAACAAAGTACAGCAGCGGTCAATAAAGCGAACAAAGTGTTAGGTTTTATAGCTCGGAATTTTGAGTACAAATCGCGCGATATTATAGTTCCCTTTATAAATCATTAATTAGACCCCATTTGGAGTACGCGATCCAATTTTGGAATCTGCATATGCGAAAAGATATAGACAAACTCGAAAGAGTTCAAAGACAAGCAACTAAATTGATTTCGTCGCTTAGGTCAAAGTCGTACGAGGATAGGCTTAAGGAGTTAAAATTGACTACACTCGCGACTAGAAGGCTTAGAGATGATCTAATTCAGGTTTTCAAAATTATGAATAGGTTCGATAACATAGAGATAGCCTTTTCGAAATATCTCAATATAATAGGACTAGAAATAACGGGTGTAAGTTGACAAGTAGAAGGTTCGAGACAGCAGTTGCCAAAAACTTTTTTACGCATAGAATAGTAAATAGGTGGAATAGTTTGCCGGTAGAAGTAATTAGTAGCGCGTCTATAAAGATGTTTAAAAATCGATTCGACGCATGGATAGATTGGGTATAGTTTAAGGCAGTGGTTCCCAACCGGTTTTGGCTTATGGCCCCCTTAGGAACCTTATTTTTTTCCTGTGGCCCCCATAAGCATTATTTTCAGTAGGTAATATGCAGATTTAACTCTATTTTACAAAATAACATTTTCCTGTGGCCCCCTTCAAATGTGCCATGGCCCCCATGGAGCCATATGGCCCCCGGTTGGGAAACACTGGTTTAAGGTAGTAAAATTAAGGCTTTGTGGTTCGGAACCCACGTTAAATTGTAGGTCCTCTACGCCACCACGGAGGACAAGCACAATACACAATTACGAACACAGTTAGGTAGACCAGCCATGAGTGCATCCTAGGGTCTTTGTTGGTCTGAAACATTATAACATTATAACATTTATATAATTTTTATGTTCGAATATTCATTTTTACATAAGGACCAAAATCGCCTATCGCGAGTTTGGATAAAATTTTAATTTGCTTTCTATTTCTGCTAAATAATTGGTGAATTGTTTCTTTTGTACTTACTTAATAATTTTTTTTAGATTTAGCTTAATAATGAAACCTGATCAAATTTTGCAATATCCATTTTCTGTATACATTCTTTCTTCGTTATAAAAGATGAAGTCCTGTCTTGCCTAACGTTTAATTTTAACTCTTAAACCTTTAATTTTTGCTCATATGCATGTTTAAGTGTAAAAATGCATATTTCAATTTCCATTTTTAGTTAACTCGGCAGATCATGATAACTTCAGATCTGTCAACATGCGGTTTAAGATAAAAATATGGCTTCATCTTCAAATATCTTGTTTATCTGTTTAGACGTTGCCACAGCTAAAAAATTTACCTTACAGTATCTTCAAATATTGTGCAAAAATAATGCAGCCTATGGAGAATAGAATCTAAACAAGTCAACATTAAATAATAATGATGCCCACAAAATTTGGGTATATAAAACCATGTCAATTTTCAAATTGTCATGCAGACAATTCTGATTAGACTCATCTAACTTAGAGGCTGAGCATTACCTGTAACATTTTAGCAGTAAATTACCGTAAGAGAAAGTCTTTATCTACTCCTTCGAGGCTTGCTTTCTTCAGAGAACTTAAAAAGAGAAAAATAATTTCCCTATCCGTTCCAAGAAGAATCGGGGAACCTTCAGAGAATTTAATCAGCTTCACAAAATCCTCCGATCCACTACAAGAAGAAATCGGGGAGTAGTACAGAAGAAAACTACTGCGATTCCCTATGCGGTACCAGCTACTCCAGAGTAACAAATCCGTTGCTGCCACCTAACCAGAACCCCCGTCAACTTCGAACCGACCAAGGCCATAGACGGAGGGGTTATATATATATATATAATATCAAAAAATTTCAGAACTTGTACATGATTTTTGCAGGCAACGCCTTTTTGTTTTAAATATAAATTTTGCACAAAATTAACGTTCATCCTACCTTTTTGAAAAGAATTTTTATGAGCCAGCGAGAACTTAACATTTACTTTAAGCTCACGAAACACTTACATTTTGAGTGCAGCTTCACAAATTTTGTCTCACTGGATTTCGGTGTGAAACGCAGAATTTTATGGCCGTAGTATTTTGGTTGTTGTTGTTGTTGTTTAGCCGATCAGCCCACCCTGATCAAGCAAGCCGGCGGCACGCAAGTAAACGATCGCCCTCTCTGGACTGGACCAGAGGCTCAGCGCACTAGTGATGTTGTGTTGTGTTCTATGCTGTGCTAGAGTGGTACAGTCTGTCATTATGTGTTCAATTGTTTGTGGTGTGTCCTGGCACAGGTGGCAGGTGTCGTCTGTGGAGTTATCTAGTCTGTGTTTATATGTCTGTAAGTTGGGGTGATGTCCACATCGGAATCGTGCTAAGTTAACTCGATCCGATCTGCTCAGGCTGATCTCTGACCTGTTAATGGGTGGCGGCTTCGCACCTAGGACCGCATTCGGACCGAGTCGTGTCAGTGCTTTGTGGGTTAGGTGTGTGTGTATGTGTTTTCTGTACTGTGTGATGTCTGTGGGGCGTGGTATGGAGTGGAATATTTGGTTATAATGACTCTCTGGTGTTACCTTAATGGTGCGAGGTGTCGATGCATGATTGTACATGTAGTGGCAATGTGTTGTGGATTAGTTGTCGCTGCTGCCATGAATTGTGTTCCCCTCATGTCTAAATGTTCCATAACTTTCAGTATTTTTGTTTCTGTGTGCAGGTGTTCTATTGGTGTTGTTTGAGTGCATCCTATAATGATACGAAGTGCGTTGTTTTGTATTGTCTGTAAGGTGTTTATGTGTGTGTTTGAGATAATGGGTGCCCAGCATGGGCTAGTATAGTCCATAACTGAGCGAATATATTGTTTGTATATGAGTGATGATGTTTCCTGCTGGTGTCCAAAGTTTGTGCCTGTTAGTACCCTAAGCGTGTTAAATCTTGACGTACATTTGTTTTTAATGTCCTGAATGTGGTTTGCAAAAGATAATGATGTGTTGTATGTGACCCCAAGTATTTTGGTCCTGTGAGTGTGTGGAATGTTGGTGTTGTTTAGTGTAAGCTGTGGAGTTATCTGGTGTTCTTTTGTGTTGCTTGTGAGCAAGGTGATGGTTGATTTTGTGGGCGCTGCTTTGAGTCTATTGTGTGTGAGCCAGTCTTGTATACTGTTTATGTATGTTTGTAGATTATTTGTAGCAGTGTCGATGTTGTTGTGGGTGGATGTTAGAGTGATGTCATTCGCATATGATGATATGGTAAGCGTGTTATCTATGGGTGTTGGAATGTCATGCATGTATAAGTTGAAGAGTGTTGGTGAGAGAACAGACCCTTGAGGGGACCCCTTTCAGAAAAAGCTTGTTTTTGGATGACTTGCCATTAAATGTGACATGTGAGTATCTTCCTGAAAGATAGTTGCTCAGCCACCTTTTGATGTTATTGTGCATGTTTGTGTTGAGTATTTTGTTTATGAGAGGGAAGCGTGGGATAGCATCAAAAGCTTTACTAATGTCTATTGTTGCTAATAATGTACGTTGAGCTGGTCGTCTGGAGTTGATGCCATCCATGATGTGCTGCGTGAGGTTAGTGAGTAATGTCGTGGTTGAGTGGTGAGGTCTGAATCCATGTTGAGTAGGCGATAGCGGTATGTGTGGGTTGGTGATTTGTAAGATTAGTTTTTCTGTAAGTTTGGAAGGTGTGCATAGTAAAGTAATGGGTCTATAGGAAGCTGGTTCTGTTGGATTTTTGTTTGGTTTGAGTAGTGTAATAATTTTACCTTGTTTTCATATGTCAGGAATAATACAGTGTTGGTTTGAATATGTATTGATATTTCTGAGAGCTAGTATTCCCTGTGGGCCCAAGTGTGTAAGGTGTATGTTAGATATGTTGTCTGGCCCAGTAGCCTTCGAATTCTTAATGTTTTTAAAAAAGGCGACCGCGCAGTAGCTAGCAATTATAGGCCCATTAACTTAACGTCAATTGTCGGTAAACTTTTGGAATCCGCAGTTAGGGATCGTATCATCGATCACTTAGAAAGTAGAGATTTGATTAATAGTAGTCAGCATGGGTTTCGACGCCATAGGTCTTGTTTAACTAATTTGTTAGAATTTTATAACGAAATAGTGCGCGAATACGATAGGCATAGAGCAGCTGACGTTATTTATTTAGATTTTAAAAAGGAATTCGATACAGTTCCGCATAGGAGACTAATTGCGAAGGTCAAAGCGCACGGTATACGCGGTCAGGTAGCTAACTGGTTAGAAGAATGGCTTCGTGCTAGGAGACAGAGGGTGGTAGTTAATGGTAGTGAATCGGGGTGGTTAGATGTAGGTAGCGGTGTCCCACAGGGTTCAGTGTTAGGCCCATTGCTATTCGTAATTTACATTAACGACATAGATGTAGGATTGACTAGTAACGTGTCAAAATTCGCGGACGATACTAAAATAGGCGGTAAGGTTGTTAACGAGGACGATAGAAATAGGATCCAAGACGATGTAAATAGGATTATGGAGTGGACAGATAAGTGGCAGATGCAATTTAACGTAGACAAATGTAAAGTTATGCATATAGGTTCTCGCAACAATAATTACACGTACACGATGGATGATAGGGAGTTAGTGAGCGTTGACGAGGAAGTAGATTTAGGCGTACGCGTATCTCAGGATTTAAAGTTTAGGAACCAGTGCCTGGAGTCCTGCGCAAAAGCTAATAGGATGTTAGCCTTCATAGCGCGTAATTTCGAATTTAAATCGAAGGATATTATATTGCCCCTTTACAAGTCCCTAGTCAGGCATCATTTAGAATATGCAGTTCAGTTTTGGTGCCCGTACTTGCGTGAGGATATTGATAGGTTAGAAAGGGTTCTGCGTCGTGCCACGAAACTTATTCCGTCATTGCGCAATAAGCCTTATGAAGATAGGATTAAAGAGTTAGACCTGTATTCACTCGAAACTAGAAGATTAAGGGGGGGAGCTTATTGAAGTTTTCAAAATCGTTAATAACATTGATAACGTAAATTTTGACAAATTGTTCACTTTCGATAATAGTAATACTCGCAATAACGGATTTAAGTTGCGTGGCAGACGTTTCATTACTAATATCGCTAAAAACTTCTTTACGTTTAAAGTAATTCATAAATGGAATAATCTTCCCGCGTCAGTCGTTCATTCTACCAGCGTTAATATGTTTAAGAACCGTCTTGACAGACATTTTAAAAGTATTAACGTTGTTTAATATGAAAAAACAATGTTAGCAACAGGAGCTCTGGTGGTGGTGCTCGGGGATGAGTCTGTTGACGATGAATGCCAGCTTGTGACATGCCAGCGTGTGATGCCAGCAATAAAATTATTAAAAAAAAAAAAAAAAAAAAAAAAAAAATTAGACTAACACGAACGTAGATGTAGCTCGTAGCGTAAACTAATCCACTTTTTGTTTAACTTTACCTACTTTTTTTATTTTGCATGTCTGTAACTCTCTTTTCTTGCATGTTTGTAGTTTGCATGGCATGACTGTGAGTTAAGACTGTGTTTGCATGGTTTGTAAGCGTTCTTATTTCACTTCTTTTCATCTTTCACCCCTCTCCTATTCTCTCCGACTATTTTTCTGACTTGTCGGCAGTGGCCGGCGGATGATGATGGTGAGTCTTTTTTCTCTTTTCCTGAATGAATGTTAACCCACGAATGATAGGTGTTGTTCCTTACTTAACCCCTTATTCTCTTCTCTTCTCTTAACCCCCTACTCTTTCCTTTCTCTCGGGCTAACCTTAGAGTGGATCTTAGGGTCTTTGTTAGCCTTAGCTTCTGCAGATCTGTAGATCTTGGTGGTCTGGTCTGTATTGAAGGGTGTAATGGTCGTGTCGAGTCTGTAGGTTTTCTTGTGTCTGGCTGTTTGTCTGTCTGCGTGTTTCTGGTTGTTGTCTCTGTTTAAGTGACTTATTTTTGAGTAGTGATTAACTAGAATGTTAGCTTGTGTATATGTTGGGATATTATTTTGGCTGCTACAGATAGCCGCGTGTGAGGTGTGAATGCCGCTGTTAGAGTGGGTAATGATGTTCATAGTCTTGTATAGCCTGGATGTATCTGTGGAGTGGTTTAGTGTTGTTATGAATTCCTTAAATGTTTCTGTTTGTTTTTCTTTGAGTTTGTTGTTTATTTCTGTGTTGAGCTGTTGTATCTGTTGTTTTATGGCTTCTGTGTGTGGTGTTTGTGTGTTATGTTTGAGGTTGTTACGTTGCCTTATGAGGTGGGCTATTTCTCTAGTGTAATTTGAGTTGTATTACCTAATGTTGCTCTTGGGTATGTATTTGTTTGCATTATTGATGATCTGATTAAATGTCTTGAGTGTTGTGTTGATGTTTATGATGGGTATGCTGTTTAATGTGGTGAATTGTTACTCAGTTTGCATTTTGAACTATTCCCAATTAGCTTTCTTGTAATTTCTGTAAGTGTGCCTAGGGCTGTTGGGGCAGAGTGTAGAACGTGTTGTAATAATGATGGGCAGGTGGTCTGATGACAGTTGTTTTTCTGTTCTCCAGTGTGTATATGTTGCTAGTGAGGGGGAACAGAACGGTATGTCTGGGGAGGAGTTTGTGTATCCTGCTTGATGTGGTATGTGCGTATGTTCTTCTGTATTGTTAAGAATGAAGAGGCTGTTTAGTTGTGTGGCTATGTTGGCGCCTCTGGTGTTGCTTTGGTTGTGCTGGTACCAACTAGTGTCTTTAGCATTGAAGTCTCCTCCTATGATGACATTAGTGAGAGAGGCCAGATTGTGTAACTGTGGATTGTAATTGGCTGGCACCTGAGGTGAACTCTCTGGTGGGATGTAAATGTTGATTAGTGTGGTGTTGTGTTTTGCGCGTGTTTTAATGTTAACTGCCTGTATTTCTATCGTGTTATCTGCTTGGATTGTGTTTGTAATGTTTTGGGTGGCATCATTGTAGCTAATGCTTTTACGTATGTCAGTGATGAGTCCACCCCCGTGACCTACAATACGATCTTGACGGATTGCCGTGAAGTCAGGGATGGTAGGTGTTTTGTGTGTGCGTTTTGGTTTTGTTTCTTGTATAAGTTCTATGTGAATGTTTTGTTCGTGTTCGAATTCCCTAAGCTGCATAATTTTGTTTGTGAGGCCATCTACGTTGTACTGTAATATGTTAATATTATACTTCTGTATGTGTCTCATGGTGCTATTGTGTCTATGTCTTTGTGTATGGTGACATGTTAAATTGTATTGGGGCCTGGATTAGTCTTAATGTCGCCGGAGAGTAAGAGTAGTCCGGGGAGCACGCAATTTCTCCCCGTAAATGAAATAATAGCACGCTGAGAATAGGTCCGGCCCCGGGAGCCGATCGGCACTCTGACCGTTCCATGCAACAGGCCGTCGACTGCCAGTCTGGTCAACCGTAGACAGCCCGCTGCACGGAAATTTGAGGAAGTTTGGCCACCAGCGCGTTGATGTTTCGGTTTGACGTCCCCTCTTCTTCGCGTTGACGTGTCCCGCGCTGGAGGATACAGCCACTGTTAGAAGCTTTCTCGTCAGCTGCTAACACTTTTTTCACGTTGTTCTAGCTAACTGCTCAGAGTTTTTTTATAAACAAATCTCAGTTTTCTGCTCAAAACGGCTCTTTCTAATTTTAAAATTGATTATTCAAAGAAGGAAGATGTTGACTTCTATTTTGCGGCAACAGTTGATAATATTTATGTTACTTTATTGATTAATGAAAATGATTTGGATCTTCAAGTTCTAAAAGATTTCTTTCGTAATTATTGATAAATACGAAACACAAAACGTATATGCAAACAGGATGATGATGTTTAGACTACTCAAGTTGATGAAGTTTTCTCTTCCTTATATATTGTGTCGACGTAATACTGTAAATATATTTCAAGTTTCTGCATAAATAAACTTGTGTTTCACAGAAAATAAAGACTTCCTTCAATCATCTATCACATCCAAACAGTCCAAACGGTGTTCCGAACCACGGGTCGCTTCTTCATTCTTTTTCTTCAGTTAAGTTATTCAGTTCAATGTAGTTGTTTAACTATACTATAGTATTTTGGTAAATTTATGAACTGACTTGCTTTTCGTCGATTTCCAAAGAGAATAAAATTTTGTACGTGATTTGATGAGATGCACAAAATAATTTATTATTTTTTACCACATCCATCCATCCATTGTGTTCTGCCTATCAGGCAGGTCCACCTCATGTGTCCCGCCAAAGTATTCTATCCTGAGCTATCCTTTTCATCTCATGGTAGCTCCTGCCTGCCTTCAAATCATCCAGCATTGCTTTCCTTTTCCTTCCCCTCGGCCTTCTACCTTCATATCTACCCTCTATCACCTCCTTCAACAATCCTTCTCCCCTCAACACATGTCCGATCCATTTCTTCTGTCTTTTATCACCTTAATGAGTCTTCTTTTCTCCCTCACCTGTTGCAGTACTTCCTCATTACTTTGGTGTTCCCTCCAGCCAGACCCGGATCTAGGGGGGGGCTATGTGGGCTGCAGCCACGGGCCCCGCATTTGAGGGGGGCCCCCAAATTAAATGCATACAGAATGTACTTGTTATTGATGGAGACCAATTGTACCGGCGAACGGAGTTTTTCTAAGTTAAAGCGACTGAAATGTTGCACACGTTCAACAATGAAGCAAAAGCGATTACAGTCACTGGCAATTCTCTATGTTGAACATGCTCTGGCCAAAGAAGTCGATTTTCGAAATATTATTAATGAATTTGCACAAAAAAAGGCTCGTTGGTTCAATCGGTTGCCAGCTCATAATCAGTAGGTAGGTGTGTATAAAATTATTAATTCAGGAAAATATAATATGTAAAATAAAGTAAAATATTTGTAAAGTAAAATATGTTTGTTCTGAAAACTAAATAAATAAAGTAAAGTAATATGTTTGTTCTAAAAACCTTTAATTTTCCTCGTAAACAAAGCTTATAATCCTTATATAATAAAAATTGTAGCCAAGGGGGGCCCCAAAAAAAATAATTAGCCACGGACCCCCATTCTTCTAGATCCGGGCCTGCCTCCAGCTTATCTTTAGCATTCTTTTCCAAATCCACATTTCAAATCTTTCCAGGAGTTTCTTTTCAGTTGTTTTCAATGTCTATGTTTCTCCTCCATACAGTACCATATTCCATATCAAGCTCTTTACTAACCTTTTCTTCAGTTTCAAGTTGAGTTTACCTGTAAGTAGTCTTTTCCGTCTCTCAAAAGCTACCTTACCCATACCAATTCTAAATCTTACTTCCTTATTGCAATCTCCATTGTTGGTTAATAAACTTCCCAGATATTTAAACTGCTCAGCTTCTTCTAAGGTCCTATTTCCTATCGTTAGGTTCATTTGTGCTCCTTTCCTTCTTGCAATTTTCAGTTTAATTTTCATTTTCATTTTTTACCACAAACAACACAGATTTTGACATAGCTCTGCTGGGCGGAGCATAGAACTCTCAACGGATAAGTTCGGTCCAAGCGTCACGTGGACAAATTGCTTCCTCAGCTCAACAACATTTTTGGCCACATAAACTTTACTGTAAACTATTTTGTATTAAACGAATTTGCTCGACGTTTACATCAAATTATTCGCGACGAGGTCCTCTATCTTTTGGTGTGAAGTGCGTTGGTGTAGTTTCTTCTGAAAAAAGTTATAGCTTTGAGGAGAGCCGTCTACGAAGTGCTAATGTGGGTCAGAAAACATTTGTCCATATATGGTAGTGCGAGGACGATTATTGCTTCTCAAGAGTTAATTAACGCAATTAAATTGAAGTTTATGTATACTAAGCTGTAAAAGATTGAAATTTGTTACTTATTTTCATAAAGATTTTGTTATCATCAAGTAAATTGCTCTTAAATCTTTATAAATCTAATTTAATGGGTGCTATGATTGTCGGCAAATAGCTTCTTGACTATATGTAGAGGTTATAGCCCCTAAGAGGTTTGCTCAGAATGATTATTATTCTACATGCAATCTTTTAGTCTTATTAAAGTCCTGTAGTAATTTTGTTTATACAGTAGGGCCTGTCACCTTTGCATAGCGACCACTCGCCTCAAATGACTACTTTTCTGCGGTCCTAGCAAATATTTTATATGGTGTTTATAATGTAAAATATTTTCAGTATAGTAGAAAGTGACCAGTTTTACCAGCTAAAAATAATTTTTGTTCAGAATTTATTCTGTTAAAGTGACCATACGATTTTATAAAACCCAGTAGCCTTACAACTTAACCCTGTCGTGACTCACACCTATAATTTCTGAAAAAACTCTTTCTGCAGTAAAATAAACAAAGTAGAAACGAATACGTTTCTGTACAAAAATGTAACGGTTTTGGGAAATTAGTGACACGATCCTTTTTAGACCTCAAGTAAGTGATTAGAAAAAGTCAGTCAATTTGTTGTTAGCTCCTTTCGGAAAAATATGAATTTTCCTAAGTGACCACCTGTCCACAGGAACCACTTTTGTTTGGTCCCAATTGGTCACTTCAAGCGAATTTTCCTGTTTTTTATTTTCCTTCATCGGTTTTTCTGTATTCCTTAATTTTTAGTTTTTACAATTTAAGTGTTTAATTTCCATTTATTTTATTTCTTAAATATGCAATAAAGAATTCATTTCCGTCCAATACGGTCTGTCATGCTGTCACGATTTTTGTTTGGTCGAAAAAAGACGTGACAGCCCTTTGAAGTACGCTCGACCCTCAAGAGGGACTTGGAGCACGTATCAGGAAGCTTCATTGTGTATTTAAGGCGGGCTATCAACTAAAGCTTTAAGAGCTTACAATGGTGACTTTTGGAAGCGAGAGAGGAGGGGTAGAGCCAATAGGAACTTGTGGGAATTGTAATGAATTAATTTTTTTACAAATTTCCTTGAAATTCCAGACTTTTGATAAACCACCGCGACAACCTCGGTTTTTCTACGTTTTTATTAAAAATTACTGGACCACATTTCGTTCAATTTAAAATGCATATCTTACAATTTTCAATACAGTTTTCAAAGGTGAAACGACGCCAATGTGTCGGGAGTGCAGAGGTAAAATTACAGCTTTTAGAGACTGGAATTTAAAATTAGAATTAAAATAAGTACGAGTATTGTACGGAAAAAGAGAGAAAGTAGAGATTATGGGAAGCATTTTGGTATATTTGAAGGAGGAGATTGAAGACACTAATCGATCAGGGAAGTACACCGGGGAGAGGGGGACGTTAGACAGAAGATAGGGAGTGCTAGAACTCCCGTTTCTCCTGTCACTATTCTCCTTACCTGATCTCTAACACACACTTCTCTCCCTTTTCCTCACTACATATAAGGGGTTCCAAGAAACCTTAGCCCCCCCCCCCATTTGCAACTTACATGTTTACTTATATCGAAATAGTTTTCAGTGATTATAAAAATATATAAAATTCTTTATTTATTGCAGGTATTAAAATTACTCTAGCTGATAAAGTGATAATATAATGGCTTCTCAATTAATTGGTGATTCGGAGAGGCAACGTGTGATAGATCGCATATGAGCAATAACATTTCGGGAAGCTCGTGATGCTGGAGCCACCTTTATAACACGTTCATGGGTTGCCAAAAAGTTGCGAAGAAGTGAGGACTTCGTCAAAAGAAATTGGAATAAAACTTTGGATGAATGTGAAATGGATACAACCAAATCTGGGCGCCCAAATTTGCCACTCTCTCAGGAAACAAAGGCCATCATTGAAAGCGGTACGCGTAAGCGGAAAAACAGCTGTGCTAAACTTTCTAGAGAGATCGAAGTGTTGAGAGGAAAGATCGTTAGTGGTGAGATCATTCGACTGTACCGTCTTAGGCAAGGTTTAAAGCCTTGGAATGAACTTCCAAAGCCAAGAAAAACTCAACTTAACATCGATGACAGAATGTGGTTTGTCCATTATCTTGAAGATTGGGATGTGGATGATTTCATGCATTTAGCTGTCTCCGATGAATTTTTTGTTTACGTAACACGTCGGCCTAACTACGAAAATGATCGAGTGTGGGCCACAACACCAGATGAAATCGATGACAATGAACATTATCGCGAATTATTAAAAAGTCCAGACTGTGTTGGTGTGTTTGTTTTGTTCACTGCAAAGAAGCTCATGTGGGTGCTGAAGCCAAATGGTCAGAGTTGAGATGGACAGTATTTTCGTGATATTATTCTATCCCAGCATGTCATTCCTTTTCTAAGAAACCCAAACAATGTTATGGATGTCGATCAGGTCACACTTCTGCACGATAAGGCCCCCTGCTTTAAGGCATTAGCCACTCAACAGTTGTTGCGGAACCATGAGATCGATTTCTTTGGAAATGAAGAATGGCCAGGAAATTCTCCTGACCTGAACGTCTGTGAACACATTGGATCAGTTATAAAGGACAAGGTTGAATGTCTCTTGTTTCAAGAACCTGCAGCAAATCGATTTTCGAAGAATACAATGACGCAACACATTGAAACTCTTTTAGCAAATTTGCGTAACGATCAAGATTTATTCATGTCACTTTTGGCAAGCTGCCCAAAGCGAATTCAGGCTGTCTTGGAAGCCAATGGCGGGAACACCAAGTTTTAATTGTTTCTCATTAAATGCAGGATTAAATTCTCTTTTGTAAGGTATGTTTAGTTTTACTGTACCTCTAATGGTTTAGGCCATGGGCGGGGGGGGGCTAAGGTTTATTGGAGCCCCGCACATGCATCTTACACATTACATAATCTTTTCAACATTAAAAAATGAAATGGCATCAACTAAAAGAGCCTCGGAGTCCCTGGGGAGAGGACCATAAATGTTCCCATTTCTGGCTCCCTCGCTGCCGATACCAGGAATACAGAGCCAGGCAGTGGGGCTGGATCTACTACCGCTCATTCGAGATGTTCTGGACCTCTTCCTGATTCACTTTTCATTAATTTCTGCAACATTCGTCGCCTTTTCTCAAATTTTCAATCTGTTGAACCCCACCTCCTTCTCTATCCCTTATTTTCTTTTCCTCACTGAAACTCAGGTGTCTGGGACTACTGACAGCAACTCCTTTTCTGTACCCCCTTACTTTATCTACACTCAATTTCACTCCAAAGGAGGATGTTGCGTATATATACGCAATGACCTAACTTGTTCTCGTATTCCAGAACTCGAATCTTCCGAATTCCATACCGACTGGCTACGGCTTACATGCCAATATCAAACTAAATACATCTGCGCTGTTTACATTTACCCTAATTCTACTGATTATCCAAAATTCTTTGACGACCTCACTTTCAAAGTGGAATACATTCTATCTCGCTCTCCCTTTCTTGAAATCTTCACTTTAGAAGATTTCAATGTTCAGCACCACCTTTGGCTTTCCTCCCATTTCACTAACATCTCTGGTGAACTAGCTTACAACTTTTCTATCCTAAATGACCTAGAGCAGATTGTACAGCACCCTACTCGTATCCCCGTTCGTCTTGGAGATAGGCCCAACATTTTGGATATATTTCTTACCTCTCATCCTTCTTCTTACTCTGTCAAATTTTTTTCCCCGTTGGACTCCTCCGACCACAATCTTATAACTGTTTCCTGTCCTATCGCTCCAATTCGGCCTTTGGATTCTTCCGCCGCTGATTGGGAGGCCCCTAGGCAATACTGTACTTCTGTGATTTCCCATGGAATGATTGCTACTTCCGTGGCCGGAGCACTTCCGAGTGTGCTATGCGCATTACGGAGGTGATTCTCTCCGCCATGGAGGCGTACATTCCATATTCTACTCCTACCACTAATGCAAAAAAAATTTGGTTTAACTTTACTTGTTCTAATGCTATACTAAACAGAGAGGAGGCTTCCAGAAGATAACGTCACTATCGAATTCTTGACCGTAACTCAGCTTATTTTTCTGGCCAGAATCGTGCAAAATCTGTTCTTCTGCTTGCCAAAATTTCCTTCATCCGACTAAAATGTGAAACCTATCTAATTTTAATTCTTCTCGCTCTCTCTGGCATCTAGCTAAGAACCTCTTCAACAACTTTACTTCCTCTTCTTCCCCTCATCTTTTCCATTCCGACTGCTCAGTTGCCGTCTCTTCTCCTGATAAAACTGAACGCTTCGCTCAAACTTTCGCTTCCAACTCAACCCTGGACGATTCCGGTGCTGTTCCTCCATCTCCTCCCTCTGACTTTATTATGTCTAAAATTAGAATCTCTTCCAAAGATGTTCTTTCTGCCCTATCTGGGCTGAACTCTAGGAAGACTTACGGTAATGATGATGTTCCTCGTGTTGTTTTTAGGAACTGTGCTTCTGTGCTTTGATTTCTTGCCTTTCCAAAGTTTTTGAATCTATCCTCAATATAAATATTCTTAAACACCTTTTTTCTCACAATCTTCTTTCAGATCGTTAGTATGGGTTCCACAACGGACGTTCTACTGGCGAACTTCTTGCATATCTCTCTGACTCGGTCATCCTCCTTTCGAGATTTCAGTGAAACTTTTGCTATTGCGCTAGACATACCAAAAGCTTTTGATTGAGTCTGGCACAAATCTTTAATTTCGAAACTACCCTCCTTCGGTTTCTATACTTCTGTCTGTGCCTTCATCTCAAATTCCCTTTCTTGCCGATCTATAGCTGCGGTTGTAGATGGTGACTGTTCTTCTCCTAAAGCTATCAACAGTGGTGTTCCTCAAGGTTCTGTCCTGTCACCCACTCTTTTCCTTTTATTTATTAATGATCTTTTAATTCGCGCTCCCTCTCAACAGTCACTCCATGATTCGCGTAATATGGCTATGGAGCACCTGACCTCTGATCTTTCTGCTATCTCTGATTGGGACAAACAATAACTTGTGGCTTTCAATGCCTCAAAAATGCAGATCCTCCATCTGTCTTACCCGTCACAATCTTCCACATGACTCTCCATTTGTCTTCAACAACACACAACTCAATCCTTTCTCTTCTCTTAACATTCTTAGCGTTTCCTTTTCTCGTAATCTTTCCTGGAAAGATAACATATACTCTTTTTCCAAAACATCTTCGAAGAGGTTAGGTGTGCTGTACCGGCTTCGCAGTCTCTTCACCCCCTGTCATTTACTCTCTCTGTACAGGGGTTTTGCCTGCCCCTGTATGGAGTATGCTTCTCATATATGGGGTGGCTCAACCCACACAGCCGTACTTGACTGGGTGGAATCAAAGGCTTTTTGTCTCATCAATTCCCCGCCTCTCACTTACTGTTTTCAATCCCTCTCTCTTCACCGCATTGTTGCTTTACTCTCCCTTTACTCTCACTATCATAACGGACACTGCTCTTTTGAACTCTCTAACTGCATGCCTCCTCCTTCAAGGAGAGCACGCAGCACCAGACTTTCCACACGTTCTCATTCCTTTTCTGTCGAACTCTCTAACGCAAAGGTTAATTGGTATTTCCAGTCTTTCATCTACTCAACTGGTGAAATCTGGATCAATCTTCCTCAATCCATCTTTTCCCCTGTCTGTGACCTCCAATCTTTCAAACGCAGAGTGTCTAGACATATCGAAAACCCTGGACCTTGATTTTGGCTAGCTTCTTCTTCTATGGGGGGGGGGGGGCTTTTTGAGCGTTCGCCCTTGTCCCTTCCTTCCTGTATAAAAAAAATATACAATTATTATACATATAACAAATAGGGATTAAAATTTGAGAATCATTAAATGAAATTATCTATCAATGGATGAGGATAATTTTAGGAAGACGATTAAAATAATTTTTCTACGAATAATAATTTACATCGATTTTATATGAATATTTTCTTAAGCGCAATTACTGAAAATAATTAATTTTAAAACGGTCGTTTACGTTCGGATAAGCGTAAAAATGATGATGTTGCAAGTTGAGCGAGCGTAAGTGATGTCTGAATTTATGCCTGAAATACTCGAATTATATGTCTGCAGATTATCCCTTTCAGATCCACTGCTACAAGACAAATGTTTTTGAAAAATCAATATCTGAATTTTCTTGATTTTACTATCCCTCGTAACAGTTCCGTGCATTGGTTTCTATTCACACGAAGGTCAAGCTGATGGCCCCATCTCTAGGCCTGGCTTGGTGAAGAAGCAAGTTGGTCTCTTGCGCTCTCCATCGCACATAGCCATGTACACCCGGTTCATATGGTACCATCCTGAGCCAGGCATCTAGTATTCTTTTGAAGATTTCAACTTTAACCCCTGTCTGAGGTCCTTTGGAAGCTGGTTAAAAGCCTTGGACTCTGACAACCAAGCTATTTTCCTTCAGTGTTAAGGGTGTCCCTTGTCGGGCCTTTAGTTTGGGAACACGACACATCCTGCCTTTTTTGTTTTCCGTTGTTGTTTGTATAGTACAGTAATTAGGTTTAGTTTGAGGTTTGGTACCAGTTTTTCGATTATTTTCCATAAGTAAATTATGGTGCACCTCTCTCTTCTTCTTTCCAAAAAATACAGATTTAGTTTACATAGTTTTTCCCCGTAATTGAGTGAAATTTCTTTGAATTTCTTCCTAGTTTATTAATTTCCTCTTTTTTTCTATGAGGACGTCAAGACTGAGCAGTATTCAAATTTTGGTATGATCAGGGTTTTCAACAGGGGGAATCATTACTTTCTTGTCCCTTCTTTTAAAGGTTCTCAATACCTGTTCCGCAACTCATTTTGCTTTGTTTATCGCTATCTAATTTTGTGTCTCGAATTTCGCATCTTCGGTCATTATAACCCCCAAATCTATTGCTTTCTTGCTTCTCTGAATTTCCTGTCTATCTGGGGCATATGAAGAGCTGAAATTCCTCGGTGTTAAATTTCATCCTGTTGTCTTCTGGCCATCTGTATATTATGTCCGTGTCCCTTTGTAAGGCCTCCACCTCTTTTACATCACTGATTTTTCTGTTGATCTTTGTATCGTCAGCAAAGGATGTTACTATACTGTTGTTGGTTACTTCACTGTCTGTCTGTTAGCATGAGTGGGGCCAATATTGTTCCTTGTGGTACTGAGCTGCGTACTTTCGATTCTGATGATGATATGCCTTGGACTTTTACAACCTGCTGATGTTCTCTAAAGAAATTGTTGGTCCATTTTCCCGTTTTGCCTGTTATTCCTATATGTTTCATTTTATGTGCTATTATACCATGATCACATCTGTCGAACACTTCAGCAAAATCCATGTATATGACATCGTAGTTTTCATTGCTTTCAAGTGCGTTAAGGATATTGTTATAGTGCTCAATTAATTGTGATAGACATGATCTTCTTGATCGGAATCCGTGTTGGTTTTCAGTGAATCTTTCCAGTGGTCCCCAAGAAGTCATAGATTTTCTCTCTAACTATTCTTTCGAATACTTTAGTGAGATGGGACGTCAATGACACTGGTCTATAGTTCTTTCCTTTTTTTTATGCAGGAAGGAGGAGGCTAAGGGCGAGCGCCCGCAAAAATGACCCCTCCACAGAAGAGGAGAGAGCCAAAAAAAAAGGTCTCCAAGGCTCAATGATGCCATTTTTTTCTAAATATAAATTTTGAAAAGGTTGTGTAGTGTGAAAGATGCATGTATGTGTAATGAGGAATAGAGGGAGAAGCTTGGTTTTCAGAGCATGCTGGACTGCTCAAAGGGTAGATGAGACACTGTAAAAGATCAGCGAAGGAGGACAGTGACAAGAGAAACGGGAGTTACAGCACTCCCTGACTCTTGCCTAACATACACCCCGAAGTACTTCTCTGGTCGATTGTCTACAATCTCCTCCTTAAAGGTCTCCTTAAAGGGCTTGAGGTCTATCCCCTCCTTTATATATAGGGCCAATGTTTGCTCTTTTCAGGATGCTCGGTATTTCCCCAGTGTCTAGGGATCTTCTCCATATCCAATATATGGGTGTATGTAGCTAGCTTATTTGTAATTTCTCTTCAAAGAATGCATCTCTGTCAGTACCGCTTTGTCATTTTTAGGGGTACTGAAAACTGATTTGTACTGGGCTCTCAATGTTTCAGATATTTGTTTTAACCCTTTCGCTGCTATAGTTATCAATTGATGATATACAGTAGACTGCTATGCCCGTTAGTTGGTGATTTGATGTTTCCCGCTTGCACTTATACTATTATTTCAGAAGGTACGTTTTCGAACACTTTTTTTTTTATTTGCGCTCGTGGCGAGAATCTTTCATTTTAAATTAACAGGGAAAGGGTTAAATCGTCGGTTAGTTCATTATTTCCTTTCCTTAAGGGCCCGATAGTGGCGCGCGTTTTTGTTTTCCTTTTCGCATAGTGATAGAAGTATTTTTGGTTTTTCTTTATTGCTTCTTCGGCATTTTCCTCTTCCCTCTCTGTATGGCCCTTAATTAGGGCTTGGATTTCCCTATCGATACTCTTCAGTTTTTCTTGTAATACTTCCCTGGTATAGTTGCTCTGAAATTACTTAACTTCGTCGCTACTCTCTTTCTTTTGCAGAATACTGTTCGGTTTTGCCTCTCGAACAAATCCCTTTTTCCTTTTGGCTATGCTTTCGGAACATATTTTTCCAAGATTTCGGCGTCTTTTCTCCCAAGGTTGTTGGCATTTCTTCCTTTGTTTTATCCTCTAAAATGTTTTCCACTACATTTGGGTCATGTGAGATCTGATTTCTTCACAATTTATGGTCTTGGAGTTTAAGTTAAAAATCTCAAATTTGCTTTTCTTCAGTATGAGTATTTTCTTTTTATACTGTCACCATATTAGTTGATATTTCGATTACGTTATGGTCTCAGGTAATAGTTGTGGTTATTTTTATATCATCAATGAAGTTGGTGTTATTCGTGAATATCAGATCCAGGCAATTATTTTTTCTGGTGTTTTATGTCATCTCTTATGTTAACATAAATTGGTTTGTTAGAACCATCAACATTTTTCCTTGTTCTTGGTCTTCTCTTGTACCCCCCCACTTGTCCTGGTGTGTATATATATTTCTTCCCACCTTTTTGTATTTTATCACTGGGAAATTAAAATCTCCACAGTATTATGTTGAGGGTTAAATAGCTTAAGGATTTTATTAGGTTTCTGATATCAGCAATGGCTTCCGAGAATTTTGCAGTTGAAGTGTTCGGAGGGCTGTTGATGACTATAAGTACTAGGTTTAGTTTTTCTATTTTTATTGCTGAAAGTTCCACAAAGTTGTTTGATTTACTTATTATGCCATATGACTCTCACGTACATATGTAAAAATGAACCATAAATAATTCCCATATTCCTATATTATCTTATTCTTCATGTAATTCTTGTATTCATTTATATAGTCCCTGTATCCATTGTAAGAAAAAGTATCCATTTTAAAAATTCATGTGTTATATGGTTCATGTATTTATATAATCCTGTATATTCTTATATATTTAACTTTATATAATGCCTATACTCATATGTATGTACGTGTGTGTATTCATTTTTACATAAAGACCAAAATCCCCCAACGCGAGTTTGGATAAAATTTTTGATTTGCTTTCTACTTTGCTAAATAATTGGTGACCTGTTGTTTTTTAAAATCTCATAATCATTTTTTTAGATTTCGCTTAATAAGGAATCCTGCTTAAGCTTTGCAATGTTCATATTTTGTATACATTCTCTTTCGTTATAAAAGATGAGATCATGTCTTGCCTAAGCATTAAAATTGTACATCTTAAACCTTAAAATTTCACTCATATGCATATTTTAGTGTAAAGATGCATAGTCCGATTTCCACTTTTAGTTAACTTGGCAGATCATGATAACATCAGATCTGAAAAGTCGCGGTTTAAGATAAAAATATGGTTTCGTCTTCAAATATTTTGTTTACTCGTTCAAGCCTTACCACAGCTGAAAATTTACTTTATTTTCGAATATTGTGCAAAAATAATACAGCCCTTTTGGCATTTAATAATAATGATGTTAGCAGGTTTTGGGTATATAAACCCACTAAAAATCTTCCATTGTCATTCAGAAGCTAATTCAGAGGCTGAGCACTACCTGTACATTTTAGCAGTAAATTACAGTAAAAGATAGTTTTTATCTTATCCTTCGAGCCTTGCTCTCTTCAGAAGAACTTAGTCATTAAACTTTTCGGATACGCTATAAGAAGAGTCCGGAAACTTCAGCATTTTTAGTAAGTCTATCAGAGTCCTCCGAGCCACTATAGAAGAACTCGGAGAGTAATATAGAAAACTACTGCAAGTCACATATCCGTTGCTGCCACCTAACTAGAACCCCCGTCAACTTCGAACCAACCCGGGCCATAGACGGAGGGGTTAACACATATATAGGACAGTCATCTTTACGTCTCGCTGTTCTGTCAGCTCTCAGTAAGTTGTAACCATCGATATGTATATCTTTCTTATTTATGCAATATTCGCAGTTTTCACAGTCTCCTGGCAATCTTTAAGATGTGTTTCTGTGAGGAATGCGATGTCAGCTCTTGTTTCGACTATAAATCCTTTCAGGTATGAAACTTTGTTTAGTGAGTGGTTCTGTTTTAGCTCTTCAATATTAGCCAGGACAATATTTATGTTCTTAGTTTTGCGTTGCCCCTTGTGCAATTCAAATTCGTTATCCTTCAGTATCGCGTGTTTTGTAACCCTACGGACCTCTGAGAAAGATCTGTTTCCGCTTACCTGCTCTGGTAGCTTATTGCCAGGAAGCGGTTCGACGGGGTTCCGGGCTGTGTCAACTGCGTGCTGTATAAAGCTTAGCAGTTGTATTGTGTCTGCAATGTTGAAAAAATTTGATTCGCGATTTGTTACACGAGTTTCTTCTCGTTTTTCCTATTGTTCTTTGAGTTTGTTGCGAGGTGATGGTAGGTAGCACCTTTTTCCGTAGCACCTTTTTCCGTATCTGCAGGATCCATGTCTTGCGTAACTCTTGCAAATGGCAGGGTGGTAAAATTTGCACATGTCACCGAATTTACAGTGACCATTGTTATAGTACAATTTGCACATAGTCGGGTGTTCATATATGCATTGTCCTCCCTAATATCAGCATTATCTTTTACATAATATCTGCATACAGTTTCTTCCCCATGAAATATTTTTACATATTTTTTTACTGAAAAGTGTGAGAATAAAAATTGTATTTCCTCGCTTCCGAGGAAAAACTACATGTCCATTCAGCATGTAGGACAACTCCTTTTGATCTAGTATAAACAATCAGGTCTACGAAGTTAGCATTGTGGGTGTAGTTCTGGGCGTAGCTTCAGTGGTAACAAATGATACCGTCAACTTCAACTTGCAGTGATGCGGAGCCGAAGCTAAATGGTTCCGGGATCGGGTTCGGTTCCAGCTCAACCCGATCGGTTCCGGAACCGGTTCTGGAACCGGTTTCTAAGCAAGAGTGAGCCCACAAGGAAAATGAAAGAATAGGCTTTATTTTTTTCACCTTATATATTATTATATTTATTTTTTTTAAACACAGGTTATATATAATTTATTGACAAACATTCAATTTATAGATAATTTTTTTTTAACTTAACATGTAATAAAGATCAAAAGCCATTTAGGCGTAGGAATAGGAGTGACTCCAACGAGTCATTCTTCATGTTTGACTGTCTTTCCCGGAGAATGAATTTCAGTGCCGAGAAGAGCCGGTCGACATGAAGTACCTAAAGCCACAGAGCTCTAAAAGCAGCATGCACGCTCTTCGCCTTCCCTGTCTGAGTGCAGACTGAGGCCAACTGACCGATCCTGGGAGAGTGTGAATTTTTTGCAAAGATTTATTTGGCGCTGGCGGGCGACTCGTAGCACCAATATAAAGCCCAGCCGGAACCGGAAACTCGTATGTTTCGTTCTGGTTTCGGGTTCAGTTCCTCTACAATTTATCGGTTTCGGCAGTTCCGGGTTCGGGCTCGGTTCCACATCACTGCCGTCATGTATGCAAATATATTTGGAATTACGTGATATGTCCCAAGGCGTAGAGAGAGAGAGAGAGAGTTACAAGGAAAAGAAGTACCTCAAAAGGCCTTGCGGCCCATACCGAGGAGGTACCAATGGCAACGGGTGCCAGGGAAAATTTTGTACACACTCAAATAGTGTGCAAGATTTGGTCTAACCTTTTCTTGAACTGATCCACAGAGGAACTGTTCACAACTTCCGAAGGTAACCTGTTCCATGTGTCACAGATCTTATACGTAAAGTAATTCCCACACACACTAGTCCTAAACCGTTTCAAATCCAACTTCCAACCATTGTTGCGAGTTGGGTTATCATTTAAACTAAACATACTTCTAAAATCGACATCGTTGAACCCGCGTAAGAGCTTGAAAACCTCGATCAGTTGACCGCGCAGCCTCCGAGTTTCAAGCGAAAACAAGTTCAGGGCGCGTAACCGTCGATTGTAGCCCATATGCCTAACGGAAGGGATTAACTTTGTGGCCCTCGCCTGCACTCGCTCCAGCCTCTCAATATCTTTCCTGAGGGTGGGCGACCAGAACTGCACAGCATACTCCAGGTGCGGCCGAACAAGGGAATTGTACAGTGAGAGCACAATCTCCTTGTTCCGAAACTGAAATTGCCTCCTGATATAACCCAATAGTTTCTGGGCTTTCTTTTCCACCTCTACACACTGTTTCGTAAACTTAAGGTCGCTGCTAATTAGCACACCCAAGTCCTTTTCTAAATCAGTCACCTCGATATTACTACCCAACATCGAGTAGTCCGACTTGGGATTGGCGTAGCCAATGTGCATCACTTTGCATTTACCCAAGTTAAACGGCATTTGCCATTTTTCGGACCACTCTCCTATCCTACCTAGGTCCGCACGCAGTTCCTCGATCGCTTCGGGCGTCCCAACATTGGCCCCAAGCTTGGTGTCATCAGCGAATTTGGCGATCCGACTGACGATGCCACCGTCGATATCATTTATGTAAATGATAAACAACAGTGGCCCCAAAACGGAACCCTGAGGAACCCCACTAGTGACCGAGGCCCAACCCGAACTAGCCCCTTTAATTACCACCCTCTGCCGCCTATTCCTCAGCCAGTTTTCAATCCACCTACCTATTTCCCCACCGATACCCAGCGCGCGCACTTTCGCCATTAGCCGGCGGTGAGGTACCTTATCAAAGGCTTTCTGAAAGTCGAGATAAAGTATATCAATCGCCCTACTCTTATCGTACTCACTCAACATGACGTGGAAAAACTCGAGCAAGTTGGTGAGACACGACCTATGCCGTCTAAACCCATGTTGGGAGTCCCCAAGCAGCTTGTAGGAATCCAAATGGTCAACGATCCTATCAGCTATTATCCCTTCTAATAATTTACCTACAACTGAAGTGAGACTAATGGGACGATAGTTCCCTGGACTTTCGTGATCCCCTTTCTTAAAGATAGGGGTCACGTTGGCTTCCCTCCAGTCACCAGGCACCTGGCCCATCTCCAACGATTTGTTGAAGACTGTAGCCAGGTGGGGAGCCACCTGGTCGCGCACTTCTCGCAACACTCTGGGGAGAAACTGGTCTGGCCCAGGAGCCTTAAACGCGCTCAGTTTGTCTATTCTATCGGCAACGACTGTTGCGGTACATCTAACACTATCCAGGCCAGCACCTTCGTGCCTCACGCCTGGCTCGGGGATGACGCGGGTATCCTTCCTGGTGAACACTCCCGCAAAGTACTCATTAAGCACATTAGCGATGTCCGCGTCGGACTATTATGTCGGACTATTAACATAAGTGAAGAATTCCTTAGGGTTCCTCTTGCAGAGGCTTGCCACCCGTAGTTCTTCGTTACGTTTCGCTAGCCTAACCTTCGCCTTCACTTCCCTACACAGTCGGACATACGCTTCAGTGTTCTCGTGGGAACGATTGGCCTTCGCCCTCCTATACGCTACTTTCCTATTTCGGATAGCCGAAGCGATGTCACGATTGAACCACTTAGGCTGCGTTCAAGCAGGGGTGACCGGTTTTGAGGGTATGGCAGCAGACTGCAGCACCATAAACTCGTCCCGGAATGCACTCCACACTCCCTCAACATCGCCGCCAACCTCTAACCCCATCTCTCCTACGCTATCCCTGAGGCTAACAAAGTTCGCCCGCCGGAGATCGAGCTTACTGCCTCTCGAGTTACTACGCTTCACCCGAGGGACGCACACACGGAACCTAATAAGACCGTGATCACTCCCGCCCAATGATTCGTCAACGGTGAGGCCAGTGACGAGGTTGTCTTCGGTCGTGAATACTAAGTCTAGAACGCTTTCGCCTCGTGTAGGCTCGTTGACCCACTGAGTGAGGAAGTTCTCATCAGCAAAGTCAACTAGCCTCCTCCCTTCAGCATCGGCAGTCCTGTTTTCCCACTTTATGCCGCGACAGTTGAAGTCTCCTAAAACTACACACACCCTATCCCCTAGCAGGCTACTGAGTTCGGTGTACAGGGCTGTATCCTCCTCGAGGAGGAGATGCGGAGGTCTGTACACCAAGATTAACCTATAGTTCGTCCCTCCCACGTTCAGATCGACGCCAAGCAGCTCCCGTTCCGACCGGAACTGGCAGTCAACCGGACTCAACGTGTCTCTGACGTATATTAGTACCCCACCCCCCTCCCCACGGGTGCGGTCTTTGCGAAACATTCTATACCCGGGAATTTCGAACTCCCCAACGTAGTCCCTACGATCAGTATGAATCCAGGACTCGGTGATAGCAACGATATCCTGGTATTCTGATGCTAAGAGCGCCCGTAGCTCGCCAAACTTGTTCCTGATCGACCTAGCATTAAAAAGCATTGCACGGAGGGAGCCTCCCCTATTCTGACCGCCCCCTAGCACGACCCGTTTCCCGAACAGCCAGGGCTGTCGGGAGTTGAAGAGCCCCTCACTAACGAGGGGACAATCTCCGCAGGAGCTGAGCCCCCTCCAACGTGGAAGGAGAGTCACTACCTGCTGTTGGAGGGGGACTAACTACTGGGGAGGGACTACTGCTGGGAGGGGACTACCTGGGGGAGGGGACTACCTGCTGGGGGAGGGGACTACTGCTGGGGGAGGGGACTACTGCTGGGGGAGGGGACTAACTGCTGGGGGAGGGGACTAACTGCTGGGGGAGTAGGTTTAACTGTTTGGGGAGCAGGATCAATTGCTGGTTTGGGGGGTCCTAGTTTAAAAAGATTATACAAATTAATGTTCAGTAAATCACCATACTTCTTTTTCCCCTTCTGGTTAAAATGTATCCCGTCCGAACCAAAGTATTCCCCATTTCCGTAGAATGTAGGCCAAAAATCGACAAACTTTAGGCCTTTTTCATCACACATGCGTTTAACTCTTTTATTTATGCTAATGGCTTTACTTAGAGTATATCACTAGCACGCATTCGAGGGAGAATTCCTACGACCATACCCATGTCTGTCCTATCCCTAACCTTGTCAGTTAGGTTCTTAAATTCTTTTATAATGGGCTCTGTCTGCCCTCCTGTCCCTCCCAGAAAAACGTCATTGCCACCAACATGGACAATGATAGGGCAACTCTTATTCTTGATATTAATTTTGCCTAATTCCCTATTAATTATCTGGCTTGTGGCACCCGGAAAACATCGGAGTTTTCTCTTGGTCGCCCGTCTTGCTCCGAAAAAGTCCCCTTGATTCCTTACCATAGAATCCCCAATTAAAAAGGATTCATCCTCCTCATCAGCAAGTAAGTGAAACTTATTTTTGATGGTAATGGGTTCCAAATCCTTATGTTTTGGTTTGGAGGGTCTTTTATTTTTGACCAATTTGAATTCTTGTTCCTCCGTTCTATTTTCCGGAATAGTCACCGTGTTTTCCAAGCGTGCCACGCTTTGTTCTAGATGCTTAATCTTACAGTTTAAATCTGCTGGTGTGTTTTTAGTTTGATCTTGTCCACTGGGTTGGATTTCCAGTGCGACGACCCTAGCTTCAAGCTTTTTTACTAATTCCTTTAGCTCTTTAACTTCCTTTTCGTGGTTGTCTCTAAGTTTACAAAACAAACATACACTAAGGGATGTGATATCGCTGATACTACCTTCAGGGAAGTCAACGCACCAATGATTAACTTTACATTTAAAGCATTCTGCTTTCAATTTAGCTGGCCCTGCCATATTTTCTCTGAAATTTTTAAAACTTTTCATATAGTTAACTTGGGGTTCATACCTCTCTAAGTAGCGACGGAGAGAAAGATCGCATTGCTTGCACTTGTAACCTGTTTGTATTCCTATTCCTGAAGCCGTGTTTTTTTTATTGCCCATGCACTCTACACATATTTTTACTCGTCCATTATTTTTTTAATTATGCACTGATTTTGTTGAGACTATACCAGTTGTCAATGCTCACTTTCTTCCAACACCTTTCGCGAATATTATTGTTCAATGAGTTGAATAAAAAATTCTTACGGTACACAAGTTGGTTTTACGCGCTGTGAGTGAAGGATATGTCAAGCTTTGCAACACTACAGTCATTCCGCAAACCAACAGGCTAATGATAGTAGTCAATGGCCTGAAGGTTTTTACAAAGAAACCAAGCACACATGAGTGTACTAAATTTCTAAAACTCTAACTTTTATAGAAAAAATTACTTCAAACAGGTTTCAGGTAAATTTTTCAACTAAAATTTTAGTAGAGAGCTAATCATGAGCGCCGGACCAAGCAACAAAACAACAAAATCTTATCATTTACACAATGAGTGAGCGGAAGATTATTTTTTCACAATAGTGAGGTCAAATTGCGTGTGTTTGACTTGCCATTCGACCGTATCTCTTGCTAAGTAGGGAAATTTTGAGGCATTTCAAAATTGTTCGCAAGAAATATGAGAGCGACTTTCCAATCAAAAGTGAACTACGCAAGACGAAGATGAAGGAATTGAAGTCTCAATTGCAACCTTCCGGGTAAGTCACGTGTTAGCTAAGGCAAGAAACCGTTCGATGATGGATACATAGTAAGAGGGTATGCTACGTTTTGGCGCAGCCGTTTGGGCGCTGGCGATTTGGCGCGGCCGTTTGGGCGCCAACCCATTTTGGCGCCAGCCCTTTTGGCGACGGACGTTTTGGCGCTAGGAAAAAAATATGATTGATTCCTCATTATGCAAAGGTATAACTCAAAAAAAGTTAAAACTGTAATGTAAGTTTATTTTAAAATTAGGTAGGCCTATAGCTTAAAATTTTTTAAAACTGTCATGTAACTTTATTTAAAAATTAGGTAAGTAAAATTTTAACTAGTTATTCATTTGGTAATTACGAGCAAGGCCCCTCAAGTACTCGACAGCATCTATGTTTTCACATCTACGAACAATTTCTTGTATTCTTCTATCTGCATCTCTATACTTCTTTAGTTTTTGCGGTGGTTCATGTCCAGCTACTAACCGTTCATAATATGCATCTCTACATTTCTGTACTTTACGCAGTCCATCTATTAATGTCCATTGTGGGATGTTGCATGCCAAGTTCGTATTGCAATCGACGGTGGGCTGCTTCCGCATGGTTGTTTGTGCGGTCTTCCCCGTCTAATGTTCTTTGATAAAGGTTCCAAATCTCGGGGAGGAATAGAGGAGCTCGTCTTCCATTTCCTCGTCTGTTCTGACGACCAACATATGTATCTTCAAACCAGTTGAGTAAACATTGAAGTTCTTGTGGCAACTCGGTCGCTAGAGCATCCATATATTCGTCGATCTTGTTCAAAGGTACGAAGGCAAGGGCAATAATCATTTTAGCTTTTAAAGCGAAATCTGGATCGTTGTTATACAGATTAGTGAAACCCAAAGAAGCTAGATGTTTTTGCATATTTCGGGCTAAATGAAAAAAGTATCCTTTTATTTGAACATCGGGGAATGTGTCCTTCATAGCACTGTGCACAGCTTTTTCAAAATCGCAGACGATTGAAGTGGGTCTCAAATTGGGTTCCACTTCTTTTAATAATTCGAACATTCTCACATATGTGATGCGTTGTTTGTTGGGCAAAAGGGCATACATAATGGGGTGAACTCCCTCGTGTTTTTTTGCCAAAATTACATAAATCTGAGAAAAGAGGCTGGGAGCAATACTGAATGTGCCATCGACAAACCACATATCAGATGTAACTAAATGTTGGAGCCAACTCGCTCTTCCGAAGATTAATATCCGATTGGGGCGTGGTCCACTATCACACAATAAAAAATTTTCTTCCACTCCTGGCTGAGGGACGTATATTTGTAGCATTCTGGCAAAACTAATTGTTGTAAATCAGTCGGATTGGCGGGGGCGTTCTTCATTGAATTACGTTTCTTCCTATTATTTTCCGCAAAGCGGACGTATTAGGAATGGCCGCTAGACTAGCTTGGGATACGTTTGTCAAACATTCATTAATAACTACAGCTGGTGACTCAAGAGTCTCCGCTGCTCTCTTTTTTTATATTAGTTTTGACAAGTGCAACCTCTACTTGTGCAGCATCGGCTTCGTGCGAATGGCTGTTCAGCTCCCTTACCACCTCTCCAGCTTTAGTATGCAGCCTTGCTTTGCACCGATATTTTTGCTCACAACGCCAAAATTTCAACTCACTGTCGGCTGTGCTTGCTTTGTCAAAGACGTAGAGGAATCCATTATGCGCAAATTTTTCTTTACCCCGTTTCGTTAATACTTGCTCAGCCATCATATGAATAAATGACGGTAGGTAGATAAAAAATATAACAAAAACGAAGGCAAAAGAACGAAACACTTGTGGCACACACTGAGTTTAAGGTCAAATACATGTTAGTTTTCGTATCAACTCGCGTTGGCTGGCGCCAAATGACCAAATTACCAAATGAAGAACTAGTTAAAATTTTACTTACCTAATTTTTAAATAAAGTTACATGACAGTTTTAAAAAAATTTAAGCTATAGTCCTACCTAATTTTAAAATAAACTTACATTACAGTTTTAACTTTTTTTGAGTTATACCTTTGCATAATGAGGAATCAATCATATTTTTTCCTAGCGCCAAAACGTCCGTCGCCAAAAGGGATGGTGCCAAAATGGGTTGGCGCCCAAACGGCCGCGCCAAATCGCCAGCGCCCAATCGGCTGCGCCCAATCGTCTCGTCCCGATGGTAAGAGATGCATTTTTTGAGGCAACAGATTCATTGTTTGATCATTTAAAAAATAAATCGGAAATAACTTCAGCTATTAAGGAAATTCAGCTATCCAGACACACTGTTACGCGAAGTTCAGAAGTGATGGGGGAGAATCTGAGAGTACAACTAAATAAAGATATAAATGAGGGCGTTTTCTTTCCACTTTAGTTTCATGAGTTGACAAATGCTTTTGTGCATTTTCAAAAAAATGGTATTTAAAAATGTGACTGCTGAGGAGGAATTGCTCAAGATCATACCATTGAAAGGAAAAACTCGAGGAGAGGACATTTTCCAGGCATTCAAAGACCTTGTTAATAACACTCAGTTACCCGTTAACAATCTTGTGTCCATTACCACTGATGGAACTCCGGCCATGACTGGCCATACCTGTGGTTTCGTTGCTCTTTGCAAAAATAATAGTGATTTTTCTAATTTCCATAGTTATCATTGCATAATTCATCAGCAGGTTCTGTGTAGTAAAATGCTGAAGCTGAAAGAAGTCATGGATATTGGGCTGAAGATCGTATGTTCTGTTTGGGCAAGAAACCTACAGAGGCGCCTCTTTAAGTCTCAACTGGAAGAAGGTAAAGCCGAACGCACACAAACCTTTTGCTGCACACTGATGTAAAATGGTTTAGTAGGGGAAAATTTCTTCAGAGATTTAAAGATTTGTTAACCGAAATCAAAAGTTTCTGGTCTTAAGAAGTGATGAATATAGGTAAGCAGTTGGAAGATAAAGTGGTGCTCTTCCAATATGTGCTCTACCTTAAAATTTACATTCCAATACGTGATCTACTTTAGATTATTCGGATTAGCAGCAGGTACGTTAGTTAGACTTATAAGGCTAACTAACGAAAATATCACGACTTAACCTAACCAATCGTCAAGGGCGTATAGTTGACCTAACGATTGGTTAGGTTAAGTCATGATATTTTCGTTAGTTAGCCTTATAAGGCTAGTTTCACGGTAGAGCACGTATTGGAATATGGTAGATCACAGTTTCGCGGTAGAGCACATATTGGAAGAGCACCGATAAAGTGTGGTTTTTAGATTTAGCTTTTTGGGCTGATGTCACTGCTAAGCTGAACGAACTGAATTCAGAGCTTCAAGGAAAAGATAAAAATATTGCGCAAATGATTAGTTCTGTGAATGCCTTTAAACAAAAATTAAAACTGTTCTTCTCACAACTGCAACGATATAAACTGAGGCATTTCCCTAAATATGATGTCAGAGCTAGAAAGCCAGGAAAGAGCCCTACAAATTTTGACAAGACAATGATCGATATGGGGAACAGATGAGCAGCCTCATCACAGAGTTTGAGAGGCGCTTTGAAGACTTTGCAATGCTAGAACCTGTAACAAAATTTATGTGCTTTCCGTTTGATGCAGAAGCAGATGTTGAAGAAATTGCATTAAAAATGGTAATATTGGTTCTCATTCATACATCTTACATCGAAAGTGAAATTTTAACACCACAAAGCGACCTTCAAATCAAATCAAGGGCATCCGATAAAAATTTCTGGAATCTTCTCGTGGAGGTAAAATATTCAATTCTGAGAAAAAACGCCACGTATTTGATGGCTTTTTGTGGTTCCACGTACCGCTGTGAATCAGTGTTCTCATATAGGTCTACTGTATGAAGATCATCAAGTCCAAGTACCGGTCCACTCTAACAGATAATCATCTGGACGGCTGCTTGAGACTAGCAGTCAGCAACTATAGTCCAAACCTTACGCAGCTTGCTAACGAAATTTTTATATAAGTTTAATTCACGTAACCTTTCCCAGTAATTTAGTTCTTTGCATCCATTGATCTTGGCTGTGGAGCTTCTCTGAATCCCTTATACTGTACAGTAGTTGACTAATGTCTTTTTTTTGTATGGGTGTGTTGAAACTGAGCAATACTCCAACTTGGGTATGGTCAGTGTTCACAACAGATGAAACATTATATTCCTATCCCTTCTTTAAAAGATTCTCAGCATCTGTTCAGTTATTCTTTTCTGCTCTGTTTACTGCAATCTTATTTTGTGTTTCAAATTTCGCGTCATCAGTCATCGCAACTCCTAAATCTTTTGCTTTAGACTTTAGAGTTTCTCTAAATTTCCTGTCCATTTGGTGTATAGTATTCCGTGAATTTTAGGTCCATCCTTCTTCCGTACCTTAATAGTTGAAATTTCTCAGTTCATATTTAAACTTTAATACTTTAATAGTCCATATTTGAACCTTAGTACCGTTATAGTTGAAATGTCATATTATTGCTTTCAGACCAATTGTAGATTCAATTTATGTCTATTTGTATTGAATTGAATTGAATAACCTTTATTATTAACACAATAAATATAGGGGTCTTCCAATTTACAATAACATAAATAACTGTGAAGCTGAACTATTTATTTTATTTAATTTGGCCCTCAAGCTTTAGGCTTTACTGGGCTGTTATTGAAGATAAAACAAATAGTTATTATCAATAATACATAAAATGTGAATGAGAATTGTTAATTAAGGTATGTATTAATCTTAAATTATTATTATCGACATAACAAATGCAAAGTCATTATTAAAGGTATTACACCAATACCATACAAAAATCAATATTATACATGAGAGATAATAGCTGAACAATCACAAGTAATGTATCTTTAATCCTAGATTACACACAATAGTAATGTACATTAATCCTAGATTACACACAATAGTAATGTACATTAATCTAAGATTACACTCAACAGTAATGTACACTAATCCTAGATTTTTATTAGTATGCCATTATTAATTGAGATTTCAACTTGGTTTTAAATGAATTTACATTTACAATATTTTTATATCAACATTTAAACCCTTCCATAGTTTATTCCAATGAAAATGGGTAAATTTTGAGATAAAGACAATCTAAATTGAGGTATAACATGCTTTTAACTATTTCTGCTCTGATATGAGTGGATTTCTTAAAGGGTTACAAAATATCTACGAGTATTTATCCAGTGTAAGTTAATGATTTTGTTCTTACACTTTTAAATAGAAATAAAACTAGCGGAGCAACCCGGCGTTGCCGGGGTGGATGTTGAACGCTATATATATATATATACATATATATATATATATATATATATACATATATATATATATATATATATACATATATATATATATATATATATATATATATATATATATATATATATATATGCCCGGTTAGGTAAACTGAATGCCGGGTTAGGTTAATTGAATGCCCAGTTAGGTCAACTGAATGCCCGATTAGGTTAATTAAATGGCTGGTTAGGCCAACTGAATGCCCGATTAGATTAATTGAATGCCCGGGTACGTTAATGAATGCCCGGTTAGGTTAATTGTACACCCTTGACGATTGGTTAAGTTAAGTCATGATTTTCGTTAAAGCCAACGAAAATATCACGACTTAACCTAACCAATCGTCAAGGGCGTACAGATGACCTAACCTGGCATTCAATGAACCTAACCGGATATTCAATAATTTTACCATAGGTTTCGTAATGATCTTGATGACGTCATTTAATGTTTTAAAATTAATTATTTAATTTATTAACACCCACGTGCACAACCTCGGGACCTAATCAATATGTGTGTGAAGTTTCATGTTTGTAACTGCTTCCATTTTGGAGTTATGGCTGATGGCTGGAACACACACACACACACACACACACACACGTCTTTTTATTATTATTATTATTATGGATAAACAATTGACTGGTACAAATTTATAACGGAAAGACTTCCGAAAATCAACAATTTTTGATAAAGAAAAGGGAAAAAATTGGTTTTGTAGGCCTAGGGGGTCCGAAATTTTCATAAAATGGAAAAATGCTATTTTCTTACTTACAGCGACAGGCATAATGATATTAGGATACCTAATACAAATTTTGTAATATTTTAAAGTGGGGAAAATAAATAATTTTCTAAAAATGATCAACTATAAAAGCGCATCTAATCAGATAACTTAATTAACGTATTTCTATGACAACTGAAAAATAGAATGATAAATCAATATCCTATCAAATTGTTTGTGTATACGTAAAATTATTTGTACAAAAGCCACAGTAATAAACCGCACAAAAGTCAGTAAATAATTTCGAGTGTGGCTCGTTTAACTTTAAACTCGTGTTTATTTAAATTGCTCATTTTAATTATGTAATTTTTTGTATTGAATCGATAAAGAAATCTTTTGTGAATCGAAAAATGTTAAAATCATAACAAATATCAAAATATTTTGTATAAAAATCATTGAATTTTAAAAATGCATGTTTGTTTTTAGATTTTTGCAAAAAGTTCTTTATGAATTTTAAAAATATGTACTTTTTTTTAAATTGAATCGATAAATAAATCTTTTGTGAATCGAACGATATTAAATGTTTAGTAAATATTGACTTATTTTGTTCCAAAATTATGATTAAAATGAAAAATTAAAAAAATGCGTGTACAGGCATGGGAAGAACTGTACCCCTAAAAGGGGGAAGGAATTATGTTAGGGAATTTTTTTAGCATGGGCACTGCACAATAAAAAGACGCATCGAATGGTGGAAACCGCATTGTTCTACACCAATTGTAGCGACCTGTAGCTGTGCGCAAAAAAACTGTTACATATATATATATATATATATATATATATATATATAGGGTGAGTCAAAAGTAGCGCCCGATTTCTGTCAGTTGATTGTTTGTTTGCCATTTGTATTACAGTGTACAAGAACGTAGAAATAAATGAATGACATGTTTATCTAACCATTTATTCGGGGGAAAATTATTACGGAACTGTAACAAGCTGTTTTACTTGCAATTTTCAAAGTGCCCTCCCTCGTGATCGATGCACAATTGCAGCCGAGCAGGCACAGAGTGGCACACACGCCTGCAGAGTTCGATATCAATTTCCTCAAACTTTGCAGTGATTTGAGCCTTCAATTCCTGAATGGTACGAGGCTTTTCACGATAAACAAGGTCTTTCATGAGCCCCCAAAGAAAGAAATCTGGAGGTGTAAGGTCTGGGGAGCGTGCCGGCCACTCGATCGGACCGCGGCGGCCGATCCACTTTCCGGGAAAGTTTTCATCAAGCCACTGACGAACATGACGTCCATAATGAGGTGGAGCTCCATCTTGCTGGAAATAACAGTCCTGATCTTGTACCGTGGGCCAAAAGAAGGTTTGCAGCATATCCAGGTAAATTTCTGCAGTGACGGATCCCTCAAAGAAAAAGGGTCCAATTATCCCTAATGGAGATATGGCTGCCCAAACTGTCACGCCAGGTAAATTTACCTCCTTCTCAACTGTCACTCTTGGGTTCTCCGCAGCCCAGTAGGCACAAATTGTGTCTGTTAATTGTGCCGTTAAGCTTAAAACATGCCTCATCTGACCACCAGATGTTGTCTAGCATTGTGTCCTCTTCGTCAAGTTTAGCTAAGAACTCTTCGCAAAATTGAAGACGGCATGCAGTAAGCGTGGAATGTAAGGTTTCCACTTTTTCTGGTGAAGGATACGGATAACACTTGATTGGCTCACTTCCAACTCTGCAGCTAAACGGCGAGTTGACTTTTGCGGACTTTGTTCCAGTCTCCTGATGGCTTCTTCAGCCTTAGCTACATTCGTTGCCGTTTTCGGACGACCGGACTTCTTTGCAGTGGCTACCGACCCTGTTGCTTCAAATTTCTCGACAATCAATCGTATGTTTCTTCCTTGGGGTGGGTTAATATCGAATTCCTGTGCCAAACGGCGTGCCGCCATCGTTGGTTGTTCATTACATTTGTAGTAATGTTTCACGGCCGCAATGCGTTGATTCATTGAAAGGTAATTCATGGTTCAATTTGGTGCAAATTCAGTAACTTTCCAAACTCTCAGCAATAACCTGCAAAACAAAAACAAAAATAAATAAATTAAGAAAATTAATAATCTGCAAGACAATTATTAACATGACTTCCCAGAAAGAATCTGACAGCCGAAAAAACAGAAATCGGGCGCTACTTTTGACTCACCCTGTATATATATATATATATATATATATATATGTTAAACACAGACCGTGCATGGAACAAGGAACTCTTCTGGGAACATTAAATCCACTATAGTCCGAATAAGTAATGGTAAATGACAAATACCATAGTTTTTCTTTTTCATGATGCTAGCCCGACGTGGGCAACGGGTCTCTCGCAAAGAGGTCCCATAAATATAGCTTCCCTCACCAGCTATCTGCGAAGCAGACAGGATCCAGCTTTGGGACATGGATCTAGGGTTTAAAGCAAACCTAGTCCCACTACATTCAGAACCTCTATATAAGTAAAAGACTCGTTGCATTCACGTCGGATTGAATAAATCAAAGAAAAGGGGTAACTATTGTATTTTTCGCCAAAAAAAACAAACCTTAAACCTCAACCGGGACATTAAGCGTCCACTTTTCAAGGCACGTAACACGTCCGTTTAATATACACAAACTCAGAATGGTCCCCTGAGAAACTTATATGTTAAACACAGACCGTGCATGGAACAAGGAACTCTTCTGGGAAAATTAAATCCACTATAGTCCGAATAAGTAATGGTAAATGACAAATACCATAGTTTTTCTTTTTCATGATGCTAGCCCGACGTGGGCAACGGGTCTCTCGCAAATAGGTCCCATAAATATAGCTTCCCTCACCAGCTATCTGCGAAGCAGACAGGATCCAGCTTTGGGACATGGATCTAGGGTTTAAAGCAAACCTAGTCCCACTACATTCAGAACCTCTATATAAGTTCACAGATCTGAGTGAATTATGAATTAGCAGTTATGAAAGACCTGTCAGACTTCCAAAGAGGGCAAATTGTCGGAGCGCGGATGGCTGGTGCATCGGTGACGAAAACCGCTCAGATGTTCAATGTATCCAGAGGAACTGTCTCTATGGTCATGTCTGCATACCAAAACCATGGAAAGACAAGCACCGACAAATGCAATAGTGGACGCAAGAAGAAGCTGTGTGATCGAGACCGCCGGGTGCTAAAGCGCATTGTGACAAAGAATCATAAGACCACAGCTCCAAAAGTGACTGCAGAGCTTAACTCGCATCTTGCAAGCCCGGTATCGACCAGAACTGTGCGTTGCGAGCTCCATGGAGCTGGATACCATGGGAGGGCTGCAATTGCCAAACCCTTCCTTTCGCACATCAACATTGAGCGGCGCAGAAAATGGTGTAATGACCATAAGAATTGGTCAATGGACCGGTGGAAGAATGCAGTCTACTCTGACGAATCCTCCTTTACGCTATTTCCATGTTCCGGTCGAGTTTACGTCTAGAGACAGCCTAAAGATGCTTATGACCCCGACTGCCTGACCCTAACCGTTAAGCATGGAGGCAGATCTGTGATGGTTTGGGCAGCAATATCGTGGAATACTCTTGGCCCAGCTGTAGTACTGCATGGTAGGGTTAACGCCCAGGTCTATCTGTCAATATTGGCTGACCAGGTCCATCCCATGGTCCAATCGCTGTTTCCCAATGGCGGCGCCGTCTTCCAGGATGATAATGCACCAATCCACACCGCTGGGGTCGTTAAAAACTGGTTTGAAGAGCATGTTAGTGAAGTAGAACGCTTGGATTGGCCTCCACAATCCCCGGATCTTAATATTATCGAGCATCTGTGGTGTCAGTTGGAGCAGCAGGTCAGAAGCCGATTCCCACCGCCGGCGTCTTTGGAGGAACTGGAGCAGGGTTTGCTCGAAGAATGGCTCAGGATTCCTCTAGCCACTGTCCAAAAGCTGTATGAATCAATTCCCCGACGCATTGCAGCTGTTATTGCCGCTAAAGGAGGACCAACTCCATATTAAGAATAAAAACCGCCATTTATCAAGGTGTTCATATTATTTTGTCTAACCCCTGTATATAACCTTTGGTTAACTTTGGTTAGCTTCCGCCCGAATTGTTCATTCTGACTAAGGTCAAGCTTTTCACTCCACCTTAGACCTACAGTTTAACGTGGAGTCCGAACCACGCCCCATCAGCAGCCCAGCCTGTTAACCACTAGGCCACTTAGGGTACCCATTTATCTACTAACCACTTCCTTTATTGTGTGGAAGGATGAACAGCTGGGTTTTGCTGCGCGCCGGCTGCCGTCGGGTCTTGAAACCTGGGCCGATGGTTTCGTAGTCAGCGACGCTAACCACTACACCACCGAGGCGCCTATATATATATATATATATATGTGTGTGTGTGTGTGTGTGTGTGTGTGTATATTGATCATGACGGATCCTGTATTTTACCGATTATATAAGTAATGTTACTTAATGGATTAATTATAATAACAAACAATTACATTTTCCTTCAATATTGCCCTTTTTATATAAATTATAAGTTTTGTCTTCCAGAATTATGTTTTGTAGCATATATATATTATATATATATATATATATAGAGGGTGTTTCAGGAGGAAAGGTCAGTACTTCGGGAGGTGATAGTATCGGTCATTGTGAGAAAAAAGTTCATATGAACATGTGTCTAATTCTGAATGGTTACGGAGATAGAGCTGTTTGAATCTGATGCGCGCGCAGCTCTTCCTCCCCCCGCGGTGGTCCCACTCAATAGCCACCAAGGTCTCCAGACTTCTCTCCGTTAGATTATTGTTGTGGGGGGGGGGGATGAAAAGTCAAGTTTACAAAAGAAAGGTGGATACACGAGACGAATTGTTCGCGCGCATTTTGGATGCTGCTGCTCGCATAAAGGAACGTCAAGATCGAACTCAGACGAACAACACGCGATCTTCGCACACGAGTTGCAATGTGCATTGAGGTTGACGGTGGGATTTCGAAAACGTATTGTAAACTGTAACAAATTTGTCATTTCTGTATCTGATACCATTCAAAATGCCAATGTTTAAACATTAAGTGTTAGAAACAGTAATTGGTTTCTCTTTCTTGATTACTATTAACAATGCTTTTGTATTTGTAGATACAAACAGCTCTATCTCCGTAACCATTCAGAATTAGACACATGTTCATATGAACTTTTTTCTCACAATGACCGATACTATCACCTCCCGAAGAATTTACCTTTTCCTCCTGAAACACCCTGTATATCTATATATATATATATATATACACTGTATATATATGTATATATATATAGAGAGAGAGAGTGTAAATTAGCTAAACTACTCAAGGTTATCGTGACGGATACTGAAGTTTTATTTCCCTTACACTTTCCTTACTGAAGACACTTTAAATTATGTAGAACTCTCCTCTCTACAACTATGACAGCATCAGTGCAAGCGACCGTGACATTAGGTACAAACCTGCAGCCTTACATTCTGAAATACTATAAAGAAACCTTAGAATAACTTACGCAAAGAAGAATATACAGTAAGTTTATAGACTCTGAATGATCAAGTGTTTATCGTTTTAGGAGGTCTGAGAGATGGTAGTAATATCCTACAAGATAGCAAAGAGTACGAATTGACTTCCATCAATGTAGAACATACTATTGTTATTCTAAAACATTTATTAGTATAGGGCCTATTTAGCCACAAAAGTTAGTCATACATTTAGCGGTAGAGACTCATTCTGTTTTTGGGGATGTTTAACCGTAACAAAGATCATGCGATGGAGGGTCCTACAGCTTTATGAGGAATCCAAGCCGTGGGGCGCTACATCATTGGCGGCAGAAGGAAGTGCCCATCCATTTGTTGCTCAGCGTAAACTTTAAACCTTCCTGTATGTTAGCGAATACAGTAAATGGTACTTGGCGGAAAATGTAGTGCTTACTCTGTGAAATCGCACGGTAATAAATACTGTAATTAGATATGGCAACAATGTCTCTCGTTACAGATAAATCGTTAAGGAAACCTACATATACTTTAACTCTTCACCATAATGTTAATGAAGTAGGAGGTTATTAAGAACTCCAAGCTTTATAAATGACTTCCCGTATGCTATTTGTAGTTAATGAACGCACAAAGGTTTTCTGGCAAAGTGGTTGCTCCTAGACGCAATATGATTTAAAATATTTTTAAATTTTGACGCAGTCTATTTGTGTACACGTATTTGGGTTATCTCGAAAAGAAGATAATACAATTGTTTATATTTGTGCATTCATTCGTTTATTCCGAGTAAGCTAAGATCTTCCAAGTGTCTTTCATTCATTTATTAATTTATGTATTCGTAAAAATGTAGTTATTTACACAAAGCTAAACCACAAGTCTCTCTCTGTCTCTCTCTATCGCTCTACATATGTATATATATATATATATATATATATATATATATATATATATATATCGGTTGATTAAGCCTCGCGCACACAAGTTGATAACATGACTCCAGCGATGTTATAATAGATTATATTCATTAACTATGACAGCATGAGCGCAAGCGACCGTGAAGACTTTATCGGTGTCTTTTTTTAGAGTAAACTCTGTCGAAGAACTTTTATGAAGAATGCTTCAAATGTGTAGATTAGGTAAAATTTAGTAAATTATAGCTAAACCCAGTTCAACATATTGGTTCTAGTCTCACTAGTATGCATAGTTATTAATAACTTAATAGTTAGGCAAAGAAGCATATACAGTAAGTTTGCAAACTCTGAATGATGAAGTGTTTACCATTTTAGAAGGTCTGAGAGACGGAAGTAATACCCTGCAAGATAGCATAGAATAAGGAATTGGCTTCCATCAATGTAGAACATACTATCATTATTTTAAAACATTTACTAGTATAGGGCCTACTTAGTCACAAAAATTAGTCACAAATTTAGTGGTACAGACTCATTTGGTTTTTGGGGCTGTTTAACCGTAACAAGGATCATGTGATGGAGGGTCCTACAGCTTTATAGGGAATCCAAGCCGTAGGTCGCTACATCAGCTGGCCGCTGATTTTAAAAAATCTTAAGATATTAGCATTCAGTTTTGGTGACTATCTCTCTCTCTCTCTCATATATATAGTCTATATATATATATATATATATACACACTGTTTCGAACAGGGTCAAAACGCCAATCAGGGTTTTTAAATTCCATAACCCTGAAGCAAGTGGTTGGGTGCTTCCTCAAGCCACGCCCCGCCACACATCGCGGTCTGAATGTGGCCAGATCTGAGGGTGGATCCTTCTAACTCGGCATTCCCTGGAAAGGGGCATTTTTCCCAGCGTATAAAAGAATCATTTCCGCCCTTGAGCCTCATTCTCCAGTCATTTTTTCTCAGTGTGCGCTTCGCTTGATTACAGTCTACAATAAGTTCTAACAGCTGTGATGAAATAAAATCGAAAGTGGCCTTCTCTCATATTCTACAGTTTTTTTGTGATATAATTGTGTAGTCGCGGTTTTATATAGAGTTAAATTTATTCGTAAGTGTGACGTTTTTGTACAGTATAACTTCTATTGATGTTTTTATTTTGGCAGGTTCAAGAGGGAGATCCATGTCAAGATGGAGATCATGTGTAAGTGGGGTTTCATGCAAACACAATAATTGTACATAGTATATATATATATATATATATAATATATATATATATATATATCTTATTTTTGTTGCTTTCCACAGTCGAGAGTGCATTATTGCTATTCGAGGCTGTAGATAATCACGCACTCTTCTCTACCCTAGAAGTCGATGCAGTTTGCGGAACCAATCCTTCAGGGGAGCCTGTAGGAGTAACAGGAACTTGGGACATTCCATCTTGCACAAAGACTCTTGAATTGTAAGTAAAAATATATATACGCATGCCGCCGTTCCTGCAAATTAGATTATTTTTTTTATTTTCACTGAATGAATGTAATGGAATCACATTTTATATATATATACACATACATATATATAGATATATATTCCAGTGTCAGTGACTTTATGTGACACCATTTAATTTTATTATGCATCTGTCGGCTAAATTACAGAACTAATTATTTATTTTGAGGGAGGTGAATTTTAGAAAAGAAGTCTACAATATTCGAGAAATCGTGTCAGTATAATTTTTACTATCATGTTAAAACTGAAGGTCTAGGTTGGTGACAGTCCATTCTGTAGTTTATTTTCCTGTGAATCGTAATTTAAGCTGTAGGTCTAAGGTAGCGTGACAATCCTTACCACATCTTTTATTTTAATCCTGACAAACGTAATTACAAGTATAAGTCATGGATGTAATGTCGATCGTACCATCAGATACACAGATGCTTATATATCTATATACATAGTCGAAATGTTTGCACACATTTTTGTTCTAATTAAAATCTAGCTATGGTACATTTTACGCAACTGATTTAAGCGAACAGAAGCGTTGTTATAATTTACGTAAATTTAATTTGAAGGGAATACATTTTTTTTAAAGTAGTGTCGATGAGATGGATTGTTTTGATTGTTTTGCAGAAGCGTTCGGTAATGCTGTGGTGGAAATCTAGCTTAGCACCAATGAGGTGGAAGATGGCGATGAAACAGAAGTTTTACATCACAGGCGCCAGTCTTTTAGAGAATCACAACGCGAATGCGAATTATTTGCAGAAATAATGTGTCTTTTTCTGTATTGAACGAAAAGGATAAGAATAAATGTCGATTATATTATGCTGTTTATTACATTACATTTTAAATTAGTTACAGAAAATAATACTCGACCTTAAGCGTTACAAAATTATTATTATTTGGTACATTTTATAAATTTTCGCATTGTAATGCTAAAAGCTATACAACGCACGGTGCATATTTGGAACAATTTAAAATAATCAATTAAGTGCTCTGAAGATATTTGTCGCTAAAATTTAGTCACATTCCAATTTTAGCTTCTGAAAAATAGAAGCGTTATATGTATATGAAACAAAATTTTGAATTTCAGACAACACATCAAGTGACTACAAAGGGGAAACTGTTTTTTATCTCTCTGTACACAAATTTATTATTAAACTTAGGGTTACACCAGTCGAATAATTTTAGGAAATACGTAAATTCGGCCCCGCGAGCCATATGCATGAGAAAACAGAAGCAGTACTGTCCACATACTTTGCTGTACAGACTCTGGAAACAATATGGATTCCAAGTTATTTGTCGAATTTACATTTGTTCAAGAAATTTTACAATAATAGCATCATTCCACGGGGGTTCACCCAGTGAATTAAAGTAATACAGTCGTTCCTTATTTTTAAAATCAGCGGCAATCCAATGGAGCCCTTCTCCACTGCTCACGTCTGTGTTCACAATAAGTGCGTCGCAGTTTCTCGAGATTGGAAGTTTTACCGTTTCATTCTTCGGAAACACACCGATAAATTTGGCACGCCTGATCATTCTCCATCACCCTTTGGAATGTAACCGTGTCCATTTTTAAAAGTCTGTCATGACTCCCCTAAAGCAGTCAACTTCGACTAAGGCCTGAGGTTCAACATAAACTACTATGCTAATAGGGTCGACTATCGGGTTGTCGAATTCAAGTCTAAGTGAGATGTTTCCGCTCTGCTGTGGGCTTAAGTGTGTGTTTATACTCCCGCTGAAGTCGGGGGAGAGATCAAAAGGGTAGAGGTTGACCCTCTCGACGAATTCGTTCTGCGTTACCCCGGTGCCTAAACCGTCACATCCACCGACGCTGTGCGCTAGGTTGTTATCTGCTCTCGTGCAAAGTGAAAACTTGTCATCTGTAGAATAGCTCGTTTCCAGTGACCTCCCATAAAGCCAATCAGTTGATATACAGTTACTTTTTTAAGGCCAAAATTTTTTAATTTAAATGCAGACTTTTTTATATTTCCCACTCACAGAAGCGTGTTCCTACATTCCAATTAATATCCTTTTAGGCAGAATCCCGAGAGCAACATTTTCTATTCACTTGGATGTTAAACCTGAAGGGACTGTAAATACCTTCATTTGGACTCTATTAATCGGATATTTGACTGTGGCTCGTAGTAAATTTTTCTCAATTTCCATCTGTTTAGCAGAGCTTAATTTCACACCCCGAACGCGGAGATATGTCTCCATAATATGAATCACCACAGGCTTCGCACTCTCTTCTTGGTCGGCACCCAGATTTAAGCAAATCTCAGGACTCGTACGGGTGAGTTTTAATTTCATGTCGACCCCATTCACAAGCAGGTTCTCCTGGAACGAGAAATCTGTGTGCAACCGTCCATAACGAACGTAAATCTTCTTTTTAGATTTTTAAAATTTACTCTTTGTATTACTTTCATCTTTAGGCTGATGACGCGGCAGAAATTGCGTTACCTCTCTCAGCAAGTAGTAATCCGTCTATGATGCCCGAGTGCAGCAGCATCAGCTTATATCAGTTAAAAAAGTGGTCAACCATTGGCTTCATGTGTTTGGAACATATCTCTTTTTTTCAAGTCCTTTTAAGTTTAACACCTTGAGATGGTACCCCTTTCTTCTTCCTCCGTACAGAGCGCTTTTTCTTCCGGGTTTTACGTCCGCTGCCACCCATTTTACTCTTCGCATCTTTGACAACTCATCTAGTATACGTCTTAAATGTTTTTTGAGAATTTATTTAGGCTTAGTGCCCGTCTTTATGTCTTCTACCGTGTTAAGTCCTGATTATAAAGCTTTCCTGCCGAGATATCTAGCACCACTCTTCAGCAGTATAGTTGAAAAAATGGATCCAATCCCGCTCCCACGCTGATATCTCACCCCTCGATAGACGGTGAATGGCCTTTGCATCATCCTATCGCAGTACGACGGAAGTGAAGCTTCACTGTTAAGCCCCCGCCACCGAATGGAAACTTTTTCCTTTCAATCGTCCTTGTGTACATGGTGTTTCATAACATGTGGGACACACTTTCAGGTTGGATTCAGGGCTTGAAAACAATTAAAAAAGTACGTATAAACATATGCCCGAAATCGATTTTTTTCCGAGTTACAGCCCGTTTTGTGTTCCAGCAATTCTTTCCGCAAACTGTTTACAAACACTGCTTGCCGACAATGTTTGTGAGTGTGTACGAGACTTATTTCATCTATGGCCTTGCCGATTGTAATGTTTCGTACACTCTATGACATGTTTCAATATCGTTGAGTGTAGAGCCATCAGTCAGTCAGAGGTGCATCGCAGTGTTTCACTGTTCGTATTCGTAACTTCTTACCGTGAATAAGTGCAGTCCAGTGGAAAAAAACCTTAAACGTTTTCGTGCTATTCAGTGATAGTGTGCATTTGAAGTGAGAATGGAGGCTTATTCAAACAGAGAGATGGAAGACATGCATCTCATGTATGGACTTGCCGAGTGTAATGCGGCTGCAGCAAAATATTTGTATGCGGAAAGGTTTCCGAATCTCCGTCTGCCAGATAAGAAGACCTTTTAGAGAATAGACGAGCGTCTTGGTGATATAGAATCATTCAACAGCGCGTTTCAGATGGTGATATACTAATCAGCGACAGAACTGCTGAGTTGGAGGAGCGGGTCCTGAATCACGTGGAGGAACATCCTGGTGTCAGCACCCGAAGGATAGCAGAAGCAGCGCGTGTAAGATACACAAGTGTGTGGAGAATTTTACGGGAACAACAGCCTTACCCATATCACATTCAGAGAGTACAAGGCCTTACTGAAGCTGATTTCAAACCACGAGAGGCTTTTCGTACTTGGTTCCTTCAACGATCCTTCGCGATCCTCTTTTTCTATCCTCCGTGTTGTTTTCTGAAGAGGCTGCCTTCACAAGAAATGGCGTGATCAATTTTTACAACACTCATCACTGGGCCGAAGAGAATCCGCTTACCATCATCCAATCAAGGCACCAACAACAATTTAGTATCAATGTATGGGCAGGACTTATTGCAGACAACTTAATCGTTCCTTTTGGTTTGCCTGGAAGATTAACAGGAGTGTCCTATTCCAATTTTTTAAGGAGTGATTTAAGCGATTTACTAGATGAAGTTCCTCTTGGTGTCCGACGTCGTATGTGGTTTATGCATGACGGCACTCCGCCTCATTTTAGTCGAGTAGCCATAGACTATTTGGATGACCATTTCCCTGATAAATGGATAGGCCATGGAGGACCCATTGTGTGGCCTGCTCGCTCCCCGGACCTGAATCCACTCGATTTTTACCTGTGGGATCATCTGAAATCCAGTGTTTTCATGACACCCACTGACAACGTTGAAATGCTTCGCCAACGTGTAGAACAAGGAAGCGAGAAAATCCGAGCAATACCTGGAATGTTTGAACGCGTCAGGCAGTCTATGACGAGGCGTGTTAAGGCGTGTATTCAAGCGCAAGGCGGTCATTTTGAGCACTTCCTTTAAAGGTAAGGCGGATACTTGCTGGAACACATAACGGGCTGTAACGCGGAAACAAAGCGATGTTTATATAAGCATATGTTTTTATAAGCTTTTTTCATTGTTTTCAGGTCCTGAATCCACCCTGAAAGTGCGTCCCACATGTTATGAAACACCCTGTATATTGATATACTGGTTAGTAGGTTAGATGCGACTTTGACATAATGAAGCTTGTCGTATGTAAATATAGGACATGTTTGGGGGGTCTCCATCATTCAATTTCTCCAATTTTAGCTAGTACAATAAACTGATGAAGTCGTGCTGTAACTCATAAAAAGTATCTCTTTCGAAGGCTAGAATATATTTGCCCTCAGGGTATAATTTTGAACAATTCTTTTTCTTTAATATTTCTGTTAGCCTTTGATTTTAGCAACACAGCATGTGCCGGATTATTTTCGTTTACGATTTCCTAAACTAAATTAGACGTAAGGTTTGAACTTTTCAGATTCCCATTTAATAAGTCTCTCACAATATCCTCGGCTGTGTCATAATGCCCCGGCCCTTGTGTTACTTCTGTATTATAGTACTGCGTCTCCCCGCTCCAGACTGCACGCATAACACAGTTCCAAGTTAATCCTGCCTTTTCACATTCATCGCGGTTTCAAAGAATCATAAAAATGGATTCTATCTTTTCAATACTTAAAAACTTTGTGGTTACTTTGCATGTCATATGATTCACGATCCAAATCGATGGGGCTGTGCAGTTCTGTTATAAAGTTGGACAGGGTATTACTATGGTATACAGAGAAAGAGGCAGAGGACGGGAGTGTGACTTAGAAGTGGTTAGGCGACATGTTGTATACTATTTAAGCTTCATTATTGCATCAGCTTTTATATATGTGTTGAAACTTTCTAGGTACCCTAGCCGTTTTTGGTACATTTTTCTCTTTCCTGAACCTTTGCTTCGTTAATTTTTAAAATTTTAAACATTTTTTTTCTAAAATAAATAAAATTACTCGGTCTTCCCGCATATAAAAGAACCATTGCTGGCCCTGAGCCGCATTCACCAGTCATTTTTTCCCAGTGTTCGCCTCGCTTGATTACAATCCACAATGAGTTCTAACATCTGCATCTATGTACCGAAGTAAGTGGGCTTCTCCCATATTCCACATTGGTTTTTTTCGTGATATAATTTTGCATTCGCCGTTTTATATATAGAGCTAAATTTATTCGCAATTTAGTTTTTTGTATAATGAAATGTGCTTTTATTTCGGCAGGGGGGTAGGATCCGTTATCGATGAATTAGACCAATATATCACACCATCCGTTTTTAGAGATGGCGATATTATGTGAGTAATATATATATATATATATATATATATATATATATATATATATTATATATATACACATGCACGCATACTGAAAAGTTATTTTTTTTCTGTTCTCCCGAGCTGAATCGGGAGTACTGTTATTTCAAGCTGCAGATAACCAGCAGCTATTTACATCGCAAGAGGTTGACAGCGTTTGTGGAATCACAAAACTGGTGGCAATGGATGCTAGGATTCCCTCACATTGTTCTACACACGAATTGTAAGTTCAAAATTATATGTTTGTGTTTCAACTCCGCGTTTTCAGTCAAAGCGCTTAAATTCTGTTTAATTTGAATTGTGAGTAAAAAAGTATACGCACATAACCTTTCAGGCATAAGAGTTTAATTTTTTAATTTTTTAGGAAGAATCTAATCGAGCCGCTTTATATATATATATATATATATATATATATATATATATATATATATATTGTTGTGACGGCAAATTTGTGTTCCTACTCTTACTAAAATAGGAACAAAAATTTTAGTTTTAAGATTTTTGTTGTTTAAATCTCTAAAACAAAGTAGTTTAGATTATTGTTATTGAAGAATATCAATAGGTTTGTTGCTACAGTGTTAAAAAATAAAAATGTTTCAAGTTGTTTAAAATTCGTTCGATTTTAATTTTGTCTTCTCACGGTAATCGTATCACCCAAGTCAGCCTTGAGGTAGAGATTTATGGTAGGGTCTTGAGAATCGCCTCTCGGAAGAGAATGGAAAACAAACTGACCTGGTTCAATTATACGATGGTTTGTTTTCTCTTGGTTTCGTGGTTAAACTTTTGGAAACTGACTTCGAACCTACTTGTCAAATTGGACCATGAGGTTGGTTATAAATTTGAGGAAACAAGTGGCTTCGAAGGACAATGATTTTTGTACCACCCAGTGAGGAAAAAGGGAAGCTCCTTCTTCCCTTATGTATGGATAAAATCTTTCGTAGAAATGACCTCATGTAATGAAAATGTTTGTGATAGGTCATTCAGAGCACTGTAAGGCGGAGTCCTTGTAATTTTAAGGTGTAACTTGGCGTCCTATGTTAGTTGTATTTCTTCCTCAAAAGATAAATTGACTTGTAAAACTAAATCTTTAAACTCTGTGGCATGATTAAAAATTTCTAAGTTGAGTTAAAAAATGTTTCACGCTGTATGAAAATCTGAATTGCCTTTGTTTTACGCGAACGTTGTTATAAGTGCGTTAATGTTAGCCGACAGAAAAAGAACTTTGTGAAATTTCTCTTAATGTAATTATTGTTCATATTAAATGTTAAACTTGTAAGTAAGCAACATATTATGTTTCCTCAGAGGACAGTAAATATCTTGTGGGTGTCTTGTTTCCAGAGAAAACCGGTGAAGTTAGTGTATGACCATTTAAAGATTTTGTGAAAATTTATTTGAGTTAATTGAAGGACTTTTTTTTTTCCTGGAAAACCTGCGGAATTCGCGTAGAACTTTGTGAGTAAATTTCCCCTAATTTTTTTTGTAAGTAAACTACTGCTGTACACTTATTCTTAGATTTTAGAATTTAGTGCTATTTCTAGAGTTACACGCAAATAAAAAAAGCCCATCTGTATAAATGCTTTTTGAGACTTACTGTAAATAATTGCAAACATTTTCTTTAAATTGAAAATTTGATTTTTTGGAACAAAATTTGCAATCGTACATCCGTATATTTCTTTTCAATTTATGTCCTATTTTGAGTGAAATAAAATAAACTTTATATGAGGGAGGATGTGTTTTATGCTACCTTGCAATAAACTTCTCTTGTAAGCTGAGGGTAAATTAACATTGAACTTCGAAATTCAAAGTGGGCTTCAAGTAAGCCGAGAAAACTACGCGTATAAAATTGAAGGGCCATCCGAGTGGATAGGCAGAGTCATCCTGAAATAACCGAACGCGCGCGCGCAATAAGTGCAACCGAAAAAGGAGTTGCACCACAATATATATATATATATATATATTATATATATATAAACGTAAAGAACGACGCTTGTATAGGAGATATTCCGCGCAAGACGAGAGAGAGAGAACGAAACAAATGAAAAAAATGAGGTAACCACCCGGGAATCGAACCCGGGATCTTCCGATTGCCGGTCAGATGCGATACCATTACACCATGGGCCTCACTCTTCCAAATGCCGTAATTCATCTACATACTCGCAGAAACCAATGCCCCAAGGGGGCACCTCCCTCATGCTGTAACATTATATACAGTATATATATACAGTATATATATATATACCGTATATATACCGTATATAATGTTACGGCATGCGGGAGGTGCCCCCTTGGGGCATTGGTTTCTGCGAGTATGTAGAAGAATTACGGCATTTGGAAGAGTGAGGCCCATGGTGTAATGGTATCGCATCTGACCGGCAATCGGAAGATCCCGGGTTCGATTCCCGGGTGGTTACCTCATTTTTTCATTTGTTTCGTTCTCTCTCTCTCGTCTTGCGCGGAATATCTCCTATACAAGCGTCGTTCTTTACGTTATTTATACTGCCTGTTCTTTGCAGTTGAATGTGTATATATATATATATATATATATATATATTATTGAAGTCATCGACACTTTATTATGCAACTAAATCACAGAAC